>OX336389.2:1169618765-1170834069 GCA_946902985.2 Meconema thalassinum
AAAAATTCAAAAATTTCGAAAAACCATTTTTTTTCAAAAAATTAAAATTTTGATTTTCAGGAAAAACTCGGGTTTTCCCTAGGAAAACTCATCCCTACGTACTGGGCGCCATTTGATTAGTGGTTTGCTAGGGGGTTACTTATACTTAGGGCTGCTCGGTGTGAGTTTCCAGGGTCCCATGCGGTCAGTTGACATGATATTTTGTAGCTACTTCTATCATTACTTTACTTTTACATGATATGACCGTCTTAAGTGTTCCTCTAATTATTAATCCAAGCACAGTACTTCTATGCCCCCCTGTGCCCTTTTAGCATGAAATATGCAAATCACAGTATGCCAGCAATGCTCAAATCAGGATTTTCGGGGTTATGGTATGTTCTCCCACTCTGTGACTTACACATTTTGGATTAAATAGAGGATACACTTCCAAAATAAATAAATAAATAAATAAATAAACAAAATCAACTCCTACTATAAAACATTTAATTAACCAAATATATGGCGCTACAACAAATTAAACAAATAAAATACTGACCCAATTCTAACTTGTTCAGAGTGAACAAGGAATACATAATAAAACAAAGGTTAAATCATAATAAATGGTTTTCATAAACCAACAAACTTATATTTCTTTTCACTTCCATATAGTGTCCTTTTAAAATTCAAATAATCAAAAGCTCTAATAGGCTCGATACTTTTCAATATAAACTGTGTTATCCTTTTCTTACAACACATCACTTCCTATTATATGATTATTTTATAATTAAAACAATATAAAATTCTTATAAATTAATGTTACTCGTTTTCTTAAACTTTGGGCTTTCACAAAATTTCTCATGTTACCATCTCTCTCAAATCAACAATTCATTACAGTAATTGGGAAAACACTTGTGTACTCCCGAGCTACTGAAGACTACTTGAACACGTCAAAAATTAAGATCACTCCCGGAATCTAATTGTCTTCACTGAACTCGTGAATAATTACATTATATAACATTACATTAGGGATTTATCTTTATTTGTCTTAAAAGACCATCATATCAATAGAAAGCAACGATCTGAACTTGCAAGCGGTAATTTTCATCTACAAGAACATCGGTTCGAACCCCGGGTCGTTAAACAAACTCTAAACCCTCTAGTGTACTATAACTTCAAACAGACGGCTCACAGACCTACCGCACTTCCGTTAATGGTAAGGTCTGGCCGTGGCCACTTGGCGTGATTTATTGTTGGGGAGCAGGAGCATTACGGTCAGACTCGCTAGAGGCGTGCTACCCTCCGCTTTCATACAGCAGTTCCTTAAATATAGTTCTTTGAACAAACAAGGCTTCATTCTACTTATTTTAACAACATATTTAGGTTCACTAGACCCATTCTTTTTACCTTGGCATTTATTAATTATGAAGTGTCCTCATTGGTGGGTAAGTATAATCCAATACAACAACAAATACTTAGGGGCTTCACATAAACGAATCTGGGTTCGTTTCTTTCAACTGCCTTGGGAACCATATCCCATACTGGAGGACTTATACATTTGCGACTTATAGCAGGCCTTTCCTTACACTCGCGCTCATAATACAATTATTTCGCACCCTTTTATAATACAACACACACAACGGCCTCGTGATCACATCACTATTTGGACGACTTACTATAGCTCAATTACCACGACCAACTGCCCCTTATACTTAGGTTCAACGCATTCCTAGCGTGACAAATTTACTTCAATGCGCTACATTACGCTTATCCTTTATTGCCAAATTGCCTTCAAAGAACTGATAGATTCAACAATACACATTTGATCTACATCTCAATTTTTATATTAATCCTCTCCCGTAACAATAATCGCTTTATTTTAAGAACATTTGTTCACAACATGTTTTTATTCTTTAAAGGAGCTCAAAAGCTACTACTTTCCTATAATTCATCATAATCTTTATTCATTTATATCATTGTTATTATTATTATTATTATTATTATTATTATTGCGCTTGCTTTCATATAATTAAATCATTTATCAACTACACTGATATTTTATTTCATACATTTTCCCTAAGGGATTTATTCATTTCACATAATTATTTTATACTTTATCAATTTTAATCGTTCAGATCGCGCTATTATTCTGTTATTTGTTATTCAAAAACATCCCTATTTTCTCATTCTCAGGTGGATTGTACACAAATATTCCCCAACACATAACATAATGAAATATTTACTCACATGAGGTGACGGTCCCCGACCGTATTTTCCAGCGATGTTTCATTTTCGCCCACTTACGGTAATTAAGTCATCTTCATTAATACCATTTCACACAATGACATTTCTTGATACACATACACATAATTTACCTTAAACACTGGTAACATTTTGAATACAATTCTGTATTCTTTTATAATACACAAATAAATTCACTAAAAATTATTACACTAACACAAATTTTCTATATTTACATTACACTGCTTTTAATCACTGAGGCTTTGATTTGGTCTTACACACGTGATTTTTTCTTCCCGTTTCCAAGGGTGAAACTCTTAGATGTCGGCTCCCTATCTGGCTAGAAGTTGAAAGTCTCGATCAATCTACCCCTCCCTATAACGGCTATTCTTCAAATCTGGTTTCCTGACTATTCGGCTTCTATTTTTACTAGCTCGAAGTCGTTTCTTTCTAGACACTATTTAATTTGTCTAGATAAAGTCTAACTTGTTTACGGCACCTCGAATACTTTATCGGTGACCTATGATTCTCTAGCATTTACTGCTATTCCTTGGTTTCGTAGCTTAATGCTTTTACTGTTTGTTTGTCTCCTGTTAGACAATGTCTTGGATTAAATTTTCCCTTCCCTTCTTATTTTCTTCGCTCTAGTCCCTATCTTATTGATACACTAGGCGTTACTTATTTCGTCCGACCCTGATCGGGTTCCTTAACTTTGCTAGAAATGTTTGTTTCACTATTATGGTACTTCAAAACGTTACGATACTTTTGGTCGTATAACTGAACTGTTATTTGAAGACCTATCGCCTGTTCTTTAAGTTCGCAGCCTACTTTGACTGTAATACTGAACTTTTCACTATAAAGACTGACGCTTGCTGAACTAAATCCTGTACTAGGATTCTCCTAAGTCTTCACACGGCGATACTATGATGATACTTCTCGTACTCTGATCTGGACACTGTGATGCAGCACCTCCCTACAAGGTCTGCTGTAAACTGCATGATTGGTCTGGCTCTGCCAGGACTTTTATACTTTTTGGCTAAAAAAAGATAAAATCCTCGCCTTTTTCATAACTAACTTTTGAAGCAATAGTCGCACACTATATAAAGTTATATCTCTGGAAAGCTCGTTTTCTAAACGTAAACTGACCTCTTTGAACATAAAAATCGATCGTACAATTCTGAGATATTAAATAAAATTTGGTCTTCAGATATGTGGGTGTTACAGTTGATTTTTAATCCCCACCTCCTCGGGTCTCGGGGAACTTTTAATTACGTAATGCCGCATTTGCACTTTTTTCCTGGGCAATTATTATAAAATCTTTTCCCACACAAAAATCTCTATTCCGAAATGATTCACAATGATGTATTTCTTTTGTTACTTTTATGTTCGCAAATGGCTTAAATCTAATTATTCTTCCTCTTGCACAACTGCGAGGATGCCATTTTACTGCAACGTAAGCTCGATTTCCGAAACCTTCTCTCACTCACTCTGAACGGAAAGTTCCTCTCGTTCTAATTATAACCATGATCGCTCCTTATCGGTGCGTCACGCGTGATATCATTTCCTGACCACCTGGTCTCTTACTCTTGCACAAGATTAAACCAGTCCTCTTGCATAGAATCTTTCCAAGTCATTCTAAGGACTGTATTTTTCCTTCCTTCTTTTACCAATAAATGATGGATTCGGCGCTTGAACCAACAGTACATGGGTTCAGTATAAACAATTGATTTACATATTTGGGTAAAGTTTTGAATAAAGACAAAAAATCTTAACATAAGGTACATTACATTCATTAGGTAGATAATCGTCATCAAAGAAACGTTTAAAGCAGAAATTGCTACTTGAAATCACAAACCACGCTCACAGTAAATACAATTAAACAATGTATGATTTATAACGAACTGCGAAGGCCGAGAGCGCTGACGCACTACCGTGTCTCACTGGTATCGGGACAGTGCGGGTTATAATACCACTTCGGCCGTCGTGAAAATGGTTTTCCGTGGTTTTCCATATTCACCACCAGACAATTGCCGGGACAGTTTCTTTCAAAAGGTCCACTGCCGATTTCCTTCCCGCTCTCTTTCCTAACCATTCCTTCATTTGACCCAAGTTAGTAGTCACCTGGGCGATCGGCCTGTCAGCATCCCCAGTTGTATCTGCTGATAAAGTGTGTCCAGCTCTAAGACACTGTCCTTATGGCGGTAGAGGAATGATCCCTTGCAGAGTCCGTGTGTAAGACTGAGCTTATAGGGTGAGCGATAAAGAAAAACCAATAATAACAATTAAAGTAATCTTAACTAAATTGAACGTATTAATTTATTTACCTATTTTAATACATTTACATTTTTAATTAATAGTTTAACTTTATAAACCAATATAGTACAATTTATTTCCGTCAATCAATTGTTTGACGGAAATATATTGTACTATATTGGTTTATAATCTCTTGTCAATACGGACCATGCCGGAATCTAAAGTAGAAGGCATAGTTTAACTTTGCGAGGAATAAAACAAAATGAGAAATAAAGTTAGTAGCGAGAATCGAACCCGAGCCGGCGAGTTGCTAGACAGTGCGATTGACCAATGCGCAACGCCACTGGCTTGAAGAATGTAAAAAAAAAATTCCTCAAACTCTACTCGAAAATTTTTAGAGAGCGTTTTATCTTTTCCGATGGCCCTCTCCGGCGAGATATTCTAGAATCATGTTATGGGGCATCTTCCTGCTTCTACTCACACAGCTTGAGCCAAATCAGTGAGCCCCATCTCTTGCCTCCCCTCGTAATTCGAGTAGCTTTCGACATGCACCACTATGTTTCGTTCCTCAACACAGTCATGGAGGATTTTAATCTTGGTACTTAGTCCCCACATGAATCCAGACGATTTCATGAATGATATAAGACGAGTTCACCTTCTTCAAAAGATCTCTAATCCAACCCTCAGGACTGGAGAAATAGCATTCGGACTTCTGTGTCCCTAACCACATCCAGAATGAAGAAGTTGATTCGCACAGAGAATACATGCAGTGCTACTGACACATAGGCTGTTAGAAAATAATAATAATAATATTAATAATAATAATAATAATAATTATTATAATAATAGTAATAATAATAATTACTTGCGGACCCATGCGAGAACACTAGCATGTGTATAAACCACCCACCCTGCTTTATTGGTATTCAGGCTCGACGCGACACAGTTCTGGCAGGGACTATCGTCTTGTTTATTTGTTTAAAAGCACTTTATAAACAAATACATATATTTCCGTTGACTTTTCAAGAAATGGAAGGTTATTCCTGTACTATTGAGACGATTTGGAAGATTTTGGTACAAACCACACCTTATAACTCCCTATGGATTAAGATCTTGAATCTTGTGAAACATACACCTCAGTATTTGATATATATGATGATAACAATAATAATCTTTCAACGATAGCGTATGAAACAACGGTCTACCTGTATGCCTCTCACCAAGGCGGTCCGGTTCGATTCCCGGTCAATGCATGTGAGATTTTCGAAGTGAAATGCCATGTCCTGTGGTTCGGATTCCACGTAAA
Source organism: Meconema thalassinum (assembly GCA_946902985.2). Classification (NCBI taxonomy): domain Eukaryota; kingdom Metazoa; phylum Arthropoda; class Insecta; order Orthoptera; family Tettigoniidae; genus Meconema; species Meconema thalassinum. The sequence goes on from OX336389.2 coordinate 1,169,624,542, forward strand.
AAGGAGGTCCCGTGGCTCATGATCTCGAGATTAACGGTCACGTTAAACTACAAGCTTCCTTTTTCGTATGAAACAAGAAGTTCCGTGAAGAACTATACAGCCTACTTTTCATGCCAATGATTATTCTGCAGTATATGAACCTATCTAGAATAATGACGAAATTAAGTTGGTAATATCGAAATATCTAATTAGTTCAAAATATACCTGGTATAATGTAGCCTAATAGAGCACTACAGTTGGCAGCCCTGGCGACTGAATATATTCTTAGTTCAATCACTTAAGGTATAGAATACAAAATTTGGTTGAAGTCCAATGGACGTTACATGCAGTTAGACACTGGATCTATCAGCACGCGTAAAAGCATGTTGCCAACAATACCATGCGTGTGCTGGTCAGAAATAATCTGAAATATTATGATATCGTGTTGTGCCAATTTTGGATGAAATCCATTTGTTAGTATAGAAGTTAAATGTATTTTAAAATTGGACATATCAGCAGGCATAGAATCATGTTGGCAGCACTGCCTGGTATTAATTACTCCAAATTAATCTAGAATGTCAGGTGATATACGTGTGCAAAGTATAGAGCTGTTGGCTTGCATACTTTCTGGTATATTGATATTAGTGTAAAATAAATATAGACAGCATTTATTAACAGTTGGCAGCCCTGATTGCTCTTAACAATACTTATAGTCATATCTGTTATGGCACACATAGCACATACGAAATTTGGTTGAAATCCAACTGATAGTATAGAAGTTACATGTATTTAAAAATTGGTCGCATCAGCAGGCTTATAATCATGTTGGTAGAACTGACGTATATAAGTTACTCGAAATTAATCTAAAATGTCAGAATATACGTGTGCATAGTTTAAAGCTGTTGGCTTGCATACTTTCTGATATATGGTTATTTGGATAAAAAAAGAGAGCAATTATTAACAGTTGGCAGCCCTGGTGGCTCTTAAGAATACGCTCAGTCATATCTGTTTATGTACACATTTTACATACAAAATTTGGTTGAAATCCAATTGATAGTGTAGAAGTTATATGCATTTAAACATTGGACCTATGTGAAGGCTTAAAATTATTTTGGCAACACTGTCATTGTTAGCCTCCTGGAAATTAAACTGAAATCGTATTATCTACATGTGTGCCAATTTTGGAATAGCTTCCATGCATACATTGCAAAATATCCAACATGGAGCTCAAATTTCTAGTGCGTTTTTTCAGCAGTTGGTAGCACTGACATCATTTTCAAATATGGACGTGAGCTATTCCGGTGCACATCTTTACTCATACTACATTTGGTTTTGATTGCTGCAGCCGTTTAGGAGTTGATAGAGGGGGGGACACACACACAGCCAGCCAGACAGACAGACAGACACACATTTTCCCGGATCGATCTCATAAGTCTACTTTTTCCTCATTTTTAGCCTACTTTTCACATTTTGCAACAAGAAGTTCCGTGACGAACTAAAGAGCCTACTTTTCTTAAAATTTAAGATTCATGCCAATGATTAATCGATATGGATCTATCTAGAATAATGACGAAATTAAGTTGGTAATATCGAAATTTCTAATTAGTTCGAAATACTGTATACCTGGCATAATGTAGCCTAATAGAGCACTACAGTTGTCAGCCCTGGTGACTGAATATATTCTTAGTTCCATCTCTTAAGGTACAGAATACAAAATTTGGTTGGAGTCCAATGAATAGCATGGACGTTACATGCAGTTAAAGATTGGATCTAACAGCGCGCGTAAAATCATGTTGGCAACAGTGTCATGCATGTGTTGGTCAGAAATAATCTGAAATAATATGATCTATTGTTGTGCCGATTTTGAATGAAATCCATTAGTTAGTATAGAAGTTACATGCATTTTAAAATTGGACCTATCAGCAGGCTTAGAATCATGTTGGCAGCACTTACGTATAATAGTTACTCCAAAGTAATCTAGAATGCCAGGTACTATACGTGTGCAAAGTTTAGAGCTATTGGCTTGCATTCTTTCTGATATATTGATATTAGGGTAACAAAAATAGAGACAGCATTTATTAACAGTTGGCAGCCCTGGTTGCTCTTAAGAATACGCATAGTCATAGCTGTTATGGTACACATAGCACATACGAAATTTGGTTGAAATCCAAATGATAGTATGGAAGTTACATGTATTTAAAGTTGGACCTCTCAGCAGGCTTAGAATCATTTTGGTAGCACTGACGTATATAAGTTACTCCAAATTAATATAGAATGTCATGTACTATACGTGTGCATAGTTTAAAGCTGTCGGCTTGCATACTTTCTCATATATATTGGTATTTGTATAAAAGAAATTAAGTGCATTTTTTAACAGTTGGCAGCACTGGTGGTTCATAAGGATACGTTCAGTCATATCTAGTTATGTACACATACAACATACGAAATTTGGTTGAATTCCAATTGATAGTGTAGAAGTTATATGCATTTAAATATTGGATCTATCAGTAGGCTTATAATCATTTTGGCAACACTGTTATGTATGACCTTCTGGAAATTAAACTGTAATATTATTATCTATATGTGTGCCGATTTTGAAATAGCTCCCATTCATACCTTCCAAGATATCCAACATGGAGCTCAAATTTCAATTGTGATTTTTCAGCAGTTGGTAGTACTGACATCATTTTCAAATATGGCCGTGAGATATTCAGGTATAAATCTTTACTCCTACCAAATTTTATTTCGATTGCTCCAGCCGTTTAGGAGTTGATAGGGGGGGACACACACACAGCCAGACAGACAGAAGGACAGACAGACAGACAGAAGGACAGACAGACAGACAGACGGACAGACAGACAGGCAGACAGACAGACACACATTTTCCCGGATCGATCTCATAAGATTACTTTTTCCTCATTTTTGCAAAATGTGAAAAGTAGGCTAAAAATGAGGAAAAAGTAGACTTATGAGATAGATCCGGGAAAATGTGTGTCTGTCTGTCTGTGTGTGTGTCCCCCCTATCAACTTCTCAACGGCTGCAGCAATCAAAACCAAATTTGGTATGTGTAAAGATGTGCACCGGAATATCTCACGTCCATATTTGAAAATGATGTCAGTGCTACCAACTGCTGAAAAAACGCACTAGAAATTTGAGCTACATGTTGGATATCTTGCAAGGTATGCTTGGGAGCTATTCCAAAATTGGCACACATGTAGATAATACTATTTCAGTTTAATTTCCAGGAGACCATACACGACAGTGTTGCCAAAATAATGTTAAGCCTTCTGTTAAATCCAATGTTTAAATGCATATAACTTCTACACTATCAATTGGATTTCAACCAAATTTTGTATGTAAAATGTGTACATAAACAGATATGACTGAGTGTATTCTTAAGAGCCCCCAGGGCTGCCAACTGTTAATAATTGCTCTCTCTATTTTTTAAATCCAAATACCAATATATCGGAAAGTATGCAAGCCGACAGATTTAAACAATGCACACGTATAATCTGACATTTTAGATTAATTTGGAGTAACTTATATACTGCAGTTCTACCAACATGATTATAAGCTTACTGATAGTACCAATTTTTAAATACATGTAAGTTCTATACTATCAGTTGGATTTCAACCAAATTTCGTATGTGCAATGTGTAACATAACAGATATGACTATAAGTATTGTTAAGAGCAATCAGGGCTACCAACTGTTAATAAATGCTCTCTATATTATTTTTACCTTAATATCAATATATCAGAAAGTATGCAAGCCAACAGCTCTATACTTTGCACACGTATAGCACCTGACATTCTAGATTAATTTGGAGTAATTAATATAAGTCAGTGCTGCCAACATGATTCTATGCCTGCTGATAAGACCAATTTTTAAATACATGTAACTTTTTTACTAACAAATGGATTTCATCCGAAATTGGCACAACAAGATATCATAATATTTCAGAATATTTCTGACAAGCACACACATGACATTGTTGCCAACATGCTTTTACGCGTGCTGATAAATCCAGTGTCTAACTGCATGTAACGTCCAATGGACTTCAACCAAATTTTGTATTCTGTACCTTTTAAGAGATGGAACTAAGAATATATTCAGTCACCAGGGCTGCCAACTGTAGTGCTCTATTAGGCTACATTATACCAGGTATATTTTGAAATAATTAGGTATTTCGATATTACCAACTTAATTTCGTCATTATTCTAGATAGATTCATATACTGTAGAATAATCATTGGCATGAAAAGTAGGTTGTATAGTTCTTCACGGAACTTCTTGTTGCAAAATTGAAAAGTAGGCTAAAAACTTTGCAACGCGTATCTTAGGTGTGAACAGGCATGATTGATTGGTTTTGGATTTGTGAAATTCATGTGCCTTTTTCACTAATATTAGTATTAGCATAATTAATTTACTCCTTATTTATCATCATAATAATTTTTTGTATTTTCGAAATTGTCATAAGTTATGTACTGGTACCACATTTCATAGTTAAGTGTAAGAGAGGGCCATGAGCTCTAACTTCGCCACTACCGAAGACATAAAATAAATGAAAATGAAAATCCACAGCCTGCTTCCAGTCTCAGACCGGGTCAGGAATGGAATGAATGAAACCCCCATCTAGCGGCGAGGATATGAACTGTGCCGGCTGCCGAGGCCTGACGCACTCCTCCGGGGCAATGATCAAATGAATGACAGATGAAATGAAATGATATTGGAGAGTGTTGCTGGAATTAAATATTGACAGGGAAAACCGGAGTACCCGGAGAAAAACCTGTCTACCTCCGCTTTGTCCAGCACAGATCTCACATGGAGTGAACGGGATTTGAACCACGGACCCAGCGGTGAGAGGCCGGCGTGCTGCCGCCTAAGCCACGGAGGCACATAAAATAAATAAATAAATAAATAAATAATTCGGTCTTTAATCAAACGGAAGATCTGTCCAAAGCACAGAAATCGTTTCCTTTTGATGGATGTTGTTATTCTTGGTTTTATCTCACTGCATAGTTCCTCATTGGATCTCGATCGTACTTGCCCATCAACCTATAATATGGCGCCTCATTGTTAATTTATTATTATTATTAGGCCTATTATTATTATTATTATTATTAATATTAAAATAAGAGGATGAATGAAATCGTACGAGAATATTGAATTATTTCCTTCTGCAAATAAACTATATGAAATATCTAAGCAGTTCGCTCGTCAATGAAGATCGTTGAACGGATAACCCTTCCACATAATCCCATGTAATTTATAGGCCCCTCTAAGTGGTTTGGTATTATGTTTTGTTTTATCCCCAGAGCCGGACTATTTAGTCATAAATTGTGTGTCATCAACTTGTATTGCTCGTTTATCTCGCTGTAGATGAAGGTTTCGGTCTCCTTGGGCGAACGTCCTGTTTTATATTTTAAGGACCCTTATAGTTATTTGTGTTGAGCTGGACCAACATGGGTTACGATGGTATATTCAGCAAACCAAAACGCTCTTAAGGATTTCAACAAATTTAGTTGACATCCCTCGATACGTTTATGAATTAGCCTGAAGAACAGTGGATCGCGTGACGGCCGGTAAGGTTGGGGGTCGATGACTCTCATCAAAGAGTACACCGCCACAGCGGAACAGAGCTACAATATCGGAAAGCTATTAATATTCCCAAAATAACGTGTAGCCAGGATTCATCCAGCATCTTCAATGTGATTTATTTAAACATACAAGATAGAAGAAATGACACTGCTACAAATATGCGAGAAATACACACACATGGGATGGTTAACTCTCCCGGTAAGTGATGACGGAGAAATGCAGCAAGCAGTTTTCAGGTACTGACGTTGTTGTTGATTATTTAAGGGCCTAGCGACATCGTTGTGATGTAATCCCGTGTACTTCGGTGTGTGTGTGTGTAGGGGGGTTGGGAATTTGTCTGATAACCTGTGTAATTGTGATGGCTGTACTTGTGTGTGTATTTGTGAATTGGGGGATAGGATTGGGAAGGAGGCGATCTTGGCCCTAAGTTGGGAACCATCCCGGCATTTGCCTGGAGTAGAGGTGGTAAACCACAAATATTCACTTCCAGGATGGCTGAGGTAGGAATCGAACCCTCCTCTCCTCAGTTCTACCTCAAGAGGTTGAGTGTATCCCGTTCCAGCCCTCACACCAGAATTAATTTTTTTGGTAGAGCTGAAAATCAAACCGGAACCTCCAGGGCGACAGCCAAAAATGAGTGTTGTTGTTAATTCGTTTTAGAGTCTTGGGACATCTTTGGTCATCAGCCCCGTGTGTTGTTTTTGTCTGATGACCTGTATTTCTGTGGTGACAGTAGTGTTGGTAGCTGTAATCATGAAGTCCGGGGATAGATAATGAAGAGTGGGTGTCTCGGGAAGTACTGTTCGTATTATTTGCTGTAGCCCCCCACTGCAGTCGTTTTGAGCTATTTATTGCGCACGGCAATGCCTCGGGGTAAGCAAATTGGCTCCTTATTCCCATAACGTATAGAGTCCACCTCGTTGCGTAGTGGCTAGTAGCTGTCACCGCGGAGATCCCAGTTCGATTCACGGCTCTGTCATTTTTATCTGAGGACTGGATCGGGATACACTCAGCCTTGTGAGGCAAAACTGAGAAGAGGTGGGTTCGATTCCCACCTCAGCCACCTTGGAAGTGTCTTTCCGTGATTTCCCACGTCTACTCAAGGCAAATGCTGGGATGGCCCGGAACGTAAGGCCACGGCCGCTTACTTCCCAATCCTGACCTGAAATACACACACTACAGATACCAAAATAACACAGGTTTTGGTAGAACCGGGAATCGTATCCGGACCTCCAGGGCGACAGCCTAGAATGCTAGCTACCACACGTTGAGGTTGCCCTAGGTATTATTTCTGCATTTCCCTGAAGGTAGTGAGGAAAATCCGGGGAAGTACTATACTCAGGATAGTCGTTGTCAGCACCGGGATTCAAACCTTCGGTCTTCGGACTGGCTGCAGCTCGCCATCGCGGTCATGTTGACCAACAATAAGTAGTCGCCATTTTCTTAAATATTTCATTTGCCTTCTCAACAATAATTGCAAGTTTTGAACCTTTTTTTTTTTCAGTGTTGCCTGTTAAGATTGGTGTGCAGTCGGTTAACACTAAGCAATGTAATGACATTAAATGGAAATCATAGTTGTTCCAAGCATGCTCACGTTCATGTCATATTTTCGTAGGCATTAATGTTTTTAAACCTATTGAGACTACTATATTACCTGAGCTATGAAGGGTAGTCTACATACATGTGTGATGCGGTTTGTCGAGCACCACGCCGTGGAGCATGCCCTGCACTCTTCCAAGCACGACACTAGTAGCACTCTTCTCGTCAGGAACAACGGAAGTTCAAACCTTGTCTCACTCGGAAGAAGATGAAGTTAACGGCATGGCAAAACAGCTGGCATGTCCTCTCTTCCGGAGTTGGCACGCGACTGCATGGCCGTGTCATCCCGCTTAGAAGTGACAGCCATCAGCTTAATTCAGAACATGGTGTTCGCATTTAGACAAGCTCGTTTCCTTGAGGTAATAGTTCTTCGGTCATGAGTCAATTCATCTGTAAACAAACAAGACCAGTAAAAACTAGTGGTCGCTTACAGACTAAGGCCTTTGCTTGAGGTGATAGTTCTCCGTTCTGAGTCAATTCATTTGTACAGAAGCAAGACCAGTAGAATCTAGTGGTCGAGTACAGACTATGTCCTTTGCTTGAGGTGATAGTTCTCCGGTTTGAGTCAATTGATCTGTACACAAACAAGACCAGTAGATGATAGATGCTAGTGGTCGCTTACAGACTATGTCCTCCAGCCTAAGTCCTAACATTCATACAGCTAGTAGTTTAGCAGTGGCAATTATTACATAGCCTTCGTTTGCTGTCGTTTCATTGAGGAACGTGCTACAACGTGAGCAATAGCCCTGTCCTACTTGGATGTGTAAAGAATCTGTTTGGAACGACTCGTGGTGCAGTGGCTAGCGTTCTTGGCTGTCACCCCTGAGGTCCAAGTTTGATTCCCGGCACTGCCAGTAAATTTAATTCTGGTCTGAGGCCTGGAACAGGGTACACTCACCCTCATGAGTCAAAACTGAAGAAAGTGGGTTCCATTCCCACTCAGCCAACCTAGAAGTAGTCTTCCATGATTCCGCACTTCTCTTCAGGCAAATGCGGGGTACTTACCTTATGGCCAGAGCCGCCTCCTTCCCTATCCTGGTATCAATTACAAATAATCACATAAATATAGTCATCGCAATTACAAAGGTTACCAAATTTCACACACACTCAAGTACATGGGACTACATAACCACGAATCGACGACAACAACAAAAACAATAACAGAATCTGTCTGGCAAACAATGTTATTGAGTTGATTTATAAACTGGTATTTGGAGTGTAGGAGCTGAAGTGGGAAATAATGGTACAGTAAGCCACTTCTAAGATGGCTGAGAGAGGGATTAGATCGCATCTCTCGTCGCAGTTGTACACAAGAATGCACCTCGTTCCAAATAACTTACTATCCTCCTTAGCACATCTAAGAATCGAACCTGAGTCGGCGGTCCCATGTCATAGATTTATGGCATGTTAAAGAACCTTCCACTAATTACACCTGTGAAGCTAAATTGGATAGGTTAAGAATATAAACAACGCTCTTAAGTTTCTACGTTCGTTGCCAAGAGCCGACTGCGGTGGAGTCTAGTAGCCAAGTTCTGAACTTGGCCTAGTAGTCGTTGACGGTGGCGCTTGGCGGCAAAAGTAGGAACTATTTGAAAAATTCTAAGTTGAAGTCTGTAATTAAATTAAAAAACAGTTAACACACACTATTACAGTTATCAGACAGATTCTACACACACCCAAAGTACACGGGGCTACATGACCGCGTTGTCGCAGCCCCTAAACTTAAGAACCAACCAGCTTCAATCACTTTGCTGTTACTGATGAGTGACACTATATCAAATTAAAATTACTTAGGTTATGTAAAATCTACTTAACCTGCTTCCAGCCCTTTCCATACTGGGGTATGATGCCCAACTAGTAGGCAATACAGATGACAAAGCGTGCCTGCTGACGGGAGATGACGATGTACTATCCAGTGTGGTTGATGAGAATTTAATGGTTATGGACCATTTCAAGTTAGACTGCACAATGTACATCTCGGAGATTATCTACACCAGGGACAGGCAACCTGAATACATGGGTGATCTACTGGAAGGCCCTCACATTTTGAAATTATCTACTTTTATACCCCTACAATAACCATTATCGCCAAGCTAGTGTTTTGGAAACTTAACATGACATTAAAAATATTTAAAATTCAGGTAATATAATGAATATTGTATATTAATATGTTATCAATAGGCCTAATAGGTATTTATGAATAGTTAATATATAATCACATTTTAACTGACACAGTGTGAAATTAGACCGGAATAATTGCTTTTACATTCGGTGTAGAGAAGGTCGACTCAGTCGATACAGCTAGAAATAATGAATAGCGTTCATTATTACTGTTAGACTACATCAAATAACATTCGCGATCTGCTAAATAGTCTATATGCTGGCAATCTACTGCTAGATCACGATCGAGATGATGTCGGCCCCTGAACTGAACAAGGAAGAGGAAGGAAGATATGAAGGGTGGAATGGCTAGCCTTTTTGACGGTCACCGAGGATTTGGGATTTTGATTCCCGGCTATGCCAAGAAATTTAATCCCAGTCTGAGTACTGTAACGGGTTTCACTAGAACTGAGAAGAGCTGGGTTCGAGTCCCACTTCAACCACCTTAGAAGTGGTTTTCCGTTATTTCTCACTTCTACTCCAGGCGAACGCCGGGATGATAGCTAAATTAGGTACTCGCCGCACGCTACCCAAAATCCCAACCTTAATTACAAATAAACACACTGCTATAGCCATCTCAATGACACAGCTTATCAGACAAACTCCACATACACACAAGTACACGGGGCCACGTGACCATCATGCCACAAATCCCCTAAATGAATCAACAACAACAACAACAAAAACAGAGAAGAGAGTTTCACATTATTTATGAACGTTATTCTCCGGATCATATAAGCCTGGCGACCTTCTTCGTGGAATTTGAACCTCTAGGCGTGATATTTCACCTTGAAAATCTCACATGCTTTAATCGTGAATCGAACCCAGTCCACCTAGGTGAGAGGCAAACAGCTTGACCGCAGTACCATCACGACCTTACCGCACAAAGTTTGAACTCACGACAGAGCTAGGAAAGGTGGACGTTTTAATGCTCATTTTAAGGAGGGGTCACTTCATTTTTCGTTACATATATGAAATATATGACAGCTGCATTCACATCTTTTGTCTATATTTAAGGAAGCTACCTGGTAGGATTTATGCAGGAAAATATAATTATAAATACTGTATATTGGCAATATAGTTTTGCAAGCCTTTCGAATTATATTTGGTATTTTCGTATTACCTGTCACTCAGATTTTTTTCGCTTTCTGCGGTGAATTGTCTTCACTAATCAAATGCATAACTAATTCAATAAAATTAAATTAAAACTAATTAAATAATCTGTGTCCGGAAGAAGAAAACGCGTTTCAAATCTACCCAACCAATTAATTAGTCTGAGGAATAAAGTATGTGTTCGTTAAATCTTCAATTCCAACACAATAGGAAATTATCAAATTAATTTGTATATCAAATATTGACCACACACTTCTAGTTATTTTGAAGCAATGAAACCAATTGAAAATAAATATAAAAATTAGAAATTTTGTAGCAGAAAAAATAAAACTTTGTAAATTATTTACTAAATATTTGTCCAGTTAATTTTCAGAAAGACTAGATAGGATGGGCCCACTAGCCTAATGATTCCATGTGAATATAAAAAAATATAGTTCATTAATGAAATATTTTAATGCCAAATGGATATGAGAACCTTAACAAATTCTGAATTAATAGTTACTGCAGATCATTTGTTGATAATAAAAATAGAAACTTTTTAATTTCTCAGAAATCTGGTTGTTTTGCGTGTAGGTAATGACTTGCATGTTTCCTTGAATAAACTGTGCACAAATTACTCTTCCATTCTTCACTGTAGAAACTCAGACCAATAACGAAATTTGAAAAGGACAATATGACATTGCGCTTTATCAAAATGCATCTTTAATGGACAGTCTTCAGAAAACTCTAATAATCGCGAGCTTCAAGTCAAATGAGTTCATCGTTTGAGAGGAATACAATCAATGCTTGTTAGAAAGCCCGTGAGTTATTCCAATGAACAACATAATCAAAGCTCCACTACCATAGCTCTGACCACTCGTCTTATTGAGCAAAGAGTACAGTACTATGGCTAGTTTGGGAGTATAAATATGTGGGCAGAACATCCAAAATGAAGGGAGTATTTCGTAGTTATTTAAGCAGAAATGTATTTCATTAAGATTTATTTAGTTAGTCTAGGTTGTAATTTTAATTAGAAGAGCCAGCCAGCTTGTGATTTAGTGAGCTAAGGCAACATGGTGGTCTGTGTGAGGCAGTTTCCGTAGCCCTCTCTCGCGGAATCGTGCTGCAATGACCCCCTGCCGGGACACACGTCTAGCAGACCCATCTTCCCTGTGCGGTCGTTACAACACGATTTGTTATCCTCTCCAAAACTCCAACTCGAGTGATGGGCCCGATTTTTCATAAGTAGACTCCCTGCAGTTCATTTCCTGCTACTGGCAGAGCAATGGCTAGGCAAGCTAGTGGACGGAGAATTAACTTGGAAACTAGATACTGCTATATTGTAGACAAGCCTGCCAAGATCGCTTCAGGATATACTACAACAACAGAAATGATCCAGCCGGCTGACATGGGGACAAGGCTAACTCATTTAACAATATGATAATTAGCTTACTTCCCCAGTTTTATACGACTTCTGTGACAGGCAGAAGATATAATTACGCGTACAGGTGCACTCGCTCAGTAATTGCAGGAATGCATCAAGTGGGCAGTCACATGAACACTGTGGTGCTCTGGTAGTTACAACAGAGTTAGTAAGAACATGTCTCTGCCTGGTTTTACGTACTACTGTACTTCCAAGGGGGCTGCGTAGCGCAGTCGGTAGAGGCGCTGAGCTTCTAACTGAAAGGGAGTGGGTTCGATCCTCACCCAGGTAGTGGATTTTAGAGAGAGAAAAAACTACCGCATTCAGAAACGCAAATGGCCTTGGGGTTCACTCAGCCTGCACCAGAAATGAGTACCAGGGTAATTCCTGGGAGCAAAGACGGCCGGGCGTGGAGCTGACAATCCCATCCCATCTAGTGCCGATGTCACAAAAAGTGGAAGCCTCTACCTTCCACTACTCCCAGGGCCTCCATGGCCTGTACGGAGTTGGCTTTGCTTTTGGCTTTGCTTTACTGTACTTCCAAGTATTTGCGTGCCAATTTGTCATAACTTACCGGCCACGGGGGCGAGTGCTCTAACGTGGTAACTGATGCCTCGCTGGCATTCGGACAGAGTGGGACTGATTCCTACCACGACCCTCGTGAAAATAGTTATCATGGTTTCGCATTTTCACCACCAGGCAAATGCCGGGATGTCACTTTCAATAGGTCCATGGCTGACTTCCTTCCAAAAACCTTTCCCTGACCCGTCCTGAAAATAAAATAAATAGCCATTGGCTGAAATAATAAAATTATTAATTCGTTGTAACGTATTGATTCCATTGGATGAAATGTTGTAAGTAGTTGATCAATAGAATCGCTTTTCAGTCGGTCAAAACGAATGCACCCAACTGCACAATTACTTCTCCCGTTTGTATGAGAATGAGAAGTGTTTCATTAAGTGTATGAATATCTCATGTATTTATTTCAGGTACAAGGACATTAATTGTTCCTCCCCGCCCAATATAATTAGGTACACTCGTGTTGACCGACTGAAAAGTGATTTTATTAAATTGTTACTTATGCAACACTGAAAGATGGTTTCTAATATTTCAAGTTTGTAGTTGAGGTACTGTAATTAGGGTGACTTTCATAGCTTCTGACTATTTTAGTTTACCTTCAAACATGAGAGTGAATTTATAGCTAGTGTGAAACTTTACGTTTTTACTCTGATAAATTTGTATCAACCGACAGTAATGTTTTGTTGTTGTAGTTATTTCATTTAGAGACTTGGTCTTCGTGGCCATTTCAGCCCCGTGTAGTTGAGTGTGTATGTATATACGTGTATAATTTATCTGATAACATGTGTTTGTAGTAGTGTGTGTTAGTAATTGTGATGGGGATTGGGAAGGAGGCAGCCGTTGACGTAAGTTAGGAATTATCATCTTTCTTTGGTGTGGAAGTGAAAAAGCATGTACGACTGAGGTGGGAACCGAACCCACCTCATCCCAGTTTTGCTTCACGAGGCTGAGCGCAGACCAGAATTAAATTCCTTGGCAGAACCGGGAATCGAATTCGGACCTCAGCAGTGACAGTCAAGAATGATAGCTACTACTGCACGAGGTGGACGTCCGTAATTCATATTCCACCCTTGCAGCGCTGCATCGAATTTAAATAAATACGAAATAAAAATAATAATCATAATATCATTTCGTACGGCTAGCGGCAGCTACATAATAACAGAGGCTCAACGCTTGTTTATAGGAGAAGAACTGCTTTGCGCCGACAAATAATGAATCACAGCCATGTGCACGGAGAATGAAAAGCAGGAATCTAACAGAGAAATTTTGGGAATTTCTTTCCCTTGTGTCAAACTAAGACGATACTATTTTCGAGGATGAAATCAAGAGGTATCCACGCATGATTTTGCGATTACGACATCTAGAGCATATGGAAATTAATAAAAAACATAATTGGAATCAGTAAAATTGCAATGATGTAAAATTTGAATAAATTACGTCTTGACCTTTGAGAACATAGCATGACGTGAATCATCTAGCCAATGGCTAATTTCAGAATAGGAGATTACCTCAAGAGCTAGAGTGGGGTGGACCCTTGCGGCCTCATTTACATACAAATGTTCGATCGATTTCTAAAAATTTATTCAGATGGTGAAAGAGGATAAATCATACTGGCCGGTCATCTTTCTTCCTGTTCACATGTTAACTTGCCGTTCTATGAGAAAAAATTAATGCAATATAAAATGTTTAAAAATGTATATTCAATCATTTTTGCTGTAACTTATTCAATTAATTATAAAAGAAATAAACCGTTGCGAATGCAAAATCAAAGAAAGAAATTGAGTGTCCCTCAGGGCTACAAATACATTCCTCTACATTCCTTTAACACGAAGCACAAAGAAATAATGAAATTCTTGTGTCTTCAGATAGATAGATATTATACACGAAATTGTTGCCCTAGTGGCTTTGGACGTTTTGAACCCTTTATCCACAGGCTGTATAAAGGATTCTAATAATTATTCATTATCTTTTGATACATTTCTACAGACAGCAGGTATGAGAGCCAGACGGCGTTGGGAAATATTGAGAAATCAGTGGCCGAGAGGACACAATGGTTTAAGCTCCTGTGGTATTTTAGGAAGAAGCATAAATGTTCTTGACACATAGGACAGGTGCAACTTTTAGCGCGGAGACGGCTTGGGCACGCACATTATGGCCTGTTGCTATGAAAGTTGGCGCCAAGAAGAAAATCAAATGCTACGAGGCAATTGGTCAATCATCATGTTAACCATTCCCTACTGCAGAAATACATGTAAAAGCGCGCAAAGACATACAAGAGTCTGGGCCAATAATATCAAGACGCCTTGTTTTAGCGGCAACTCGGCTTGATAACTCACCCTGGTAAATTAATGCGGGAGTTATCTACAGATTAATTCCACGATCGATTCGAGCCAGCTACAGCATAATCGTAACCTCCACACTGCTACGAACTCAATGATACCGATCGCATGCTAGTCTGATAATTATTATGGAATATTTTTATATATATCCCCTTCCACACCTACCCTAGTCAGTTTCATTTATAAGGATCCAGGATGCTTCGAGAGATGACTTATTTTCGTGCGTCTATGGACGTAACGTTAACACACTAATTTTTGTGCGTCTGAGGACGTAACGTTCACACACTTATTTTCGTGCGTCTGAGGACGTAACATTCACAGACTTATTTTTGTGCGTCTGAGGACGTAACGTTCACACTCTTTAATTTGTGCGTCTGAGGACGTGACGCTGATTTTGATTTGAACATGGAACAGTTTCGTCAAGTTATAAGTGTAACTTCAGTGATTTATTTGTAGTCCCAGCACTACCAGTAGGACCAGTTCATCGAAATAATTCACCAAATAGACTGTCAAGGAATTGAGTACTTGATAGGTGAATGTAGTAGGAAATATATCGTGTGTGTATCTGACAAAACTTTATTTAATTCAGCACGAGATGACGTCTAGGAACGAGACTGGATCTTGAAACCAGCAGGACATTTGCCAGAAGATGTCGATGATGAGATAAACATCTTAAAGGAGATGGCTGCAGACGTTTCCTTGACGCTGTTTTAAAGGATTGAGTACCAAATGAATTTATTTATTTATTAAATCAGCTATGGTATTATGGGACATATTTTTGTAGATATTTGTTTGCTTGCTTGGTAATGTAGATTATTAGTTCTTGTTTTACTGACACATTAAATATGGGACAAGCCGAGCGTTGTGTAATTTGTAAATATGGTGATTTGTGTTTTGTTCAACTATACGGGGCGGCGCGCAACTCGTGCTCGCATTCGCTTGCATAAATCGCGGTCAAGCATTATTATTCGGAGGTATGCCTTATAACAAAAATGGAACTGAATTAATTTTGAGATTAAAAATAGAATTTGGAGGGTAAAAATTATTTGTGAGTAGAATTTTATGACGGATCAGGATTATTTTGATAGTTGCTTTCCAGCAGTTCTGAACAGGATGGCACTTTGCACCCGAGTTTTGTTGTGTATTTTTTTAATGTGTCAATGGACGCAATATTGTTGATCTGTTTTGAGCCGACCCAGTGATATATTTATGAGAGTCAGTCCAAGCTGTTGGTGCGTTGTGTGATTTTTATGATGTGCTAGCGAGAATATATCATGGTGATTATTCTGACTTGCTCCACGTCAGCCCAGTTCATGACCTCGCGAGGCTGGACTTGTGGTATATATTTGTGTTTTCTTGCCATCCAAGGGGATGAGTGAGATAGTTGGCGTTTCCAGCTGGAAACTGCACCGCTTGAGTGACTGAGAGAGATAATTGAGGCAGTGTTGTCTCATACATGAAGGGCGCGCTCAAATCAGATAACGTGACTTGTCATTAGTAACAGGCCTGGATCCTGTACTTCAATTTAAGACGTTGTTTAAATTCACAAAACCTGATCGGTTATAATGAGTATTGATTGATTAAATGGGTGCTGTCCATAGTTGTAAGGTAGCTTCCAAAACTCCTGTTTGTCTGGCGTTTTATAAAAATGTAAACATAGTTTTTCATCCGTTAGGCTTGTATTTTGTTGTTGTTGGTTCAATTTTTGTGTGTTTATTTTACGCGTTCAATGACCCGTGTCAAGTTAGGGTGCGCGAGGCTATGTTCCCAATGTGATGAGAGCGTTTTGGCCTATTTCTGGCATGCTCTTTTATTCCGTGTGCTCTGGTACCAGCTAGAATCTCAGGGAGATTCTTCATCTTTTTATATTATTAGATCATGCATGTGTCAGTAGTAAATATAGGGTATTGATTAAGGGTGGGTCCCATAGCCGTAGTATGATTTAAAAGATGCAACTCCGTGACCAACATGACTGTTTAAGTTGTAAACGGACTCGCATCAGTACTCAGTTTCTTATTAACGAGCAGTTCACCACACATTATATAACTTCTTGACCAGGAAAAATGGACTTGTATCCATATGTTGACGAGCGAGTTCTTACAGCTCAAAGTTTATGTTATGATTAATTATTTTGTGTGAAGCTGTATTCACATTGTCTTGTTGTGACGAGCGAGTTCCTACCGCTCAGTGTTATATTTATTTTATTAGGGGGTGAAAGTCAGGGAGGATTTCTTTTATTTATTATTATTATTATGCACATACTTTTCAGTCATTAAATTTCTTTTATTCTACTTGTTATTCATTTTATTTCTAGTATAGCCTCTGTCATGGACCTTTCTATTCATTAGAGCATGTGTTTTTAAGCGAACTTTGCTGCGTAACGCAGTCAGGACTGAACACGACCCCGTAGATGACTCTTGAGAAAACCATGTTTTATTGAAGGGTGCAGTATATATTAATTTTCGTAAAATTATATTCAGAACAGTCAGAAAATAACAAGATATGGTTGGGGGCAAAGAAAACAAAATCATTGATTGATTTGATTTTAGTTGAGAGAGAGAAACGCAGACAGTTGGAAGATGTCACGGTTATGCCAAGAGCAGATTTTGAAGGAGACCATAAAATTGTAATGGCTAAGTTAAGACTTGGTGAAATAGTTAGGTTCAAAGAGACAAGAGAAAAAATAAAGGAAAAGGAGGTGCAGGAAAAGTTCTAAGATGAGGTGAAAAAACGAATTCCCAAAGGAGGGTTGGCAGTGTAGAAGAAGAATGGACTAAGTTCAAACAAGGAATGGTAAAATGTGCAGAGGATGCATGTGGTAGAGTTTCATGGAAAAGAAGGAAAAGGAAACACCCTGGTGGAATGACACAGTAAAGGATGCAGTGAAGGAAAAACAAAAGGTTTGGAGGAGCTGGATCAGATGCAGAAACTCAGAGAGTAAGGAAAAATATCATGAAGCAAAGAAAACGTGCCAGAAAATCATACAGGAAGAAAAACGGAAGTGCTGGGAAAGCTTCACAGAAACCCTACAGGAGGATGTTAAAGGAGGTAAGAAACTTCTGTATGTATTGGGTAGAAACAAAGTAAGAAGTAAAGAAGAAACAAAATTTGCGAAGACGGACAGCGGACACATTTTGACACAAATAGAGGATATACTTCAGCGATGGGAAGAGTATTTCGCTAAATTACTTAACGTCAAATTCAAGGAACTGGCTGAAGAGGAAGAACATGAAGAAGAGGAAGAGATGGAAGAAAACTGAAATGAAGACATAGCAATGTTGGAAATAGAAGAAGCCCTAAGGAAGATGAAGAATGGGAATGCACCAGGAGTGGATGAATTGATTACAGAGATGATAAAGGCAGCTGGACCAGTAGGGTAACATTGGATGTTCGTGTAATATGGAAGGAGAAACACGTACCAGAAGATTAGAGGAAGGGTCTGATAATTCCAGTATTCAAGAAGGGTGATAAGAAAGAATGTAACAATTATCGGGAAATCACACTTATTTCCCATGTTGCAAAGATCTTTGAGAGGACATTAGAGAAAAGAGTGATAAGGAAAGTTGAGGCAGAAATGGAGAAAGAACAACATGGATTCCGAAGAGATAGATCAACCTCCGATCTAGTATTTGCTCTATGAAACATGATGGATAAAAGATGGGAGTTCAAAATGGATTTGGTGGTGACATTTCTAGATATTGAGAAGGCATACGACAGTGTACCACGAAGATTGGTCTGGGACGCATTGATAAAGACCAGGGTAGGCAGAGCAAAAATACAAATGATCAAAGCCATGTATGAAACGTGTGTAAGTTGTGTGAAGACCAAGCTAAGACAAACAAACTGGTTCAGTGTTGAAACAGGACGTCGACAAGGAAGTGTGTTATCCCCTATACTGTTTATAACTGTCATGGATGAAATCCACAAGAGTGTAAAACGAAGACGACATAATAATGTGGGATGAAAATGAAATAGAAGTGCAAGAACAAGTTACTGTATGGAATCAAGAGATAGAGAAATGAAAATCCACAGCCTGCTTCCAGTCTCCGACCGGGTCAGGAATGGAATGAATGAAGCCCCCATCTAGCGGCGAGGATATGAACTGTGCCGGCTGCCGAGGCCTGACGCACTCCACTGGGGCAATGATTAAATGCATGACAGATGAAATGAAATGATAGTGGAGAGTGTTGCTGGAATGAAATTGTGACAGGGAAAACCGGAGTACCCGGAGAAAAACCTGTCTGCCTCCGTTTTGTCCAGCACAGATCTCACATGGAGTGACCGGGATTTGAACCACGGACCCAGCGGTGAGAGGCCGGCGTGCTGCCGCCTAAGCCACGGAGGCTCTAAGAGATAGAGAAATATGGAATGAAAATAAGTGTGGAGAAGAGTAAGACTGTAGTGATGACAATAAACAAGAGAGAAGGAAGACAGAATATTGAATTCAATGGAAATCCATTGGAAATGGAAAAAAGCTTTAAGTATTTGGGGAGCATTCTCACAGAAGATGGTACAATAAATGAAGAAATTGGAAAGAGAATCCAACAAGCTAATGGGTTTTACCAGTGTGTGAGAGGTTTAGTATGGAACCAGAAAGTCCCAGAGAAATGCAAGAAAGTTCTATTCTCAATGTATTACACACCAATTTTGACATATGCAGCAGGTACTTGGACCACAACAAAACGCAATGAAATCCGAATCCAAGCAGCCGAGATGAAGTTCCTTAGAGAAATAATTGGGAAGACTCGGAGGGATAAAATCAGAAATGTGGACATTAGGGAGAGAACTGGGTTCCCAAAACTGCAAGACAAGATAGAAATCAGTAAGGTGAAGTGGTACGGACATATGATGAGAATAGAAATATATCGAGTACCAAAAATAATATTATGGAGAAAATACCGGGAAGAAGACCACGAGGAAGGCCCAGAAAGATGTAGATAGATACGGTGAAGGAAAGCATTGTGAAAAGAGGAGTAAAAGAAAAAAAGTATTGAAAGAAGGAAATGAATGGTGGATGGATAGACAGCTGTGGAGGTCCTTGATTCGCAACCCGACCCAGGGAACTGGAACTGGAAACGGGAAATGAAGAAGAGAAGAAGTATATTCAGCCTATCGCACAGGATGCATGAACGTACGTCAGACGTACAAGAGATAGGTTCAATTCCCACCCCAACTGCCCTATAATTGGTTTTCCTTAGTTTCCCCACTTCTACTCCAGGCAAATGCCGGGATAGTTCCTAACTTAACACGGAGAACAAAGAAATAATGAAATTTGTTTCTGAATAATGAACAGGCAAAACATAAATCTAATTAATATAGGTAAGAAAGTAGAGTCACAAGCTCTCACCCTGCTGCGTAGCCCGTGCGTGTTGGTCAACCCACCACGATGGCGATGGGCCTGCAGAAAATTCAAAGATCGGAGGTTCGAATCTCACTGCTGACAACTGATAACCTGAATGCAGTTTTCCCCGTTTTCTTTTAGCACTCCCTCCAGGTGAATGCCAGGATAGTACCTTATTGCAAGTTACGGGGCATCGACCCCATTCCTAATACTAATAAACACAGCTACACACACTATTACAGTCATCACAGAAACACAGGTTATCAGAAAATTCGACACATGTGGATGATGACCAAAGATGCCCTAAGCTCCTGATACGAATTAACGGCACATCTAAATATCTTGACGTTTAGCGAGCACCAATTCCGTATAAGAGCGATGTTGTTATTTAGACACACCTTGTCCTGACCTATCATGTGTAAAACTATGCCTCGACATAAAATAGATTGTGCGCTTGTACTTCCATCCCTTATTGCTTGGCCAGGAATCGATTCAGCGGTCTTCGGACCAGAAGGACAGCAGGTCCTTCGGGAAAGCTATGTGACTAGTGTTGCACCACCCTTGGCTTCTGTGGTCTCGGGGTACGTTTTGAGACTCCAGACCCAAAGAACGATTCCCAGCTCTATCAAGAAATTTAATTATGGTCTGACAGTTGGAACGGACTACACTCAGCCTCGTGAGGTAGAGCTGAGAAGAGATAGGTTAAATTCCCACCCCAACTGCCCTATAATTGGTTTTCCTTAGTTTCCCCACTTCTACTCCAGGCAAATGCCGGGATAGTTCCTAACTTAAAGCCATGGATGCCCCCTTCCAAATCCTAGCTTTTAGTTACAAATTCTTACACCACTAGAGCCATCACAATGACACAGCTTATCAGACAGATCCACACTCCCAAGTACACGGAACTATATGACCACCATGTTGAAAAAAACATAAATGAAACAAAACAGCAGCAAACATTGCTGTTGTTTGGACATCGTGATCATCAGCCCCGAGGAGGAATAAAACTGGAATCGTGATTATTATTTAAACATAAAGAGGTTTGAAGCCATTCATTTTTCAGTGTTGCCTATACAAATTGACTTTTGTAGCTTTTCAGTCGGTCAACACGATTGTGCCCAATGAATGGGCGGGGTACAAGATATAAATATATGAATACACTTCGGGAAAAAATTACATGTATTAGTTAATATTCACAATTAAATTGGGCAATTTAGGATTACGCGTTTCGATCCTCAAGTGGCTTAAACAGATCCTGACAACTGTGTTTAAATTTTTAATTTTTCACTTATACAAATTCACTATTGTAGTACAATAGTATCGTTAGGTGAACTATACTCTGATTCGCTTTGAATCACGGCTTACGTTAGGTTGTGAATTACGAGAGTGACGGTGTACATGCACGTGTATACAGCGTGATTCTTGATGTAGTTTACAACTTCAATAATGTGTCATTATTTATTGGAACCACTTACAGACTTGGTTTATATGCCATTATATAGCAAAACACTTCAAATTTTGACTCACGTAGTTTGTAGTTGAGCAGTTGTGCGTCACGCGCGCTGCCTGTCGCTTGTTGGAAATGACGTCTTTCACTGGAGCGGAAAGAGCGAAGTGCGTGTTCTGGTTTGAAGAAACCAGTCAGCAACGAGTGTACAGCGAAGGTTTCGCACAGAATTTGGCTAAAAACCCACCCAGCAGACCAATTGTGTACAAATGGTACCAGAAATTTATCGAAACAGAGTGTTCTGTGTGATACACAACGGCTCCAGGCTGCGCACTTGTGACTGGCGATGTGGTGGAAACAGAGAGAGCTTCGTCCGCAGTCCGGAAAAATCAACAACTGCGTCTGACACTAGAAACTGGTATCCCTCAGAACGTTTTTTGCACTGTTTTGAGAGAAAAAGTGTACGGATCTTTCTTCTTTGCTGAGAGAACCATCACTGGCATCATTTATCTGGATATGCTACAGAACTTCCTTATTCCACAGTTGGATGAAGATGACCACGATGGCCGCATGTGTTGGCAACAAGATGGCACTCCGCCACACTACCTGTCAGACGACAGGGAATTGCTTGATCAACGTTTCCCAGTTAAGTGGATAGGTCGCGGTGGACCAATTACCTGGCCGCCACGGTCTCCAGATTACACACCACTGGACTTCTTTCTGTGCGGTTTTGTGAAAGATACGGTGTACATCCCTCCCCTACCTGCACATCCTTATTAACTGAGACACTGCATCACAACAGCCATCGCTTCTGTTAGCCCGGAAATGCTGGTTCATACGTGGCGAGAAATTGACTTCCGTTGGGATGTGTCCAGGATGACAAAAGGTGCATACGTTGAGACGTAATGGATTTGTCAAAGAAAACTTGAAGTATTTTGCTATGTAATGACATATAAACCATGTCTGTAGTGGTTCCAATAAATAATTACATATTATTGAAGTTGTAAACTACATCAAGAATCACCCTGTACAATTTAGAATAATACACTGTAGCAAAAATAGACTAATTAACAAATTTTGGCATGCACTAGAAGATAATTATAATGTTCACTTATCCGGTGTTGGTGCTCCTCACAACACTGCTGAATCAGTGTCCTCCCCGACACTAATGAAGCGGCGAGCTAACTTGCCTTCTGTCGTTCACTTGTCATCCTGCACGCACTCTGTTATAGGACTAATGTAATTGAAGTTTTTACAAGGCTATCGTTGTACCTGAACTAAACTGAATGAGGATGGAATGACTTATGAAAGTGTATGTTAAGGATTTTTTTGGAACTGTTTTCATTACTATTGTAGGCCATTTATGCGTCCGCCGCAATTTATACATTTGTCCCTATGATTGCTGCCGGTCTAATGGACGGTATAGGACCCAACGAAACTATCTAATACAGGTCTAGCTTTGTTGAAAATAGACAGTGCAACCTCATCCAATAACATGTATATATATATATTGAACCCTTATTGATCTACGATAAATAAGTATTCATAATTTATTATTATTATTACTGCAGCCCAGGCAGTACTTGTGGAAGGTGACAAGGATAAAGGCAAGGTAGCGTGTCGCAATGATTGCCACATAAGGAGAGCTTGTAGCTATTCTTGAAGAACGGCCTGGTAAACTTGAGTTCAAGGCCAAATTGTGTAACAACTTGCACCAGAATTGGAAACATAAAGGGATGGTCACGAGTTACTTATAACCGACCTACGATTGAATCACCCAATCAGGAGAGACCACGCCAAGATCACGCGATGGATGGCGTCAGTGGTAAAAAGCGCGCGGAATTGATTATCTAAAGAACCGCCGATCGGAATTATCTCCGCACGAGTGCGATGAGACGTTTGATTTATTTGAAGAAGATTGACACTAGTCCCATCTGTGTGAGATGAAAACTCTGGAATTTTTTTCTAAATCCACCCCACTCTTCCGCACCCTGTCAGTTTCTAATAAATTGTTCGACGAGAAGCTGTTCGATGTCTTTTCTGTTCGTGAGCTCTGTGAGCTAACTTCACGCCCGTTTGTATAACGATTTTTAACGCTCTTAATTATTTGAAGTCAATTACTTTGTGAGCTTTGTGAGCTAAATTCACGCCAGCGTGCGTGATGATGTGAAACTTGTAATATTATCTTAAAGACAACTATTTTTCAGCTCTTAGGGGCAAGAGTTGTAAACGTCCTAATTAGCGCTCACCCGAGCGAAGGTCATGCAGAGCAGTAGATTACCGAGCGAGATAGCGACTGTTAGTCAGACTTTAAAACTTGTATTGTCGAGTCAGTGACGATGGACTCGAAGTGTGTATTTCCTGTAAATCTTTAAGTGTATTTTTCATGTGTGTATTGCGCGTGTGTGAGCGATATTTAGGGAAAGTCTTCGTAATTAATCGCATAGGACTATTTGTGGGCGAATTGAGTAACCCACAAGCGATTATAGCCAGGTCAAATTTTATTATCATTGAACTTTTCTTCCAAAGAGACTACACCAAGATGTCCAACATGTGGTCAGAAGTTGGGATGATGTCCGACGCTTCAACGAAGACGACTATGGAGTGCTAACTTTTCCATAGGGGAAATGGGCTGAGATGGATGTCATAATGTTCTGCAAGCTGAGACGGTGATGTACAACAATTGATTATTCAATTATGTAGTTAGATTGGCGGGGGAACTTTTGTAAATAGTTTATTTTTTCTTTTCGTGTTTTAGAGTGTTTTCTTTGTACCGACACTAATTGTTTTAAATGTACGTTGGCGCGTGGCCAAAGTGTTTGTTATTTATATTTTCTTGGAGTCATATTTAATGTGCACGACGCGTGTACGTGATGTTTATCCATGCAAATGCGAAACCCGTTACATTCGATAAGTGGTGCTTTATTAAAGTCAATATTTGTGATAGGAGAAGGGAGGTAATTACTGTAAGATGTTTGCTGAACAGGTTATTATTCATATTAGGGTTGCCAAGTGCAACGAATTTAAGATGTAATTGTAGAACACCTTCGTTCTAATTTGATAGATTTTTTGAGTCCTTTTCAGGTTAATTAGTCACGGCGTGGAACGGTGGCATCAGCAAGTGGAATATTTATGTCTTTTTATTTCAGGGTCTGTCAAACCCATACGTGTGATTCTGTGTGTGTTATTGTGTCAGGTGTGTGTGTTGATTCTACGTGAAGAGGGGTAGAGGTCCTACCACCCTCGTATTTTTGTATTTTTTTGATGGAAAGGCAGGGTGCTCTAGGGAGACCGCTGTTCCTTGTCCATATTGCTGAGTCTTGGATTTCCTAGTGGAAATGCCGGGATATGTTGTTCTGACACACACACACGTATTATTGTGCTTTGGGGCACGCTTCTTCGAGATTCGATCCCATGCCTTGGAGGTCGAGGGTATTGTGACACGTGCGTTGACAGATATGCAGATTTCCACAAATCGCCCGTCTCGCCTGGTGACTTATTTTGATAGGCAGTCCTGTTGTCCGGCTGGCCCCTTTAGGCTTTCAAGTAGCAAACCTGTTCATTGTGATGGTTATTTTTGAACCATAATTAATTGGGGAGTTCGCCATGTGTGTGACGGATTATTGCATGTTGTATGGATAGATTATTGTGTTAATAATGTAAATGTTGGCTTTGAGCCTATTGATCTGGTTTATGACTCAATTCATATAATCTTAGTATGTCACACCTGTGTGGTGTAATGGTAGTGTACTTGTAAATTTGACGGCGGTCATATGTGTATTTCTTTTATTGGTCACGTGTTAACTGACTTGTGTTGATTTGTGTGAGAAGTCCTAAGTTTTAGGCAGTAATGTTTTTGCTACGGCAGTTTGATTTCAAATTTCACACGGAAATTTTTGTGTTGTATATTTTAAGTATAGGAAGTGTCGGTTTAGTTTTAAGTGTTGTATAGTTGTTCCCCGCGTCTGTCTAGCTCTAAGCAATGTGGATTCGTTGTCTGAATGTTCATTCTGGATGATGACGAATCATGCATTCGATTGTACACATCGTGAAGCATGCAGAACGGCACACGCGAATACATTGTCACTTTTATTGATTTTTTCTTAAGGACACTTTGTCCGCGTATTTAATCTCTCCAGAGATGTTGGCCTAGTTTTGGCATATTTCATTTTTATTCAGTGGGTGTCATTTGGGAGTTTGTTTTGTTAATTCTTTGTATAGTTAGGTGATTTGTTATTAAATTCATTTGTTTTAACCCTGGCTTCACTTTTCCTGCATGTTATTTTGTTATATGTTACCCTGCATGTTAATGAAGCGCTTTGACAACAACTTACGATATGGACTGTCACACCCCCCGAAACAGATTCTCATAAGCTTCTTTGCAAGGGTTCATAAAACAAAAATGGCTGCCCAAGTGGGACTGTTGTTGTTGTTGCTTCGCTGATCTCATATTTATTTCGCTGAGAAATAATGCCAGGTCAAGCGGACAAAGTAAATTCAGTAAATTGAGGCGATGTTGTACCGCCATGTGCATTAGTAAAATCACTGAGTTCCTAAAGTTAGAGATATTGAACAAGGTTAGAATTTGATATTGTATTTGTTATAAACCTGTTCTGGCGCCCGGCATTAAAATTAGAAAATTTGCATATTTCTTGAACTCAGTCAAAGCAGGAAGGTGTTGCCTTATATTTGACATTTAATTAACTTTGGTTAATGAGTGTCGTTCGTAAATTCTGTTGGTTAGGAATTTAAAAGCAGATCACTAGGGGTTATTTTGTTGTTTGGAAATAAGGGTAATTTTATTCAGTAAAATTTGTTACTGAAATTTTTGTTAAATTAGAATCAGTAATATTTAAATGTTATGACATGTATGCGTGTGGATGACTGAAATCTTGGTGCATGACCCTGTTTTCTCTGATTATATTTGTGTATTGTGCAATGGCGAGTGTTGAGGAGATCAAGGCATTGTTGGAACAGATGTCCGCGAAAACGGAAGAACAGTTTAAAAGTCAGCGTGAACATAATGATAAACAATTAAAAGAACAGTTAGGGCAGATGTCCACGAAAACGGAAAAACAATTAAAAGAACAATTAGAAATTCAGAGCGAGAATTGTGCAAAACAGTTACACGACATGAGCGGTAATATTTCGGTCCAATTAGAGGTCCAGAAATTGGACACTGATAAACAATTAAATGAATTAAATCACAAACTATCGGAAACTGATAAACAATTTCACGAATTAAATCACAAATTAACAGAACAGGCGGTAACACAAACAGAGCAATTAGAGAAGATCACTAACGACATCAATCAAAGTGTTAGGGAGGTAGAGAAACTGGCAGGTGAGGTCGCAGAGAATAACGTCAAACAATTGGGTGAAATTAAAAAGTTGGAGGCGAAGTTTGACAACAAACTCGTACAATTTGACGAAATGGTGGGAGATAAATTAAAGCAAATAAAGGCAGCATGTGTCAACAATACAGCAGGAATAAGGAAAACACAAGATAAATTGCAGCTACAAATTAATTCAGTCGACAGCAACGTACTGGAATTAATAAAAGAAATGGATGAACTTGAGGTCAAGGCCGAAACAGAACGTAGGCACTTGCGTGAGAACTTAGAGGACCAATTAAGTAAAACCCAGCAGGTCATAAGAAAGGAGGTCGGAGAACAATTAGTGAAAACACAACAGGTCATAAGGGAAGAGGTAGGAGAACAGCTCATTAAAAATCGGGATAATCTGGAAGACCAATTAATTTAAACTCAGCAGGTCATAAGAGAAGAGGTCGGAGAACAATTAGTAAAAACGCAAGAGTTTATAAGAGAGGAGGTTGGAGAACAGATACGAGATGAGCTTGAGAAGAGTCAGGAAAGGAACGAAGAGAAAATTAACAGTTTGAAAAGTAGGATCCGAAGAGATTGGGAACAGCAGGCAAACGCAAATAAGGAAGACAGGCTGACAATTTTAAAGCGGATGCAGGCTTTGGAGGAAGGCGTAAAATCTAAATTACAAGAGCACTCAGATTTAATAATTAAGAACGAAATTAGATCATTAGAGAATGCTACATTATTTTCGGCTGAAAATATACCAGAAAAGCAGGGAAGCATTGGAAGTCCGGTAGGCTTGAAGTTGGCTGAGGATAACAGCCGGGGTCAAAGTCCCAAATTAACGAGCAACGCATTCCAACAGTACAGAGGAGAGACTTCCACACCACAACCAAACATTGTGGTGTTTGAAGCCATATTTTCAGTGTTGCCTTAGTAAACAAGAGTTTAGTGCTTTTCAGTCGGTCAACACGAATGTATCCAAAAGAGATGGGTTATGCCCTAATCCTGAAATAAATTACATGAGATTAATAAAACACTAGGATGACCAGTTTCGATCGTCAAGCGATCATCATCAGATCCAATACACTTAGGCTATAAAATCTATGTTTGAAATACAGGTGAAAATATTTATAATATGTACAATTATTTAGTTGCAGTATTGGTACTGCATTTAGCATACACTGACAGTTGCAGTACCAATACTGCAACTAAATAATTGTACATATTGTAAATATTTTCACCTGTATTTCAAACATAGATTTTATAGCCTAAGTGTATTGGATCTGATGATGATCGCTTGACGATCGAAACTGGTCATCCTAGTGTTTTATTAATCTCATATAATTTATTTCAGGATTAGGGCATAACCCATCTCTTTTGGGTACATTCGTGTTGACCGACTGAAAAGCACTAAACTCTTCTTGACCACAACCAAACTTGGCACCCGCCCAAGTAATCCAAGTCATTAGGGGAAACGATTTCAAGCCCGATAAATTCAAGGAACACTCAGGAACCACTCACAAAGCTTTTTTACGACAGTTGACTGATTATTTCAATGATCAACATATCGGCCCCGAAAAACAGCTGAGACTCGTGGAGAAATTTTTAGAGGGACCAAGCTTAAACTGGTTTTTAAGCTTTAAATATACTTTCACCGACATGGCTCAATTCCGAGAAGCGTTTTTAAAGAAGTTCTGGAGCCCTTCTTTACAGCAGGGGTTAAGAATGGATCTGTATACACGAAAATACCACAGCACGCATCCGACCAGATTTTCGGAATTCTTTAGCCAACAGCTGGTAAAATTCCGCGATTTTGACGACCCCCCTAGCGAGCAAAATATGGTTCTAACCATCGGGAAACAACTTCCCATGCACATTCAACAACTGTTAGTAGCCGGAAATATTCAGACCGCAGTGCAGGCCGAAGAATTACTCCGACACCTAGACGAGACGAGTATGGTGAGTCCACAGACGGGAAGGAGAAATATGGAATGTGTCAACACGGCAGAGGTGGTTCAGGGACTCCAAAATACTCACAGCCTGGGGAACCAAACGAAAACTCAGTCCACAGGAACACAGTTTACACCGAGAAGGCAAGATTTTGATGGCCGGAACCAGTTCAACCAAAACAATCGAAATTTTCAGAATAACCGCGATAGATATAACCAAAACAACCACAACCAGCACAATCAATGGACGTACCAGCGGGAATACACCAATTGGAGGGGAAACCAACGGCAGGGTCGACCTTACCAAAGAAATGGAGATGGCAGGTGGAACAACGCGAGGAACTATCGCCAAGAAAATAGGGGAGACTATCGCAACAATTGGGACGAGCGGTATGTCGAGTCACAAAAGTACTTAGACCAATTAAATGCCGAAGAGACGGAAAAAGAGAAGTGGGGGCGTGCTATGGCTAATAGACAGAGCCCAGACAATCACCAGGGAGAAGAGAAGAGATCAGCCGACAAGCCGAAACAGAAACATAATAGAGGAAATTCGCGGGACGAAGTTTCGGGCAAGGGCCTGGAAATATGGTAGCAGGAGAAGAAGATGGGAGAAGAAGAAGACGGTAGAAGAAGAAGATGGGAGAAGAAGAGGACGTGAGGAGAAGAAGAAGGGAGAAGAAGAAGAAGTGAGCACTGGTGCTAAACCTTTTTTAATAGCGCCAACTTAAAACCATATTACAGAAGGGAACCATTTGATGAATAAGCAAGATCATGTGTGCAAAATCAGTATTGCAAAATTTTATTTTGAGAGCCAACACTCAAATGTACGTGGACGTGGAGCGCCGGAGAGAGAGCGTTTTGTTTGTAAACAACAAGCAGCTGAGACGACAGGAGTGGCAATCATGTGAGGAGAAGGGGGAGGTCTAGCGAAGAAGTATGAATGACATTCCGGCGAGGGAGAGCGCACACTAATTGGGTCAGTGGACTGTACACTCGAGCAGCTGAGCGAGGTACTAAAGAGATGTTGTTGTTACTACTGTGGATATTGTTTTTGAAATCCAAATCAATTACTTGCTTCGAATTTCAAAACCTTGCTGAGGATAAATGAACCCTTATTGATCTACGATAAATAAGTATTCATAATTTATTATTATTATTACTGCAGCCCAGGCAGTACTTGTGGAAGGTGACAAGGATAAAGGCAAGGTAGCGTGTCGCAATGATTGCCACATAAGGAGAGCTTGTAGCTATTCTTGAAGAACGGCCTGGTAAACTTCAGTTCAAGGCCAAATTGTGTAACAACTTGCACCAGAATTGGAAACATAAAGGGATGGTCACGAGTTACTTATAACCGACCTACGATTGAATCACCCAATCAGGAGAGACCACGCCAAGATCACGCGATGGATGGCGTCAGTGGTAAAAAGCGCGCGGAATTGATTATCTAAAGAACCGCCGATCGGAATTATCTCCGCACGAGTGCGATGAGACGTTTGATTTATTTGAAGAAGATTGACACTAGTCCCATCTGTGTGAGATGAAAACTCTGGAAAATTTTTCTAAATCCACCCCACTCTTCCGCACCCTGTCAGTTTCTAATAAATTGTTCGACGAGAAGCTGTTCGATGTCTTTTCTGTTCGTGAGCTCTGTGAGCTAACTTCACACCCGTTTGTATAACGATTTTTAACGCTCTTAATTATTTGAAGTCAATTACTTTGTGAGCTTTGTGAGCAAAATTCACGCCAGCGTGCGTGATGATGTGAAACTTGTAATATTATCTTAAAGACAACTATTTTTCAGCTCTTAGGGGCAAGAGTTGTAAACGTCCTAATTAGCGCTCACCCGAGCGAAGGTCATGCAGAGCAGTAGATTACCGAGCGATATAGCGACTGTTAGTCAGTCAGACTTTAAAACTTGTATTGTCGAGTCAGTGACGATGGACTCGAAGTGTGTATTTCCTGTAAATTTTTAAGTGTATTTTTCATGTGTGTATTGCGCGTGTGTGAGCGATATTTAGGGAAAGTCTTCGTAATCATTCGTATAGGACTATTTGTGGGCGAATTGAGTAACCCACAAGCGATTATAGCCAGGTCAAATTTTAATATCATTGAACTTTTCTTCCAAAGAGACTACACCAAGATGTCCAACATGTGGTCAGGAGTTGGGATGATGTCCGACGCTTCAACGAAGACGACTATGGAGTGCTAACTTTTCCATAGGGGAAATGGGCTGAGATGGATGTCATAATGTTCTGTAAGCTGAGACGGTGATGTACAACAATTGATTATTCAATTATGTAGTTAGATTGGCGGGGGAACTTTTGTAAATAGTTTATTTTTTCTTTTCGTGTTTTAGAGTGTTTTCTTTGTACCGACACTAATTGTTTTAAATGTACGTTGGCGCGTGGCCAAAGTGTTTGTTATTTATATTTTCTTGGAGTCATATTTAATGTGCACGACGCGTGTACGTGATGTTTATCCATGCAAATGCGAAACCCGTTACATTAGATAAGTGGTGCTTTATTAATTCAATATTTGTGATAGGAGAAGGGAGGTAATTACTGTAAGATGTTTGCTGAACAGGTTATTATTCATATTAGGGTTGCCAAGTGCAACGAATTTAAGATGTAATTGTAGAACACCTTCGTTCTAATTTGATAGATTTTTTTAGTCCTTTTCAGGTTAATTAGTCACGGCGTGGAACGGTGGCGCCAGCAAGTGGAATATTTATGTCTTTTTATTTCATGGTCTGTCAAACCCATACGTGTGATTCTGTGTGTGTTATTGTGTCAGGTGTGTGTGTTGATTCTACGTGAAGAGGGGTAGAGGTCCTACCGCCCTCGTATTTTGTTGTTGTTGTATTTTCTTGATGGAAAGGCAGGGTGCTCTAGGGAGACCGCTGTTCCTTGTCTATATTGCTGAGTCTTGGAGTTCCTAGTGGAAATGCCGGGATATGTTGTTCTGACACACACACACGTATTATTGTGCTTTGCGGCACGCTTCTTCGAGATTCGATCCCATGCCTTGGAGGTCGAGGTTATTGTGACACGTGGGTTGACAGATATGCAGATTTCCACAAATTGCCCGTCTCGCCTGGTGACTTATTTTGATAGGCAGTCCTGTTGTCCGGCTGGCCCCTTTAGGCTTTCAAGTAGCAAACCTGTTCATTGTGATGGTTATTTTTGAACCATAATTAATTGGGGAGTTCGCCATGTGTGTGACGGATTATTGCATGTTGTATGGATAGATTATTGTGTTAATAATGTAAATGTTGGCTTTGAGCCTATTGATCTGGTTTATGACTCAATTCATATAATCTTAGTATGTCACACCTGTGTGGTGTAATGGTAGTGTACTTGTAAATTTGACGGCGGTCATATGTGTATTTCTTTTATTGGTCACGTGTTAACTGACTTGTGTTGATTTGTGTGAGAAGTCCTAAGTTTTAGGCAGTAATGTTTTTGCTACGGCAGTTTGATTTCAAATTTCACACGGAAATTTTTGTGTTGTATATTTTAAGTATAGGAAGTGTCGGTTTAGTTTTAAGTGTTGTATAGTTGTTCCCGGCGTCTGTCTAGCTCTAAGCAATGTGGATTCGTTGTCTGAATGTTCATTCTGGATGATGACGAATCATGCATTCGATTGTACACATCGTGAAGCATGCAGAACGGCACACGCGAATACATTGTCACTTTTATTGATTTTTTCTTAAGGACACTTTGTCCGCGTATTTAATCTCTCCAGAGATGTTGGCCTAGTTTTGGCATATTTCATTTTTATTCAGTGGGTGTCATTTGGGAGTTTGTTTTGTTAATTCTTTGTATAGTTAGGTGATTTGTTATTAAATTCATTTGTTTTAACCCTGGCTTCACTTTTCCTGCATGTTATTTTGTTATATGTTACCCTGCATGTTAATGAAGCGCTTTGACAACAACTTACGATATGGACTGTCACACCCCCCGAAACAGATTCTCATAAGCTTCTTTGCAAGGGTTCATAAAACAAAAATGGCTGCCCAAGTGGGACTGTTGTTGTTGTTGCTTCGCTGATCTCATATTTATTTCGCTGAGAAATAATGCCAGGTCAAGCGGGCAAAGTAAATTCAGTAAATTGAGGCGATGTTGTACCGCCATGTGCATTAGTAAAATCACTGAGTTCCTAAAGTTAGAGATATTGAACAAGGTTAGAATTTGATATTGTATTTGTTATAAACCTGTTCTGGCGCCCGGCATTAAAATTAGAAAATTTGCATATTTCTTGAACTCAGTCAAAGCAGGAAGGTGTTGCCTTATATTTGACATTTAATTAACTTTGGTTAATGAGTGTCGTTCGTAAATTCTGTTGGTTAGGAATTTAAAAGCAGATCACTAGGGGTTATTTTGTTGTTTGGAAATAAGGGTAATTTTATTCAGTAAAATTTGTTACTGAAATTTTTGTTAAATTAGAATCAGTAATATTTAAATGTTATGACATGTATGCGTGTGGATGACTGAAATCTTGGTGCATGACCCTGTTTTCTCTGATTATATTTGTGTATTGTGCAATGGCGAGTGTTGAGGAGATCAAGGCATTGTTGGAACAGATGTCCGCGAAAACGGAAGAACAGTTTAAAAGTCAGCGTGAACATAATGATAAACAATTAAAAGAACAGTTAGGGCAGATGTCCACGAAAACGGAAAAACAATTAAAAGAACAATTAGAAATTCAGAGCGAGAATTGTGCAAAACAGTTACACGACATGAGCGGTAATATTTCGGTCCAATTAGAGGTCCAGAAATTGGACACTGATAAACAATTAAATGAATTAAATCACAAACTATCGGAAACTGATAAACAATTTCACGAATTAAATCACAAATTAACAGAACAGGCGGTAACACAAACAGAGCAATTAGAGAAGATCACTAACGACATCAATCAAAGTGTTAGGGAGGTAGAGAAACTGGCAGGTGAGGTCGCAGAGAATAACGTCAAACAATTGGGTGAAATTAAAAAGTTGGAGGCGAAGTTTGACAACAAACTCGTACAATTTGACGAAATGGTGGGAGATAAATTAAAGCAAATAAAGGCAGCATGTGTCAACAATACAGCAGGAATAAGGAAAACACAAGATAAATTGCAGCTACAAATTAATTCAGTCGACAGCAACGTACTGGAATTAATAAAAGAAATGGATGAACTTGAGGTCAAGGCCGAAACAGAACGTAGGCACTTGCGTGAGAACTTAGAGGACCAATTAAGTAAAACCCAGCAGGTCATAAGAAAGGAGGTCGGAGAACAATTAGTGAAAACACAACAGGTCATAAGGGAAGAGGTAGGAGAACAGCTCATTAAAAATCGGGATAATCTGGAAGACCAATTAATTTAAACTCAGCAGGTCATAAGAGAAGAGGTCGGAGAACAATTAGTAAAAACGCAAGAGTTTATAAGAGAGGAGGTTGGAGAACAGATACGAGATGAGCTTGAGAAGAGTCAGGAAAGGAACGAAGAGAAAATTAACAGTTTGAAAAGTAGGATCCGAAGAGATTGGGAACAGCAGGCAAACGCAAATAAGGAAGACAGGCTGACAATTTTAAAGCGGATGCAGGCTTTGGAGGAAGGCGTAAAATCTAAATTACAAGAGCACTCAGATTTAATAATTAAGAACGAAATTAGATCATTAGAGAATGCTACATTATTTTCGGCTGAAAATATACCAGAAAAGCAGGGAAGCATTGGAAGTCCGGTAGGCTTGAAGTTGGCTGAGGATAACAGCCGGGGTCAAAGTCCCAAATTAACGAGCAACGCATTCCAACAGTACAGAGGAGAGACTTCCACACCACAACCAAACATTGTGGTGTTTGAAGCCATATTTTCAGTGTTGCCTTAGTAAACAAGAGTTTAGTGCTTTTCAGTCGGTCAACACGAATGTATCCAAAAGAGATGGGTTATGCCCTAATCCTGAAATAAATTACATGAGATTAATAAAACACTAGGATGACCAGTTTCGATCGTCAAGCGATCATCATCAGATCCAATACACTTAGGCTATAAAATCTATGTTTGAAATACAGGTGAAAATATTTATAATATGTACAATTATTTAGTTGCAGTATTGGTACTGCATTTAGCATACACTGACAGTTGCAGTACCAATACTGCAACTAAATAATTGTACATATTGTAAATATTTTCACCTGTATTTCAAACATAGATTTTATAGCCTAAGTGTATTGGATCTGATGATGATCGCTTGACGATCGAAACTGGTCATCCTAGTGTTTTATTAATCTCATATAATTTATTTCAGGATTAGGGCATAACCCATCTCTTTTGGGTACATTCGTGTTGACCGACTGAAAAGCACTAAACTCTTCTTGACCACAACCAAACTTGGCACCCGCCCAAGTAATCCAAGTCATTAGGGGAAACGATTTCAAGCCCGATAAATTCAAGGAACACTCAGGAACCACTCCCAAAGCTTTTTTACGACAGTTGACTGATTATTTCAATGATCAACATATCGGCCCCGAAAAACAGCTGAGACTCGTGGAGAAATTTTTAGAGGGACCAAGCTTAAACTGGTTTTTAAGCTTTAAATATACTTTCACCGACATGGCTCAATTCCGAGAAGCGTTTTTAAAGAAGTTCTGGAGCCCTTCTTTACAGCAGGGGTTAAGAATGGATCTGTATACACGAAAATACCACAGCACGCATCCGACCAGATTTTCGGAATTCTTTAGCCAACAGCTGGTAAAATTCCGCGATTTTGACGACCCCCCTAGCGAGCAAAATATGGTTCTAACCATCGGGAAACAACTTCCCATGCACATTCAACAACTGTTAGTAGCCGGAAATATTCAGACCGCAGTGCAGGCCGAAGAATTACTCCGACACCTAGACGAGACGAGTATGGTGAGTCCACAGACGGGAAGGAGAAATATGGAATGTGTCAACACGGCAGAGGTGGTTCAGGGACTCCAAAATACTCACAGCCTGGGGAACCAAACGAAAACTCAGTCCACAGGAACACAGTTTACACCGAGAAGGCAAGATTTTGATGGCCGGAACCAGTTCAACCAAAACAATCGAAATTTTCAGAATAACCGCGATAGATATAACCAAAACAACCACAACCAGCACAATCAATGGACGTACCAGCGGGAATACACCAATTGGAGGGGAAACCAACGGCAGGGTCGACCTTACCAAAGAAATGGAGATGGCAGGTGGAACAACGCGAGGAACTATCGCCAAGAAAATAGGGGAGACTATCGCAACAATTGGGACGAGCGGTATGTCGAGTCACAAAAGTACTTAGACCAATTAAATGCCGAAGAGACGGAAAAAGAGAAGTGGGGGCGTGCTATGGCTAATAGACAGAGCCCAGACAATCACCAGGGAGAAGAGAAGAGATCAGCCGACAAGCCGAAACAGAAAAATAATAGAGGAAATTCGCGGGACGAAGTTTCGGGCAAGGGCCTGGAAATATGGTAGCAGGAGAAGAAGATGGGAGAAGAAGAAGACGGTAGAAGAAGAAGATGGGAGAAGAAGAGGACGTGAGGAGAAGAAGAAGGGAGAAGAAGAAGAAGTGAGCACTGGTGCTAAACCTGTTTTTAATAGCGCCAACTTAAAACCATATTACAGAAGGGAACCATTTGATGAATAAGCAAGATCATGTGTGCAAAATCAGTATTGCAAAATTTTATTTTGAGAGCCAACACTCAAATGTACGTGGACGTGGAGCGCCGGAGAGAGAGCGTTTTGTTTGTAAACAACAAGCAGCTGAGACGACAGGAGTGGCAATCATGTGAGGAGAAGGGGGAGGTCTAGCGAAGAAGTATGAATGACATTCCGGCGAGGGAGAGCGCACACTAATTGGGTCAGTGGACTGTACACTCGAGCAGCTGAGCGAGGTACTAAAGAGATGTTGTTGTTACTACTGTGGATATTGTTTTTGAAATCCAAATCAATTACTTGCTTCGAATTTCAAAACCTTGCTGAGGATAAATGAACCCTTATTGATCTACGATAAATAAGTATTCATAATTTATTATTATTATTACTGCAGCCCAGGCAGTACTTGTGGAAGGTGACAAGGATAAAGGCAAGGTAGCGTGTCGCAATGATTGCCACATAAGGAGAGCTTGTAGCTATTCTTGAAGAACGGCCTGGTAAACTTGAGTTCAAGGCCAAATTGTGTAACAACTTGCACCAGAATTGGAAACATAAAGGGATGGTCACGAGTTACTTATAACCGACCTACGATTGAATCACCCAATCAGGAGAGACCACGCCAAGATCACGCGATGGATAGCGTCAGTGGTAAAAAGCGCGCGGAATTGATTATCTAAAGAACCGCCGATCGGAATTATCTCCGCACGAGTGCGATGAGACGTTTGATTTATTTGAAGAAGATTGACACTAGTCCCATCTGTGTGAGATGAAAACTCTGGAAATTTTTTCTAAATCCACCCCACTCTTCCGCACCCTGTCAGTTTCTAATAAATTGTTCGACGAGAAGCTGTTCGATGTCTTTTCTGTTCGTGAGCTCTGTGAGCTAACTTCACGCCCGTTTGTATAACGATTTTTAACGCTCTTAATTATTTGAAGTCAATTACTTTGTGAGCTTTGTGAGCTAAATTCACGCCAGCGTGCGTGATGATGTGAAACTTGTAATATTATCTTAAAGACAACTATTTTTCAGCTCTTAGGGGCAAGAGTTGTAAACGTCCTAATTAGCGCTCACCCGAGCGAAGGTCATGCAGAGCAGTAGATTACCGAGCGATATAGCGACTGTTAGTCAGTCAGACTTTAAAACTTGTATTGTCGAGTCAGTGACGATGGACTCGAAGTGTGTATTTCCTGTAAATTTTTAAGTGTATTTTTCATGTGTGTATTGCGCGTGTGTGAGCGATATTTAGGGAAAGTCTTCGTAATCATTCGTATAGGACTATTTGTGGGCGAATTGAGTAACCCACAAGCGATTATAGCCAGGTCAAATTTTAATATCATTGAACTTTTCTTCCAAAGAGACTACACCAAGATGTCCAACATGTGGTCAGGAGTTGGGATGATGTCCGACGCTTCAACGAAGACGACTATGGAGTGCTAACTTTTCCATAGGGGAAATGGGCTGAGATGGATGTCATAATGTTCTGTAAGCTGAGACGGTGATGTACAACAATTGATTATTCAATTATGTAGTTAGATTGGCGGGGGAACTTTTGTAAATAGTTTATTTTTTCTTTTCGTGTTTTAGAGTGTTTTCTTTGTACCGACACTAATTGTTTTAAATGTACGTTGGCGCGTGGCCAAAGTGTTTGTTATTTATATTTTCTTGGAGTCATATTTAATGTGCACGACGCGTGTACGTGATGTTTATCCATGCAAATGCGAAACCCGTTACATTCGATAAGTGGTGCTTTATTAATTCAATATTTGTGATAGGAGAAGGGAGGTAATTACTGTAAGATGTTTGCTGAACAGGTTATTATTCATATTAGGGTTGCCAAGTGCAACGAATTTAAGATGTAATTGTAGAACACCTTCGTTCTAATTTGATAGATTTTTTAGTCCTTTTCAGGTTAATTAGTCACGGCGTGGAACGGTGGCGCCAGCAAGTGGAATATTTATGTCTTTTTATTTCATGGTCTGTCAAACCCATACGTGTGATTCTGTGTGTGTTATTGTGTCAGGTGTGTGTGTTGATTCTACGTGAAGAGGGGTAGAGGTCCTACCGCCCTCGTATTTTGTTGTTGTTGTATTTTCTTGATGGAAAGGCAGGGTGCTCTAGGGAGACCGCTGTTCCTTGTCTATATTGCTGAGTCTTGGAGTTCCTAGTGGAAATGCCGGGATATGTTGTTCTGACACACACACACGTATTATTGTGCTTTGCGGCACGCTTCTTCGAGATTCGATCCCATGCCTTGGAGGTCGAGGTTATTGTGACACGTGGGTTGACAGATATGCAGATTTCCACAAATTGCCCGTCTCGCCTGGTGACTTATTTTGATAGGCAGTCCTGTTGTCCGGCTGGCCCATTTAAGCTTTCAAGTAGCAAACCTGTTCATTGTGATGGTTATTTTTGAACCATAATTAATTGGGGAGTTCGCCATGTGTGTGACGGATTATTGCATGTTGTATGGATAGATTATTGTGTTGAGCCTATTGATCTGGTTTATGACTCAATTCATATAATCTTAGTATGTCACACCTGTGTGGTGTAATGGTAGTGTACTTGTAAATTTGACGGCGGTCATATGTGTATTTCTTTTATTGGTCACGTGTTAACTGACTTGTGTTGATTTGTGTGAGAAGTCCTAAGTTTTTAGGCAGTAATGTTTTTGCTACGGCAATTTGATTTCAAATTTCACACGGAAATTTTTGTGTTGTATATTTTAAGTATAGGAAGTGTCGGTTTAGTTTTAAGTGTTGTATAGTTGTTCCCCGCATCTGTCTAGCTCCAAGCAATGTGGATTCGTTGTCTGAATGTTCATTCTGGATGATGACGAATCATGCATTCGATTGTACACATCGTGAAGCATGCAGAACGGCACACGCGCATACATTGTCACTTTTGTTGATTTTTTCTTAAGGACACTTTGTCCGTGTATTTAATCTCTCCAGTGATGTTGGCCTAGTTTTGGCATATTTCATTTTTATTCAGTGGGAGTCATTTGGGAGTTTGTTTTGTTAATTCTTTGTATAGTTAGGTGATTTGTTATTAAATTCATTTGTTTTAACCCTGGCTTCACTTTTTCCTGCATGTTATTTTGTTATATGTTACCCTGCATGTTAATGAAGCGCTTTGACAACAACTTACGATATGGACTGTCACACCCCCCGAAATAGAGTCTCATAAGCTTCTTTGCAAGGGTTCAATATATATATATATATATATATATATTTATATCTTGAACCCCACCCATTCATTGGGCACAATCGTGTTGACCGACTGAAATGCTACAAAAAGGCAATGATATAAACATGTTCCAAAATCCTTGAAATAAATACATGATCATAACTGTCTATAATCGTTCACTACCTAGGGACGCCTGCCCAAGTACCCTTGATTCGGGAAATGAGTTCGTTCGAATCTCAATGCCATCCATATCTGAAACGATTTCCATGTTTTTCCAATTCATCTGTAGAAAATTCTTTGAATGTGTCTTTCTCAAGGCCAGAATTCCAGCTCCGGTTACAAATCCCACCATTATGCATGATATCAGACATAGCCTACGTCATTCACTTAGTAAGTAAATGTGGCTGATAGCCACGTTTTCGCAAGCCTCTAATAGGCCTAGTTACAATAATACAACATTAATTACGTTATGTATCCCGCATTTCTATTTACAGTAGCTCATCTCTTTGTTTCCAGTAGTAACTTACACCACGGTATAGCTGAGCTCGTTAAAACAGCGGTAGGGAGCTGCAGCAAATCCGGAGGTCTGTGGTTCGTATCACGGGCCTGACTGTAGTTTTCTCCGGTGATTTCCCCACTTTCTCCGGGCAATTGACGGGATGGTAACTTGCTTCAAGTCCTGGGGAACCCATCCCAGCTCCCTACCCTAATAATTACAGCTACACACATTACTGCAGTCAACACTGAAACACAGATTATCGTAATTCAAACATACCCAAGCACACGGTGCTGATCACCAAGGAAATAACAACAACAGCTTGCATTAGGCAAAGGTAAAGCTCCACTGTGCTGAAATATTGACCGATTTGGGTTGTGGAACGATATTTCTCGTACGGAAGATGAGGGCAATATGGACAGCACTATGCCTTGACCGGCCTAAACATTCAGAAATAATTCAGCGATGAAGGAAATTCCTCCATCATTTCTACATTTGGCTGAGTCACTGTGAGCCACCTGGGAGGAGGTGGAGTTTTTAAAACCCCTGACAGTAACATCGGTCCTTCCAGTTGGGAAATTAGACATTATCAGTAGTGCAATCCAACAGTTCACCTGTAAGCCATCTGTTATGGGCCGAAATTCACGACAACGACAATCTCCATTCCCATTCATACCTACGTATGAAACGTCAGTGAGGGCATATGATCTCCTTGACCACAAAACCATGGCAGTTAACTCTCTGGTATGGTTTGAAAATGATCCAAGTAAAATAATTGTCGAAAATGCGTTTATCACTAAAATAAATACTATTATAGGCCTGGGTTCTGTCAATTCACCAATTTTCAATCAATTTACCAATAATTATAATTATTTTCAGTTGAAGTGGATAATTTATTTATATCTGGAGCATATTATTAAGAAAAGTTGTTTTGACAATGTTCTAGCTGAACCCATTTCTTTCCTAGATATGGCGGCCGAGTTCAGCTAGCTTGGAGCTACAACCATCCCTTCCTCTGTTGATGAGTTTAGTGTTACGGTTACTCTTCTTTATGGTACTATAACAAGGTTGTGCTAAAGACAACTAATGAGTTCTCATACTATCTTTACCTAATGAATCACGATATCTAACGTATTCTCGTATTATTTAGTTTCCTTATTTGCGTTTTAATTCAATTTAATGTAAGTGTTTCTGAGGATATCGTCTGCTTACTTGGCTAGCAGTTGGATTTCGACAAGAAAATAATCGATTATATCGGCACGCATATTTTAAAAGAGTCAACTCCATATATGATCATATTCATAACTTATTGAAACAATAATCCACTTCTGAATTTTGAAATTTCAAATCAAGTTTCATTGACGCAGATATGAAGTATGTTAAGCTACTAGTTTTCATTCTTAAGTAAGCCAACTAACTCCTGTTGAAATGTCAGTATTCTGAGAAAGAAAGGAGTTGGTTCCAAAGGACTGATCCCGAGTATGATAAAATACTAACTACCTACACAAACATATAAATAGAATGAAAATTATATCCATAAAGTTTACGTTGAAAACTAAATATTGCGATGTGCGTCCTGAAAGAATATTCTAACACTTAGGAGATCTTACGCCAACTGGCGATGCCAACAAAATGCACGACACATAGGCATAATGAAAATCAAACTAGCCCTACGTGATTTCGAGTGGATTCAATCGTCAGAAATATCACTGAACCATGCAGTCAACATTTCCACTGAGAATCGAAATTTGTGGACAATTGATCAATCCGAATAGATGAGAATTAGGCTACGTTCCTTTCGGGTGTTACGTGGTTATCATTTTCCAGCAGTCACTAATTTCAATATGCAGGATATCGTGATATATTACAAATCCTGTATGGCAGAAGGACAAGTATGGGACATGTCCTCCAGAAGAGGAACACTTGAAAGCGAACTATCAAAAAGCTCATATCGAAACAC
This sequence comes from Meconema thalassinum, assembly GCA_946902985.2. Taxonomy (NCBI): domain Eukaryota; kingdom Metazoa; phylum Arthropoda; class Insecta; order Orthoptera; family Tettigoniidae; genus Meconema; species Meconema thalassinum. Next base: position 1,169,666,680 of record OX336389.2, read on the forward strand.
CATTTGATATTTTTCATGCTCAGCATGTGTCAGATGAAGTATTCATGAAAATATTACATGCGATTTTCCACGGGAAGTAACTTAAAAATATTACTATTTTATTGGCAGAAGGGTGGCCTGAAAAGCATGGGGGCCCCCCTGCCCCTCTGCCTGTTTACAAGCTGTGACAGAAGATGTTAACGTGCAGGCCGGTCGCATCGCTTGACGTGTAGAGTAATGTACAGTACATATATTGAAGTGTTCATACAAGTATTATTTGTTCAGCGATACCGACTACATATAGAGCCCAATATGTTAAATTATTTATGTGCAAAAGGAATTTGTAGATGTTGTAGATGTAGATGTAAGTAGTTAAACGTTGCAAGGAATAGCAATAACTCACGTGGCGGAACAAATAGCTCGTGTAAAGTTCTGAAGCCATTCATTCAGCGTTGCCTAGTTCTATTAATGAAAGCTTTCCAGTCGTCAACTGTCAGTTGTAACTCTTCAGTCGACCAACACGAATTTGTCCAATGAATGGGTGGGGGGAAATGTATTAAATATATGAATAATAAGTAAATTATACTCCTGAAATAAAATTACATGTAGGCTATTCGTTCACTATAATAAGGGGGCAATTTTTAGGAAGTTAAGGAAAAGTCATATTCTTTTCATGAGCTTGTTTTTCCCGGAAAAATGGAAAAATAAGTGCAAGTGAAGGCTCTCTGACCTCGTTTAAAGCAATTTTATTTTGCCTATAAATGCATATTTTTGACATTTTAATGGTTTTGTCATATTTTGCTCATTTTAGTGATATAAAGTCATATTTGGTTATATTTTGAGCATATTTGTTTAAATTTTGACTAATTAGGCTACATGATATCGGGTTGGAGTTTCAAACACGGGATTTCTAAATGGTGCAGTAGATATATTTTTCTCTGCGTTCCCGGAACAGGCAGATAGCAGGTTTAAAAGACCTGATTCCGAGAGAAAAAGCTTCTGCACGGATGTCTCGAATAAGATGCCACTCCAGGAGACAAACATAGCTCAGAGCAATTAGTAAACAAGGAAACTTCGAGTTATCTCCCGCCCTGTTCGACCCTGATGGGTCCAGTAGGTATTGTATCCATTGCTCGCTGTGTTATCGTGTTTTATGTTAGTACTACTGCAATAGCCTGCTTGCTACACATCCCTAAATTGCTTAGGTTATATTTTCCCGTTTTTAGGTCATATTCAGCTAGTTTCTAGGGCATATTTTGTGCCTTTTAAGGTCCTAAACATCCGAACTCGAATCATAACTAATAGCCCTTATGTAATATTTTTCAGGAGTGTTATTTACTTATTATTCGTATATTATATACAGTGTAGCCCACCCAGTCATAGGGCAAATTCGTGTTGACCGACTGAAGAGTTACTACTGAAAAATAGCTCGTGAACCACTTTCCAATGTCGTGATAATTATTATTATTAATAATATTTTACTTTTCTTAAGGGAATATTGAGGAAATAATTCCATTTTCATCTGCTTCCTCGTATTTTTTCTCTTACATGGATTTCTGGCAAAATTATCAGGATATTCTCTTCATCAAAACTTCATTTATCTTAATATTAACTTATTTTTAGTGAGGCCTCCTGAGAGGCCAAGTGCAGATATTCCTAGTTGACGCCCGTGAGTGACCTCCACGCCATAATGAGGATGAAATGATGATGAAGACGTCACATACACCCTGTCCCCAAGACATGTGAATTAACCCCAGAGGATTTAAATCCTCGATGGCACGCCGAGAATCGAAACCGGGACCCTTCGAGCTAAAGCCTAGCATGCTAACCAATTAGCCATGGAGCCGGACAATGTTAACTACAGTATAATTAGTACACATTGTATTTTATGGAAGCAATTAATTGAAACTGTTTATGCAAGTAGATGGTATATTGATGGTGTTTTTGCAAAAATTATACATTTTAGAAGGTTTTTCTGGAAGTACAAGGAATTTAAACATAATTACGAGTGTAAGGAATTCTGATTTGTTGGATTATTTTCATATTACTTGCCATTTCCAAATTTATACGTTAAAGGCAATTTTATTGAGAACTTTCTTCTCGAAAAGATTGCATTGAAATGCATTTCAATCATTCACCATTAGCTATCGCTTGCTATACTTTCAGAAGCATGTGACCTATGTTTTGTACATTGGTACCTTTAAATACAGTAGTCTTTAGTCCTTGTGCTTCAGAACATAAACGTATGCACTCCAGGTTGACAATGGTTGTCATGGTTTGTGTTAACATATAAACCGAACTATTAATATTGATTTATTTCACTCACAAAGAGTTTCTACATTTCTTCTCAGTGATTTATTGGACAAGAAGTTATCTAGAGTGAAGCCTCATTCCATATAAATGTTCCTATCCTGGACTCTTGCCATGACTACTACCTACTACATACTTCACATCATCCCACACGCATTCTCAAGCTATCTGACCCATTAACAAAGATTATCCACTTGCCAAACGAGCATATTGTGGTAATGAATGACCAATTCTTCGGTGCTAACGGCAGATTATCGATTTTCGCACATTGACACATATATAGAACAGTGAGTGTGTTGGTTACACAAAGCCTCTACTAATTCTGCCAGCATTTTGTTGGCTATAACAAGTATGTTAGTTGTAGAACTATCCACTTTCTTTCACTCTTACCCTGTCCCTCCCATTGTCTTGAATATGCAAATCACAAATTAGCACTTCACACGAACGACTGTAGGCTATATTCTGACACCACAATCTCAATGTAGAGGCTGGTGATAATATAAAGGTGCTATAGCATTGCTTTTGAAGCAAAATTACTCGTTCACTAACTAAATACTGTACAGTATAGGCTATTGATATTATTTCCGGAACATTGCTTTACTCCACACACCTGGCATATAGAGTGTTCGAGAATACGTAGGCTAGTGCAGATATCAACCAATTCTCAGGCAACCATAATACAAGCTATGGCGCTGAATTTTATTCTGCTGAAGGTGAATGATTTTTGAAAAACAGTATCATTGTCTGTTTCTGTTTTTGATGTGTAACATCTTTCCGCTCGGTTGCTGGATAGTTTTGTGGGAGTGATTTTGAAAATTGGGGACGGAAGTGAATCGGTCGGAAGTGGATCGAACGGAAGTGGATCGGACGGAAGTGAAGACGCAATGCCAGAAAAATGGGACGGAAGTGAATCGGGCGGAAGTGGATCGAACGGAAATGGATCGGACGGAAGTGAAGACGCACTGCCAGCTGGATGTACAATTGAAAATGTGTGTATTGGAAACAAGGCAGTGTGAGCTCTGTAGCGCGAGAATGTTATGGCAATACAGTAGGCAGTGCATTTAGCAGGCACTGGTTTGAGGAGCACAGTGACAAATGTTTCACCGAATTTAATTTGTCATTGAGCAGTTTATGAAGCTTCACGTTCAAGTTTGAATATCACATGGGGTAGGACAAAGACGACAAATGACATTTAAGTAAGCGGCATTATTGTCAAGTTGTGGGTGAGTAGTCAAATATTAAATGCATAACAGAATGTTGTTATATGAGTGGAATAAATGCTGTATTTTCATCATATGTGAGACTAGGTCATTTCTTGATTCTAGGAAGCCATGTTTTGATTGTTTACGACGAACTGTATGAGAGCCTTGAGAATAATGAATGTTATAGTTACTGAGGAATGTGCTCACAGTGTTTGAGAGTACTGTCGACGTTGTGTGTCACTTTGTTATTATGAATTATTAATGTAAAAGGAAGGAAGGAAGGAAGGAAGCTTGTAGTTTTGAGTGTCCGTTAACCTCACGATCATGATCCACGGTACCTCCCTTTTACGTGGAATGTGAACCACAGGACATGGCATTTTAATTCGAAATTCTCACATGTATTGACCGGGAATAAAACCCGGTCTACCTTGGTGAGAGACTAACAGCTTGACCGCTGCGCCACAAATGTGACAGTAGCATATCTCCAATTCAATCTATACATTCATCATAGTACCAGTATGAAAATGGAGTGTAAATTAACATTTTAAGAATGTCCAAGCTGTGTAGTATACGAGTAGGATAACACTTCATATGCGACTACTGTAAGGCTGGTATCTTTTTATGTTTTGCTTTCTTTAAACATGAATATGCCTTTGGACTCAATTGTTTCAATTTGCGTTACATACACAAGTAGGTGTGACGGTTTATCGCACTCCTTGCCCCTAAGCGGGTGCGCGCAAATACTACCCGCATCTCATTGCTACCTTTTTCACTCGAGAGGCAGTGTACAGTCTAATACACTAGTGTCCAAAGTCAAGCATAATCACTAAACGAGGCCATACCGTCTGATAGGAATGTCACATGGATTGCTGAACGAACGGAAGCTGCATCACACACCATATGTCACACAACTTGTCCAAAAGAAAACAGTGTCAGAAAGGTTCCGATTGTTAAGGTACACCTTTGACAACAACTAACAAAACTTGGCAATGTCTTCCACAACAACTGTATGTATGTCTACCCCTTATTATTCCCGTTTTTCCAACGGGGTCGGAGATGAGATGCGATGGAAGTCTTTGTGGCGATGGTTTTTACGGCCGGATGCCCTTCCTGACGCCAACCTCATGAGAGGAGTTAACGAGAGATGAAATGAATGATGGTGAATGAAACTGGGCAAGGATGTGGAAGGAAGCGGTCGTGGCCTGTCAGAAGGTACCGTCCCAGCATTTGCCTGGTATTGAAAATGGGAAACCACGGAAAACCATTTCAAGGACGGCCGACGGTGGGGCTCGAACCCACGCGTCTACCGAGTCAGCAGAGAGCTTGGCCCCATGACCTAATGCTGCGCTTTAGCCAGCGCAGCCACTACTGTCGGTTATGTCTTCCACAACAACAAATGCTGATAATAGGGTGTATGGTTACCCCTAATGGCCACACATGCTTCGCAGCGACGTAGTATGCTCTATATCAGATGGTCAAAGAGCTCTTGTGGCAGTCGATACCATTCCTCCGAAAGGGCAATGCGAAGGTCTTGGAGGGTCCTTGGTGGAGGCTGAAGGGATGCAATTCACCTCCCCAATGCATCCCAGGCATATTATATAGGATTCAGATCCACAGACCTCGCTGGCCAGTCCATGAGATGAATGTCTTCCCCAGCCAGAAATTCATCCACCAGAGCAGCGCGGTATGGTCGGGCATTATCGTCCATTAAGAGGAAGTCTGGACCACACTTCTGAAGAGTCGAACATGTGGTCTCAGTACCCCATCCCTGTATCTCCGAGCGTTCACAGTGTTCCACGGACCACCCATGAAGATGTGTAGGTCCGTAGGGCCATTCAACATGATGCCGCCCCACACCATGGCGCCACCACCACCATACTGGTCCCGTTCCACGATGTTCCTGTGGTTGTATCGGCTACCCGGTTCTATCCAGATTAACGTGCGATGGGAATCGTTCTGCAAACTGAAGCGGGATTCATCTCTGAAGAGCACATGCCTACATTCATTCATGGTCCAGTTTCGACGTTGACGCCTCCACATTAAACGGGCCCGTCTTTGTGCTGGAGTGAGAGGGACGCACACCGCTGGACGTCTGCCAAACAGCCCTGCTGTTCTGAGCCTCTGGTGCACAGTTTGCCGGGAAACGGCAACCCCTGCGACGGCTGCAAGCTCCGCCGACAATAATTGTCTTGCAGGTGCACTCCGATTTCGATGGGCAGTTAAGGCCAGATAACGGTCCTGCTGTGGGGTGGTTACTCTTGGTCGACCTGGTACTGGCCTACGACCAACATCTCCTGTGTATCGAAATCGTCTCCAAAGCCTGGAAATGACACTTTGTGGCACATTCAAGGATACGGCGACTTTGGTCTGTGTCAGGCCTGCTTCCAGGCGGCCCTGCAAAACAGTGTCCGAATGGCTTCGTTGTGCCATTATGTTGTAACGTTCACCACAAGGCTACACTCCGCACGCTATAACAGGGCAAACACGACTGAGGGAATATGGGGCGCAGACACTAGCTGTGTTTACCTTGCGGTTAAGCCGCTAGTCAAAGCAGGGAATACTCCTTTCTTATACAGAGCGAACACGTTGTGCCCAACTCTAGGAATGGGTATTCCAAGATTCAGACACCTAGATATCAAGGGAAAGGCTGTAGCCGCGTTTGAAAGTTCAGATATTTGAATATCGCGCTACATTGCTTCTCGAAGCATTTGGAAATAATTTACCGATACTTGGATGTCAAGTGACGTAGCGAGTAATAGCAGAGGTCGAGGCTATTTATTGATTAAATAGTTAACTATGGAGTAGAGACTTGAGACTGGGATCAGATTACTGGCACGGCCAAATGAAAGAGAATGCAATTAGTATCAAGTAAATCGGACCAGGGATTCAAGAGATATGAGGATTTCTAGATATCAGGTGATGACGCGTGACCCTGACAGTTTTGAATAAAAGCCAGCTGGCCGAAGCAACTTCAGCTCATTCTAACACAAGCACTTGGCGAGCAAGTTGCATCTACGCTGAGCCAAGGCACATGGTTGCCGGATCTACGCAGAAGTTCTTTTTAAAGTCGTGATAGTCACGAAAAGTGCTGCGCTACGAGTTGGAACTTAGTAAGTTTCTGGTGAGGAGAATCACTGAGGTGATTGATATTTCTACAGACATTGGTGGAAATATTTATATTTCTACAAGGACATATGCTAGACTTTGTCTAGAAATTAGTATTTTATCACAGTCCAGTAATAACTTAATACTTGGATGTTTAAATCCATTTCAGTCAGTGTTCATATTTGTAACTAGTTAACCACTTCGATCTGTCAGTACACTGAAGACTAGTCTATAACGGTGGCGTTCATTAGTCTACGCAAGGGAAACTAGAAGTTGCCTAGCGCATGGTAGATGGTGATATAACAAACCATGCCCAGGGAACGATCTTCAGAACAGCCGTTAATTGCTTAGACTGTCAGTGTTTTTCTTGTACTGATAAGATTACCGTGAGTTATGTTACAACTGACATATTTAAGAAGAGATCACTTAGATCTGACCCTATTTAAAACAAACTGTTATGGCTTTGATAGAAGCCCATATTAAAATGGAACCACAGTTTATTCAAACGTCAAAAGATACTACCACTATGTCTGACTAGACGAATTGTGGGTATATGATGGCGGCGGATACAAGGATTATACGTGCTTGTCCGATAGGGCATGTTTATGGATAAATCTGGTACAGACCAGGTTTACTACGCTTCAAGACCATCAAGAAATGTAAGCCACATTTGAATTATATTATGCCTAGCTAATTGGAACAAACTATTTTTTTCTGCAGATGACCAACACATTTTTTCTTCGTATTTAAAGCTTGCAATGATTTACGCAAGACTTGTTAGAGTTATTCTGAGTATTTTCAGCACTCAGAACAGTTTAGGATCGATGACCGAGCATTTCGAGCATTTATTTGAATATTTCATATTTTTGGGAAATCACGGTAATCAGCCGATGTAACTGTAAAAGTTAAATTTATTTTTGTTGAGGAATGGATATTTTTTCCATATTCGAAGGTTCGAACATGTGGATTCTCACATAATGAGATGATAATTAAATATATTTAAAATGATATAAATACAAATAATAATAATAATAATAATCCACTAATAATAATAATTATAATTTTTATAATTTTTCTAAATAATTAATGGATATTATATTTTCTAATAATCATATGTATTGAGAGAGAGCCTATGAAGTAGTTTAAACATTTCTAGTTTGGAACAGGAGATTTTCCGAAGGAGAGTGGTTAGCGCAAGCCCGCATTCAACCAACATTTCAGTTCTGGTTGAACAGTTGATATTTGCAATGAGTAAAGTATATTTTTCATATAACACGGAGAGGCATGAAACGGGAAGCAAATGATATTTGTATCAAATAGGATATTTTTGTATTTATATAAAATCATGACGTAAATACACTCGAGAGTGAAATAAAGATTTTCATAAGTATGGTAAATTCACGGGTTGAACTGAATGGTAAAATAAAATAAACTTGTAAGTTTATTAATCTTCCAGTGTTGATAACAAGCAGAGGCTTGATTTATTGTATAAATTTTGGGAAGAAAATTTATATGTGTGGAGTAGTTGAAATGCCATTCCCAGGTGCGCATGTTTAAGTCGCAGGAATGAAGGTTTTTTTTGAGCATCAATCAAATAGCAGGTTCGATGGCTCAGGTTTATAGTAGGAGTATTGGAACTACACATTTCGTCGGATGAATGACCCGAAGGTTATTTCTTAGAAACCATCAGTTCTTATTTCAACCTTGTTTACGGATTCCTTTTAGACTTTGATTTTGCTAGAACCCGGATTTGTCATGATAGTAGTTTATTCTTCTTCAGAGGAAGACCTTTGCCGTTGTTGTTGTAATATTGTGTTCTTACACAAATAATAGAATGGGCCACTGCCAATTAAAAATAATTCTTTAACCACGAATAATTTGAAGGATATTTTCAATCCTAGTGCCATGAACTAAATGAATTCATTATGAAACTACAATTCTTATTTCCGCATTCTGTCGAAGAATTGCAAGTTGTGAAAGTTGCTAAAAATGGCCATGAATATAAATATTTTTTATAATAATGATTCCAAGTGGAAAATTGAATAGTTGAATGGTTCAACCATTTATTGATCAAGTTGATGATTCAGAAATCATATATTTTGTTAGGAACTTGAAGTTCATAATCGAGTCACTTCTCGAATGTTTAATGTCAGAAGAACAATTAATTGTTGTTGTGCTTCGCACAGTTCTTCGATGCTATGCTCAAGGTCAAATACTTTTCAGATGTTATTAATTTGTGTAAATAATTTGTGTTGCTTCGATGATGAAAATATTTTTCGACGATGTATTTTTGAAACTGGAAAAATAAGTGAAAGTTAAAAATTCTATGAACATTTATTCTACGAGTGTTAATATCATGTAAATATTCAAATAGTGATCTACGATATTTCCAGTAGAGACAATTAACTTTGAACTGGAATTAAATATTAATAATTTTGGAACACAGTCTACAGGACTATTAATCGGACTTGTGTTTCCAAAAAGATTGTCAAATGTGATTGGAAAATTTCTGTATATTGTGTGTAAATAAGAGTGTGGATCGCCACACGTGGATGATGCTACTTTGAGCATTTTTGCAGTCAATTTTAACTTCAAAATAAACTGAGATAATTTTACATTATGTGTTACTCCCAATTAAATCTCCTTCTATCCTTATTGTTGCATTGAGCCAAAAATCAGCAAATCATTTTTTTAATTTGATGTCGTTTTTGCGATTTGCTTTAACCCATCTGGCGCTCCGGGATATTTTGACTCTCGTGCTGACTGATTATTGGTAAAATGCATATGTGGTCGTGCGGACTCCGGTCTAAACGGGCACATAAAATAAGATAGAGAGAGAAATGGCTTCGAACGTGGGTCCCGATTTAGACATGGTCAATCGCATGCCGATTTGAAATTGTGATAATTTTTTATAGAAATATTTTGGGAGTTGAGAGATGTCTGGTTTGGATGAATAAATTAGTAGGAAACCCAATTAGTGGGGAAAATTAAAAATTTAATTGGTTAATAATTAGAATGGGTTTGATTATTTTTGATAATGGCTTAACCATTAGGGCGTCAAGTAAATTCAGTAGTAAACGTTCGATGACTGGACATACACATTATTAGAATCCAGGTGGAGGATATTTGAGAACTTGCATATTTTTCTTGTGATATTATGGTAAATGTAATTCGTAAAATTAGAGAATTTTGTTTTTCCATCACGTCGACATTAGGACAAATCTCATTTTATTAGAGTGTTCCAATTAGCTATTCATATTTCTTGTTCTAGTTATAGGCTTGTGTTTGCCACTGTTGTATACCCCTAAGATTTGAATAATAATTGAAAATTATGGAAGATATGATGAGGATGATGAGGAGTTTGGAGGAGAGTTCAAAAGAGGCTGGACTGCGTGTAGCAGCCATTATGAAAGAAAATACTGAGGCTTTGGAAAGGAAACATAAAGAAAATTCTGATAAACTTAAAGAAAGTTTAAACGATAAACTTAAAGAAAATTCCGATTTGTTAGAAAGCAGGTTAAAGGATAACTTGAAAGAAAGTTTAGATGAAAAACTTAAAGAAAATTCTGATTCTTTAGAAAATAAACTTAAAGAAAATTAGAATGATAAACTTAGAGAAAATTCTGATTCTTTGGTAAATAAACTTAGAGAAAGTTCTGATTCTTTAAAAGGTAACTTGAAAGAAAGTTTAGAGGATAAACTCAAAGAAAATTCCGATTTGTTAGAGAGCAGGTTAAAAGATAACTTGAAAGAAAATTTAAATAGTAAATTTAATTCAATGGAATGTAAATTTAAAGAGAATTCTGAAATTTTGAAAATGACACTTGAGAGTAAAATGAATAAATTCTGCGAAAAAACACATGAGCTCGAAACTTCATTAGCTACTAACGCAAGTTTAATGGACGATAAATTTCGCGATGCCGATCTTCGATCTCAAAGCTTAGCTGATAGGATAGAACATGGTCTTAGGAAAGTTGGTGAAGACATGGTCAACCTGGAAGTCAGAGTGAAGAAGGAGAGTAATGAGATGGGAATTCTAGTTGTTCAACGGTTGACAGAACAATTCAAAGAACTTGTCATGGGAGAAATAAGAGAAGGTGTGATTAATGAGTTGCAAACTGAAATTAAAACCACAGTTGTCAATGAAATTAAAGACACACTCAAGCTGGAGAACCAAGAGGGAATCAAGGAGATTAGGGAATCTTTGTCATCCCATATTGAAGTAATTGCCAAAGATATCCAAGCAACTCAGAAGGACATATCAGATATGACAGGGTCATTGAAAAGTCATGAAGCTGTTATGAACCAGATATCCATTGATGTTAAGGAGAACTGTAAAGAAACTGAAGCAATTAAGAAAATGGCAGAAGAAAACCAGAAGGAACTTGAGGCTATGAAAACTCAAATCAAGGATGAGAAACAGTCTGATCATATGTTAAAAATGCAAAATGTAAGGGGAAAGGAACAGATACAGATAAATCTAGGAGGAGCTAGACACACGGATAGTCAAAGACAGGATGAGGTCAGGACAGTATTTCAATCCAACCCCATAACTGTATTTAAGAATATAGAGGATAAGCCTTCTAAATTTTCAGGGCGAGATTCTGTGACACCCGTGAAATTTTTGAGAGAAGCAGGTGATTACCTGAAAGATTCTAAGATCCCTAAAGAAAGACAGATCCGAGTGATAGGGAAGTTTTTGGAAGGTCCTGCACTTCTTTGGTTTAGAGCTTTTAGATCCACTCTAACCACTTTTGAGGAGTTTTCTCGTGGGTTATTGAAAAAGTTTTGGTCCCCGGAAACCCAACAGCAAGTTAGAGCAGAGTTATATTCGAAGAGATTCTCGACGTCACAACCTACTCGATACTCTACGTACATTTCTGGACAGCTGTCTAAACTCCAACATTTAGATCCGCCGATGCCAGATAACGAATTGATTACTGCATTGATACGTCAATTTCCAGCAGACGTCCAGAGGACTTTGATCGCTGCTGATATCTATAATATGGAACAATTTGATGAAGTATTACAGAAGCTGGATCATACGAACGCTCAATTCTTCCATCAGAAGGGAGGAAAGAATAACAACGCTGTGTACGCTGTTATGGCTGATAGTTATTCTCAGACACCTCGAGAGATTCGAGAGGAGCGAGAAGAGAAAACGCCGAGGGAAGATTCCAATAAGAGAGGATGGAACCAGTACAGTAACAGATACAGTTACAAGCCATATGCGAGACCGGATGGTGGTAATCGATACAATACTCGATGGAGAAGACCACGAGATAGTCAAGGAAGGTACCAGGAAAGAAGATATTATGGTCGAAACAACTACAATAACAGAGGGAATGTGGATACTCGTCAGTCCAATGAAGAGTTTAACATGGACACAAGGAAAAATTTGGAAGCAAGACACCAAGATAACTTGCAATTTGTGGAGCAGAGGCCCAATGAACCAGGTCCATCGGGAACACAACAATCCCGGGGGAATGGTAATGAAAAAAAAACTTCGAATTCACAGTAGAAGATAGAATTTTGAATACTTTCACTTCCAGAATTATTAAATGGCAAGCAGAGGATGATGACTTGATTCAACAGAATGACGAACGAAAAGAAATGGGTACAAGAATTAGAATGCCAATCATATCATGCGAAGTATTCGGTATGCCTGTCGATACTTTGATCGATACTGGGGCTATGCTTTGTCTGGTGAGTGAGAAGCTTTATATTCTGTGGAAGCTCAAAGAGAATTTAGAGGAGATTCCAGTATCAGGAATTAAGATCCAAGGAATAATACCCAATAAAATATCTCTGTGTAAAACACAATTATACTTATGTATTACGATTGGAGGACATGATTTCCGACATGTGTTTGTTGTAATGAAGGACATGGCTTTTGACATGATATTGGGAGCGGATTTCATTCAGAAATATCAAGCAGTGATAGATATGAAGACAGAGACGATCAGATTCAAGAATACCGAAGAGATTAACTTCGAGGGAAAAGAAGAGGAAGACATCGAGGGAGATGCTCAATGGTCTCTGTTTTTTCATGAAGCTGAAGGAAGAGAAGTCTACACTGAAAGGGAGTCCCCAGAGCTAGGGAAGATTTTGGAAGAGTATCACGATATTTTTGATATTAAGCCTGGTGAAATTAAGGATTTTGAATATCGTATTCGTGTAAATGATGATGCACCTTTTCATGCTAAATTGTATCCAGTAGCAGAAAAGCACCGAGAAAGGGTAAAAGTGCTTATCAAGGAGATGGAAAGCAACAATGTGATTGAAAAGTACACTACATCTTATGTCAATCCATTAGCAGTAGTATCTAAGCAAGATGGAAGTCTGAGACTATGTTTAGACGTGCGAAATTTGAATTCAAGATTACTGCCAGAGTATGACAGACCACCAATCATTAGGGAACTGTTAAGGAAATTCCAAGGCAAGGTCTGGTTCTCTAATATTGATCTCACTTCGTCCTATCATCACATTAGGCTTAGTGAAGATTCTAAGAAGTTTACAGGATTTATGTTTGACCAGCTGACATATGTATTCCGCCGTCTACCATTTGGAGTCAAAACATCTGGATCCGTTTTGATCAGAGCACTGGAACAAAATTTGAGTCCTGAAGTAAAAGAGATAGCAATTCGTTATATAGATGATATCTTAATTGCATCTGAGACTAAGGAGGAACATTTGTTACATCTTCAGATGTTATTCGCAGATTTGAGAAAAGCGAACTTCAAAGTAAACCTTCGGAAATGTCAGTTCTTTCGAAAGGAAATAAAATTTTTGGGTCATATTTTGGATGGAGAAGGATACCGTCCCAATGAGACGAAGATACAGGCAATTGCAAATTTCCCTAGACCTACTAGAGTGAAGAATGTCCGCAGTTTTCTCGGGACATGCCAATTCTTTGCAGGGCATTGTCCAAACTTCACCAAGACAGTTGCGCCATTGCAGGAATTGTTAAAGAAAGGAAACAAATGGAAATGGGATGAAGATTGTGAACAATCATTTCAAGATGCCAAGAGGTTATTGGTAAACAGTGTGAAATTGGAGTATCCTGACTTTACCAAGAATTTCATCATAGAATCTGATGCATCCACCGTAGGGATTGGAGCTATTCTTCTTCAAGAAGATGAAGACCACAAGAGACATTACCTGGCGTTCATTAGCAGGAAACTTCGTCCATCAGAAAGGAATTATTACACCACAGAGTTAGAAGCACTTGCTGTAATATTCGCGTTGGAGTCGTGGAAGAAAATGTTAATTGGACATTCAGTCATTGTGAGGACTGATCACCACGCATTGGAGTTCATCTTGAGAACAAACTTTGCCAGTGATAGAATAACTAGATGGTCACTTTTTATTCAGCAATTCAACCTAGTTATTGAACACACTCCTGGAAAGTTGAACGTGGGAGCTGATTTATTGAGTAGAGCAGTGGAGTCTACATCTAAGGTTTTTCAAGTTAACCTGACGCAGGAGGATGAAGATACCTTGAGAAGGTTAAGGTTATTGCATTTATCCCAGAGGAGAGACCGACGTCTTAGGAACATTTTTCGTTTTCTACAGGGAAACATGGATCCAAATGATGATGATTTTGTGGAAACTGAAAGAATTTCAAGAGATTTTATGATGTTAGATGGTTTAATCTACAAGTTTGCAGATCCCGACCATACGAAGCTGAGAGTAGTGATACCTCCAAGATTGCAAAAACCCATTATTTGGATGGCACATCGAATCGCAGGTCATGCTGGAGTAGATAAGACAGTCAACATGATTCAAGAGAAATTTTCGTGGGAGCGAATGCGACAAACTGTCAGGAACACTATTCGAGAATGCAACTTATGCCAAAGGAGTAAACATAATTCTAGATTATTGAGAGAATTACCACGGCCTATTATTCCTTCTAAGCCTTGTGAAATCTTCGCGACTGATTTATATGGTCCTCTCCCAAAGTCTAAAAGAGGTAACCGATATATTCTGGTGACCATGGATGTTTTCAGCAAATACACTATGTTACATCCAATTCAGAAGGCAAACGCAAAGTATTGTGCGAAGAGAATTAGAGACAGCGTGATTCCGGAAGCAGGCAAACCGGAATTCCTTTTATCAGATCGTGGACCTCAATTTACATCTTTGGAATTTCGAACCATCATGAATAATCTTGGGATTAGACAATTGTTTTTTTCTATTAGACATCCAGAGAGCAATCCAGCGGAACGCGTGATGGCTGAAATAGCAAAATTTTGCCGCCTCTATTGTCCAAATGAGCATTGGAAATGGATGGATGTTCTTTCTTTAGCATCCGAATCCATCAACTCTACGATTCATGAGAGTACTGGACAGATTCCAATGTTGCTTCATCATGGAATTAAACCATCGAGATTATGGGATCGAATCATCTCTATTCCACCTGAGATTGAACCAAGTCGTCAGATGCGGGAAACTCTAGCTTTAGACAAGTTGAGAAGCCAAGCTGAGAAGAGAGAGCGCAGAGTGAGAGGAAAGCGTTTTCGCAGACCCTTGCGCGTAGGAACTCTTGTTTTAGTGAAAAGGCCTACACCCTCTGACGTGCAAAATCGAGTGTACTCGAAATTTGCAAGCCTTTACGCTGGACCCTATCGTATTGTGGAAGTAAACAATAATGGAACCTATGAAATCGCTAATACACGAACTGGTAACATCGTGGGAACTTATAATGCATCGAATTTGAAGATATATTATTCAAGAACCAGATGATTTAATGTGTAGATAGGAAAAATAAAAATTTTTCAATTTTTATTTTTTGCTAGGTGTGGGGTGGATGTGCCCAACTCTAGGAATGGGTATTCCAAGATTCAGACACCTAGATATCAAGGGAAAGGCTGTAGCCGCGTTTGAAAGTTCAGATATTTGAATATCGCGCTACATTGCTTCTCGAAGCATTTGGAAATAATTTACCGATACTTGGATGTCAAGTGACGTAGCGAGTAATAGCAGAGGTCGAGGCTATTTATTGATTAAATAGTTAACTATGGAGTAGAGACTTGAGACTGGGATCAGATTACTGGCACGGCCAAATGAAAGAGAATGCAATTAGTATCAAGTAAATCGGACCAGGGATTCAAGAGATATGAGGATTTCTAGATATCAGGTGATGACGCGTGACCCTGACAGTTTTGAATAAAAGCCAGCTGGCCGAAGCAACTTCAGCTCATTCTAACACAAGCACTTGGCGAGCAAGTTGCATCTACGCTGAGCCAAGGCACATGGTTGCCGGATCTACGCAGAAGTTCTTTTTAAAGTCGTGATAGTCACGAAAAGTGCTGCGCTACGAGTTGGAACTTAGTAAGTTTCTGGTGAGGAGAATCACTGAGGTGATTGATATTTCTACAGACATTGGTGGAAATATTTATATTTCTACAAGGACATATGCTAGACTTTGTCTAGAAATTAGTATTTTATCACAGTCCAGTAATAACTTAATACTTGGATGTTTAAATCCATTTCAGTCAGTGTTCATATTTGTAACTAGTTAACCACTTCGATCTGTCAGTACACTGAAGACTAGTCTATAACGGTGGCGTTCATTAGTCTACGCAAGGGAAACTACAAGTTGCCTAGCGCATGGTAGATGGTGATATAACAAACCATGCCCAGGGAACGATCTTCAGAACAGCCGTTAATTGCTTAGACTGTCAGTGTTTTTCTTGTACTGATAAGATTACCGTGAGTTATGTTACAACTGACATATTTAAGAAGAGATCACTTAGATCTGACCCTATTTAAACAAACTGTTATGGCTTTGATAGAAGCCCATATTAAAATGGAACCACAGTTTATTCAAACGTCAAAAGATACTACCACTATGTCTGACTAGACGAATTGTGGGTATATGATGGCGGCGGATACAAGGATTATACGTGCTTGTCCGATAGGGCATGTTTATGGATAAATCTGGTACAGACCAGGTTTACTACGCTTCAAGACCATCAAGAAATGTAAGCCACATTTGAATTATATTATGCCTAGCTAATTGGAACAAACTATTTTTTTCTGCAGATGACCAACACATTTTTTCTTCGTATTTAAAGCTTGCAATGATTTACGCAAGACTTGTTTGAGTTATTCTGAGTATTTTCAGCACTCAGAACAGTTTAGGATCGATGACCGAGCATTTCGAGCATTTATTTGAATATTTCATATTTTTGGGAAATCACGGTAATCAGCCGATGTAACTGTAAAAGTTAAATTTATTTTTGTTGAGGAATGGATATTTTTTCCATATTCGAAGGTTCGAACATGTGGATTCTCACATAATGAGATGATAATTAAATATATTTAAAATGATATAAATACAAATAATAATAATAATAATAATCCACTAATAATAATAATAATAATTTTTATAATTTTTCTAAATAATTCATGGATATTATATTTTCTAATAATCATATGTATTGAGAGAGAGCCTATGAAGTAGTTTAAACATTTCTAGTTTGGAACAGGAGATTTTCCGAAGGAGAGTGGTTAGCGCAAGCCCGCATTCAACCAACATTTCAGTTCTGGTTGAACAGTTGATATTTGCAATGAGTAAAGTATATTTTTCATATAACACGGAGAGGCATGAAACGGGAAGCAAATGATATTTGTATCAAATTGGATATTTTTGTATTTATATAAAATCATGACGTAAATACACTCGAGAGTGAAATAAAGATTTTCATAAGTATGGTAAATTCACGGGTTGAACTGAATGGTAAAATAAAATAAACTTGTAAGTTTATTAATCTTCCAGTGTTGATAACAAGCAGAGGCTTGATTTATTGTATAAATTTTGGGAAGAAAATTTATATGTGTGGAGTAGTTGAAATGCCATTCCCAGGTGCGCATGTTTAAGTCGCAGGAATGAAGGTTTTTTTTGAGCATCAATCAAATAGCAGGTTCGATGGCTCAGGTTTATAGTAGGAGTATTGGAACTACACATTTCGTCGGATGAATGACCCGAAGGTTATTTCTTAGAAACCATCAGTTCTTATTTCAACCTTGTTTACGGATTCCTTTTAGACTTTGATTTTGCTAGAACCCGGATTTGTCATGATAGTAGTTTATTCTTCTTCAGAGGAAGACCTTTGCCGTTGTTGTTGTAATATTGTGTTCTTTCACAAATAATAGAATGGGCCACTGCCAATTAAAAATAATTCTTTAACCACGAATAATTTGAAGGATATTTTCAATCCTAGTGCCATGAACTAAATGAATTCATTATGAAACTACAATTCTTATTTCCGCATTCTGTCGAAGAATTGCAAGTTGTGAAAGTTGCTAAAAATGGCCATGAATATAAATATTTTTTATAATAATGATTCCAAGTGGAAAATTGAATAGTTGAATGGTTCAACCATTTATTGATCAAGTTGATGATTCAGAAATCATATATTTTGTTAGGAACTTGAAGTTCATAATCGAGTCACTTCTCGAATGTTTAATGTCAGAAGAACAATTAATTGTTGTTGTGCTTCGCACAGTTCTTCGATGCTATGCTCAAGGTCAAATACTTTTCAGATGTTATTAATTTGTGTAAATAATTTGTGTTGCTTCGATGATGATAATATTTTTCGACGATGTATTTTTGAAACTGGAAAAATAAGTGAAAGTTAAAAATTCTATGAACATTTATTCTACGAGTGTTAATATCATGTAAATATTCAAATAGTGATCTACGATATTTCCAGTAGAGACAATTAACTTTGAACTGGAATTAAATATTAATAATTTTGGAACACAGTCTACAGGACTATTAATCGGACTTGTGTTTCCAAAAAGATTGTCAAATGTGTTTGGAAAATTTCTGTATATTGTGTGTAAATAAGAGTGTGGATCGCCACACGTGGATGATGCTACTTTGAGCATTTTTTGCAGTCAATTTTAACTTCAAAATAAACTGAGATAATTTTACAGGATGTGTTACTCCCAATTAAATCTCCTTCTATCCTTATTGTTGCATTGAGCCAAAAATCAGCAAAGCATTTTTTTAATTTGATGTCGTTTTTGCGATTTGCTTTAACCCATCTGGCGCTCCGGGATATTTTGACTCTCGTTCTGACTGATTATTGGTAAAATGCATATGTGGTCGTGCGGACTCCGGTCTAAACGGGCACAACGTAAGGTGCATATGTCATGCGATTTGTGGTCTATTTCCTGTTGCCCTGCTTATTCGTAACTTATGCTAAACTTTTGGACATTAGTGTAGTTAGATTATCTTGTTCTGGATTTGTACTTTTCTCCACAACATCAATGAAAAAGTAGCTAACTTTGAGTGTCAACAACATTTTTATTTTTATTTTTATAATTTCTGATTTCAGTCACGAAATTGGATGTTGAATTGTTGCGTAATCTCCGAACTAGGTCTAACTATGACCGTGGACGACAACTTAACGTGTGTAAGCGTGCTACTCTTCTATTATGACAGTCCCTTACTTTCTACGTAACACCACAATAATAATAATGATAATAATAAAGTCCATGGTTTTCACTGCATACGCTACATTCCCTTGCACTCTGTAAGCAGTAAACCCTGTCTTTAGTGGACCTTTTATTGAGCGGAAATGCCATTAGTATCTCGAATTTGATGAGTTGCAATGTAAATTACTGTGCGATAAGTAGGCATTGTCGTACGCGGGTCGGGAAAACGATTTAAGGCTGTGTATGGAACAATTCTTACCAGTACGTCTGCCTCGTTGCGGTGAGGCTAACACTCTCAGTTGTCACCTCCAAGGCCCGAGTTCGATTCCCAGCTCTTCTAAGGAATTTAATTCTGGGTTGAGGGCAGGAACGGGGTACACACAGCCTAGTGAGACCAAAATGAGAAGAGGAGGGTTTGATTCTCACTTCAACCATCCTGGAAGGGGTTTTCCATGCTTTCCCACTTCTACTCCAGGAAAATGCTGGGATGGTTCCTAACTTAAGGCCACGGTCGCCTCTATCACAATCCTATCTCCAATTTACAAACACCCATACTAGTACAGCCATCACAATAACACAGGTTATCACACAAATTCCACACACTTCCTGGCACTTACGGTCCACAATATTCACATTATTTTTGCCTAATTTAGAATTTTGCAAAAAAAAATAAGCAGACTTATAAGATCTACACGGGTCAAATGCCCGTGTGTCTGTCTGTGTATCTGTCCTCCCAATCAATTCAAACACGACAAACCGAATAAAACCAAATTTGGTACAGAGTTAGCATTAGCAAAGGACACTTCAGTTTTGCACCCGTGACCGGGAGCGGTCATGTCGTTTGAGAAGTTTGAATGAAGCGCCACACTGCAATTTCAAACGAGTGCCTTGAGATTGGCGAACCTGTCCTCTGCTGAGCGCGAGTGTGCAGCGAACGACGAGCCATCGAAGTTGCGAGAATATCTGACTAATGCTTTTCCCTTTGCCCAACAGAGGAGATGATTACGCTATAAAATTGGCCTGTTTTTTTATGATGAATTAACAAAAGGAATTATATTTCTATCAGCACGCGTTCATGTGATATATAAGAAAGAAGCTTTGGAGCATGACGTCATCCGGACCGTAAGCCACACTCCGGGCAGTATAAGTGTCACAGCGGCGATCTTTGAGACACATCTCTTTGCCTCAATGATATGTGCGTGAGCATTATCGTCGCTAGCAGTCTACGAGAAGTGCTAAGTCCGCATCGTCGTATTACCAGTGTGCCTGTAAGATAGGCCACGCAGGCCACGCCGACAGCCAGTACGCATTAACTTACTTGTAAGTGCAGAAAACATAAATTTGTGCCAGTGAGTGTGACTAATTGAAAACTATCTCACTTAGTTTTTTCTAGCGGAAGAATGCTTGGTTTTTTGAATGTATTAAGTTATTGAGGAAACATTGTTAGTGCACTAGTGCTGTGTGAGTTACAAGTTGAGACTATAATTTACGACCAGTGAATCGTGATTGTACGTAAAAGCAAGATGTTCAGTAATGACAATATAGCCTACGTTCTCCTAAATGCATGGGTATAGTTATAACTCTTTGTCCTTTCCAAGGAGGATAATTGAATGTTGGTTTTAGTAGCTTGTTGAAATACAACGTGCTATACAGCTATTAAACGTTGATTGTTTGAAACCTCACCTGAATTACCACACACACATTAATACAGCCATCACAATAACACAGGTTATCAGACAACATTCAACACTCGCCCAAGTACACGGGGCTACATGACCATGATGGCCATGCATTTCAAATGAAACAATACAACAGCTTCCCACCCAAATCTTTCCTCGTATAAAATTTACACACACTAGTAAGCCTACAGACATCACAGTGACACAGGTTAACAGACAACTTTTACACTCACCCAAGTAAACGGGGCTACAAGACCACGATGCCACAAAACCCCTAAAGAATCAATAACAAAAGCAACAACAACAATAGTCTTTACCGCGGATCAAGGTAAACGAATATTAATCACTGTATTCGAGTGTTGAAATGTTTAGTATTATAAGTATATATCTTATCTTATTTAGGCCTATATTAGAAGGAATGTTTGTTTGTTCGTATTTTATGCGTTCATAAACCATTCAACCGATTGCGATCAAATTTTGGTGTGTTGTTGCGCACACTCCTGGGATGGTTATAGGCATAGTTAATCCAATTTACAATAAATAGCGCGCGTTTAAACAAATGAGAGTTGGTGATGCGTTCATATACAATTCATCCGATTGCGTCAAATTTTGGTGAGTTGTTGTGCACCCTCACGGGAAGGTTATAGGCATAGTAAATCCAATTTGAAATAGATAGCGCACGAGTAGCTTCAACAAAATGGCGCGCGATTCGTTTAAAAAACTCCCACGTGCGTTCATATACCATTCGTCCGATAGCGATGAAACTTGGGCTAGATGTTGTTTACACTCCAGGGAAGGTTTCAGGCTTAGTAAATCCATTTTACAATAGGTAGCGCACGAGTAGATTCAACAAATGAGCGACGACACGCGAATCGTTTCAACAAAGTCCCGTATGCGTTCATATACCATCCATCCGATTGCAATGAAACTTTGGTGAATTGTTGTGTACACCCCAGGAAAGGTTTCTGGCTTAGTACTGTGCCCATTTGGGTATTGGCACAAGTGAACTCTGGACCATTTGAAGGAAAATATGATGGAGTTTCATAAAGACTGCAAGAGGTCATGAGGGAGATTTCGTTGGGAAATAAGCTACAGAAACACTGCAGGATACGAAGGTGGCTTATTAAACACATAAAGTGACATTAGGCCTGACAGTTTAAGTGAAAAGGGTCGTTAAAGAAGCCATTAAAGGAGCTAGGAAATGCAGAGTTGAAGGGCAATAACTAATACTCGACATTCCAACGAGTAAGCGATCCAGCGAGAAATTATTACTATTCGAGTGTGACATATACGAGAAAACTATTTTCTCAAGAGCATACTTGAAACGAGGCCTCGGGAAACGACGAACCAGCGAGAATTCGAGTATACAAAGAAGGATATGCAGGTGGCTTATTAAACACATAAAGTGACATTAGGCCAGACAGTTTAAGTGAAAAGTGTCGTTAAAGAAGCCATTAAAGGAGCTAGGAAATGCAGAGTTGAAGGGCAATAACTAACACTCGACATTCCACCATTAAACTTAACAAGATAAACTCCCCACGTTAATTAAAACTGAAGTCGAAACAGAATTAGGGACAGCATAAATCGGAGGGTTGGTAAACCTGAAATAAGGTACGTCAGAAAGTGCAAGCTAAGAAATACGTCATTGGAATGTAGAGCGGAACAATGCAAGCAGAGGCAGAAGAAATCAGGCCGGCCCCGCAGAGTGAATAAGAACTATTTTAATTAATTAAAAAATTAACCTGTGAACAAATTCCATTCCGCCAGTAGGCAATTGTAAAGATATTACAAATTACACTTGGAAATTAAATATAGACTCGATTAGAGCCAGGAGTCAGAAGTTGAACTCCCGAAGTTGTCAGGGACTAATTTTTTCCCCAAAACGAATAAATAAGGCTTTAAGCTCAAGCCAAAGCATCAAGTTCATCAGTTGAACGAGACGCCTCGGTGGAGGTGCTACGTACGAAGAGTTCACCAAGTATATCAGTCTGCGAGAAGCCTCGGCGGAAGACACGTTATACGCAAGTCATCAAGTAGATCAGTTAGATCATAGTTGGCAATTTGCAACAGTACACCACGCTATAAGCAGGTCGCGCTGTTCAACAAAATTAATCGGATTCAGTTGATCAAATATCTCGGTGAGATGTTACGCCAATACATTGCAGAAATAGTTCAATTCCTAACCAAAGTGTTGGTCTCGATATTCAGTAAAGCTCAAAGAAGTTAGACAGAGTTAGGGACTCTGAGCGAACGCAGAAAAGACTATAATCATTGATAAGAGAGGACTGCAAAGTAAATAGGAATCGAAGAGAAATAGTATATTTATCGAGCGAAAACAGGCAACGTCACGCCAAAATAAAGACAGTTCAAACAATTAAACGCCTAGAGGGACGTCAAAGAACTTTGTTAAAGTAAGATCGCACAGTATAAAGAACACTATAAAAATTACGAGTGTAAAGAAGCGAAAAAGCAGTTAGAGTAGAACGGTAAATGTATATTGTCTTCGAACTGGAAGCCAAAATAGACTGCGAAAATTTGCGATAAGTAGAGTGAGAGAACGAAGGGGCAGCAAGCATCATAAACATTGCACCTTAAACAAATAGGCAAATTAATTGAGGAAGCCACGCACTATAGACAAACTCCAAGGAAATACTTACCAGAAATAGGAGTAGGGGCAAACACACGTCCAATGCAGAATAGGAGATTATCTCATGATCACCAGCGCCGTGATGTTTTTCACCGCAGTACGCTGAGATTTGGGTTCGTGTGCAAGTGCAAGTGAATTTTTGTAGTGTAATAAGTGTTAAGGAAAAGCACAGTAATAATGTGTCAAGATACGTACGTGTGTAAATTTGAAGACCACAAAATGGAAAAGGTTTATTTTAGTGTAGAAATGTGTTGCTGAAGGAATGAAAATGGGTGAAGGCATCCAAAAGCCAGGTCATAAGCCGAACAGCAGAAAGGGTGAGTGAAAAATGATTATTACCTATATTAAATGATTGTGTCATGTGCTAATCAGAGAATTAAAAAATGTCTAAAATGTATGCACTAGTGAATGAACAAGTAATGTTAAAATGTAAAGGAAAAACCGCAAAGATTGTTTGCAAAAATGTAAAGGATAATTATTGAAGTGCAAAAATGATAATAATAATAATGGAAACCCGTAAAATGAATAATTAACATTGAAAAGTCAAATTTGAGAGGATGAATCGAATATAATAATGTTACTGGCAAGTAAATTACGCCAGATAAGTGAAAAGTAAAGTAAAATGAAACAAGCACCATAATGATAATAATAATCATAGATGTTGAGTTTTTATACTCCGAAAATAATAAGTTTTGAGTTTTTATACTCCGAAAAATAAGTATTGAATTGAATAATTGCATTCCGTAAGTAAATAATGAAACGAAAAGTATAAATGAGAATGATAATAAAAAACTCGTGTTGAAATAATTAAAACAATTGAAATAATTGTAGTAATTGAAGTAATTGTATAATTGAAGGATCTTTGGGATACCTTAAAAATAATAAAGTAATAACGCTATTCAGCTAATAAACGTAATGAGTTAAAGTAATTGGTGATAATCGAACACGTTGGAAATGTATTGTGAAGTTATGAGTCATAGGCTATGTTGAAAGTAAAATGTCGAAGTAAAGACCAGTAAAAGTAAATGCCGCGATACGAGCAAAGTTGAGTTGTCGAAGATATTTGTAGTATGCGATGAATGTCCAAGTTATTTAAAAGTTGTGTTGCCAAAAATGGGCCTATAAGTAATGAATGAAAAGTAATATCAAGCTAGCAAATATATATATCCTATAACATGCATAATTTGAGAGATCAAAAAAGGTATCGTCGGCATTAATGTTGCTTTAGGAGGGTTTGACCCGCTTGGGGGACAGTAGATTCCGCCCATGGCAATATATTGCAGTGTAAGACCTGTTGAGGCTTTGCTAAATGTGTGTGTATTAATCTGGAAGGTATAAGAGGTTTCTACGAGATATGATACAACTGGAGAAGCGCAGAGGAGTTTCCGAGCCTAGTGTCATATAACCCATCATTTTGCCAGCATCGTTGTTGTATCCGACCAAATAAAAGAATGTGAAATGAATGGAATGATAGGACAGAAGCGAGGAGTGATAGGGATCCCTCGTTTTCTACCTATAAAAAGGACGGAAACAAGGTATGATCGAGATCTCTTGTTGTCTGCCTAATAAACATGTAATGCGTCGTGATCTCTAATTATGGCATTGGTTATAAGGAAATGAAATGAATGATAAGTAAGGCAGGGAATAAAAAGTTGAAATAATGTGTTAACTTGGATTATCATACGCCCTTTAAGAAAGGAAGTAAACATTTGAAAAGTCGCGATGAGAATGAATGAGGCGGAGACAGGGTCATAAATCACAGCTAAGTAAAAGTGAGGGGAGAGTCTCGCTACCGTGCAGACCTTCTTAGACCGCAAGGGGTGAACGAATACAATAGGCGCTTTGTGTACAGAAGTGGTAAGAGCTGAATATATATTAGTAAATGATAACGGAATATGCAAATTTGTTAATTAAAGGTGCCATGGGGTTATAAAGTAAATAATTGTGTTGGTGGGTCTTTGACAATCGGCCCCACATTAAGTTTGAAGGAATTCTACAATATTTGACCATAGTAGTCAAGGAATAAGTTTGTTAATAAATATTCGATACCTGCCTAAAGAGAATGTATTAAGCAATACGGGTAAATTAATAATTGGGTTTGTAAGCAAACTAAGTAATGAAAAAATGATAGTACATGATACATCGTTAATAAACCACCCTAACGCATGAAATAAATAAGTTGGAAGGACGTGAGTTCGGGACATGGCAGGTTTAAAAATTGTTGATTTGTTGTGTAAATATTTAAACCTAAGGCTTAACTGGAAGAGTTAATATAGCTTGAAGGTGATTCAAAGTAAAATAAAGGAAAATGAAAACCCAGAAGGGATTATAATGATACGGTAAATGTCCGTAAAGCCTTAGCGTATAATTCTTATGAAATGATAGGCATGCTCTATATCTTAATGAAATGTTGTAAGAAAGGGAATTTTGTAATGATATTCAAATATAGATATCAGCTAAGAAAGATAAAGCTATAATATAGAGTATATGCTTTTTCAAAAAAATTATGGATTTTTGATTTTTGATGATTTTTGGATTTTCCAAAAATATTGATGTTTATGTAATTTCGATTTGTTCCTGGGAGTTTTAGTAAATAAACTTATATTGATTGTAACATGTGTAGTTTTCAATGTAGTCTTGTAGATCCTAAAGTGCTTTCATATCTGAATGTGAGATCATGTTGTGGGCTGAACGTAACATAACTCGAAGCCGCAGCAGCAAGCCAGGTCATGATCAAGCATTATCCATGAGATATGGGTACAGTACATGCATTTTACAATAGGTATCGCTCGAGTAGATTCAACAAATGAGCGACTGCGCGCGAATCATTTAAACAAAATCCAGTATGCGTTCATACACCATTCATCTGATTGCGATGAAACTTTGATGAGTTGTTGTGTACACACCAGGGAAGGTTTTCGACTTAGTAAATCCATTTTACAATAGGTAGCGCACGAGTAGATGCAACAAATGAGTGACGATGCATGAAGCGTTTCAACAAAATCCCGTATGCGTTCATATACCATTCATCGATTGCGATGAAACGTTGATGAGTTGTTGTGTACACTTACGCGAATGTTTCTAACTTTGTAAAACCATTTCACAGTAGGTCGCGCACGAGTAGATTCAACAAATGGGTGACAGTGCACGAATTGTTTAAACAAAATTCCGTATGCGTTCATATGCCATTCATCCAATTGCGATGAAACATTGGAGAGTTGTTTGCACGCTCCGACGAATGTTTCTAAATTAGTTAGTCCATTTTACGATAGTTTAGAGGCAGTTAACGGAAATTTAAAAAATATTGTGTATCCAATGGCACTTCAAGAAACTAAATTACAGCGCGAACAATTTCATTGATTGGCATTGCAAGGCATGCCGGGTACACCTTGTATATTATAACATTTTCCATTGCAAATACACACTATATATGCTTAACATTATAATCTGTGAGTAGTTATAAATCAATATATACCAAACAACGATGTAAAGACATTTGACCCTGCAGGGATTTGATCCACGAACCGCCAGACTATGAGCCCAAGTCGCTACCGTTACGCCATGGATGCGCTACGGTAATACTTGATAAACAACTGGTTTAGTAAAACTGAATCATATTTTGTGTTCAAATCAACGATTTCTTTACGTTTTCTGGAGTTACTATAAACCATTTGATACTAAATATGTATTATTTTGTTCAGTACATTCCAATAAGGATATAAACTTAGGAAGTTACGGAAATACTGTATATGTATTTACGAGCAAATATAGCGGCCATTTTGACAACGGGATGGCATTGGCCCACGACGATATGGCGCGGTAGGCCTGACCTGTTAGTCACATCTACGGTTACATATTCTGTTATAATATGCTAATGTCCTACCGCTCACCTCTTTGAGGACAGATTAAACCTCCCTATGTACGATAAGCTGAATTGTTGAGGCCAGGCCTTGTTGAATCGTAAGTTACGGTTAGGCTATAATAATTGCATGATCCATACATCCACCACCTTGAAACTATTTATCTGATGACTTTGTAGTTTGGGTGAAAGACGCTTCCCATATCGCGGTATATTTATGCAAAATGTGGTAGAGATCAGATGATTTACGTTAGTCGTAATTTGATTTAAGATCAGAACATTTGGGTGGGCGCCGTTTCTTTTTTGTTATGAAGGCAGCGATATACAACATGACACTGAGTTGTCCTTTGATTGTGCTACCTCTGTACCAAATGTGGTTCGTTTTGGGTTCCGTTGGATTTGAAGTGATAGGGGGATCTATTTGCACACATACATGGCCACTATCTGCAAACTATTAGGTTAATGACCTTGTAATTTGGTCAAAAGACGCTTCCCAAATAAGGGTATGTTGTTGCAAAATTTGGTAGAGATCAAATAATTAGGTTAGTCATGATATGATTTAAGCTTTGAACATTTAGGTGGCATCCATTACGTTTCCGTCACGATGGCGGCATTGTAAGACATGACACTGAGGTGCCCGTTAATAGTGCTAACTCTGTACCAAATTTCGTTCCATTCGGTATCACCGTGTTTGAATTGATAGTGGAAATCGATTTGCACACATACATGGCCGCCATCTGCAAACTATTGGGCTTATGACCTTGTGGCTTAGTCAAAAGACGCTCTCCATATAAATATGTTGTTGCAAAATTTGGTA
Source organism: Meconema thalassinum (assembly GCA_946902985.2). Classification (NCBI taxonomy): domain Eukaryota; kingdom Metazoa; phylum Arthropoda; class Insecta; order Orthoptera; family Tettigoniidae; genus Meconema; species Meconema thalassinum. The sequence continues at coordinate 1,169,694,728 of OX336389.2, forward strand.
GAGATCAAATGATTAGGTTAGACGAAATTTGATTTAAGCTTTGACCATTTGGGTGGCCGCCATTACGTTTCCGCCAAGATGGCAGCGATATAAAACATGACACTGAGTTGCCCTTTGCTAGTGCTACCTCTGTACCAAATTTCGTAAAAATAGGCTTATGAAATTACCTTTTGTACGTGCGTGTGTATGTGTGTGTCCCCTAATAAAATCTGAACGGATGGAGCGATGTCAATGCAATTTGGTAAGGTCATAGTATTATTTCATCCAATCCCGACAAAGCCCTTAAAATGTAATTACGTCTCACAAATTCGGTATGGCGGCTGTGCGAAATATTTCACCGGCATTCTATACCTCGGAAACTATTACTGATATTAACCTGAAATTTTGTACGATGATAAAAGGCACTACTAGAAGTTCACCTATGTGATTTTCATAAACCTGTTTGTTACAAATCGAACATGGTGGCCAAGCGAATTTGAAACATTTTAATAGACGTACCTCGCGATTTAACCATCCGAGCAGCGTGAAACATGTTACTGCAAATGTTTATGCACATTGTAATGCACTGACACCTAATTTAGTTCAATTGTTTACATAACCTCAAGATGGCGACTGTGCGAAACTTTAAGATCTATATTGAACCCTTAATATAAGTGCCTCATATTAACGATTCATATTTTTATTCTGGGAAGTTGAAAATGTTATATGTATTGCTCGAACACTTGTCTCGTTTCACAATAAGCCAGCTACCTACTAGCGACAGCAAGTCGGGAGTTGAGACACAGGACATTCCTTAAGACAACGGAGAGGGTAAACGATGGTTTTATGGCTATCAGAAATACAAGGCAGATGTACCGTTAATTTGGAGTTCATCGGACGAAAAGGCTTGGTGACGCGTATGAATCAGTAGAGAAAATGTTATTGTGGACCAACGGATGACAGAGAGGCCCTCTGTATTTCATGAGACAGCTATACTCTGCGAACACGCCTTGTGGGCGTGGTTTGCGAAAAGAGCGCTGAACGAGGAATGAACTGGCGAATAAGAAGAGGTGACGCTCTTCAACGCGGTATTTTAGCATCATAGCCGAGGGAGATCAGATTTGGAGGGAATCAAATTGTCGATAAATTGCCGAACGAATTTGATCCCGAGTTTCTGAATCCAGCACTTCTCTTTATTGCGAGTAATTAGATGTAAATTACATGTCTGTACGATGATTGCCTAAAAGGTTAGTCCTGAGAACCATCCCCACCCTCAAAATATTCCCAGTTTACTATAAATAGTGAGTGAAGCTGTGAAGTAGAGATACTAATATTCTGAGTCTATTCGGATATATACTTATTCTGAATGTCTGTGGACATAGACGACGACATTTATTTTGAATGTCTGCCGACATAGACGTTATTATCTTGACTGTCTAAGGACAGATTTGTGAACTTGTAAAAATCACATCTGGAGACAAGTCAACTTGTAAATTTATACTAAATATTTTCAACTTTGAAATTTATTACATTAAGTCCAGATGGACATCAGATCATTTGTGTGCGTGGCAAATCTTGCTAAGTGAATGTAGTCATTGAGATAGCTATCTGAGCTATAATTAGGGAAAGTCATCGAGATCATTTAGGGACTAGTAGGCGAATTGTAGTAACCCATTAAAGCGATTATCTAGTATAAATGTGTGTGATAAAATTTTGGACTTATACAATTTCTTCTAAGCAGCAAAATCATCGCCATGAAGACTGAGGCCACCCAATTTGAAGGGAGGAAGACACAGGTATCCAGCATCGCTATGGTATTCGCCATGGAGTAAATAAACCAGCAAGAGCCAAGGCCGGGGACGTCCATTGACTGTGTTGCAGATAGGCTGGGTACCAAATCATGAATTTATTCATTTTTGTTGTAGCTAGTTTGGTTTAATGGGAACATTGTATATATTTGTTTGTGTGTTATTTTGATTCTTGTTGTAATGTAATTTTACGACTGACCATTTAAATGAGGATGCTCGTCGTGACTATGTGTAATTATTTTGATTGAATTCTTGTAAATAGACAGAGTGTAAAAATCTACCGGGGGTGCATATTGTGTTTAATATGTATTATTCAACATGACCGTGAGCTCTGGTTCTGACAATAAGTGGATCTTGTTTAGCGTAAATTTAACTACAGATATTGGGGGGTAATGAGAGTATTGTTGCTAATTTGTAATCAAACAGGCCGTATGAGATGTTATGCCAAGTTGCATAATTTATTGCGGGAAGCCGTCAGCTTTCTATGTAAGATTTAGATTTAGTTTGATCACAGAGTTGGTGATGTGTTTTATACACTATTAGCAAGTCTCTTACCTGGCGCAATTTATGGTCTGGAATGGTTGTTTCAAATCAAGGTTTTGACTTTCTGGTGTGAATTTATATGCGCTGGACTTGACTTTATGTCAAGATCTGTATGCTGCAATTTAATCGACAGTACGTGCTCCAAGAAGACGGCTGTACGATTCGACGAGTCTTGAAATTCCTGAGAGAATTTTTGAGACATATTTGGTATTGGTGTCACACATGTTATTTTAGGTAGCTGATGAGTCTACGTCCTTTGGTTTTCGAAAAGCCGTGAGTTTTTCCGAGACACATGTTATTATTGAAACACACCTCTCACTGTTGACAAGTTGAATGAATGGAATTCCACGATGCCCGCCACCAGTAATTAGTGAGCCGGGCAACAAAGATCGGTGGTTTTAAGATTATGTAATGAGATAAGCCTGTATGGTTATAAATTAATTGTGATATAATTTGGGGTGTTATCCACGTCAGATCCATACGTCATGTGTTATGTTGATATTATAATTATTGTTGCTTTTTTGGAGCTAGTACCTGTCTGGTTTTGTTTATGTAAATTCTTGTATGTCATATTCTTGTATGCAAGTGTTATTCAACTTAAGGCTGACGAGCCGTCAATCCAGATGTTTGTTTTGTAATAGTCACAATAGGGTGTCCATAGATTTGTGTGTAACACCTATTGACCCAGTGCACGTGCACTTTGTGAAAACTTCATTTGAAAGTTATTAATGTTAATTCTTAAAGGGTAGGGTCGTCGGAGTTTATTGTTTATTTGTTAGGCCATTTGTGTTAGTCGTTCCCAGGACCAAAGTATAGTTACGCAAATACGGAATGCGCGACTTGCAGAGTGTTCTAATGGAAGCGTATTTTTCGTATAAAATGTACTCATGTCCATTCTGCATGCAATCTACCATCATCACGCACACATAAAAATGAGGAGATGACGGACTTAATTCATATTTTATTAATTTCAGTGTACTTTATGCTGAATTTTTATCTTGTGATTTATGTTTATTTATTGAGGGAGTCAATTTAAGGGAGGTTTTTATTTTGTGTTTTTGTCACTGATCAGATATTAAAGTTGTTTTTGGTATCACTTTCATTCTATGTTTAACTACCCCCTATGTCACCTTGATGAAATGGAAGTAAAAGGTTAATCACTAGCCTCATGAACAAGGGCCGAACACTTCCCCGAACTGAGTCTTATTCTCATCATACGCTTCTTTCAAGGGCACAATATATTTAAATCACTAATGTGATTTTTGTTACCGCGAGATAGAGAGAATGGCTGAACCGATCGACTTCGTAAAGCATTTTGAAGAATGGACTTGTCCTATAGATTTGCAGAGTGTCGTTGAAAGAAAAAAATATGTTACCATATATTTTTAAATAAATAAAGAAAAATGCAAATTTCTCGGTACTCGCGCATGCGCACAATTGCCTTGTCTGATGACAGACAATATGGTGGATAGACGTCCACTGCATTTAAATGTGATGGTTATTAATGAGAATTATGTAGGAGGGGAATACTGTTTATGATGTTTCTACGATATAAATTGGAACAGAATAATAAAAGAAGGGATATGTGGAAGAACTTAAACTGACAGTTGAATGTGTATGTTCTTTACGTAACATAATATTGCGCTTCATTTCCGTTAGTTTGGTGGCCCAGGCGGTAACGTTTTAGACTTTGAATACTATTATGGATCGTCGAAGGAGTTCGAATCACTCCTCCAAAATGGCGCTCTTAAGAGAGATATCCATATACGACTACTACACTCCAGACATCTAACTACAACTATCTACTACATCTACGCTAACTACCCCAATCCACGCCATCTGTCCAACAACCTACACATTTCACCCTTTGACCTTCAGAATACCATTAGGCGGGAAGCAACAGCAACAACGACACACTTCTTACCACACAAGCCAGCAGAGCTAAAACACAGCTTTTGCACAAAGGCTTACCACATCTCATAAACATCAACACAGGAACTGACTGCCACAACTATGAGGAAATGCACAGTCAGCAAACCTAAAACACGTAAATGGACTTCCGAAACAGGAGAGGGGGTCTGTCTCCTCCGGAATCGCTGCCCGATTGCAGAGCGCCGTCTCCGTGCCGCAGGTGAGTGTGTACTATCTCAGGATTCCCTAATTAAGTGTTATCCTTCTCATTACCACACCTTATTACTTTGTACACAATTCTTGTTTGAAGCTGTCCCTAATTTCAGGACAGCATTTGCATTTCACACCAAAACATATAGTACGCCAATACACCTTTATTAATGAGAACCCGATTGCTGTTATTGTTGTCCTCGCTCTACTTCACAACCCGCTTCCCCACTCACACGTTATTCATACCACAAAGTACTGAATCAGCTTTATTAGATTGCACACGCCAGGCGACCTTGTCCCCCAGCGTGCAGTGCTCGTAACGCAGTGTCAGCAGCCAAGTCATAGCTTCGCTCGCTCCCAATTTAGTTTGCAAGACATTACTTTCACCCCTAGGGAACAGCTCTTGATCGTGGTACCTCCCTCGTAGATCTTTATCCTTTTACCCACTACGCCTTCCAACACTCACCCGACAATCCATCACACCCGTTAGAATTCCCCTGATCACACACCACCCTCGACACCTACCCACCCCCAGTTTCTACCCCCACAACAAGGGTAAAACAAAGTTGGTGTACATGCCAGGTACTGCGTTTTAAGGGAGTTCAAACAAAGAATTTCCGCAGTAGACCCCGATAGGCTTTTTCTCGCAAAGCTAAGTCAGAAACCCCCAGAGTAGATTGATTTTTTTTCTCGAGAATAGGTAATCGCAGAAGCGAAGAGACAAGCTACTCTATCACACTCACTATTTGACTACCCACCCGCCCCACTCTTACAACAAATTTACACTACCCCAAGACAGTAGAAAACAACATGGCGTCACTTGCTCGCCTAGCCATGCTCAAAAAGATAGCGATGTACCAGAGCCTGATAGCGTGGCAAAAGAAAATCCAAAGTAAACAGGATTACCTGCGGAGAACGCAAGTGCTCCTGCGAGCTCAATTTGACAGGATTCTCAGCGCATTCACCAGCACACATGGAGCAGACAGACAGGCGCACAAGAACAGGGCCAAAATTGGGATGACGATACGGGCAGAGCTAAACAGACCACACTATCGCCTACATAGACAACACGATGCACTATTTCAGATTACGGGATAACTATATTAGGATACAGACAGATAATACGCGGGTGGCCGACCAGTCTAGGGAACTTACACAGGAATATGCCAAGCTGTGGCAAGAGTACGGAAAGCTACAAGCTAACAACATGCTATTGGAACTAGCAGCGAACAGACCTGTAGACCTGGTCAGGGAGATCGAGGAAATAACCCACAAGTTCGGGAAAATGGCCATTTCCACACCCGACACCCCTATCAGGGAGAAGGTTGCAGTGGCACATAAATACGCGCCCCTTAGGTCAACTATACGCCCGGCAACCACACAATTTGCCCACACAAGTGACACTGCAAACTCACAGACAAATCTGCCGCGAACCCCAGCAAACATTCACTTACACCCCCTCAATGCAACCGCGCAGAAGGGTACTATTACCAACCCCTGTGAACACCATTTCAACACCTCGCCAGACACTTACACAAACGCATCGACGAGCGCTCCACACCCCCATGGAGGAACGCGTAAGGGAAAGGCCTAGGGTCACCCTGTTGCAAACGCCGCACGAAGGACAACAGGGGCCACCGAGATGATTACCAGAGGCCTATGACACATTGGTTGTCAGGACCCGAAAACGCCAACGAAATGAACTGGATAGCCAAATAACCACATTGACACAAAGGCTTTGCATTTGCCACAATAAGATAGAGTACACATGACCAACAGTGCAAATAGACATAAATAGGTAATTGGCGGCAAGGATCGAAGCCAGAACCGTATAGGCGGATAAAGACACGTCCGTACACGTAATCGACAGAATAGAGGCCAACCCATAAACATATCCGCAAAACATAGATATATACATATTGAAAATTAATGTCACTCAGGCTTAAGTGTTTATGGCGAAGAACGAATAAGATTAGGAAAAGACAATGCTTTAGGCTACAATGCCACATGTGAATGATGATCTTCCATATTATAAGTTGATGTATCGTACGCATGTGAGTGTTGGGTTCAGTATATACTTCATATTGCTAGAAATCCACAGGATGTTGAATAGAACAATGCTTTTACTAACAGGATTTAAACAAGCAGACACACTACACTGTAAATCTCAAACTTCAATGAGAGGCCACATTATTTTTTCTTGTTAAAACACTGAACACAACGGAGAACACATTTACTTACAAGGACAGCATAAGGAGGCACATAGAAACGATTTTTAATCATTAACGCTATAATAGAGGGATACATGACCAGGATTTAGGCAAACAATCAGAACAGCAGCTTAATTTCTATAATGACACGCGCTTACACACCAATATAAATCGTCAGCCGGACGCGGCAAAATACAAAGCTGATGCAGAACAGAGCTTTGCTGCTTGGCGATCGACAAAATTCACCGCTCGCATGCGATGCCCATAGGGGCATATACACGATCCCCGCAGTTGAAAATACACGCCATAGAACACATGCAATGACAGGGCGCACTAAAAGGCACATGGTGAGAAGTCCGGAGTTCCTAAGTAGATACGGACACACCAGGAGTCGAACGAACGCCCTCCTGAAACACTGAGACGGGCAGCGCCCCCATATAGGACAGGGCAATCAGACATACCCCTTTACAGGACACTTAAACATTTACACAGCAGAGGGGATGCGAACACACAACCCCATGATACTCTAAGGAGGCCCCACGATATAAAACCTCGAACCCGCGGACTCCCGGAAACAAGGAACACGAAGCCCAAAGCCCCATTAACCTTATGATACATGCTAGCGAGTATAGTGTTTGTATTTATATCCTACATGCCAGGTCAATCAGGCGGCCTATTTAACACATGTACTGTTATATATAATTGGAACACGGACATTTATCCAATAAGCGGGTATGGTAGCGAACTTTGCTTACTACAGATTGAGACTGCGTGGTAATATAAACTCTCCACAGGCGTCAGCAAAAAATTGGCGCACGGCCACAATGAACAGTCAGGCCACTGCCAGGGCTCGGCAGCGCTTATCGCTAACAAAACATTGTATCATAAACGATTGGACAACCCCACCCAGCTAGCGAGTGCGGAATTCACCACACTAGGGATGATTGCCATTTTTAAACAGAGGCACATTGTTATAAATGCCAGCAGGGGCTTTCTAGCCTTCCATTACGTCACACCGTCCAGTAGTTTAATTACAGTACGAAAACCGCCCCTCACTCTTACAATCATTTGCTAGCCAGGAGCTAAAACCTACCCTCAGAATAGCGGACACGATCACATGTAATTAACATATATCATACACAGGAAACTAGAGACGGTTACATGAAGTATTCATCAAAAACAGGTGACCGACTGAAAACTATCGGCCTTAATACACAGAAATGTAGACCCGTGTATGTCTATAAACTACGTGCAATAGCAATTTAATACTAATTAACAGCTCACACACACAAAATAGGTCCATACATGACCGATATTTCTAAAAGCGCGTACAGCCCGCATAAATGTAAGGCCACAGACCACACGGGAAATATAGGTAGAATAAGTGTCTGGACATATATTTTCCCCATAGACCAAAACAGGGAAAAACATAAGACTACACAGGGATTGAACCGGAACATATCAGGTGCAAGGCCATATTAACGCACGCTTCAGACGCACACAACAGGGCAACATAGTAACAATAATAGCAGACGTCGCGTACAGCCTGAAAAATCGCTAGGACAGAAAATCGCTAGAAAAACATACAGATTGACGCTATAAAAGAGCATAGCCGTAAGATACAACAATATTTGTATCCAGATGATGTTGTAGAACAGTTGTCTATATTACATAATTATGTGCATGTATAATTGTTATAAAATAGGAATCTCTGTTTCGCGGGCTTATAGGTCGTGTTCCAAGGACATGGAACACGACCTATAAGCCCGCGAAACAGAGATTCCTATTTCAACGCCGGTCGTGAAAGTCTACATTTTTACTTATATAATTGTTATGTTTACGCAAGAATATTAATATTCCTTATAATTTTGACAACACCCTTGCTAGCTAAGAGACATTATCACAGGGTGACGTACACGTTACGGAAACTAAAACTGAAGGGTACACTGGAAAGCAGGAAAACACACACATTGAAAAAAATCCAGGGACAATCAGGATAACGGACACCAGGATAACGGACAACAGAATAACACAGGTTTACAGACAATTAGAGTACCGGACACCAGAATAGCACAGGCTATACGCTAAGGCATAATTAATACAAGTAGGGGAGACTTTTCCAAAATAGACAGCCATAAGTCAGAACAATATGTGTCAAAATATGGTCAGGCCCGCGGAAATACATTTTGCCGCCATTTCGAAACAATGCCTGAGACATCCAACCTACACTGGTGCAATGGAAACAATTAACAAACGCCAAGACATAACGCGTAAACACATTCTTAACATAGTAGCACGTGACGCGAAAGGGAAACAGGAAATACATACATAAAGATTGCTCAATACTGTAGCAGGTAGGCAAAAGCACATAAAATATACACAGGCCCGACAGAGCCGCAATTACCTAATTATTGGTCTTCTTCTTCTTATCATTAATGTCCCCATTAGGACAATTAGCTCCTTTGACAACAAATAACACAATGCCGATACTCACTGCGGCAGCCCGCAATTCCTCTCGACACCTACACAGTACACACAGGCAGCGGCCATTATCATGCCACTATATGATTGACGAGCAGAGGTTCACGACACTAGACCCGCCCGCAACGCACTCAGATAACGCAGGCAAGAGACAATCTGGGAGACAGCTGAACGCCAAACAAGCATGCGGAGGCGGCGTGACCGGGCATAGCGGCAGTCAGCGCTAAGTCACGAGCGACTCGCAGAGGAAAAACTCTATTTCCATAACAAATTTCGGCTATTCTGCCAACAAATAAATGACTGCGATCACCAGCAAAGTCAATTTTGCATAGCAGCTGAATACTACCCCCTATTATAGCAATATATACACTACGAGGCCACAGGGATTCTTACCCACAACGCGATGACGTTAGCGGCATTAGCCAAATGATATAACTGAAAAATCAGCATACGCGGTAGCATGGAAATGAAAATTACATATATAGGCGCAGACTGCCTACAATCAGGGCAGGCAGACCACAGCGCATTGAAAATATAGATTTTTATCAATTATTACGGCAGCCATTTTATTTCAGGGTGCAAGGCAGCACCCCAATAACATAAGGAATACATATAAGGGAATGTTATCAGATTAGGCGAAATTATAGGAGCGATTACCAACACTAAGAGGACACGCGAGATTGCATATAGGAAAACATAATGATAACGCATAGATATATATGACCAAGAAAGGGCAGACAAGTCAGGCACATATTATAATTCCCCCACAATCACAACACGTAGATAAGCATAGAGCACACTTCCCAACCCCCTACCCCCACCCCTTACCAGTAAATAATCCTTACAACAATTCGAAGGGCATTTCATAAACAAATACAGAGGTAACTACAATTTAACCCTGCTATAGACGCACAGCGCTCCCGACCCAAAGAAGGGGTTGGACGGAAATAAATATAACGCTTGATATATATACAACGATCAAAAGAAGTACTAACAAAATATTTTAAATGATATGCCCAGCATGAGATATTTTTAATTTTTACAGCCCGCATGAAATCTCCCTGCCAAAAAATCTACCCTTTACTTCGAGACTTAATAACACACGCTCAAAATCCATCTATAAGCACGCAATCCTCATCCAAACATGCCCATAATTTAATTTAACACGGCCCGCATGAAATATTTTAATTACCACAACCCGCATGAAAAAACAAAACCACCCTGACAAACCTCTATCCTCACAAGCATGTAACCTAGTAGTATATACAACCTCGAACAATATAAAAAGGGCCAGTACGAAGGAGAAGCCCAAATAGTGATATAACTTCCTACCCCAAGCAGTAACACCCATCATTAACACAAGAAAAAAATAACATACCCCCGAAATCCCAGTAACGTACCAATGCATGCATACCAAAATCTACCCACTTACACCCTCCGCATTATGTACATAATATCAGCGTGGAAAATCCGTTGAAGCCAGACGTGCAGAGCAGGTTATGCGACCTCATAAAACAAGATTCCATAATGCCCAATACACCCTACACTTCTCACACCCTACCACAAGGATCCTACCACGAAAACAACCCCTGAGAACACACGAGGTAACGGATGACAGAAATAGCCAGGGCAGTGATGCATACGAGGAGCACAGTTCTGAGGGCAACAATCGAGATCCCTATAGAAATAGCCCACCATAGTGTCGGAAGTTGTTACACCCTAACCAAATAGACTAAGATCGGGGAAACTAGACGAGTTTGAGTAAAACTGACCATCCGATAGGAGACTAGCCACCTCAATTTCCGACGTAACTTAAGCCCTAACATAAGGTAGCATCCACCATTCTGCGTGATGTAGCTTTAAGCCAGGTAGAAGGCAGATGATTACCTAAGACGACCAAATTAGGACTAGACCATTTTAGTTAGATTTAAGTAAGTAATCACCCCTGAGGCGTGGGAGTAAGTCCTACAATCGGGTAGGAAAAAAGAAAGCTTGTAGTTTAACATGACCGTTAATCGCGAGATCATGAGCCACGGGACCTCCTTTTTACGTGGAATCCGAACCACAGGACATGGCATTTCACATCGAAAATCTCACATGCATTGACCGGGAATCGAACCCGGGCCGCCTTGGTGAGAGGCATTCAGCTAGACCGCTGAGCCACCACGCCCCCCAATCGGGTAGGTGAAGAACCAAGTCCTGTTCGCGAACACAGGTGAAGAAATAAGCATCATGAAAGAAGAAAGAAGATTTAAATAATGAAATATATAGTAAGACGACACAGGGTTGCCCTATCGCCATGGGCGTTGATAGAGGTGCCAAATCCCGCACCGCCAGGGGGCGTTGAAAGTCGCAACAATGAATATAATGAATGAATATAAATACAATATAGCCTATTTTAAATGTCGGTTGCCACGTGCCGTGAGATTAAATGTCGGTTTAAGGCGTACCGTGAGATTCTTAAAAGTTCGGCAGCCGCCGTTGAGGAATAGGCTCAAAATAAAATGATCTATCAGGGACGCCCACCAATACGATTAAAAAGGCGAAAATTAAATGCTTGATCAATGGCGAAACGGCATTGTAAGACCGAAAACCAAAGGGAATTATATGCGAGTAGGTAAGCAGGGGTTTTTTTGACTCAAATACCGTTATTTATGCAAATTAGGGGGGCGTGGCAAGGTCAATGACCTTGTGGTATGTCATGATCAATGACCTTGAGGTAGGTCATTGACTCCAAGGTCGCCGGGACCCGGAAGGTAAACAAACCTTGGAGGGTCCAGGAACCTGTTTGAGGGGGTGTGGGTGGAGGGGGAGGAGTGGGGCTGGGGAGGGGAGGAGGGGGAGGGGGAGGGGGAGGGGGAGGGGGTGGTGGCGAGGGTGGGGGATGAGGGGGAAGGATGGAAGAGGCTCTGCACGAGACCCTCCTCCACCCAGTCCCTCTGTTGGACTGAGCGCCTTCTCTGTTATTATCTCGTGCTATATAGCTTTGCTTTATGCCCGATGAGATCCGAGTGTTGCCGAAGGTTTCCGAATCCTTGGTTGTGAATGAATTGTCAGAGAATTGAACGGTCAACTGGTGTGTGTGTGACGTCACAGCAGATTACGGGATGTGAGGTAGGTCATGGACGGGAGTGTTTGAATGGAAAACATGAATGGCGGCGGATGGTGGTGGTTGTTGAACCCTGACGTGGTAGGTTGGTTAGGTGTGAATGGGTCTGAGAGACAAACAAGATGGGGTTGAAAGCGCTCAATGGTAAACAAACATCAATGGTATCGGGAGTCGAGAATGGGATTGAGAGAGAGGGGGAATGAACTGGTTGTTGAATGTGCTCAATGGTAAACAAACATCAATGAATCTGGAGTAGTATTTCCTGTAAATGGTAGGGTGGGGGTAGGATACAAATCGCATGGCATGTTGAGTCGGCCAGCTCGACATGAAATAAAAACAAGAAGGTGTACACCAGATCTGATTTATTAATCCATGAATTATATGTGGCATTAAAACCTAGCCACTTAACAAAAAGTTTATTGCCACGTTTTTGTACAATTTTTTCAAAAGATAATGCTTGGGATATTGCGTCCTTTGCAGTTCCTCCATGTAGAATCCTCCTTGGATTGGCTGCTTGTTGAGGTCATCAAGTAAATAAACAACTGGATTAGAAAGTTTTACCTTGCGAATACGAAATATTTCTGTGCTCCAGTTTGGTGTGTATCCTTTGGAGAAGATTGTTTTATGTTTACTGATGCGCACATAATCACCAATACGTAATTGATGACGTCGCGGATCTACTGTTTTGATTTTGTGATGAATGCGATCCAATTGCGCAATGTTCTTGGTTACAAGGCGTGGTTTCATTTTGATGGTTCTATGTTTAGTGTTGTTGTAACGTGTCACCAGGTCGCCTACAAGTTCAAGCCAGCGATAGGATCCTCTTGCTGTAAATTGTTCCCAGAAGCGCGTCTTGAGTGTGTGGTTGAAACGTTCTACAACACTTGCCTTTAGATTGCTAAAAGTGGAATAGTGATGGGTGTCAAGTGATTTGAGATAAGCGGAAAAAGTCTTGTTGAAAAATTATTTGCCTTGATCTGTTTGAAGCAAACGAGGTTGTCGTCTTGACCGCTGAACGATGGTCTTGAATGCAGCGGTGACCAGTTGTGCAGATTTATTCCGAACAGGTTCAACAAAGGCCATTTTGGAATAAACGTCGATGACGGTGAGCAGATAGTTGACCCCGTTGTTAGCTTTGGCATAGGGAATCATTTCAACCAGATCAGCTTGCCAAAGATCGTCAACGCCCCGTGTGATGACACGACGACGATGGTAGAGACGACGAGCTGGTCTATGCAACTCGCGAGCAATGGCAGCCTTAACAGGCAAGGGTGTATGAACACGTTGACTCATTAGACAATAATGCCAGCATGACGAAGCTCCTCTTCTATTTCTAAAACTTCTGCCTCGTGTCCGGTATGACCGGCCTGTTCTGATGCACGCAACAGTTGCAGACGTTTAACCAACTTATTTGGATTGTTCCAATAGGCGAAATCGATGAATGGTTTCAAAGTATTAAACGTGATACCGGACGCTGAATTTGCACGGCGAACACTTGCATAGGTGGGAAACAATTTTGATATGATGGTTTTATATTTGAAGCCCTTATTAGCATTTATTGCTTCAGAACGTTTATAATTACGTCTAAAACCATTTGTAGCCATCAAGATGTCTTTATACTTTTCAAGATCTTCTTTATCATAGTCCTCGGTAGAAGGTGTACGTGAAAATAAAAGTTCTAAAAGACCTGCCGTCAATTTGCAACGAACTGTTTTAACAATCAAAACGTTGTCACTTATCTTGATTGGTGAATCGCCAATTCGAAATCTATTGTTTTCATAGCGAACACCGTAGGTAGTATCAGTTTTCTTAGTAAAAAGATCTTCAAGGAAGGGGGTAACCAACGCACCATAATTTTGTAGTAAAATGGATTTTATCCGCACATATTGTTCGGGCGTATTCAATATTTCTTTAAGAGTAGGCTGCTTTTCTTTGGGTCTAGTGGGTGTTTCAGCAATTATTGATGTTTTCAAAAACTGGGGCAGCGGCGATTCTTTGGAGCCAGAAGACGGAAGCAATGGAGAAAAAACATCGTCAGGTTCTTCATCATTTTCTTCCTCCTCCTCCTCTTCAATTGTTTGTGTTTCTTTTGAGCGTGCACTAGGCTTTGATGTTCCTTTCAACACAGCTTCCAGAGGTGATTTCAAATGTTTTTCGACAAACAGTTCACTGTCGGCATGTGCACGTTTTAGATAGCGAAACTTTTGTCGAATGCTATTTCGCGCACGGATTATGTGTTTTTTTAATTGACTCCCTGTTGTCGCCATGACATCTGAACTAATGATGTTCAGAAAAGCAATGCAGCTACTTAAATACGAATGAAATGATCAAATCCCATGCGGTAGCGTCCATTGTTGATGTTGCTCTGCTTATCAATAACAAGACAACTGTGGTGATGAGCGTTCCAACACATGGCACACAACTGTGTAAAGGCTTGAAAGGTCATGTCTGGGTTCACGTGATCATCGTAGACGTGATGCATGTTGCGCTCATCCTGACGGAAGAGAACAATCACGTTGGCATTGTCACGAATCAACTGTTTTGGTATTCGCGAATAGGTTTGAGCGAGATAAAAACAATCAATATATTTATGACGTCCCATGCTAAAGTAAGCCTGAATAATGCCCTGTCGTTCTGTAGCCACATCGTCAAAAATCATAAGCGAATGGGGGCGAACATTGTCTGGAGAAATGACATCTTCGTGCGCTGCGAATGTGAAGTAGCCCATGTTGCGCAGACCTGACATGACCTGTTCCAAGAACACATACAGCGGTTGATACAGCGATTTGGCAAAAATATAGATATTTTGAAAGCGCACTCCGTTTAAGGAGGTGATGAGGGTAAGCAGAATATTGGTTTTTCCACATCCCGACGGGCCGGCGATGAGACAGCGAATGGAGGATGGGAAGAGTGATCCATGACGTTGTTCGGACGATGTTGAGAAGAGGTGTGAAACCAAGTCTCCCACCGGTAGTGAATGTTGTTGCTTAATAATCTGCATATCAACTAAATGTGAAAGGGGAAGAGCTGGTCTCTATATACATGAGGCAAACGGGTGTTTCAGTTCCAGTGTAACCATGGACGCCTTAGGAAGAACTCTTAAAACAAATGAACGATTTGCTTTGACAAACGATCCAAAACATGATACAGATCCGGCTACTAAACGATATGTCGATGCTAATGTATTGCCACGCACTACAGATGGCAATTACAACTTTAATGGAAAGCGATTGACCAATATAACAGAACCCGTATTACCCTCGGACACATGTTCAAAAAAGTATGTAGATTATTTCCGCTTACGACGTATCAAACGAGATTATGAGGCTCAGAATAAACGTATTACGGGCGTTGCAGATCCTGTGAACGATCAAGATGTGTGCAGGAAAGCCTATGTGTTAACCAATGCTGTGGTGTTAACAGAAGCAAAGGACTATGACGTACACCAACGTCGAATCACTCAGCTGGCTCTTCCAACAAACAACACGGACGCTGCTAGAAAGGTCTATGTAGATAACAAGGTGAAACAGGTGCTCAGTATTGTGCCCACCCTAACTGTAAAGGGCTATACAGCAAATAATGCACGCCTTGTGCATGTGGCCGATCCTGAAGATGATCAAGATGTTTGTACAAAACGGTTTTTAAACTCTGAAATGGAAAAGGTGTGGGAAATTAAGGAGAACGCTCTACAGATGAAGCGAAGACGAATAGCCGAAGTTGCTGATCCTGTGCAACCTCACGACGTGACGACCAAACGATTTTTGGAACAACGGTTATCACTTTTTATTAAATCAATACCCTCTATATTTCTGCTTCACATTGTAAACCAACAACCGGTAAAAGATCCCAATAACCTCGCCTACATACTACGTTCGGGGTATGACAATTACCGTTTAATGTATGATGGTGCTATTCGTGTAATTGAGTATGCACCAGATTTGAAACATTTAGAGGTACGATTAAACGGTAGTGTTCAACCACTTATTGATCAACCGGTGAAAGCCGGAGACAAATTATTCTTTCACTTGAAACTCTCGTCTGAAGAAAAATAGGCGGAGAAAACGATGAACGATTTTCCTCTGTATATAGAACTTGAATATACAGCCACCATTGAATAAATAACTACAGGTTCCCTTCCTGAGGAGCGTTAGTTGTGTTCTATACTTTGTGGTGAGAGGTTGTCTTGTTCTTTGGTCGCGATGGTGAAACAGAGATATGTGGTGAAGAAGAGGAAGAAGTTGTCCAGAAAGGGAGGTTTTAAAGCTATTCTTCATGCGGCACGTCAAGCCTCGCGCGGAGAAACAAATAGTGAGTTGGCTATTAAGAAAGCACTCCGAGCAGCACGATTGCATGCGAATCCCAAAAGTAAACTACGTTTTAGAAAACGTGCCCGAGTTATTCCTGTGCCGAAACGTGGTGGATTTTTACCTGCACTGTTTGCTGGACTAGCAGCCCTGGGTTCACTTCTTGGAGGAGCAAGTGCGGTAGCACGAACGGTGAAAGCTGTTGAGGAGGCGAAGAAACAGTTGAAGGAAAGTGAAAGGCATAATAAAACTATGGAGGCCATAGTACTGCGCGGCAAAGGTGTGAACATGAAGCTAGCACCCTACAAGAAAGGACTCGGCATTTACATGTCGCCAAAAAACGGTTAATCGATGCACTGCCACGACGAGCCATGACGCATGAGGAAGTTATAAGATATGCAAAACAGCTTAAGATCTCCCACTTTCGAGGCGTGTTTATGCGCAACCAACTACCGTCTCGACCACGGAGCCATGAAAGTGCAGTTGTCAATTTGGATGACAGTCATGGACCGGGAACGCATTATGTGGCCTACATAAAGCATGGGCGAACCGTGTGGTACTTTGACAGTTTTGGAAATCTTCCTCCTCCGACAGAGCTTGTTCGCTATTTTGGAAGCAGTGCAACAATACACTATAATGTGAAACGAGTGCAAAATTTTAACACGCAACAGTGCGGTCGTCTCTGTTTGACTTTTCTATATAAGACCGAGCACGGCGGGTGACGTGGTCATTATGACAACAGAAAGTAGAACGTTTACAGTGCACGGACAAGGTGCGGAAGTAACTGTTGACTTTTATCCTCCTATTGAATTGGGACGACGACCCTACGTGCTGGGACTTGTTTCGTTTGAAGGCTATAATAGAATCTGCAACATAATTGAAGACGTCAATGATAAGTTCTACTACGATGACTATGTGTTAACTCCACCGTCTGGCAGCTACACCGTAGATGATATTCACGATCACATCTACACAACTCTCACCAAGGAATTTAGTCTAAAAGCATTTCTGGACGGGACACGCAAGTTTGAACTCATAGCCAACAACGTGACACATCGCTGCTGTATTCTTTCTTCTTTTAGGATTGATTTTAAATCTCAACCAGATTCGATTGGGTCATTGTTAGGCTATTCACCACAAGTGTTAGTACCAAACATGATACACAAGTCTGACCAACCGGTGAAAATAATTGAAGATCATCACATATCTGTCACGTGTAATATTATTACAGACGTCTACACCAATCAAGATCCCTCGCATTCGCTTTATGATTTTATTGTTACTTCACCTGGTGGTTATATCATCCGCGAAAACCCGTCGGTGGTGCTCTATCATCCTGTGAGTGTGACCAACATCAGGAATATTACCTTAAGACTGGTGAATAAAAACCAACGTCTCATCCGGTTAGACCCTCATACACCTGTGACCTACAAACTGTATCTGAAGCCAGCATGAAACAAGTGTATAACGCGGCAACGCTGTCAAGAGCAGGTGTTAGTTGTGCTCAACACGTGTACAGGTTAACACGTGTCAACAAGCAGATCCTACAACAACTTGGTTACATCTTACGACGGCCGATAACCTAGATGTTAGGCCCCTTAAAACAACAACAAACATCTTACGTCATGAATTCGATTCTAGACGTGACAAACCCTGTCGAAGTACAGGAGGGTATTGTAAGAATTGAACACCATTCCTACCAACCGTATACTCAGGGACTAAATAATAATGATGAGATTCGAATTACTATTAACCAACAAGATATCTACACGCTTCCACATGAAAGTTACATCCAGATTGAAGGGCAACTCACCAAATTGGATGGTACCATTCCAACAACGTCAAAGTTGGCCAACAATGCTTTGGCCTTTTTGTTTTCTGAGGTTCGCTACGTGATCAACGGTATTGAAGTGGATACTACTCGAAATGTTGGCATAACAAGTGTCATGAAACTTTATCCCTCGTACGGAAGCGAAGAGAGTAAAGCTTTTTGTATGGCTGGTTGGTGTCCCAACTCAACCAACGACTGGATGATTAACGATGATGGTACATTTACTGGACATTTACCTCTAAAATTAATACTAGGCTTTGCAGAGGATCATAAGCGCATTGTTGTGAACGCAAGACAGGATCTGATTCTTGTACGAGACAGGAGTGATTATAATGCGCTAAAGGGAGCTGATAGAGCGCCAATAGATACAAAAATTCTACTGCAACGAATTCTATGGAAAGTACCGCACGTTACTCTATCAGAACAGAAAAAATTGAGTCTGCTCAAGATTGTGGAGAAGGATACAGCTTTACCCATTCAATTTAGAAGCTGGGAGCTGCATGAATACCCGGTATTACCACTCTCCGATACACATACTTGGTCTATAAAAACCTCACGGTATACAGAGCGGCCACTCTACGTCCTGGTTGGATTTCAAACAGATCGCAAATATCAACAGAATAAAGATGCATCAAAATTTGACCACATCCAATTACGAAATATACGACTCTTTTTGAACGGAGTTACCTTTCCCTATGAGGGAATGGATTTAAACTTTAACAAGAACAAATATGGTAAGCTCTATGACATGTTTGTAAACTTTCAGTCTTCCTATTATCAGAAAGAGGCATGTCCGCTATTATCACCACAAGACTTCAAGTCCAAGGCGCCTCTGGTGGTGATGGAGTGTTCGTATTTGGAGGAGTCGATGAAGGAAACAACAATTGATATCAGACTAGAATTTGAAACATCGACAGTTATTCCAGAAAAAACAACAGCCTATTGCCTTATTGTTCACGAGGCGCAAGTGTTTTATCAACCGCTGTCCAATATGGTGACCAGAGTATAAATAGCATGTCTTCCTGCATTGCCCTTCACAGTCATGGAAAGCTACGATGAAGTCACAACCCCCTCTGCGAGGTGGGTCTGCAAATGTGAAAGTGATTCACCAGGTTCAGATGAAGATTCAAGATTTACCATTTATCGCGCCCTAGTGAGTGAAGCTATAACTGCCTATCACAAGAATCATACTGTGCTTAGAATGCCGCCGCATCTGGTTCACTATTTACCAGATGGATTCATGTCTACGTTTGGTATTCATGACAGGGGCTACAACAACAAGCCCATCACTAATCAAACAAATAATGTGGACGATGGCGTTGCCAAAGCTTCATCTTGTCATGTTGGAGAGCGGGTAGATTGTATGGACTGCAAATGCGATCGTTGCTCAACAAGTCGAGACGCTGATGCAGCATTTGAGATTTATCGCACCCTGGTGAGTTTAGCAATACGCGCCTACCATAAAGCACAATTTCTTCGTGAAATGCCGCAGCATCTGATTGCCTATTTACCAGCTGGATTTCTGACCGCGTACGGTGCACACGACATTGACCTTAATTGGGATAAGCTACCATTACACCTCCGTATGTCGGCGGATGTTGCAGCCTGCCGTCCTTGTCGTAGACACTTTATGCATCGAGGAGATTCTCACTGTGATTGGGATGGTCCAAATCCTATGATAAAAAATTGTAAGCGATGTACTGATAACTTTATGAATAAAATTGTGTAATTGATTCTTTGTGTGTATATTATTTTCCCGCTCCTATCCAATCAGTTAGTTGTTAAGAAGCAGCGGTAGTGGAAGGTGTGATATCCGTCGCCATGCCGAAAACATTGATTGTCGACGTGCAGGGTTTCAAGGTGAACGGAAACAAGTTTGTATTTAAAGAAGTAGGAATTATTGACTGCACAACCATGTGGGCTCCAAGAGTAACCAGTTTTGTCTTTGAACCACCGTTTCCATTGCATTTGCAGTCAGACGAGGACAGAAGACAGAGTGGTTGCAACGCAATTTGGGACTAGTCTGGAAAGAAGGCGACATTCCTTACCAGCATCTATCACTTGTTCTGAAAGCTCACTTGTTTGGTGCTGACCTTGTATTTGTAAAGGGAAGTGAAAAAAAGGAATGGTTGCGTGAGTATGTTAATTCAACATGTCAACTTGTTGACCTTCAAGATCTGGGATGTCCTGCACTGTACAACCTGTCCGTGCCTGATGAACCTCTACAAAATAAAACACTTCAAAATGTTTGGAAGCTTTTTGATTGGCTAGCTCGCAGAGCATGTCAAAACTTGCATGTTGAGTGCAAAGCGTTGTAACGTCAGCTTCAGTGTGAGACATACCAGTGATCAGTGTGGACGTGTAGTAATATGGCTGCAATTGAAGGTTTGGACTCCAACCCCACAGAGCGAGCTATTGTCAAGTTTTTTGCCTGTAAAAAAAGCTTGACAGTTTCACAGATGAGGAATTGAACGCTTTGCCCAAGGCGTTCCTTTTTTATGTTGCTTCAAACGCGGTGAAAAATATTTGGCACAGTGTACCTAGTGAATGGAGCAGAGATCCTGGTCTGCGTGAACTACAACCATGCACTGACTTTAGTCATCACCAGCAAGTGTCTATTACTAAAATGCCATCCATTAGACAGTGTGGAACGTGTTAGCTCATCAAATTGTACCACGGCCATACAAATATACCGTCCTGTAAAGACTTTGCTTCATCATTCCATGGTTGCGATGAAGAAGAGGAAGAAGAGACAGCAGCGGCAGTATCGCCAGCACCAAAAAGTTAGACAACGATTGAAAAAGATATATCAGACCTTTGCTGGTCATGGTCTAGTTAACAAGGCCATTGATGTACTTCCCATTGAACTGCATATTCCCGGCTATCAATTTTGTGGACCTGGGACTAAACTAAACCAACGTCTAGCACAAGGTAATTCTGGAATCAACAAATTGGATGCTGCGTGTAGAGATCATGACATTGCTTACAGCGAGAAGAATGCAGAAGTACGTCGAGATGCAGACCGCATTCTTCTAAGAAACGCTGTGCAGCGCGTGACATCATCTACTGCTTCCATTGGTGAAAAGATTGCAGCCTTGATCGTGGCAGGAGCTATGAAGTCAAAGCTAATGATTGGTGGTGGTTGTGGATTAGCGAGGAAAAGGACAAAGAAATAACCATGAATCAAATATTGTTAAGTATTTATTTGAGAGTCAGCCCACCAGATTACAGCATTCACAAAAGATGTTTTGGTTTCTTCTTGTAAAAACATACAATTGTAATAAAAGAGGAATTGAAAAATGAAAGTGTGTTCTTATTTACTAGGTGTGGAAATGTCCAAAAGGCAAGCTATTTACACCATCCCACAGCCGTTTATTGTCATATGTAGACAGCGATGTTTTATTTTGATTTACTGTAAATATATTATGGTTCTTTGAAAGAATGCGTGTTTGCTGGTACAAGCGAGAGGTGTTTGTGTAGAGTACACATCGATATTCCTCAACATTGAGGAATTGTGTGACGCTACGAAGAACACCCCTCGCTTTGCATTGACCTTTATTCTTTTGTGTTGAAAATGCGTACATTTTCGGCGCCAAAGCCACAAATTCCGTCATAACATCACCAGCACACTCATCCTTAAATAGACCAATGTGTTTTTTATTCATGGGAATTATGCCAAACATATTGTTAACCTCATAGTTTGAGGTATCAAAGTAACTTGGATGTTCTCTCATCACAGAGTAAATATCCGTCTTATTGGTTTGATAAATAAGACTGTCTGTATCCATATACAGTAATTTTACATCTCCAAACTTTTGTTTGGCAAACTCATAATGAAATTGATACATTACAAATTTTGAATAGTCAAGTATTACCATTCCTAAGTAAATTGGTCTGTTATACATGATTTCTGTCTTTGACAATTCAATGGTTACTAAATCAGTTTCAATAACTCGTACTGAATGGAAATTGGGCATAGCAATATATTTTCGTGCGCCATATCGACCATTCCAGTGGTTTACCAAATGAATAGTTCTATGCTTTCTAATATTTTCCATAGATTTACCGTAGCATGCATTGTTCATTACAACTCCTGGCACTATCCAGCCCATGACGGGCTAAGGCCGACCAAGCGACCGCTGCCCAGCCATTTGGCCTGCAGATATTGGGGTGACGCGTGATCAGCGCGTCGGGTCCCCTCGGCCGTTAATCTTGGTATTCGTGATCGGGGCGCTGTCTCACTGTCATACAGCTACTCAATTGTCCTCACGAGGCTGAGTGCACCCCGTTCCAACCCTCACGTCAGTTTTAAAATACCTGACGGAGCCGGGGATCGAACCCGGGGCCTCCGGGTGAGAGGCAGGCGCGCTACCCCAACACCACGGGGCCGGCATATGCATTGTTCATTAATTTATAAAAATTTGACTCGAATGTAGTCTTGGCGTGCTGCCGATAATGAGTATTTAATTGCATGTACGGTTGTAACCATGGTTTCTGGTCAAAACAAATAATGCGGTGAATGGTTTGTAGCTTTAAACCGTGTTTCAAACATTGCATTAAATTTTCAATGTGTATGACGTAGCGATTTTTCGGATTTAACGTTGCCAGCAACTTTTTATTGTTGGAACGTGAACTGGGAGGTTGTAGTTTTTCAACACAAAATGGTAGATCAGAATTATCATTATGTATCTCGCGGGGATATAATATGTCAACTTCTAGGACATAGCCACGTGTGTTATTGCTCAACGCGTCCTGTAAATTAAAATTTGAAACTTCATCTGAAGTCAGCCATCGAAAATATTGATTCGGAAGCGGTTTTTCCATAGCATATCCGTATAAATTGTTACAATCCAGGTAGGTGAGGTATGTTGTAGGTTGCTTTGGTTTGTATGTATCCATATATGGATTATTTGCTTTGGCATGCTTTTTCACAAGCGATACAAGCCCGCCACGTATCCCGCGTTCAAAAAAGAGCAACATGTCGATGTCTGTTAATAGTTCCAGTTCTATTTCAGTCACCTTCAACATACAGTCCCAACTGTATCCGGCAAGGGTGTAGTAATGGGCTGGATCTAGATTGTAGATTTCAAGACACAGTTTGCGAAAGTGTTCAAACACGTCTGTCAAAAGTAGTGTATCAATTTTGAGGTATAAATCAGCATACTCGCCCAAAGTTGATATCTTGAACACGTCCCATAATTTTTGGGCGTGTAAATAGTCATCTTCAGAAATATAACTTTTTGTTAAGTCATTGTAAAATTTATCCTTTGAAGGGAGTGCAGTTTCCTGCAAACATGCCCAATTGTTTACATAATTATAGGAAAACACCCCTTTTCGAATGCATAATTCAAATTGTTCGTCACCAGTAACGTTTTGACGTACAAATACAAATTGTTTGGGAGAAGCCCTTGAACAAGCGCATCCAATGATGATGCGAGGAATCTATACGAATCTAAAAATCGTATACTAATTCCATTTCGCCATTTTGTAAACGAAATAAAATTTTCATGATTTTGTGAAATTAAAGTAAACTTTTGGTTTTCAAGGTTAACAAATTCCTTAATAATTAGATGACTGTCATACCGAGACATGTTGTGTATGAAACAAGAAATATAGCGTGCTCTTTTATAGGCAAAATTACATGCACTATGAGCCGCTCCTCTAAATTTGCCAGTGTACCGATTATGGTCTCTCACCGGCGTGTCACAAGGTGCTATTGGTTTTTGACAAATGTGGCAAGAGGTTGCTGTTGCAAAAGCCACCTCGTCTGCATCCAACATTTGAAGCGGAATTGGGTTTTCCAGGATATTGTACACCCGATCTGCCAAGGCGTCCAATTCATTTCAAAACCAAGCAGCAGCATTTGCATCACGATAAGATTTGAAGTAAGAAAGCGAAGGGTCATATGAGCAAATCACGTTTAGAGCACAACTGAATGGCACATGTTGCTGTACTTGTTGAGTGTACGGGCGTGCTGGATCCGGGTTACATGTGTCAATGGGTGTGGTTAAACATTCAAAATCTGCATATACTGTAAATGGAAGCGGTTCTTGACGAGACACATTTTGAAATTTCATACTGGCTTTATCCTTTTCTGGGAATGTAATTTTTACAGTTGGTTGTGTAATGCAATCAATAGTATGGGCTGTCAACTTTTGATTGCTAGTAAAATATTGCAAACAGCGATCACATATATATATACCCTATTTTTACTCTTTGTAACTTGTGAACGAACTAGTCTGGAAAGATCTTTGATATAACAATAATGGTTGCACAATTCCCCTTCACTGTACAATAAATTAAAATGCTTTTCTTTTTTTCCTTTGTCACATAGAGTGGCCCAATAACTTTGTCCCCTTCAACTCCGTATACATTAATGGAGTAAAGCAGATTTTTAGATTCAAAACGAGAAATGGCGTTGAGGTCCATTGGGAATTCTATGTCTGCTAAATTTAGACTGATCATTAATTCCATAAATTTCTGGTGATATTTGCCCATTCTGTGAACATTCTTACTTGCAGAACATAACCCAGCAGCCAGGGACCAAATAAAGCAGAAAACATCATTATTATCCACATTGATAACTGCGTGACGGTTTTCCAACTGTTTAGGCTAATTAACATGAGATGACCCACTATTTATGGGATCAAAGGTGCATACATTAATTTTAAGATGATTGATAGCTTCCAGCGATTTGCCGCTTTCTAATTCTTGAAACTCAGCAAAGCGTGTTGTGAGTTTATCAACAATGTTTTACTATACCAACTGTATATATTATCAGTGCGGTATAATTAAGTCATGTTTGTGTGTAAATAGATTGGCTGTATGATTTCCTCACCTTGTTTCAAAATAGCAAAGTCACATAATAATTCAGCGTTAACCTTTAACGCTACATGTTCTCTTAAACAGTCTTGTATTTTGTTTTGAAAAATGTTGTAACTAGTGTTTAAATATTCATTGAGATCTAAAATATTTGCATCATTATTGACTTTAGTGCTACAGATATTGTTATGGAAACAACTATCCACATCTTGCCAACTTTGTATCGGTGGCGACATGATGTCCCTTAGTACTTAACAATTACAAAAACTGAACGGTTTGCTGAGAGAGTGAACCAAAGTTTATTTTCCCTGCAAATTCCGTATTTACATAAACTAATTTTAAATTTTATTTTTTTATTCTATGAATTCCACCAGACATCTTTTATTTTCCAGTCCCAAATATTTTAAATAGATGGTCTCTTTGTCGAGATCGGATACATCTTCCTCGCTGAGTTCCTTGAATCTCGACGGTAGAAATATTGCAAAGACCTCCAGTTCGCAAACAATACGTTCGCCAAATTTGGTCTTGACTCGACGAACAGCAGTTACCAAATAAGACTCATTTACCTGCAGATCCTGTAGTCGTTTAGTCTCTGGTCCAGCATCTTTCCCTATGGAATTCGCATTTTTTATTGCCGACATTCTGAAATCGAATTTTATATCTATAATAGTGTTTTAGTATACCTAAGCCATTAGCAAATATGTATATACACACACACAAGTTATCAAATCCCTTCTACACACCCATTATCGCTAGCCACTAATTTAATTGTCAGCAGCTTGCGTTCACCATTTTCCTACTTCTCCTCAATCCATTACAAGAACACAGGTTATCAAACAAGTTATACACCCAGGTGCATGGGGGCTACATGGTCAGGAGCTGATGATTTAAATGTCCTTAACTAAATAGGGTACATGACCTGGAGCTGATGATCTAAATGTCCTTTCACTCAGCAATATATAGCAGTTAGCATTCTCAACTGTTACTGTGGAGGTCTGGTTTGTTCTGTAAAAAAATTAATTCTGGTCTTAAGTTTGGAATGGGGTTTGCTCTCCGTTCCCGGGCAAAGCAGGGGCGGGTTGCCAATATAAATCTTCACGAGTGAAGCCGAGGCGGGGTGCTTGTATAATATAACTGTTCCCGGGTGAAGCCGGAGAAGGTTGCTTGAATAATATAACTGTTCACGGACGAAGCCAGGGGCAGATTGGTTGTATAATTTAACTGTTCCCCGGGCAAAGCCGGGGAGGGGGGCGGGTTTTTAGTATAATACGTAACTGTCCCCGGGCGAAGCCGGGGCGGATTGCTTGTATAATTTAACTGTTCCCGGACAAAGCCGGGGTGGATTGCTTGTATAATTTAACTGTCTCCCGGGCGAAGCCGGAGCGGAATTCTAGTATTATATATGACTGTACTTGGGTGAAGCCGGGGCAGATTGCTTGTATAATTTAACTGTTCCCGGGCAAAGCCGGGGCAAACTGCTTGTATAATTTAACTGTCCCCCGGGCGAAGCCAGAGCGGGTTACTAGTATAATATATAACTGTTCCCGGGTGAAGCCGGGGTGAATTTCTTGTATAATTTAACTGTTCCCGGGCGAAGCCGGAGCGGGTTTCTAGTATAATATATGACTGTTCCCGGGTGAAGCCATGGCAGATTGCCTGTATAGTTTAACTGTTCCCGGGCGAAGCCAGGGTGGATTGCTTGTATAAGTTAACTGTCCCCCGGGTGAAGCCGGAGCGGGTTTCTAGTATAATATATAACTGTTCCCGGGTGAAGCCGGGCAGATTGCTTGTATAATTTTACTGTTCCCGGACGAAGCTGGAGCGGGTTTTTAGTATAATATATAACTGTTTACGGGCGAAGCCGGGGCAGATTACTTATATCATTTAACTGTCCCCCGGGCGAAGCCGGAGCGGGTTTCTAGTGTAATATATAACTGTTCCCGGACAAAGCCATGGCAGATTGCTTGTATAATTTAACTGTCTCACGGGTGAAGCTGGAGCGGGTTTCTAGTATAATATATATCTGTTCACGGGTGAAGCCGGAGCAGATTGCTTGTATAATTTAACTGTTCCCGGACAAAGCTGGAGCGGGTTTCTAGAATAATATATAACTGTTCCCGGGCGAAGCCGGAGCGGGTTTCTAGTATAATGTATAACTGTTCCCGGGCGAAGGAGGAGCAGGTTTCTAGTATAATATATAACTGTTTCCCAGGCGAAGCCGGAGCAGATTGCTTGTATAATTTAACAGTCCCCCGGGCGAAGCCGGAGCGGGTTTCTAGTATAATATATAACTGTTCACGGGTGAAGCCGGAGCAGATTGCTTCAATAATTTAACTGTTCACGGGAGAAGCCAGAGCGGGTTTCTAGAATAATATATAACTGTTCCCGGGCGAAGCCGGAGCGGTTTTCCAGTATAATCTATAACTGTTTCCGGGCGAAGCTGGGGCAGATTGCTTGTATAATTTAACTGTTCTCGGGTGAAGCCGAGGCGGATATTTTTTGTATAATTTAACTGTCCCCCGGGCGAAGCCGGAGCGGGTTTCTAGTATAATATATATCTGATCCCGGGTGAAG
This sequence comes from Meconema thalassinum, assembly GCA_946902985.2. Taxonomy (NCBI): domain Eukaryota; kingdom Metazoa; phylum Arthropoda; class Insecta; order Orthoptera; family Tettigoniidae; genus Meconema; species Meconema thalassinum. Next base: position 1,169,722,510 of record OX336389.2, read on the forward strand.
CCGGGGTGGATTGCTTGTATAATTTAACTCTCCCCCGGGCGAAGCCGGAGCGGGTTTCTAGTATAATATATAACTGTTCCCGGGCGAAGCAGGGGCGGATTGCTTGTATAATTTAACTGTTCCCGGGCAAAGCCGGGGCAGATTGCTTGTATAATTTAACTGTTCTCGAGCGAAGCCGGTGCAGGCTTCTGGTATAATATAACTGTTCCCGGGCGAAGCCGGGTCAGGTTTCTGGTATAACATAACTGTTCCCGGGCGAAGCCGGGTCGGGTTGTTTGTATATTATATCTGTTCCCGGGCGAAGCCGGGGCACGTTGCTTAAATAATTTACCTGTTCAATACACCCAAGTGCATGGGGGCTACATGGTCGGGAGGTGATGATTTAAATGTCCTTAACTAAGTGCTAATGATAAATATATCCTTCACCTCTGCAATACATAAGAGTTCACCATCTCTTCCGTGTCTGTGTCTAGCACAGTATTTATCCCGCGGGATATGCAGTGAAATCTGCAACATTTAATTGGATAATAACAGTAATTATATAATTGAGCTGCATTCATTTAATATATTCCCGGCAGCTAATGGTTTATGTTGCATGTCACGTTAAAACCAATCTTATTACATGCAATGAATTCTGCTTGTTTCATCCTTGAAGTAATTATTGCTTGTCTGATTCATACTGTCTAACTTTTAAAGCAGCTTTGTCAATAGGCCATTATACTATTAAAATTCTAACATCTTCATGTGGATTTAAACCTACAATCTCAGCATTTACAAGTATTGTAATGTGCAGTACAATCACTTATTTTGTAAACCATCAGGCTGAGTTAGTCTCCCAGTAGCACATAGTCAAATATATACACTAGGATATACTTTAAAGTTATATACTTAAGTATGTTGAATATTACCTGATAGACAAGGATCCAATTGCAATCTGGTGTGAACGCTGTAAGCTCGCAGTTAACTCTACTTTCATTTCAATTCTGCTCCACTATTTATACCCCTACAAATACAGGAAACGCCCCTGGATTACCGTTCCTTTCACACAAAAATGACCTCCACACGGCATTACCCTGCATTAATACAGGAATCGTTACTGACCTTCCTTTCACCAGAATTAGCTCAACACTGTATAACCCTGCACAAATACCTTAAACACTCCTAATTTAAACTCCTTTCACCAGAAAACACAGTATAAAAAGAGGTTGTTCCTTTTCAAAACATATCATTCGCTGCAATGTCTGCCAAAGAGACCAAGGAAACTATGGGGCTGGATGAAGAAGACAACGATGAGGATTCGACTCTTGATGTGTTAATGTAAGTATTATTTATTTACTTTATTTACTAAAGCCTTATGTAACAGCACGCCAGTCTCTCGCCGCTGGGTGCGTGGTTCAATTCCAGTCACTTTATGTTAGATCTGTGCTGGGAAAACTAAAAGCAGACAGGTTTTTCTCTGGGAACACCAGTTTTCCCTGTCAAAATTTTCTTCCGGCAACACCCTCCACTATCATTTCATTTCATCTGTCATTCATTTAATCATTGACTCACAAAAGTGAGACAGGCATTGGCAGCCAACACAGATCTTATTCTCGCCGCTATATGGGGCTTAATTCATTCCATTCCTGATCTGGTCAAATACTGGAAGCAAGCGGTGTTTTTTCTTCTTCAAAATGATTAGAAATACTGAGCGTAGTTACCGCCTTTTGTAGCCCATGTTTACTTGGGTGTGAGGAGAATTTGTCTGATAACCCGTGTTATTGCGATGAATGTATTAATAAAAAAAAGGATTGGGAAGGGAGTCAGATTCTTTAAGTGTGTTAAAAATCCTTCAGTATGCCTTCCCTTGGAGGGGGAGTAAAGCCAGTGGTTCCATGTTCTCACTTTATGATATGTAAAAGATCCGTCCACAGACTAAACTTGTGTGAAGCTAAATTGACAGGTTAGATTTTGTCAAAACAAGTTCCAACATTCACCACTAGATGGCATTATTATCTAGTAGCAAAAAGTTGGAACTTGCAGCTCACCCTAAAGGCGTTCGCTGGAAGCAGCTACATACTCAAGTGAGTCACACATGTTCTTGGACACTTCCAGCACTGAAACCCATACTCAAGTTCCAACATTCACCACTAGGTATCATTAATATCTAGTAGCAAAATTTTGGAACTACTTAAAAATGAACAGAAATTGTAGCTCACCCTAAGGGCAAACGCTGGAAGCTGCTGCAGACTTAGGTGAGCTGTACTTGCTCTCACACACTCCCAGCAATTCACAATACAATATTTAGATAAACAAGCGTTATAAAACAATTTGTTGTACTCTTTATTGTATACATTTTTTTATAGCTTTGGAAATGATCCAGTTTTGGTGGGGTTTTTTGCTGCTTTAATGACAGCGATGGAAGGGCGTGGGAGAGGTGAAGAAGAAGAAGAAGAAGATGATGATGAAGAGGAAGATGAAGAGGAAGAAGAAGCTGGTGATAAAAGGCAAAATAGTTGTAGTAACAGTTCACAACATAAAACATAATTTTACTTTTTTTTCTGCTGGTTTTATTTGTTTTTACATTCAACCTACCAAGCAAGCCAGAGTTCAACACCCACCATCCATCTCCATTCATGATTCAAACACGTTTACCTCATCATTTGTCCCCCACCCTCTCAATCACCGTAAGGTCATTCCCAGACATGACCTACCATACAACCCGTTGTCTAGTCATCCCATGTGACGTCACACAAAGGTTAACCGTTCAAATCTGTTTATTCATTCACACAAACACCTATGTTCATTAAACATCCACCCACGCATCGATGTTTGTTTACCATTGAGCGCTTTCAACCCCATCTTGTTTGTCTCTCAGACCCATTCACACCTAACCAACCTACCACGTCAGGGTTCAACAACCACCACCATCCACCGCCATTCATGTTTTCCATTCAAAACACTCCCGTCCATGACCTACCTCAAATCCCGTAATCTGCGGTGACGTCACACACACACCAGTTGACCGTTCAATTCTCTGACAATTCATTCACAACCAAGGATTCGGAAACCTTCGGCAACACTCGGATCTCATCGGGCATAAAGCAAAGCTATATAGCACGAGATAATAACAGAGAAGGCGCTCAGTCCAACAGAGAGACTGGGTCGAGGAGGGTCTCGTGCAGAGCCTCTTCCATCCTTCCCCCTCATCCCCCACCCTCGCCACCACCCCTCCCCCTCCCCCCTCCCCCTCCCCCTCCCCACCCCCACTCCTCCCCCTACACCCATACCCCCCTCAAACAGGTTCCTGGACCCTCCAAGGTTTGTTTACCTTCCGGGTCCCGGCGACCTTGGGGGTCAATGACCTACCTCAAGGTCATTGACCTTGCCACGCCCCCCTAATTTGCATAAATAACGGTATTTGAGTCAACCCCCCCCCTGCTTACCTACTTATGCGATTTCTAGCGTAAAGGCCTAAACTGATCATAACTACGACAACCCCAAGGGAAAACATGTCAAGCGAAAAGGGAGACTACACTAAACGAGGGCGAAGGCCATAGCACACAGATAATATGGCCACACGAAGTGTCATGACACGATAAATTATTCAATACAATCAGGAGAGCACACTAAAATAGGCAAAGGACAGGAGAACACACGGAAGATATGCGAGAGACAGGAGCACACAAAAGGATAGGGCCACAGAAGCGCCACTACACCGTAGAATACGAATCTACACGCAGTGGCGATAACAGAGCATAGATAATAGACAAAGCGCCCGAAGGGACGTCTACGCGATGGTCGCAGCCACCAGGCTCACCGACCCACAAACAGCGCTGCGCGACAGATGCACCGAGTGCATCAATGGCCAGAGTGGGCATATTAATAATAATTGTATATTATATTTCAGAAAGAGCTCCATCGCAGCGACGAGAACAGACCATGGTAGCAGGTAATGTCCATGCAGCATGGCACAAAATGTTTTCACTGTGACACACTATAAAACACACTGTTACATAACAGTTCACACTTTCACACAAATACACAAGGTTCGTAGTTGTAAAGACCTAGCGTAAGACTGCAGTCGGTAGTAAAATAAACATAGAATATAAGGTGCCAGAGAGTGTATATGAGTTACATGACGATTGGAGAATGCATACGTATATGAATGATAATAATAATAATAATAACCATGCGTTCTATTTGCAGACCAGCCGGTAATTATATTAATACATGTACATAATCTATTTCTTTCACAGGTGGCGACAATTGTACTGTACATAGCTTTTGTGAATACATATTCAAACGCCAATACACCACACTCACTCCTTCTTCTAGACACACACACTGTTCTTCACATTCAGTTGCACCAATAATGTGACAACAATAGCGATCAACGGTGAACAGCGTCCGTGGGAGTTGAGCGCCATTGACGCAGGTACATCAACGCGCGAATGAAGCGTGTCATATGGTGTCTAGGAGCGGCACGAATGTGGGAGTGCCAAACTTCGATTCTAGGGTGGACTTCCTACTCGCGGAGGGAAGACCACTAGGATACCGATAGACTAGCCACCTAGCCACTCATCTATGATAAGGATGGCCGAATCGGATATAACACTAGATTAAAATACCGCGCATAAGGTATATGTATAAAAAAGATGGCCAGGTAAGTGCTCCGCCGAATGATTCTATCGTATTTCGTACGAAAGATACCAAGGATATTGATATTATTATTATTAATATTGCAGATTATTTTTATGACTATTACCGTTACAGGGAATTATTGTGCTTATTATTATTATAATTGTTATTCTTACAGGTTATCAGTGTGATTATTATTATTATTATTATTATTACCGGGTGAGTTAGCCGAGGTCGTTACGGCATGACTGATGGCAGTCGCTCACATCCGGGAGGCGCGGAGGTTCGAATCCCCCCGCCGGCAACCTTGAAGATGGTCTTCTGAGGTTTCCCATCTTCATTCCAGGCAAATGCCGGGGTTGGTCCCCAAGTATAGGTCACAGCCGCTACCTTCCAATGCCTAGCCCTTACATTCCAACTTCCCCCTCCCCCTCCCACCAACGGTACTTGTAGCTCACCCATTGGGTGTCCGTCTCGAAGCAGCTACAAAACTGGCGAGCCGAACATGTCCTCGGACACTCCCGGCACTAAAAGCCATACGCTAAAAAAAAAAAAATATTATCATGTTTACTATCATTATTACAGAATATTATTACTAATATTACTATTACTACAATGTCTTCTATTGCAGGAGCACTGTTCACGGGATTTGACTGTGGCCAAGGTAAAACTAGGAAATTGGGAAGGACCTAGAGAAATAATTATAGGCTCTGCGTACTTCCCATATGACTCAACTAATCTGCCTCCAACAGAAGAAGTTGAGAACTTAATTTGCAACGCAAAGAGGAAAGGAGAACATCTAGTCCTGGGAGCGGATGCAATTTCACACCACACGGCATGGGGCAGTACGAACTGCAATGCAAGAGGTGAGTCTTTACTAGAGTTTATCATGAGAACTGAGATCATGATACTAAACCTAGGAAATAAGCCTACATTCATAAATAAGAATCGTAGGGAGGTAATAGACATTACAATGAGCACTACGCATATTGCAAATTTCATTAAAGATTGGAAGGTGCTGGAGGAACCATCACTGGCAGACCACCAGCATATCCAATTTGCAATAGATGCGAGACAAAGTAGAATCGAAATGTACAGAGACCCCAAAAGAACTAACTGGGATGGATACAGAGAAGTTCTGGGGCAGGCGGTGCAGAAGATCCGAACTGATGTGAGGGGCAGAGAGAATTGGATGAGGCAGTGGAACTTTTAGAGGATGCCATTATAGACTCATACCATGACAACTGTCCTCTCAGAGAAAAGAAGAACACCATAAACGTCAGGTGGTGGAACAACAACCTAGCCAAATTGAAAAAAGAGGTTAGGGCTTTGTATAAAATATCACCTAGACATGGTATGTGGAATATATATCATATGAAACTCACTGAGTATAACCTAGAAATACGGAGAGTAAAGAGAAAATCTTGGAGACTGTTCTGTGAGAAAGTGGAAACGCACACTGCAGCAGCAAGGCTTCAGAAGGTTCTCAAAGCAACTCACATAAACCAAGTAGGAACACTGGAAAGATCCGATGGAACATTTACTCAGGGAGGGAAGGACACGCTAGAGATGTTGATGGCGTGTCATTTTCCTGAGGCTCAGGAGATGACAGAGGAAGAAGAGATTGGAACAGAGGCCAAAGCTCGAAGAGCAGACTGGAACTGTGCCAAAAGACTAGTAAAACCCAATCATGTGATATGGGCAATCGACACGTTTCAACCCATAAAGGCTCCGGGGCCAGATGAGATACTTCCGATACTCCTTCAGGAAGGACGGGAGATACTTGTTGAGGCCTTGACGAACCTATTCAGAGCTAGTCTAGCCCTCGGGTACGTGCCGAAATCATGGTCTGAGGCTAAAGCGGTATTTATACCGAAGCCTGGTAGGGCGAATTATGCTCAAGCCAAAGCCTACAGACCATTATGCTTAAATTCCTTCATCCCGTGGCTTATGATCGCGAGATTAACGGTCACGTTAAACTACAAGCTTCCTTCCTTTTTTTTAAATTCCTTCATGCTAAAAGCAATGGAGAAAATTGTGGATAAATACATCCGAAGAACTGTGCAACTGAACTCAATGATACATGAAAATCAGTTTGCATATAGACCAGGCTGATCCACTGAAGCAGCACTCCATCAATTGGTTTGCAAAATAGAGGAAAGCCTAGAATATAAAGAAATAGCACTGGCGGCATTTCTAGACATAGAAGGGTTCTTCAGTAATACAACCTATGACTCTATGATCAAAGCAGTAGAAGAGAGCAAGGTCAGCAAAACCGTCGTAAAATGGATTAAATCTATGCTGGACGGAAGAAGGATAAAAGCAACCCTGTTTGACGAGACGCTAATGGTTAGGGCTACTCGAGGCTGTGCTCAGGGAGGAGTGTTATCTCCTCTGTTCTGGAAACTTGTAGTGGACAAAATCATAGCCAGGCTCAACGAACAGGGTATGTATACACAAGGATATGCAGACGACCTAGTGATTGTAGTACGAGGTAAAGTAATGAGTGTCATACAGGACCTCATGCAGAGATCACTTAACATTGTAGAGAACTGGTGTCGGGAAGAACAACTTTCCGTTAACCCGAATAAGATAACTCTGGTCCCTTTTACAAGAAAGAAAAAAAATAGAGGTAAAGAGAACACTGAAGCTCTTTGGGCAAGAAATCTATATGGAAGAACAGGTACTATATCTTGGAGTAGTGCTAGATAAAAAGCAAATCTGGAATCTGCAGATAGAAAGGAACAAAACCCGGGCCAAGAACTTACTCTATGCGTGTAAGAGAGCTGTTGGGACAACATGGGGTCTAAATCCGTCGGTGGTAATGTGGATATACACAATGATCATTAGACCACTGATAACCTATGCTTCAATCATTTGGTGGGAGAAAGCAAAACAGGGAAATGTCGGCAGCAGATTAAATAGTCTGCAGAGAATGGCATGTGTATCTATAACTGGAGCTATGAAAATTGCGCCGACAGAAGCCTTGAATACATTACTGGATCTCCCATCACTATGCAACTTCATAGAGGGACAGGCTAGAATGAGTTCATATAGATTGTAACAAACAAAATGCTGGAAAGCACAAAGGCCCAATCTAGGACACTGTAAAATTAACAGAGTTATAACAGGGGAAGTACTACAAATGCCTTCTGATTACATGATACCAAAGTATAACTTTGAGAAACCATTTGAGACCGAAATATTTAAAAAGGAAGACTGGGATATCAACAAGTGGAAGACCGATAGAGAGGATATAGTGTGGTGGACTGATGGCTCAAAACCTGTAAGTGGTACAGGAGGAGGGATCAACGGGGAAAGACCTGAGAGATCAATTCAAATGAGCCTGGGCAGACACACTACTGTCTTTCAAGCGGAGGTGTTAGCTATCACCACGTGTCTTGAAGAAAACCTGAAAATGAAATATAAAGATAAGAACATTTTCATGTTTATGGATAGCCAAGCAGCCATTAAGGCACTAGAGGCTGTCCGGATAACATCCAAAATAGTATGGTACTGCCACTCAGTTCTCCTGAAGCTCTCAGAGTACAACACCGTTAAAATAATATGGGTACCAGGGCATACAGGTATAGAAGGTAATGAAAGGGCAGATGAACTGGCCAGAAAAGGAGCAAAGAAACATTTTGTAGGCCCAGAACCTGTATGTGGGATCTCTTACAGACAAGCCCGACAAGTAATAGGTAAATGGGTACAAAAGAAGCAAATTGAAAACTGGAAAAAGACTCCAGGTTTCAGACTTGCAAAGGAACTGATAAAAGGACCAAACAAGAAGCAACTAAACAACATCTACAATTTAGCAGAGGAAATATAAGATGGATAGTGGGATTATTGACAGGACACTGCCATCTTAAAAAACACCTACATAGAATTGGAGTAATAAGAGACAATATATGTAGGAAATGCAATGAAGCAGAAGAATCAGCTGAACAAATACTTTCTGAATGTGAGGCGCTGGGATGAACTAGAATCTCCACACTGGGGCTGCCGGGTGAAGAAAGAGAGAAAATCCTAGAAGACCCAATAATATTGATCTGCAGCTTTGTGAAGGGAGCAGAGATATCCAGGTGGGAATGAAGGAAACACATGGTAGCAAAAGATCTTGGAGGTCGACGCTAAACAGGAACTTGGAAACGAGAGGCCCCATGAATAAAAGAAGAAGAAGAAGAATATTATTATTGTCATTTTGAGCACTATTATGATTATTATTATTATATGGCATTATTGTGACTATCATAATTATTTCCAATTGTGACTATTATTATGATTATTATTACTACGAGTGAAAATCCACAGCCTGCTTCCAGTCTCCGACCGGGTCAGGAATGGAATGAGTGAAGCCCCCATCTAGCGGCGAGGATATGAACTGTGCCGGCTGCCGAGGCCTGACGCACTCCTCTGGGGCAATGATTAAATGAATGACAGATGAAATGAAATGATAGTGGAGAGTGTTGCTGGAATGAAATTTTGACAGGGAAAACCGGAGTACCCGGAGAAAAACCTGTCCGCCTCCGTTCTGTCCAGCACAGATCTCACATGGAGTGACCGGGATTTGAACCACGGACCCAGCGGTGAGAGGCCGACGTGCTGCCGCCTAAGCCACGGAGGCTTCCTATTACTACGAGTATTATTGTCATTTTTACCAATGTATCACATTCTACACATTTATACACTTAAACACATGTCTTTTCCTTTCATTCTTCCTAACGACAAATTTGTAAAAATGCCCTAGTTAACCCCACAATAAACACATTTTTGATGATACACAAAAAATAACACCCCAGGGCATTTATTTCACTTTTACTCTTCATACTTTACACCTTAACACACTTTAGAATCTAACTTTATACAATGTACACGCAGAGAGCAATTTTTTCATCGCTGCAAAGACAGCACAAATATTTACCCCCAGATGTGTTTTTCCTCTCTGCGGCAATGCCACAATTTATTATGCTTATGTATGATAACATACCTATTATGATTATTGTATTGTACTTATGATTAGGGATGGATCACTTGTGATTCACGATTTTTTTTATATTCAGAGCAAATTTTATATATACATGTATAACAATGTTCCACCCTTAAAAATACCTACCCTACCTGAGAGTACACACACACACGACCACACTTGCTACCTCACCTACGCCGCCACGACCAGAGAAGAAGAAGGATGAAGATGAAGGATGATGAAGAAGAAGGATGGAGAAGAAGGAGAAGAAGAAGGAGAGAGACACCCTTACGTCTGAGAACAGTTTGCGGGGACGCAAACTAAATTGGGACGACGTGTTGTTAGGGCCCCAAGAGCACCTAGCGCCCTTAAGAGAGATATCCATATACGCCTACTACACTCCAGACATCTATCTACAATTATCTACTACATCTACACCAGCTACCCCTATCTACGCCATCTGTCCAACAACCTACACATTTCACCCTTCGCCCTTCAGAATACCATTAGGCGGGAAGCAACAGCAACAACGACACACTTCTTACCACACAAGCCAGCAGAGCTAAAACACAGCTTTTGCACAAAGGCTTACCACATCTCATAAACATCAACACAGGAACTGACTGCCACAACTATGAGGAAATGCACAGTCAGCAAACCTAAAACACGTAAATGGACTTCCGAAACAGGAGAGGGGGTCTGTCTCCTCCGGAATCGCTGCCCGATTGCTGAGCGCCGTCTCCGTGCCGCAGGTGAGTGTGTACTATCTCAGGATTCCCTAATTAAGTGTTATCCTTCTCATTACCACACCTTATTACTTTGTACACAATACTTGTTTGAAGCTGTCCCTAATTTCAGGACAGCATTTGCATTTCACACCAAAACACATAGTACGCCAATACACCTTTATTAATAAGAGCCCGATTGTTGTTATTGTTGTAATCGCCCTACCTCACAGCCCGCTTCCCCACCCACACTTTATTCATACCACAAAGTACTGAAGCAGCTTAATTAGATTGCACACGCCAGGCGACCTTGTCCCCCAGCGCGCAGTGCTCGTAACGCAGTGTCAGCAGCCAAGCCATAGCTTCGCTCGCTCCCAATTTAGTTTGCAAGACATTACGTTCACCCCTAGGGAGCAGCCCTTGATCGTGGTCCCTCCTTCGTAGAACTTTATCCTTTCACCCTCTACGCCTTCCAACACTCACCCGACAATCCGTCACACCCGTTAGAATTCCCCTGATCTCACACCAACGACGACACCAACTCACCCCCAGTTTCTACCCCCACAACAAGGGTAAAACAGTATTCTTCATTCTTGCAATTGGCATTTCACTATTAAAATATATTTTACTTTCATCATTCCCGTAAACTAACGAATTCTCCGCGATTTAAGTTGCCATATAGTTTTAAATTATTAAAGATAAATGCAGTATTCCAACCACAATCGCTTTCGCCATGAGGGACAATTGGCGAACGTAATTAATTTAATGGGCTGATAATTCGTGGTAATTTAGCCCCATGTACTATAATGTGTGTGTAAAATTTACTCTGATTACGTGTGATATTGTGATGGCTGTATTAATGAATGTATTTTTAATAAAGGTGGGGAATGGGAAGAAGTTGACCGAAGCTTTAAGTTTGGAACCATCCCAGTATTTGCCTCGAGTGAAAGTGAGAAACAGTGGAAAACCACAAATAAGGTGGTTGACGTTGAAATTGATCCCACCTCCCCTCAGTTTTACATCCTTTCCAGCCCTCAGACCAGATTTCTTGGCAAGGCAGGGAATCGAACACAGCCCTCTGGGGCGATAGCCAATAATGTAACCTTAGCAGTGGGCTTCCCTGTACTAATAGGATTTTGACATGCATGGGTCATAGGCCTATAATTCTAAAACTAACTACATTAAGGTAGCTGGCGAAGTGAGTTTATGCTCATTTCTGTAGCTTGCGAAGTGATTCTATGCTCCCCTGCATAATTTACTCTCATGGAAACCCAAAGGATTGTAGGCTACCTATAACAGGTGATGGAAATTGCTTATTGAGAGCAGTATGGTAGTGTAAATGTCAAAATGAAGAACGTCATCGTTAGCTGCGTTTGCATGCTATTGCAAAAAATATTGCTGGTAGGGATAATTATAAGGATTTTAATATTGGCGATCAGTCTCGTCGCATACCCCTCAACAACCAACATGAGCATGAAGGTCTCGGGAAGATGAATATACAGGTCATATTGGATTTAATGGTACAAGTCAATTGTTTATTGATTATTTGTTTAGAGTACATAACAAAGAGTGTAACTACGCAGTTGATTTTGGCAATGGAAGTATAATTTGCCATTTAAGATTTAGTGATTACGTTGATGCAAGACAATTAGGCTATAGTATTATCGAATATGGCGTAAATTTGGGGAGAAATGTTACTATAACTAACCCCGTTCGTCGAAAAAGAACTTTGGCCGCAAAAAGAGTGAGAAATTGGAGAAAGTACTGTGCCCAAATCCAATGGCCTAGATTTGAGGGTACAGGCCACAATGCTAAGTCCAGAATTGAAAGTTTGAATAGCGCGCGCCAAACCTTCTTAGATGGAATTGGAAGCTTTCGACAGCCAAGAAATGATTAAGTGACGTAGGCCGAGAGCGTCATAGTCGAGGCTAAATGTCATTAAATATTTCCCGATAGAGTAGAAACTTGAGACTAACATCTGATTATTGGCAAGGACAAGGGAGGAAGAATGTGCTTCATTTCGAGAAAACTGATTGAGCGGAAGCAGAGATATGAGATGTTTTAGTTCCAGCATTTTTCCCGCAGTGACCTCGAGTAGCTCGCTGAGGAGTATATAAGGCACGCCTGCCCGAGCTAAGTATGTTCACTTCTCCATAGGCACTCCGTTGTTATGGATGTTCACTTCTACATAAGCACTCCGTTGCTATGGATGTGTATTACTTCGTAAGCGCTCTAGCCGCTAAACACTCTACGACTCCGAACACTGTTATAATCTTCGTGCACATGGTTGCAAATTCTTCGTTATTAACAGCACAATTGCTGGGACTTAGTGTTTCGACAGTGCATGGCTACTGGTATTAGGAAAGTGTTAAACAATTTAGTGATCTTCGAACTTTTCAAATGTTATCACCGAAGTGATAAAAATTTGTGGCACTGGTAATTATTTACTGCTACAACTGGACATATGGTAGACTTTGTCTACATTTCTTTCCTCTGTCCAGAATTATTCAAAGCTGGATCAATTAATCCAACAGTCAGAGGTCAAGCTTTTGTCTTATTAGTGGACCAGCCAAGATAAATCAGTACTTTTATTACCATTCTTGCACAGTACAATTCCTTAGCCGGTTCTGGGAATACAGTTTTGCCTTGCGCAATCTGGAGAGTGAGAAGCTCTGCCCACCAAACTCGACAGAAATTGTACTAGTGCTGAACAAGTTTATAAGCGTATTAGGAGTACTGAACACATCACATTTGGGTCATGTTAATAATTTTCATCATGCATCATTTTGATCAGACCCCCGTCAACTTTACTTCAGCTTTTGAAGCTGGTAACATTTTTCTTCAAGATATTAAGGCTTCAAGTATGAATACCGCTATGTCTGTGTAATACCATTGCGGGTATAAAATGGAGGCCGATACAAGATTATAAATACGTGTCCTAATGGGGACAAGAAGACCGAATAATCTGGTTCAGACAAGATTACAAGCATCAAGATCTACAAGAATGTAAGCTACAATTTGCATTATTTTTATGCGTAGTTAGCTAGATTTCTCATATTTTTCTACAGTCTTACCATCACATATTTTCTTTCATCGAGATGTTTTTGCTGTTGCAAATATTTTCTTTTGCAATAGAAGCTTTGATCTGAGCTGTTTTTACACTCAGAAGTCAATGATTCGAAATTTATGGACGAGCAGAACGAGCATTTATTTAATTTTGATATATTTCTAATCGCGGCCGTCAGCAGTCGTAACTGAAAATTTAATAATAAATTTAAGTTGAGGAATGGATATTTATCCATTATTTAGAAGTCGAGGATGATATTCCCCGAAGAGTTTAACAACTTTAAATCCGTTTGTTGAGGAAATAATAACAATAATAATAATGTTTATTTAATAATAATTATTATTTTTCTATTTTCTGAGATAATAATAATATTTGTGATTTCTAATAATCATTATCATGTGGTGTGATTTATACATTTGACATTTAAAACAATATTTTAAGATCGGATACTTTTAGATTCCGAAGGTTAGTGGTAAACGCATGCCCACAAATAAATAACATATTAATTCATTGGAATTATTTCACGCTTGCATTATATATTTAAATCTTTGAGAAGACACGGAATGTAATGATACGGGAAGCTAAAAACATGTATAAAACAGGGTTTTTGCTAGAGTTTGTATAGAAATAAAATCATTATTGAGCAACGTCTTTCAAAACGTTTGGCTAAGAATAGACACGGTGTGGAGTTATTCATGTTTTAAACTGATGGTAAAATTATTATTGTAAACTCATTGGTGAGGTTTACTAATTTATAAATCTTCCAGTTGTCGTAACAAGCAAAGGCTTGATTATTCTGTATAATTTGGGAAGAAATAATAGTTGTGTGTGCAGAGAATTAAATATGCCATTCTAAGTGCGCAATTAAATCGCAGGAATGAGGTTGTGTGAAATGAAGCCCCAATCATATTGTAGGTTGAATGTCTTTGAGTTTAGTAGAGGAGTCGAATTTAGCCACACCTTCGTCGAAATATAACCAAAGGTTATTTCGTTGAGCCATCATTGTCAATTCACAGTTTACCCACGTGTTCTAGAATTATTCCTAGTAATTGCTTACCCGAAAATTGTTATTGTTAAACTTGTACCTTTCATTACGAAAAGATTTTACAGTTGTCTAGATGCTAATTATGATTATGTGATTTTTGACGCATTTAAATTGAATGGGCCGATGCTGTTAATTATTTAAAATTGTTACTTCTTAACAACCACTAAAAACTGAGCGGATTTTGTGATCCTATAAAAATATATAAACATTTTGCAAATAAGTTGATGATTAACATATTTAACATTTTGTCAATTTATTGAAATTTTGATAATAATAAATGAAACTGTTTCATGGTAAATTTTCGGAATAATAATCCCAATTTTCTAAATAATATTTCCAACTGATAATTAATTGATTAAATGGTTGAATCCATATGGAATTGAATTTATATTTTGTTGATAGTAATATTTTGTCAATTATATTTATGATTGAGTCAAAAGCTCTGAATAGACTTTGGATCGAGAACAGTTGATTCAATAAATATTTTCTGTTTATCGAAGTTCTTCGAATCCAAATGCTCGAAGTCCATGTAAATGATATTGTGTTGCATTTCTTGTTAATAACTTTGTATTTGAACAAATCTTGAAATAACTGGATCCTGAAGTGTTAGTTATTTTGCTACGATATTTTGAAAAAGTGAACTGTGAGATATTTTTCAACGAGTGATAAATTCTTTTCATTTCCATATGTGAATACTCAAATTATATAGGGATCAGTGAAGACAATTAAATTTGCACTGACAAAACCCTACTACTGTAAATAATTCTTTTGAGCGAAGTCAACAGGACTATTAATTTGACCTTCGTCTCAATTGTTAAGTGTTCATGTATTGGAGAAATTGTATATCTTGTACATAACATATGATTCGTCATTCATCTTTTATGCCATTTTGGCATACTTTCAGTCAATTTTAGAGTTTTAAATAAAATGAGATTAATTTTATCGGATGCATTCATTTCAGAAAATCTCCTTCTATCCTTATTGTTGCATCGAGTCGAAAATCAGTAAAGCATTTTTTGTTGAGTTATTGTAGTCACTTTAACCCATCTGGCGCCCCGGGATATTTTGATTCTCGTGCTGACTGATTTTTGGTGAAATGCATAGCCTATGTGGACGTCCGGTCTTCGGTCAGAACGGGCACATAAAATAAGATAGAATAGAGAAATGGCTTCGAACGTGGGTTCCGATATCTATACGGTCGTTTGCATACCGATTTGATTGTGATTTTTCAATAGATATTTTGGGGAATTCGAAGATGTCTGGTATGGATAAATAAATTCATAGGAAACCCAGTTAGTGGGAAACTTAATTCAAATTAAAGTTCAAATAGTTAGTGTGGTTTTTGATGGTTGTATGCCTTATGCCTTATCCATTAGGGTGTCAAGTAAAATTTGTAGTATACGTTCGATAGTCTGGAAATATACAATTTATTAGAATCCAGGTGGAGAATATTGATCTTGCATTTTTGGTGATATTGCTGCTTAAATTTAATTAATAGTAGAGAATTTTTTTCATCACGTCGACATTAGGGCATATATCATTTTATTCCGAGAAATCCAAGTAGCTACGCATAATTCTTGTTCTAGTTTTAAGTCTTTGTGTCTGCTTACATTTATATCCCTAACTTTGAATTATATTGTGATAATTATGGATGAGGTCATGAGGATCTTAACTCGCATGGAGGAGAACTCCAAATGTGCAGAACTGCAAATGGCATAAATTATAGAGAAAACTAATAAAATGGAGGTTAAACTTAAAGAAAATTCTTAAACTTCAAGAGAAAAATTAAGGGAAAATTCAGATGCCCTAGAAAATAGATTTACCACGTCTCTGAAAGTTAATCTTGAAAACTCAATGGAAAGTAAATTTAAGGAAAATTCTAATTCTTTGGAGACTAAATTAACTTCTACTTTAGAGAATAAATTTAAAGAAAACTCCATTCTTTAGAAAACAAATTAAAGGAAAACTCTGATTCATTAGAAAGCAGGTTATAAGAAAATTCTGATTCTTTGGAAGCTAGATTAACCAATTCTTTGGAAACTAAATTAGAGGAAAATTCATTAAACTTAAAAGCTAAGATGAGGGAGAATTCAGATTCGTTAGGAGCCTCTTTAGAAAATAAACTCGAGGAACATTTAGAAAATAAATTCAAAGAAAATTCAACTTCGCTAGAAAATAAAATTAAAGAAAATTCTACTTCGTTAGAACGTAAAATCAAAGAAAATACTGATTCAGTGAAAACTTCTTTAGAAAACAATATGTCTAAACTGTTTGAGAAAACTCATGAACTCGAAACTTCATTAGCTTTGAATACAAGTAAAATGGAGGATAGATTTCGCGATGCCGACAAAAATCTCAGTCATTAGCTGATAGAATCCAGCGAGGTATCAGGAAAGTAGGAAAGGATATGACAAATCTAAAATTCGTGTCCAGAAAGAGAACAGCGACATAGCAAATAACGTCATACAACGTTTGACCGAGCAATTCCAGCAACTTGTTGTTGGAGAGATTCCGCAAAGTGTAGTCAAAGAGTTGGCAACCGAGATAGAGACGACAGTCATCAGTGAAGTCAAAGATGCACTTAAACTGGAGACTCAAGACGGAATCAAAGAGATGAGAGAAACTTTGACGTCACATGTTCAAGTTATTATTAAGGATATCCAGACAGAAGGGATCAAGAGAGATACTGAAGAAATCAGGAAAAGATCGGAAGAGAACCAGAAGGAAATTGAGAATATCAAGAGTCAGCTTAAAGACAAAAATCAGGGTGATTGTTCGCAGAATAAAAACAGTACCGAAGAGTTAAAGAAATTAGTGGGCGAGGAGAATGCCGGACTCAAAGAAACTATCAAAGCACTTAGTAACAAATTCTTGGATTACCGAAAGCAAGCAAAGAGTGTTGTTGAACCTCATGGTAAAGCTACAATTATGAGTAAAGATATGGATATTGAGGGAGTAAACAAAGTAGGAAATCCCCATAAACAGGAAGAGGTTAAGACAATTATTCAATCCACTCCGATAACCTTCTATAAAAACGTAGAAGATAAAACTTCTAAATTCTCTGGAACTGGGAGTATTACACCCGTAGAATTCCTGAGGGAAGTAGGAGATTACCTCAAGGATTCCAAGATAGGCAAAGAAAGGGAAATAAGAGTGATAGGGAAATTTTTGGAGGGTCCCGCACTTTCGTGGTTTAGAGCCTTTAGATCTACCCTAAATAATTTTGAGGAATTCGCTAGAGGATTATTGAAGAAATTTTGGTCCCCAGAAACTCAACAGCAAGTGAGAGCGGAGCTATACTCTAAAAGATACTCTACTTCTCAACCTACACGTTATTCGACTTATTTCGCGGGGTGACTATCTAAACTTCAACATTTAGATCCGCCTATGCCCGACAACGAATTAATTACTGCATTGATCAGGCAATTTCCTGCGGATGTCCAAAGAACACTTATAGCAGCAGACATTTAAAACATGGAACAATTTGATGAAGTTCTACAGAAGTTGGATCACACGAACACTCAATTCATTCATCAGAAAGCTGTAAAGAATGACAACGCGGTATTTGCAATGATGGCTGATAGATATTCTCAGACACCTCGAGACGGTAGAGAAGAGAAAACGCCGAGGGATGATCCAGGACAAAGAAGATGGAACCAAAACAACTGTCGGTCATATGAGAATAAACCATATGCGAGACCTGAAGATACGAACAATTATAGAGGTCGATGGGGAAGACCAAGAGGAAACCAAGGACGATACCAAGAGAGAAGGTACTTTGGGAGAAATAATGGCTATTACCCAAGAAACGAAAATTCACGACAGTTGAATGAGGAAGAGGAAAGAAGGAAAAACCTGGACGATAGAGTACAGGAAAGTAAAGAATACCTAGATCGGTTGAAACAGCAGGAAAAACCCAGTACTTCCGGGATAAATAAGACCAAAGAAAAGACTGCTGAAGTAAATACTTTTTTCTTAACAGATTATAATTTTGAGGAAGATGGTAATTTCGAAGAGTAAGACAGAGAGTTAGATGTCTCCCACAAGTCCAACCCTCCTCCACGTGGTGGGAGACGGGCAACGGCATGAAGTAGGGGATTGCCTGTAGGGGTGAAGTACAGTGGGGACATTGTGTGCCCCGGGACCGCTACGGTAGCTGTGAAGGCTCTATGGGGACCCTGAAAAGTGACGGCTGACGGGGCTCTGGTGAAGCTACGATAGGCCTAGCAAGCCAGTAGTGGATATCATATTTGCTTTCAAACCAGGAATAGGCCTCGGAAAGGACGGATGCAAACGACGACGACCCGGATATGCTAATGGACTACGAGTTGGGACATTAAACATACAGACACTGACAGGAAAAGTGGAGGAGATTGTAGATGTGATGGAGAGAAGAAAACTGGATGTACTGGGCTTGGCAGAAACAAGATGGAAAGGAGAAGGTCACAGAGAACTGAGGAAAGGGTACCGGTTGTACTGGAGTGGGAACAGTGAAGGAAGGCGCAGCGGAGTAGGAGTAGTTGTGAGAGATGGAATGAAGGAAGAGGTAAAGGGAATAAGTGACAGGATCATGAAGATCAGAATAACTGTAAAGGGAAGAAGCCTGGAGTTAGCCCAGGTATATGCCCCTCAAGTTGGATGTACAGCTCAAGAGAAGGAAGACTTTGAGGAGGAGCTACAACAGCAGTTGAATGGCCAGAGCATCATTGTCATGGGAGATTTGAATGCACATGTAGGAAGTGAAAGGCAAGGATATGAAAATGTATTGGGAGCAGAAGGATGGGGTAGCAGGAATGAAGAAGGGAGAAAGTTGCTGGATTATTGCAAGAGAAACGGTTTAGTGGTAGGCAACTCCTGGTTCCGGAAGAAAGAAAGCCACAAGGTAACGTGCTACAGCAGTGATTTAACCAAGAAATCTTTGGTAGATTACATGCTGTACGACTGGGAAATGAAGAGAAGTGTCAGAGATATAAAGAATACTTGTAATGAACCTGGGAGTTGTTAAGGATAGCAAGAGGACAGAGTACCAGGAAAGGAGAATCAAAGTACGGAAACTCAAGGAAAAGGAAGTCAAGGAAGAATTCCAGAAGATAATAAGGGAAAGGATGCCAACAGACAATCCTAAAACAGGGGAAGAGGAATGGAAGCTGTTCAAAAACACAGTGGTGGAAGCTGCAGTAGCAGTATGTGGAAGAACAAGCAACAGAAAGCGGTGTAAAGAGACACCATGGTGGAATGAGAGTAAAAGAAGCTGTGGGAAGGAAGAACAAGGCTTTCAGAGTGTGGTTCCAGGAAAGAACTGATCTGGCAAGGGAAGATTATAAGATAAAGAAGAAAGAAGCAAACAAGATTGTCGCAGAGGAGAGGAAGAAGTGGATGGTAAAGTGGACAGAGATGATGGAGGAAGACAGCAGAGGAAATAAGAAAGTTCTTTATGGGATGGTCAAAAGTAAGAGAAGAGGTCTGCGAGAGGATGTGGTAATGATGGATAAAAACGGAAATGAGGTACACAACAAAGAGACACTCAAGACAGTGTGGAAAGAGTACTTTGAGGATTTGCTGAATCCAAATGGTCCTAGGGAGGAAGACAATGTATTGGAAGATGGAGAAGACAACACAGGAATGGAAAAGGACCTGACTTGGAGAGAACTGGAAATGGCTATAGACAAGATGAAAGGAGGAAGGGCACCAGGTGTGGATGAAGTGAGTGTTGAAATGGTGAAGGCAGCAGGGGAGGTTGGGAAACAGTGGCTGTACCGTGTGATGAGGGTGATATGGAAGGAGAAAAAGACCCCAGAAGATTGGAAGAAAGGATTAATTGTCCCAATATTAAAGAAAGGAAGCAGAAAGGAGTGCAGAAATTACAGGGGAGTCACACTCATACCTCACTGTGCCAAGATATATGAATAGATATTAGAAAGTAGAATACGAGCCAAAGTGGAGAGAAATTTGAGAGAGGAACAGTATGGATTCAGACCTGGGAGATCAACAGTGGATCTCATATTTTCAGTGAGACAGCTCCAGGAACACCACTACGAATTTGGAGAGGATCTGTTGATGGCCTTCCTGGACATCGAAAAGGCCTATGATAGTGTGTGTAGGGAGAAGGTTTGGAAAGCAATGGAAAACATGGGAGTGGAAAAAGAGACTGTAGGCAGAGTGAAGGAGATGTATTGTGAAAGTGTGAGTTGTGTGAAAGTTGGAGGGGAAAGAACAGACTGGTTCAGACAAATGAGTGGCCTGAAACAGGTTAGTGCGCTGTCACCCCTTCTCTTTATTGTGGTTATGGACGAGGTAATGACACGGATAGCAGGAAAGATAGGAGAAGATAAGATGAAAGCAATGGTGTTTGCAGATGATCTCATGGTCTGGGGAAACAAGGAGGAGGAAATTCAGGAGCAACTGAAGGCTTGGGAAGAAACAGTGGGAGAGTACGGGTGGAATTTCAACATCAGTAAATGTGAGATCCTGTTAACGACCAGGAAAAAGGACAGACCAATGAGTGGGATAACACTTGGAGGTGGACAGCTGAAGAAAGTGGAAAGTCTCAAGTACTTGGGAAGTATAGTGGAGGAAATTGGGAGAAATGACAAAGAGATTACGGAACGTGGCAGACAGGCAGAAGCATTTCTGAGAAGCATTAGGAGCTTAGTGTGGAATAAAGATGTCCCACAAAAAAGCAAGGAAGTGTTATACAGAAGCTACTATATCCCGATACTGACCTATGCTTCAGAAACGTGGACAATGAACAAAAGAGACATAAGCAGAATACAGGCAGGTTAAATGAAGTTCCTGCCAAGTAGGATCGGAGTAACAAGAAGAGACAGGGTGAGGAATGAAAAGGTCTGGGATATGGTGAAAGAGGAGCCCTTGCAAGGTAGGATTGAGACATCAAGACTGAGGTGGTATGGACACTTAAAGAGAATGGATGAGAAGAAGATTCCCAAGAGGATACATGAGATGCAGATGCAGAAGAATCGACCAAGGGGAAGACCAAGAGATAGATGGCTGAAAGGAGTGGAGGAATGTGTCAAGAAGAAAGGCGAGGAATGGACCAGAGTGACAGCGGAGAGGTGGTGGGAAGAAAGAACTAAGTGGCGAGGCTTATGTTCCAAACAGACCCAGCCTGGGGCTGGAAACTGTACAAGATGATGATGACGAAGACAGAGAGTTAGATACTTTCCGAAGAACACCACAAGGGACGAAAAGATAGACTAAATGCTGAAAGCAACATCGGGGGGTCTATTCAAACTTTAGCCTGAGATATTTTTTAAACTTGTCGAGTCGAGGAAAGTAATGACAAGATTGCCGACACACGAACTGGTTAACATCGTGGGAATTTACAATTCTTCGAGATTGAAGAGTTATTATTAAAGAATCAGGTAGCTTGATGTGTGAATAGGAAAAATAAAAAATTTTCAATTTTTATTTTTGGCTATGTGTGGGGTGGATGAGCCCAAATACAGTGGCCTAGATTTGAGGGTACAGGCCACAATGCTAAGTCCAAAATTGAAAGTTTGGATAGCGCGCGCCAAACCTTCTTAAAAGGAATTGGCAGCTTTCGACAGCCAAGAAATGGTTAAGTGACGTAGGCTGAGAGCGTCATAGTCGAGGCTAAATGTCATTAAATATTTCCCGATGGAGTAGGATCTTGAGACTAACATCTGATTGCTGGCTCGGACAAGGGAGGAAGTATGTGCCTTATTTCGAGGAAATTGATTGAGCGGAAGCTGAGATATGAGATGTTTTAATTCCAGCATTTTTTACGCAGTGACCTCGAGTAGCCCGCTGAGAAGTATATGAGGCACGCCTGCCCGAGCTAAGTATGTTCACTTCTCCAAAGGCACTCCGTTGTTATGGATGTTCACTTCTCCATAAGCACTCTGTTGCTATGGATGTGTAATAATTCGTAAGCGCTCTAGCCGCTAAACACTCTACTATTCCGAACACTGTTATAATCATTGTGCACATGGTTGCAAATTCTTTGTTATTAACAGCACAGTTGCTGGGACTTATTGTTTCGACAGTACATGATTACTGGTATTAGGAAAGTGTTAAATATTTTAGTGATCTTCGAACTTTTCAAATGTTATCACCGAAGTGATAAAAATTTGTGGTACTGGTAATTATTTACTGCTACAACTGGACATATGGTAGGCTTTGTCTACATTTCTTTCTTCTGTCCAGAATTATTCAGAGCTGGATTATTTTATCCAAGGTCAGAGGACAAGCTTTTGTCTTGTTGGTGGACCAGACAAGATAAATCAGTACTTTTATTACCATTCTTGCACAGTACAATTCTTTAGCCAAATTGGGAATACAGTTTTGGCTTGCGCAATCTGGAGAGTGAGAAGCTCTGCCCAGCAACCTCGACAAAATTTGTACTAGTGCTGAACAAGATTATAAGCGTATTAGGCGTACTGAACACATCATGTTGGGTCATGTTAATAATTTTCATCATGGATCATTTTGATTAGACCCCAGTCAACTTTACTTCAGCGTTTGAAGCTGGTAACATTTTTCTTCAAGATATTAAGGCTTCAAGTATGAATACCGCTATGTCTGTGTAAGACCATGCGTAGTTAGCTGGATTTCTCATATTTCTCTACGGTCTTACCAACACATATTTTCTTTCATCGAGATGTTTTTGCTGTTGCAAATATTTTCTTTTGCAGTAGAAGCTTTGATCTGAGTTGTTTTTACACTCAGAAGTCAATGATTCGAAATTTATGGACGAGCAGAACGAGCATTTATTTAATTTTGATATATTTCTAATCGCGGCCGTCAGCCGTCGTAACTGAAACTTTAATAATAAATTTAAGTTGAGGAATGGATATTTATCCATTATTTAGAAGTCGAGGATGATATTCCCCGAAGAGTTTAACAACTTTCAATCCGTTTGTTGAGGAAATAATAACAATAATAATAATGTTGATTTAATAATAATTATTATTTTTCTATTTTCTGAGATAATAATAATATTTGTGATTTCTAATAATCATTATCATGTGGTGTGATTTATACATTTGACATTTAAAACAATATTCTAAGATCGGATACTTTTAGATTCCGAAGGTTAGTGGTAAACGCATGCCCACAAATAAATAACATTTTAATTCATTGGAATTATTTCACGCTTGCATTATATATTTAAATCTTTGAGAAGACACGGAATGTAATGATACGGGAAGCTAAAAGCATGTATAAAACAGGGTTTTTGCTAGATTTTGTATAAATATAAAATCATTATTGAGCAACGTCTTTCAAAACGTTTGGCTAAGAATAGACACGGTGTGGAGTTATTCATGTTTTAAACTGATGGTAAAATTATTATTGTAAACTCATTGGTGAGGTTTACTAATTTATAAATCTTCCAGTTGTCGTAACAAGCAAAGGCTTGATTATTCTGTATTATTTGGGAAGAAATAATTGTTGTGTGTGCAGAGAATTAAATATGCCATTCTGAGTGCGCAATTAAGTCGCAGGAATGAGGTTGAGTGAAATGATGCCCCAATCGTATTGTAGGTTAGATGTCTTTGAGTTTAGTAGAGTAGTCGAATTTAGCCACACCTTCGTCGAAATATAACCAAAGGTTATTTCGCTGAGCGACCATTGACAATTCACAGTTTACCCACGTGTTCTAGAATTATTCCTAGTAATTGCTTACCCGAGAATTGTTATTGTTAAACTTGTACCTTTCATTACGAAAAGACTTAACCGTTGTCTAGATGCTAATTATGATTATGTGATTTTTGACGCATTTAAATTGAATGGGCCGATGCTGTTAATTATTTAAAATTGTTACTTCTTAACAACCACTAAAAACTGAGAGGATTTTGTGATCCTATAAAAATATATAAACATTTTGCAAATAAGTTGATGATTAACATATTTAACATTTTGTCAATTTATTGAAATTTTGACAATAATAAATGAAATTGTTTCATGGTAAATTTTCGGAATAATATTCCCAATTTTCTAAATAATATTTCCAAGTGATAATTAATTGATTAAATGGTTGAATCCATTTGGAAATGAATTTATACTTTGTTAATAATAATATGTTGACAATTATATTTATGATTGAGTCAAAAGCTCTGAATAGACTTTGGATCGAGAACAGTTGATTCAATAAATATTTTCTGTTTATCGAAATTCGTCGAATCTAAATGCTCGAAGTCCATGTAAATGATATTGTGTTGTATTTCTTGTTAATAACTTTGAATTTGAACAAATCTTGAAATAACTGAATCCTGAAGTGTTAGTTAATTTGCTACGATATTTTGAAAAAGTGAACTGTGAGATATTTTTCAACGAGTGATAAATTTTTTTCATTTCAATATGAGAATACTCAAATAATATAGGGATCAGTGAAGACAATTAAATTTGCACTGACAAAACCCTACTACTGTAAATGATTATTTTGAGCGAAGTCAACAGAACTATTAATTTGACCTTCGTCTCAATTGTTAAGTGTTCATGTGTTGGTGAAATTGTGTATCTTGTACATAACATAAGATTCGTCATTCATCTTTTATGCCATTTTGGCATACTTTCAGTCAATTTTAAAGTTTTAAATAAAATGAGATTAATTTCATCGGATGCATTCATTTCAGAAAATCTCCTTCTATCCTTATTGTTGCATCGAGTCGAAAAGTAAAGCATTTTTTGTTGAGTTATTGTAGTCACTTTAACCCATCTGGCGCCCCGGGATATTTTGATTCTCGTGCAGACTGATTTTTTGTGAAATGCATATGTGGTCGTCCGGACTTCGGTCTGAACGGGCACAATACGATGCCACTTTTAAAATCCAATATAAATATGCCATTTCAGAAACAATTCCAAATACAGTATTAAGCCGTACACTGTGGGGTCCTCGACGAGCAAATGTAAACATTGTTCAACATTGTATTTCTCTTGCGAGAAATCTACGCTTGGATACTTTGGCCTTTGCTGTTGTGATTGTAAAATTGATCTGCTGGAATATAGAATATTTCACAGACTGCAACAATTTTTCTTAAGGAATTTTAGAGACATCAATGCTATGTCCATTGTTTCCTTTGGTGCCAATGTTACCGTGCCACATGCATACGGTCCATTTTTTTTAATTTATGGAATTGCTCAATAACGCATTTCTTCCTTATATCCCAAAAATGCAAGCGACGGTCCTTACAATCAGTAGTATATATTAGACTCCTTAGAAGCTATACAAATCAGATCTGCAAATCAATCGAATTCGGACACACTACAAAACTTATTTTAAAGAATATTCAGCACTCAAAATTCCACTAAATTAATTTCCAATCCAGCTGATTATATTCGATTAGCGTGACTCATAATATGGGATGTAGCCCCAATGGCTAGTATTCATTCATTAATGTGTGTGAATCGACTTCTAAAAGATATACGTAACGACATTATTCCTTTCTGAAGGGAAAGTTATTGTTCTTGGAGGAGACTTCAGTTAGGTTTTGTCTGTTGTGCCGCACGCTTTTCGCCGAAGAGTTCTTCACAATTGTTTCCAATATTCTTCTCTCTGGCCCTTCTCCAAAATACTCCGCTTAGCCTACATAAAAACACGTGATCAGAACCAGATGAAATGGAATTTTCTGTTAATTTGCTACCAGTTAACGGTAACTGTGGATGATGAGGAATAAAATGTTCTCTAAATAGGCCTACCAGCCAGACATACTGATCCCGTGACTGAGATTTACGGCGAAACATTCACTTCTGCGAAAGATATAATGAATTTCCCCAAAGTTTGCATTCTTACACCAAAATATGAACTCTGTAATGAAATTAATTTTAAAGTCATTGAACTTATATCCAGTAGTTCAAAATCATACACCAGCGTTAACTGATTACCTCTATGGCCTAAATACAGGGTGTAATTGATATACGTGAAGTCCGTTACACTGGTGATAGAGGAGGCTATTCTAAGCTTCCTAAATAAAGAAATATAACAGCTATCTTTAAATTCAAAATCAAAATTTAATAAGTCAATGATTGTAGGTTTTTCAGAAACTGTTCAAGCAGAATGTGCAATCCAAGAGTGGGAAGTTAGGGGAAGGCGTGGCGAAGGAGGGACGAGAAGTTGTTGCGTAATCGGAGCATTGACCTACCTGTGAAGAGGAGAGGGTGTCAGCTGGCATTTGTAGTACCACTAACGCACACCTTGCAGCGGCATTGAACCTTACTAACCTTGCTGGCCACTCCCCATTGTACCCGATACCTAGTTGAGGCTATCGGCTACGCCAGCTGACATTAAGCCGTAGTTGATATTTATGGGAAAAGTTGTAAAGATAGCGCTCAGATCGAGTCGAGAGGAATGTTAGGAAATGACGTAGAAGGCCAAGGATTAAGAAGGCACTGCCAGTCAAGCAGATGGAATTATGGGAGGAATATTGAAGTATTATTAAGATCTAAATGGAACATAGTGTTTTATCATCTAAGAAGAGAAGAAATGTCAAGCATTATATATGATGATAACTTGAAGAAAGACAGATAACCCCTTAAGTTATTGTATAACTTAATAGCCGAGATTATGGTGGTCGAGATTATACTTGTGACGCATGACCACAGAAGGTGGGGGAGCATCACGTGACAGCGCCAGGTAGGAGCTCCTCAACGCAGTCCAGAGACATCAGTCGAGTTCAGTCAGCAAGGCTGAGTAGAACACATGCGCAGAGAGTACGGCAAGTTGAGCGGTGCACAGCACTTGTTACGTGGAGTGAAAGCGACAGTATTACTTCACCAAGCAGAGAGCGGAAAGTAGGTCAGTGAGTCAAGGCAAGCAACGCACGGTAGGCGGCACGCGGACCGGTTACGAGGCAAGCTGTACGGGCCGTGTAAGCAGGAGAAGAGCCGGGGTTTAGAACAGCATTATAATACGAGATTGAGAACTTTATTTCGAGCTGCATTTTGTAACGCAGAACAGTACAGCGAAGCGGTATGGCGAGGCCGGCTTTAAGCGTAGATCATTCTGGAACAGTGCAGTAGAGCCGAGCGTGCTAGTTCCGACTTTTATACGCAGGCAACATTAAAGAAGCTGAACTTCATTTCAACATTCAGTTACAACATTGAGTTGGGACTTGTATTCAGTAATCGAATTGTGCAGGCAGATAGTTATAATATACTGCAATTGTGAACTTCAAATGAACTTAGATATTCAAATGACATTACGACTTATGCATTTCATAACGGAATATTTGGAGCGACCATGGGGTCAAGCTAACATTAACGCTTTTAAGCAAACGAAATGTTACAATTATATGCACTTATGAACATTGGCACGTGCATTAATACAATTCCTTTTCATGAATTATTATAAAATATCGAGTACGAACACAGCTACAGGGTGTTTCAAAAACTTATACACTCTCATAAATAAAATTTATTTTCTACAAGTGAGACTTAACCGCTGTGGAGATTGAACTTTTAACAAGCAAACCGAACATTGTATGGGACAGTGGCGTAACATAGAAGAACAATATGGGGTACGCTGCTTTTATGAACTTTTACGTAAGAATTTGGACAGTATCCGCTATGGATAACATGCAGTTCATCATGTTGGAGTAAACGAAGACAGAGACGCGATGGCACCACGGAGCGATGGATTCGGTTCCTAAAGAAGAAGAGGTCCAACAGCTGATTCACTTGGGATATGAAGGCGATCGTTATTGCGTGGGTGATACGATATTCACGTCGATCTTTCGAGAAATTTATTACACACAAGGATAATCGACGATCTTGGAAATATATTAACAGCTGATATGAGAAGGTACTGTAAGAGTTATGACTTTCTGATATGATTATTTCCATGAACACTGGGCATACTTGTATATATTTTTCTAGTAGGAGTTCTACGATTATTTAGACATGGCTTAGACATTATTTGCTCCAAATTTTGCTAGAATATGGCGTTACCATATGATATGGCAGGCACCATTATACGAAATTCTCACCATTGGTTGGCTTTATTAAGCAGATGTTTGGTCTTTTAGACATTTTCCAGTAAGGATAGGGTTCAAACCCGGCCGAAGCCGTCGGATTTTTTTAAGAGCGTTAAAATCCCTCAGTATGCCTTCCTTCGGAGGGGAAGTAAAGCCGGCGGTCCCATGTCATAGATTTATGGCATGTTAAAGATCTTTCCACTAATTACACCTGTGTGAAACTAAATTGGATAGGTTAAGAATGTAAACAACGCTCTTAGGTTGCTACGTTCGTTGCCAAGAGCCGACTGCGGTGGCGTCTAGTAGCTAGTTCTGAACTAGGCCTAGTAGTCGTTGACGGTGGCGTTTGGCGGCCAAAGTAGGAACTATTTGAAAATTCAAAGTTGCAGTCCCTACTTGAATTAAAAAACAGATACACACACTAATACAGTCATCACAATTAACACCGGTTATCAGACAAATTCTACACACACCCAAAGTACACGGGGCTACATGACCGCGTTGTCGCAGCCCCTAAACTAAGGAACCAACCAACCAGTAAGGATAGTATTCTTGGATAGTTATTTTTTTGTGGCGAGTATTTCGAACTCGTGATCTGCAATTGGATTATTTAAATTACTTCGTCAGTTCATTGCATACTAGCGAGTGTGTATTATTCATCAGTAGGGATTTTTTCCATTGGATTGTTTGGAGATATTAAGATGTTATTCACTCAAGTGAATGAATATCGCTTTTATGTGACAACTAGAGACTTGTTGATTCCAATCTGGTACATTCACTCATTAGACGACGAGATGGGGCCTTTCGCTTTAGGCGATTGCGTGTGGTACACATCTTTACCCATCGTTCAGGGCATTATCATGATAGACAACGGGACAAAGCCTTTCGTATTTATACGATTGCGTGGTGGTACTCATCTTTACTTGCCATTGAGGAACTCATTTTTATCATCCGAGTGTACTTGAGATTGTAAGAGGATCAAACAAGAAACTACTAGTCACATATCAGTCGAATTTTGTTAAATAAATTAAAAATAAATGTCAGCAGGGTTACATTTTGTAATTCTTGTTTGCCAATCCCATATTTTGTTGCTATACTCTTTTGAGAGTACTTTCATTTAACAGCTGATATAGTTGATGCTTTTGATAATTTTTATGATTGAATTTAATACCTTTGAGAAGGATTTAAAGTAATTGAATCTTGTAAGATGAATCATTAATGGTCAGATTTATTTTAAGGCAGATCAATAATGCATATTTTGGTGTGAGAGATTATAGCACATTGGTGTTTTTCTGTGAAGTGAATTATGAGAATTTTAAGAGAATTTATGCTATTTGAAAGCAGATCTTGAATTTGATTTCGATTACTAAGGTAATATTTTTCCTAATTGTTTAAGACGTTGTCTAGATGTGATCAGATTAATTACAGTTATTGGAGATTGTGTGCGTTGATAATTTGAAGCCAGTTATATGTTTTTGTAGATCATGCAACGTGATTAAGTGAAGTTTGTGATAGGCATTTTGTGGAAGTTGCCAAGTGGAAGTTGCAATATTGCTAATGTATTTTGAGGCAGACGTGAGGTTGTCGAACCCAGTCTAGCATAATTTTTGAGATTCATGCTGTGCGCTGAATATTTATGGAGTTTTGTGGAATAATTGTGGTATTCAAATGTGATATTTGATAAAGTGAGAATATATAATGTAGTTGTGGATAGTGAGATCCAACGTGATTTTGTGAAGGCAATAATATTTTTTGGCATGATAATTAAATAAGAGATATAACTTGGAAGTGATAAAACTGTAAGACAACGTTCTATAACCCATATTAAACAATTTGTTAGGAAATTAAACAAATAAATAAAGTTGATAATACAAGATTTTCTGATAATAATAATTAGTGAAATAATAATCTGAAATTTAAGCATATTAATGATCTGACCTAATGAAATAAAAATCAGAATGACTAGATGAAATAATAAAAATCTAAATAACCAGATGAATAAAATTTAAATAAATTGATAAATTAAATTTTGGAATAAATCAATGAATTGAATAAATGGATGAATTAAAGATTGAATAAATAAGCTGATTTAAATAAATTAATAGATGATTAAATATATGATGAATAACTGAATTAGAAGGTGATGATTAATTAAAGAAGCTGATGATTAATAAATTTAAATGGATTTAAATAAATTTAATTGAGATATGATTTGAAGAATTGCAATTTGAGTTGATGAATTAAACAATTTATATTGATGATTTAAGATGATTTAATCTGAAGGAGATGATGAAATGAGATTGTGTGAATAATTAGAGAGTATAAAGAATTGATGATTATAATATTCATTTAAATGATTTGATGATGATGAATTAATTATTCTGACATGAATATATTGAATTTTGAGATGAGAACTAGTGTGAGAAATATTTAATTTTGATGATGATGATGATTATAACCAATGAGTAGTGGATTTTCTGTGATTCACAAACAAGCAATTATTAATGACATTGTAAATAGTGTAAATTAATTATTCGATGTTTAGGAGCATTTTACTAACATATTCAGCATTTGAATAATGCCATGCAAGCCATAAATTATGTGATATTTAAAATATGTGAATATAATATGTGTGTTTAGACAGATTAATAATATTTTTTACATCCACATTCATGATGTTAATTTAAAGAGAAGTTAGGTCTCAGGTATCACGAATGTCAGTGACGCAAAGACATAGTGCTACGGTGATCCTGAGAACCCAAGAGAACTTTAGAAATTTTTCCTATTTTATGTGGATTAAATACACTTTGAGTAGAATAGAGATGGTTCGATTTTCTGGACAATGACAATTTAACGTTGGCATTCGACCATGCTCTCAGGTAGGATGAGTGTTTAATATGTCTGTCTGACTATCAAAGTTGAATAAATTTGTTTTTATAATAGCTGTGACCTGATGATGATGTGATTTTCCTATTTCTTTCCTTGTCTTAATTAAGGCTTAACCAGGAAGGATGTGGTTTGCTAGGGATTCAGTTGATGGCGCCCATTGATATTTGTATTTTTTTATTAAATTTAAGCCCGTAACGACCCTGGAGATGCTTTATCTCGTGTTACCCTCTGCTTTTGAGATATTTCAACTGAATTTCCGACACATTCCTTATTTGACTTCATGTTCATTTAACTCCGCTCTGTCCTGGAAATCCAGGAATGCGATGTAATAGCAGATGGGTCATCGCATCCCCAGATCGAACGGGTACAGAGAGAGAGGGAGAATTGGCTTTACCCATCCGTGGGGCTTCGATTTTGTTTATTCTATGGAATCACATCAGATTTAGATTACGAAGAGATTGATCTCAATTTCATTTAATGGTGTTATAAAATTTATTAAACTTAGTCAGACAATATACTCGTATGCCCATTCCAGTGATCATGTTAATCATATTAGTATTATATCATGTTTAGTTATAAGTCATTTTTCTTACACCCAAATGAATGCAGGAATTGATACATTGTGATGTGTTGTTATCTAACGTCTCTAAATAAAACGTTTATTGAAAGATATAATTATGTTACCGGAAGATTTAGCTAAGGTGTTAGGAGAGTTACAGAATGGCATGTCTAGTATTGCAGTAACAATTTATAAAATGGAAACAGAAGTTAAAGAGCAGATAACTGATTCAGAAGCTAGATGTAGGGAAAACTTTAGAAGCTTTACAGACTAGTAATTAAGAAAATTTGAGATCATTACAGGCTAGCAATGAAAATAATTTGAAAGCTAGTGAAGCTAACTTGAAGGATAGTTTTAAATTGTTAGAAACTAGATTACAAGCTCGTAGTGAAGAAGCTAACACAGAGTTGAAAAACAATTTAACTAGTTTGGAGAATAGATTAACGTTAAAGAATGATGAAATATTTAAGGCTTTACAATTAGATATAAAAGCAGTAGAAATGAAAGGAGAGGAAAATGTGCAAATGTTACGAAAGAATATTATTGATTTAGAAATTAGAGAAGAAGAAAACATTCTTAATTTGAGAACAGATGTTATGTCTATACAGAAAGACATTAAATCCGATGTATCGAAGTTGAGATTCGACATTGATGGTTTAGTGGCGGATGTAGGCAAAATACAAGAGTGGTCTACCGAAGTATCTTTCGAATCTAAAATCAAAGGTCTAGAAATGAATCTAGGTAATGAAATCAAAGGTTTAAAGTCAGTAATTGGGACCGTTAAAGAGGAAGTCTTAGGAGAGGTTAATTCTAACTTGAATTCCTTAGAAAACCAATTGCAGATAGACATTAGGAAAATTGATGATGACATAGAGCAGAAGGTTAATGAAAACCTAGCTTTATTCAAAAATAGAGTCGGTGCAATGGTGGAAGAACGGTATAGTGAGGTCGATGCCGAAGCAAAAGAAAAACGTGCAGGGTTGGATGAGAAACTAATCGCAGGTATGGCGAACTTAGAAGCGAGATTTACTGAGAGTAAGGAAGAGATGAAGATAGATTCAACTCAATTTAGGACAGATGTTGATCAGTTAAAGGAACAAGTCGCGTCAGTAAAGACTACATGCGAAGATAAGATAGACAAATTAAAGAACGATTTAGAAGAGAGTAACAGAACGCAGAATGTTACGTCGTTAGATGATTTGAAGACTCAGGTCAAGACCGTAGAAAAAAGAACAGAAGATAGGATGACTAAAATAGAATCTATAATAAATGGTTTCACAAGTCAAAATGTTACAACGGGGGAGGTATCGATAAATCAGACACCGATAGACCGCAGTATGAACAATCAAGAGATTAGCGTGGGAGAAGACCGTCAAACGCAACAGAATGTAACATTCGAAAGGGCTAGTTCAACCCCTCAAGATAATCCGAATTTGAATAGAAGTACGTTTGGTACGAGTGAACGATACTCAGGTCCAGTGACCATCATCAGAAATCTGGATGATAAGCCAAGGAAGTTTCCAGGGAACACAGGAGTCACACCAGTCGAATTTCTGAGAGATATTCGCGATTACATGGCGGAACATAGAGTAGCCAAGGAGAGAGAACTAAGGATAGTCGAACGCGCCTTAGACGGGCCAGCGTTAACTTGGTTTCGCGCATTCAGGAGCAATTTTGCGAATATGGAACAATTTTCCATAGCATTCTTAAGGAGATTTTCGAGTGCAGAGGATCAGCTGAACGTAAGAGAAGAAATGTATTCGAAGCGTTACTCTACGTCACATCCAACGCATTATGCTAATTACTTTACTTCGCAATTGGCTAAATTACAGTTTTTGATTCCTCCATTGCCAGAAGAAGAGCTTTTGCAAGCTATAGCAAGATAGTTGCCAATTGAGGTACAACGATCACTCATAGCATCGGGAGCGAACACACTTGAGCACTATGACGATATCTTACGACGAATAGATTATACAAGCGCTCAATTTACACCCAGAACTGCAAGGAACGATAATCGAAACATGCAAGAGGTGAATGCGGTAGTTGTCGATAACGCAGCACAGACGGATAGAAGAGATTCCTGGGGAAACAGAAGGAACGAAGGGAATAGAGGTAATATTCACAACGTTCGTGGGAATGATCGATATCGAGGACCATATGAGAGGCCATACGATTAAGAGGCAAGAAACAGTAGATACAGGAACTATGATCAGAATTCCATATACCAAGATAGGAATAGATACAAT
Source organism: Meconema thalassinum (assembly GCA_946902985.2). NCBI lineage: Eukaryota > Metazoa > Arthropoda > Insecta > Orthoptera > Tettigoniidae > Meconema > Meconema thalassinum. Next base: position 1,169,756,582 of record OX336389.2, read on the forward strand.
AATAGATATCGTGGTAGATACAACTGGAACCAAGGTCAGCAATCTAATCAGAACGATAGGAAGGATAGCAGAAGAAATGATCCAAATGAAAGACATGATAATCGAGAATATGGGAGATCAAGGCAAGAAAGTAGACAGCCTAGTACACCACCCGAAGAGATAACTAGAGATGTTAATCGAGCAAGCACGAGTGCAGAAGGAAGAAATAAACGACAAAGTAATGCAGAATCAGAATACTAATCATTGGGAATCAATCATCATTGTTGAGAGATAGCAAGAAGAAGACGAGAATCTAATTTAAGGAGATATATTACATCGAGAGAATGGATACTAATGAAGTTGTGGGGACTTTTAACGCAGCTAGCATTAGAAAGTATCATTATGCTGAGTAAGAGGATTGTAGAGCTATCGTGTACATATGTTGTGTATAGAATGCCTGAGAGTGTATTTTTTTTCTCAAGCCTGATAAAAAGGGAGATGTACGGGAGAGATGTACCCGATACCTAGTTGAGGCTATCGGCTACGCCAGCTGACATTAAGCCGTAGTTGAGATTTATGGGAAAAGTTGTAAAGATAGCGCTCAGATCGAGTCGAGAGGAATGTTAGGAAATGACGTAGAAGGCCAAGGATTAAGAAGGCACTGCCAGTCAAGCAGATGGAATTATGGGAGGAATATTGATGTATTATTAAGATCTAAATGGAACATAGTGTTTTATCATCTAAGAAGATATTAAAAATGGCGGATATCATAGAAAGCAGATTGGAAAGTGCTCTTACATACATAGTGAATATCATGGAAGTAGGAGGCTACTTGAAGAAGGAAATGAAGGATGGCATGCTGAAAGCGGTAAGTGAGATAAGAAACTGCTGCAAAATGTTGAAATCAAATGTATTAGAAATAAATCCAGAAAAGGAAGGATCGCAACATGAGGTTACGGTTGACAACCAGAGAGATGTAAACAAGGGAGAAGATAGTCAAATCATTGAACAACTAACGACATCTACTGATGCAGAGAATAAAGCTACGAGTAGCAATGACAAACGACGCTGCCAGAGGACGACACCTAACGGAGAGGAAGAAAGTTTAAATAACAACCAGCAGATAGTGTCGCCTATCAGAGAGAAACCGAACAAGACACCCACTGAGGTAGAGCAGGATGTCACCAATAATAGTCATAGACAGCGCCAGAAGTTAGTGGGATATAAAGGAATAGACGCAGTGGAAGAAACAGACCGACACCAGCAAGGAGCGCCTTCTACTAGCGGTGTACATGAACCAAATAGTAATAAGCAAAGAGTTTTAAGCAGTACCATACCACTACAGACACGTACTGGAGGAAAGTATAACGAACAAAGCGCAGAGATAGGTCGAGCGCTAGAAGACAAACTTACAGAAACAATAGCACATCAAATGCAGACAATGATGGAGAACATCACTAGTAATATCAAAAAAATGATAAGAGATGAAATTGAAATTAAAGATAAACTTGAAATAGGATGCCATCTAGGAAATAAAAAATCAAAACAATCAATTCCGTATCGCTTCGATAGGAACATAGGAACTCAATCAGAATTGACTCCCACAGAAAATAATGTGGAAAACAATGTAAAAACAATTAGTTTCCCACCAATAACTGGCAACCCTTCACAAGTTCATAATCAAGAAACACCAAAGAACATTACAGCTGAAGAGAAATGGACGGAAGTCATAGGCAGGAAACAAAGACAACTACCACGACATCAAGCATCTATAACAGGCACTGGAACGGAAGACGTAAACCTACAAGCAGTAGAAAAGATGGCCTGGATATTTATAGGAAGAGTGCAACAGGAAACCACAGCCGAGTCCATAAAGAAATTCCTCATCAAAAAGGAAATTATAGGAGAAATTATATGCGAAGAATTCTTAACGAAATTTGATACAAAGTATTTCAAAGTGGGAATTCCCTTTAAATACCTGGAAAGAATAAATAAAGAAGACTTTTGGCCAGCAAACATCACCGTAAGACGTTTTCGGCTTTTTCGGAGGAATTCAAGGATACAACCACAATAAAACAGATGAGTGGTGTATGAGTAACTCAAAAAATGGAGAATATGTGAGAAAAGACAACTTACAAATAATGTTATGGAACATTGAAGGTTTGAAGAACGCACTAAGCTCAGCACCCAAAGATTGCCTGAGTGGATACGACGCAGTATTATTAACAGAAACATTTCTCACAGATCATTGGCAACACGCAGAATATTACTGTATACATCTTCAAGCGCAACAAGGAGAAAGGGGAAGACCTGCAGGAGGAATTACTATCCTATTAAAGCCATGGTTGACGCCAATAATCTCAGAAATTAAATTAGATCACTCTCTGCTAATTGAAACACAATACATCACCATTATTACCTGTTACTTTCAACCGTATACAACGGCCATGGATATAATAGATGAAGTAGGGCAACTAATATCATTGAGTAGGCACGACATCCCTCTAATCCTAGCCGGAGACTTAAATTGTAGGCTGGATGTACAAAACTATAAAACAACATTAGTAATGGAAAAAATGCAGGAAGATGGCTTACACCTTCTGAATAACCACAACATACCTACATATATATGCCATAATGGGAAAAGTGCGATAGACGTTGCGCTTATAAGAGGTCACATAAAAGGAGAAATAGCTCCACTACGGGCAGCAGATCATACACCTATAAGAAAGCATATTCCTTTGAAAATAGTATTAGAGGGAGACTGGTGTACAACAAAGAGGCAAAGTAAACAGCTTTTATCAAGGAAGATAGACTGTGGGAAAGTAGAAGGTAGACCCGACCTTATAAAGAAAATAGAAACACTAACAGAAGATTCAAGACTAGATGAAGCAGTACAAGCCCTTGAAGAACTCCTAATACAAGCCACAACCCCTAGGAAACATCGAAAGGCAAAACAATGGTTCGACCAGGAATGCTACCTATCAAAAAAAGACGTATTGGGGGCCTTACACCAGCTAAGGACGAATTGCGAGAGTCTTCTTTTCCTTCAAGAATATAACAAGAAAAGAAGTGACTACAAGACACTGATACGTGAAGAGAAAAGGACATTCTGGGAAGCGGAAGGAAAAAGAATCGTGGAAGAGGCCAAGAATGACCCATACATCGCACTACGCCCTAGGAAACAGGCACAGACACACTATATCAATATGCAAGAATGGACGACACACTTTAACGATCTGCTCAACAGGGCAGGAATAACAAACATACCGGAAAACATAAAAGGAACTGACCATACAACGACATTAGAACGGACCCCACTAACAACAAAAGAAGTTCAAAATATAATCGCAAGCATAAAGAAAAGCAAAGCTGCTGGACCAGACAACATATTCGGTGAATACATAAAAGACACGGCACACCTTCTATTACCAATACGGACGAAATTATATAATAAATGCATCGAGACGGCATCAATACCAGAGAGATGGAGACAGTCTACCATAAAAGTTCTCTATAAAGGCAAAGGTGACCCATATGATACAAATATGTACAGAGGCATCGCACTGGAGAACATTCCATTCAAGATATTCACTAAATTAATAACAGAAAGAATCACAGAAGAAATAGATGTACAACTACCAGAAACACAATTTGGATTCAGAAAAGGAAGGTCAACTCTTACTGCAATAAAACTATTATTAAATAACATTTGGCAAGTCATGGAAAGAAAAGAAAAATTTTACGCAGTATTTATAGACTTCACAAAAGCATTTGATCGCATAAACCGTGATCTTGTGAAACTGAAGCTGGAAAAAGCTCTAGATAGAGATAATGTATGGACAAGAATTATACATACGGCACTACATTGGAACAACATAAGAATCTCGGATAATATATCACTCTCTGATCCGATAACTCAAACGAATGGAGTACTACAGGGTGACCCAATCAGCCCTTTGCTCTTCATCCTAGCAGCGGAAGACATAATGAGAATAACTCAAAAGACAGATATTGTATCATATGCGTACGCTGATGACATTGTGATCAGATCACATAACATCATAAAACTACAAAACATTCTAAAAGACATGGAGGAATGGTGCACTGAATATAATTTTGACATCAACACATCTAAGACACAAATGATGGTGTTTCGACAAGGAGGAAAGGTACCGACCGGAACAGAAATTTTCATACAGGAAAAAAGAATAAATATAGTAAAAGAATTCAAATACCTAGGCATCACTCTACAAACAAGTGCAAAATGCTTTACAAAACATGTGACAGAAAAAATTACACAAGCGGTTCGGGCGATACACGATATAAGATATATAAGAACACTCAACCTCGAGACAGCAATGGCATTATTTAAAAATAAAATAATGCCAATATTGACATACGGAATAGAAATCATATGGCCTTTCCTCACTGAAAAGAATCTATCATCACTTGAAAGTGTTAAAGCATTGTACATTAAAAAAGCTATTGGAGTTTCCAAGACGACCAAATCTCGGCTAGTCTACCTACTCGCGCGAGAAACATTCCTAATTGAAGACTTTAGAACGCTTCTAGTATTACCTAGCACATTAGGTGCGGAAAACCTATTAACGACTCTCAGAAGGAAGAGAGAAGAAATCCCACTGGCATTTTATGGAACGGAGGCCATGGTTGACCGGGCGTGGACATCTGCTAGCTTTGAGATGAGGCACATGTTCACACGCCTGGCAGTTCATGGTTTTCACCATTTGATTTGTACAAACAAAGCATACCATGATCCGGATGACACATGTGTATGTCAACTATGCGGACACACATGTGAACACTACCATATTGAAAAATGCAGCAAAAGAATAAAGTCCATAAAAGACTATGCTACCCAAGGCACAGGTGCGCAAACATAGTATATTTAAATGTATTTAATGGCTGTTTAGCTGCAATAAAAGTATTATTATTATCATCTAAGAAGAGAAGAAATGTCAAGCATTATATATGGTGATAACTTGAAGAAAGACAGATAACCCCTTAAGTTATTGTATAACTTAATAGCCGAGATGATGGTGGTCGAGATTATACTTGTGACGCATGACCACAGAAGGTGGGGGAGCAACACGTGACAGCGCCAGGTAGGAGCTCCTCAACGCAGTCCAGAGACATCAGTCGAGTTCAGTCAGCAAGGCTGAGTAGAACACATGCGCAGAGAGTACGGCAAGTTGAGCGGTGCACAGCACTTGTTACGTGGAGTGAAAGCGACAGTATTACTTCACCAAGCAGAGAGCGGAAAGTAGGTCAGTGAGTCAAGGCAAGCAACGCACGGTAGGCGGCACGCGGACCGGTTACGAGGCAAGCTGTACGGGCCGTGTAAGCAGGAGAAGAGCCGGGGTTTAGAACAGCATTATAATACGAGATTGAGAACTTTATTTCGAGCTGCATTTTGTAACGCAGAACAGTACAGCGAAGCGGTATGGCGAGGCCGGCTTTAAGCGTAGATCATTCTGGAACAGTGCAGTAGAGCCGAGCGTGCTAGTTCCGACTTTTATACGCAGGCAACATTAAAGAATCTGAACTTCATTTCAACATTCAGTTACAACATTGAGTTGGGACTTGTATTCAGTAATCGAATTGTGCAGGCAGATAGTTATAATATACTGCAATTGTGAACTTCAAATGAACTTAGATATTCAAATGACATTACGACTTATGCATTTCATAACGGAATATTTGGAGCGACCATGGGGTCAAGGTAACATTAACGCTTTTAAGCAAACGAAATGTTACAATTATATGCACTTATGAACATTGGCACGTGCATTAATACAATTCCTTTTCATGAATTATTATAAAATATCGAGTACGAACACAGCTACAGGGTGTTTCAAAAACTTATACACTCTCATAAATAAAATTTATTTTCTACATGTGAGACTTAACCGCTGTGGAGATTGAACTTTTAACAAGCAAACCGAACATTGTATGGGACAGTGGCGTAACATAGAAGAAGAATATGGGGTACGCTGCTTTTATGAACTTTTACGTAAGAATTTGGACAGTATCCGCTACGGATAACATGCAGTTCATCATGTCGGAGTAAACGAAGACAGAGACGCGATGGCACCACGGAGCGATGGATTCGGTTCCTGAAGAAGAAGAGGTCCAACAGCTGATTCACTTGGGAAATGAAGGCGATCGTTATTGCGTGGGTGATACGATATTCACGTCGATCTTTCGAGAAATTTATTACACACAAGGATAATCGACGATCTTGGAAATATATTAACAGCTGATATGAGAAGGTACTGTAAGAGTTATGACTTTCTGATATGATTATTTTCATGAACACTGGGCATACTTGTATATATTTTTCTAGTAGGAGTTCTACGATTATTTAGACATGGCTTAGACATTATTTGCTCCAAATTTTGCTAGAACATGGCGTTACCATATGATATGGCAGGCACCATTATACGAAATTCTCACCATTGGTTGGCTTTATTAAGCAGATGTTTGGTCTTTTAGACATTTTCCAGTAAGGATAGTTTTCTTGGATAGTTATTTTTTTGTGGCGAGTATTTCGAACTCGTGATCTGCAATTGGATTATTTAAATTACTTCGTCAGTTCATTGCATACTAGCGAGTGTGTATTATTCATCAGTAGGGATTTTTTCCATTGGATTGTTTGGAGATATTAAGATGTTATTCACTCAAGTGAATGAATATCGCTTTTATGTGACAACTAGAGACTTGTTGATTCCAATCTGGTACATTCACTCATTAGACGACGAGATGGGGTCTTTCGCTTTAGGCGATTGCGTGGTGGGACACATCTTTACCCATCGTTCAGGGCATTATCATGATAGACAACGGGGCAAGGCCTTTCGTATTTATACGATTGCGTGGTGGTACTCATCTTTACTTGCCATTGAGGAACTCATTTTTATCATCCGAGTGTACTTGAGATTGTAAGAGGATCAAACAAGAAACTACTAGTCACATATCAGTCGAATTTTGTTAAATAAATTAAAAATAAATGTCAGCAGGGTTACATTTTGTAATTCTTGTTTGCCAATCCCATATTTTGTTGCTATACTCTTTTGAGAGTACTTTCATTTAACAGCTGATATAGTTGATGCTTTTGATAATTTTTATGATTGAATTTAATACCTTTGAGAAGGATTTAAAGTAATTGAATCTTGTAAGATGAATCATTAATGGTCAGATTTATTTTAAGGCAGATCAATAATGCATATTTTGGTGTGAGAGATTATAGCACATTGGTGTTTTTCTGTGAAGTGAATTATGAGAATTTTAAGAGAATTTATGCTATTTGAAAGCAGATCTTGAATTTGATTTCGATTACTAAGGTAATATTTTTCCTAATTGTTTAAGACGTTGTCTAGATGTGATCAGATTAATTACAGTTATTGGAGATTGTGTGCGTTGATAATTTGAAGCCAGTTATATGTTTTTGTAGATCATGCAACGTGATTAAGTGAAGTTTGTGATAGGCATTTTGTGGAAGTTGCCAAGTGGAAGTTGCAATATTGCTAATGTATTTTGAGGCAGACGTGAGGTTGTCGAACCCAGTCTAGCATAATTTTTGAGATTCATGCTGTGCGCTGAATATTTATGGAGTTTTGTGGAATAATTGTGGTATTCAAATGTGATATTTGATAAAGTGAGAATATATAATGTAGTTGTGGATAGTGAGATCCAACGTGATTTTGTGAAGGCAATAATATTTTTTGGCATGATAATTAAATAAGAGATATAACTTGGAAGTGATAAAACTGTAAGACAACGTTCTATAACCCATATTAAACAATTTGTTAGGAAATTAAACAAATAAATAAAGTTGATAATACAAGATTTTCTGATAATAATAATTAGTGAAATAATAATCTGAAATTTAAGCATATTAATGATCTGACCTAATGAAATAAAAATCAGAATGACTAGATGAAATAATAAAAATCTAAATAACCAGATGAATAAAATTTAAATAAATTGATAAATTAAATTTTGGAATAAACCAATGAATTGAATAAATGGATGAATTAAAGATTGAATAAATAAGCTGATTTAAATAAATTAATAGATGATTAAATATATGATGAATAACTGAATTAGAAGGTGATGATTAATTAAAGAAGCTGATGATTAATAAATTTAAATGGATTTAAATAAATTTAATTGCGATATTATTTGAAGAATTGCAATTTGAGTTGATGAATTAAACAATTTATATTGATGATTTAGGATGATTTAATCTGAAGGAGATGATAAAATGAGATTGTGTGAATAATTAGAGAGTATAAAGAATTGATGATTATAATATTCATTTAAATGATTTGATGATGATGAATTAATTATTCTGACATGAATATATTGAATTTTGAGATGAGAACTAGTGTGAGAAATATTTAATTTTGATGATGATGATGATTATAACCAATGAGTAGTGGATTTTCTGTGATTCACAAACAAGCAATTATTAATGGCAGTGTAAATAGTGTAAATTAATTATTCGTTGTTTAGGAGCATTTTACTAACATATTCAGCATTTGAATAATGCCATGCAAGCCATAAATTATGTGATATTTAAAATATGTGAATATAATATGTGTGTTTAGACAGATTAATAATATTTTTTACATCCACATTCATGATGTTAATTTAAAGAGAAGTTAGGTCTCAGGTATCACGAATGTCAGTGACGCAAAGACATAGTGCTACGGTGTTCCTGAGAACCCAAGAGAACTTTAGAAATTTTTCCTATTTTATGTGGATTAAATACACTTTGAGTAGAATAGAGATGGTTCGATTTTCTGGACAATGACAATTTAACGTTGACATTCGACCATGCTCTCAGGTAGGATGAGTGTTTAATATGTCTGTCTTACTATCAAAGTTGAATAAATTTGTTTTTATAATAGTTGTGACCTGATGATGATGTGATTTTCCTATTTCTTTCCATGTCTTAATTAAGGCTTAACCAGGAAGGATGTGGTTTGCTAGGGATTCAGTTGATGGCGCCCATTGATATTTGTATTTTTTTTAAATTAAATTTAAGCCCGTAACGACCCTGGAGATACTTTATCTCGTGTTACCCTCTGCTTTTGAGATATTTCAACTGAATTTCCGACACATTCCGTATTTGACTTCATGTTCATTTAACTCCGCTCTGTCCTGGAAATCCAGGAATGCGATGTAATAGCAGATGGGTCATCGCATCCCCAGGACGAACGGGTACACCATGGAGGTATGAATGAGCTGTTGATAGGATAAGTTTGTGCCATTGGAAAACACAGTGAGGTGGTCACTCAACTTCAGACTCTAATCAACATTCCACAGCGTTGGAGGGGATGCTGGCGGGGAGAAATCAGCTGTGCTGCTGAAGGGAACGCAGCCTCTTCCCTTTTCCAAGGCATTGACCGACAACTTTTGTAATTTAATTCCACATACACTAATTAAGATACGACTAAACTTCATGAAGATATTTGCTTAGAATGCCGTCTCCTATCGCCAGTATAACGGACTTCACGTATCTCAATTACACCCTGTATATAAAAATCAAACATGGCGACCATCCGAGATATGTAGACGGTTCTCAATACAGTATCTATGAATCTATTACAGCAATCAAACTGAAATGTTGTTTGTTGAAAGAGGCAATTGACATAAAATGATATAATCTATTAAAATAGGCTATTTAGTTCTTCACGGAGCTACTTGTTCAGTGCTGCATTCATAATCGAAATTTAATGTTTTTCAGTCGGTCAACACGATTGTAACCGATTGTAATGGGTGTTTCCCTAATCGTGAAAAAATACATGATCTCATGTAAATCTCATATAGCCTAGTGGTACGCAATTGTAATGGGGGTTTCCCTGTTTCTGAAAAACAATTAAATATATTTATAAATCTAATGTAAATCTCATGTAGTTGTACCCAATTGAATTGGGTACAAGGTATAAACTCATCCCATAAGATTGTTGTCAAGAACGGCATCTGGCCATAAAATCCATCTGCCACTTGTGGAATAAGGGATACACCTCCCACGTGCCAGCACATTTTCTCTTGTAATTCATTTACGGTATTATGCATCAATAAAAACTCTTTTAGCTCTTTCTAACGATGTGAGAGTTGTCGACAGATGTATGTTTGTCACCCTCAAATAAATTATTGGCTGTAATGGACAAGATTGTGCTTTGATGGAGCCCGTGTAATGCGAAACCACATAAAATCAGTTGATTGGTTTGTAAGATATGGAACTGTATCAGACAGATAGACAGGTAGTTAACCGAGTGGCACTGAATTTATTATATAAATTCGAATGGAATAAACTGTAAATACGTCTGAGGGATTATAGCCTATAGCTGAGGCATGCCAAGCTGGATTACTCTTACAGTAGGCTGTTGCCTGTCTTTATCACCCCACAGCAGTCTGTTGGAAGGTGAGGTGAGACATCTACCTGATCTATCTAATGTGTTCTGACAGTGTATGAGAACTATTACTATTAGACAAACGTCACCCCCCCCCCCCCCCCCTCTGAGTAGTAACGTGAGAAGTAGAGAGAATATCCGCAACCACAAAGTGGGCTATGCTATTGTTTTGTATTTGATTCTATTCTATTTTATTTTATTTACTTCTTCTTTCTCTAGGCCTAATCGTACTGGTCTACTAAGGACCACGTCATTTCAACTGTCTTCTCTGGGCTTTGATCTTCGCCCATTGCTCCTTCGTACGTTGACGGTGCTGCTATTTTCTTTCTCCCGTCTACATTTTACCATCTTCGACTTTGTTTTTGATGTGTAACATCTTTCCGCTCGGTTGCTGGATAGTTTTGTGGGAGTGATTTTGAAAATTGGGGACGGAAGTGAATCGGTCGGAAGTGGATCGAACGGAAGTGGATCGGACGGAAGTTAAGACGCACTGCCAGAAAAATGGGACGGAAGTGAATCGGGCGGAAGTGGATCGAACGGAAGTGGATCGGACGGAAGTAAAGACGCACTGACAGCTAGATGTACAATTGAAAATGTGTGTATTGGAAACAAGGTAGTAGCGCGAGAATGTTATGGCAATACAGTAGGCAGTGCATTTAGCAGGCACTGGTTTGACGATCACAATGGCAAATATTTCACCGACTTTCATTTGTCATTAAGCAGTTTATGAAGCTTCACGTTCAAGTTTGAATATCACATGGGGTAGGACAAAGACGACAAATGACATTTAAGTAAGCGGCATTATTGTCGAGCTGTGGGTGAGTAGTCAAATATTAAATGCATAACAGAATGTTGTTATATGAGTGGAAAGAAAGGTGTATTTTCATCATATGTGCGACTAGGTCATTTCGTGATTGTAGGAAGCAATGTTTTGATTTTTTACGACGAACTGTATGAGAGCCTTGAGAATAATGAATGTTATAGTTACTGAGGAATGTGCTCACAGTATTTGAGAGTACTGTCGACGTTGTGTGTCACTTTGTTATTATGAATTATTAATATAAAAGGAAGGAAGCTTGTAGTTTTGCGTGTCCGTTAATCTCACGATCATGATCCTCGGTACCTGCCTTTCACATGGAATGCGAACCACAGGACATGGCATTTCAATTCGAAAATCTCACATGTATTGACCGGGAATCAAACCCGGTCTACCTTGGTGAGAGACTAACAGCTTGACCGCTGCGCCACAAATGTGACAGTAGCATATCTCCAATTCAATCTATACATTCATCATAGTACCAGTATGAAAATGGAGTGTAAATTAACATTTTAAGAATGTCCAAGCTGTATAGTATACGAGTAGGATAACATGTCAGATGTTACACATCATATGCGACTACTGTAAGGCTCGTATCTTTTTTTTTTTTTCTTTCTTTCTTTCTTTCTTTCTTTGAAACCATGGTGGTCATTTAGTTTCATTATTTTATTTTGTTTTATCTTCAAGACTCCAAACATTGCCAGAGATCTTTGCAATTGACCTACTCTAGTTTTGGGTCTCAGCCCAATCAACGCCCATGCTCATTTCTGCCTTAGAAGTTCAATTGTTTGCCCTATAATTTTTAGCCTACTTTTCACATTTTGCAAAAATGAGGAAAAAGTAGACTTATGAGATCGGGCAAATGTGTGTCTGTCTGTCTGTCTGTCTATCTGTCTGGCTGGCTGTGTGTGTGTGTGTGTGTGTGTCCCCTATCAACTCCTAAACGGCTACAGCAATCGAAACAAAATTTGGTAGGAGTAAACATCTATACCTGAATATCTCACGGCCATATTTGAAAATGATGTCAGTGCTATCAACTGCTGAAAAATCGCAATTGAAATTTGAGCTCCATGTTGGATATCTTGGAAGTTATGAAAGGGAGCTATTTCAAAATTGGCACACGTATAGATAATGATATTGCAGTTTAATTTCCAGGAGGTCATACATGGCAGTGTTGCCAAAATGATTATAAGCCTGCTGATAGGTCCAAATTTTAAATGCATATAAATTCTACACTATCAATTGGATTTCAACCAAATTTCGTATGTGCTATGTGTACATAAACAGATATGACTGAGCGTATTCTTAGGAGCCACCAAGGCTGCCAACTGTTAATAAATGCTCTCAATCTTTTTAGTCCAAATACCCATATATCAGAAAGTATGCAAGCCGACAGCTTTAAACTATGCACACGTATAGTACCTGACATTCTATATTAATTTGGAGTAACTTATGTACGTCAGTGCTACCAACATGATTCTAAGACTGCTGAGAGGTCCAACTTTAAATACATGTAACTTCTATACTATCATTTGGATTTCAACCAAATTTCGTGTGTGCTATGTGTACCATAACAGATATGACTATGCCGATTCTTAAGAGTAACCAGGGATGCCAACTGTTAATAAATACAGTCTCTATTTTTGTTACCCTAATATCAATATATCAGAAAGTATGCAAGCCAATAGCTCTAAACTTTGCACACGTATCGTACCTGGCATTCTAGATTAATTTAGGGTAACTAATATACGTCAGTGCTGCCAACATGATTCTAAGTCTGCTGATAGGTCCAATTTTAAAATGCATGTAACTTCTATACTAAATAATGGATTTCTTTCAAAATTGACACAACAATAGATCATATTATTTCAGATTATTTATGACCAATAGCCTACATGAATGTCATTGTTGCCAACATGATTTTACGCGCGCTGTTAGACCCAATGTTTAATTGCATGTAACGTCCATGCTATCCACTGGACTTCAACCAAATTTTATTTTCTGTACCTTAAGAGATGGAACTAAGATTATATTCAGTCACCAGGGCTGCCAACTGTAGTTCTCTATTAGGCTACATTATGCCAGGTATACAGTATTTCGAACTAATTAGAAATTTCGATATTACCAAATTAATTTCGTCATTGTTCTAGATAGATCCATAAAGATTAATCATTGGCATGAATCTTAATTTTAAGAAAAGTAGGCTCTTTAGTTCGTCACGGAACTTCTTGTTATTTGTATTTTTGTTTTGTTTTTGTTTTTGTTTTTGTATTTAGCCTATTTATTTATCTCAACCTTTTTTCAGAGCAACGTAGCCATTTTCAATCAAAAATCTGCCTCAAATTATAAATTTTTAAATAAAATTGTTTGTTGGAAATCACAGTGACACTGGTAATAGGCTAACATAAGCTCATAGGAATTCTATTTTTGGTTTTCACATTTAGGCTACTGATGATGAGCAACAAATATCAGGCACATTGGCTACATTAATAATCAGGTATATTTGCACGCTCAAAGTTCACAGAGGCAAAGACCATGGTTTTTCAAGTTGTCCTATAAAGCAACAAGGTTCAAGATTTTCTATGAATCGTCCCCTAAAGGTAGCTTTATTCCCTCCTGACCGTGCCTTACCCCAACTGGAGCAATCTCCTGTGATAATAGCCTACGAGAAGACTTGCCATGTCAGGAGTAGCCTATGTTGTTATGGACATTGTGATCATTATGCCTCGTGTATTTGGTGCGTGTAGGATTTCTCTGATAACCTGCACTATTGTGTTGAGTGTAGTAATGTGTGTTGGATATTTGTAATTTAAGCTAGGATTGGCAAGGAGGCGACCGCGACCATAAGTTAGGGCCCATTCCGGCATTGCCCTGGAATAGAAGTGGGAAATCACGGGAAACAACTTCTAGGATGGCTGAGGCGGGAATCGAACCCACTCCTTCTCAGTTCTGCCTCACAAGGCTAAGTGAATCCCGTTCCAGCCCTCAACCCATAATTAAATATCTTGGCAGAGCCAGGAATCGAGCCCGGATCTCAAGGATGGCAGTGAAGAATGCTAGCCACTGCAGCACGAGGTGGTTCACGAGTGTGATATGACAGTAGCCTCTGGGAGCAACATAGCCTATAGCCTATCTAAGAGTGTCCCAGTCATCCAGCAAGAACTAGACTATGGCTAGTTTACCTCATCCCTCCAGTGGTATGTAATTCAAGGCCCGCTCCCAGCTAAGGTACGTATATACTGAACCCTTATTAATTTGCGATGAATAAGTATTCATGATTTATTACTATTATTACTGATGCCCAGGCAGTACATTTGGAAATTGACAAAGGGAGAGCCAAGTTAATGTGTTGCAATGATTACCACAGGAGCAGGCCTGGTAGTTATTCTTGAAGACGACCGGGTAAGCCGAGTTCAAGGACAAATTGTGTAACAACGTGCACCAAAATTGGAGTCATTAGGGGATGGTCACGAGTGAGTTTCAACCGACCCAGGATTGAATCACCCAATCAGATGAGACCACGCCAAAACCACGCGATGGGTGGCGTACGTACCCTGTAAAAAAAAGGCGCGGAAACGCTTATCTAAAGAACCGCCGATCCGAAATAATTCCGCATAAGCGCACTGAGACGTTTGAATAAAATGATGAAGATTGATACTAGTCCCAAGTTTGTAAGATGAAAACTCTAGAATATTTTTCTTAATTGTCCCCACTCCACCTCATTCTGTCAGTTTCCAATAAATTGATCGAGGAGAAGCTGTTTCGAAGACAACTGTATTGAGCTCTGGTGAGCAAGGGTCACGCCAGTCCGCGTCGCGATTTAACGCTCTTAATAATCATACTAGAGACAAATGTTTGAGCTCTGGTGAGCAAGGTTCACCCCAGTCTGCGTCACGATTTTCAGCTCTTAATGGGCAAGACTTTACTAACATTCCAATTAGTGCTCAAAGCGAGCAAGGTTCACGTAGAGCAGTGGAGATATCTAGCGAGATAAGGACTGCGAGACAGTCATGTTTAAGACTTGTTTTTCAAGCCAGTGACGATGTGTTTAAAGTGTATAATTTATGTAAATTTTGTATTGTATTTTTCAAGTGATAATTGTGCGTGTGTAAGCGAATGCTAAGATAGGGAAAGTCTTCGATCATTAATCGCATAGGACATATCGTGAGTGAAAGTAGTAACTCACAGCGATTATAGCCAGGGAATTATATTAACATTGAACATTCCTGTCCAAGAGACTACGCCAAGATGTCCGACGTTTGGTCAGGAGACGGATTGATGTGCATCGCTTCTTCTACGACGTCGACGATAGAGGGCTAATTTCCCGTAGGGAAATGAGCCGGGACGGAGGTTATATGTTCTGCAAGCTGATACGGTGATGTACAAAAAATGATTTACTCAATATGTAGTTAGATAAGGCGGGGGAACGTTGTAAATAGTTCATTTCCTTTTTTTTCTTGTTTAGATTTTTTTGTGCACTGACACTATTGTTTTTAAATGTACGTTGGCGCGTGGCCAAAGTTGTTTGTTGTTTATTTTTCTTTGGAGTCATATTTAGTGTACACGGTGCGTGTACCTGATTTTATCCATGCGGATGCGAAACTCGTTACATTCGATAAGTGGTGCTTTATTAAAGTTCATATTTTTGATAGGAAAGGGAGGTAATTATTGTAAGATGTTTGCTGAACAGGTTATTACTCATATTAGGGTTGCCGAGCGCAACAAATTAAGATGTAATTGTAGAACACCTCAGTTCTAATTTTTTTAGATTTTTTTGAGTCCTTTTCAGGTTCGTTAGTCACAGACTAGAACGGAAGCGCGAGCTGGTGGAAAAATATTTATGTCATTTATTTCAGGTTTCTGTCAACCCATACGTGTGATTCTGTGTGTGTTCTTGTGTCAAGTGTGTGTATTGATTCTTCGCGATGAGGGGTAGATGGTGCTACCGCCCTCAGATTGTTGCTGTTGTATTATTTTTGATGGAAAGGCAGGGCGCTCCGAGGAGGCTACTGTACCTTGTCCAATGCTGATTCTTGGATTTCCTAGGGGAAATGCTGAGATATATTTTGTTCTGACACACACACACGTATATATTGTGCTTTGGGGCACGCTTCTTCGAGACTCGATCCCGTGCCTTGGGAGGTCGAGGTTATTGGCACGTGGGTTGACAGATGTGCAGATTTCCACTTCGCGCCCGTCTAGCCTTGGTGACTTATTTTGTTAGGCAGTCCTGTTGACCGACTGGCCCCCATTAAGCTATCATTAGCAAACCTTTTGTGATGGTTATTTGGACCATAATTAATTGGGGAGTTCGCCACGTTTGTTACGAATTATCGCATGTCGTATGGGTGGAATATTGTGTTAATGATGTAAATGTTGGCTTTGAGCCTAGTGATCTGTCTATGACTCAGTTCATGTTTTCTGTGTGTGACACCCGTGTGGTGTAGTTGTATTTACTTGTAAAAATGACGGCGGTCATATGTGTTTTCTTTTGTTGGTCACGTGTTAACTTACTTGTGTTGATTTGTGAGAAGTCCTAATTTTAGGCAGTAATGTTTTGCTACGACAGTTCTTGATTCCAATTTCAAGCGGAAATGATTGGTTGTTTATTTAGTATAGGAAGTGTCGGTTTAGTTTTTAGTTGTGTATAGTTGTTCCCCGCGTCTGTCTAGCTCTAAGCAATGCGGATTCGTCTTCTGAAAGTTATCCGGATGATGACGAATCATGCATTCAATTGTACTCATCGTTAAGCATGTAGAACAGCACACACGTTACATATTGTCATTGTAGATTTTGGGACATTTGGTCCGATTAATAATCTCTCCTGAGATTAGGCCTAGTTTTGGCAAGTTAACTTATTTCAGTGGGAGTCATTTTGGGAGTTTTGTTTGTTTAATTCATTTTGTAAATAGCTGATTTGTCATTAAATACATTTGTTATAACCCTGGCTTCACTTTTTCCTGCATGTTATTTTGTTATATGTTACCCTGCATGTTAATGAAGCGCTTTAACAACAACTTACGAAATGGACTGTTACACCCCCCGAAACTGAGTCTCATAAGCTTCTTTGCAAGGGTTCAATACATTTAGGAAGAAAATTCACATTTTTTGAACCAATTCCTCTGAAACCTTTCCACATCACACATTAAAACCAACCATCATTTTTTGGATCAGAAAGTTTGTTTTCTGATTTCAGTTCTCTGAATTTTTGAAAAACAGAATAAAAAATGATAATCTTACAAAATGCCCTGAAATTACTTAATATTATTCAATCATCAAATTTCTGAGTTCTTCTATTTAACGCGTATAATGTTCGGAATTAGAATCGTGCAGGTACCTGCAGCAGAGTGTAGGAGTTTTTAATTCTTTAAAAAATCAATTTTATCATTGCTTAAAATAATCAAGATGGCTAAAATTTTCAAAGTATCCAATAATCCCTCGTTCACAGCATTCCTACATTCATCAGCTTTAATTTGATGTATCAATAATATTCCTATGTCAATTGTTGATGTCAATTTTGTTAATTTGAAAGACATAAAATGTTAAAGATTTTAATTCTGAGAGTAGCCTAACGTAGCCTAAATAATGTTACACATTTGTGATATGACCAAATAAACTAACTTAGTCATAGTCTATTAAGAACGGTAGTTCATTGGGATTGATAAACATGGATCTTACACTTGAACGTAGCTAATATAGGGCCTAAGTGAGTTCGTGGCTTTTGTACCTTATTTGATATTCCGGGATATTTAGATGGAAGTAAGATGCTGTGCAGCCACGCCCCTTAGACATGTGCACTCTAGCCCTCTTAAAATAGTTTTTAACTACTTACTGTTGGAATATCGACATGGGATTTAGGCCTATGTCAATTTGAAGCAGAAATATAAGGCTTGGGGACGGTCCCCCAGTATCGGACGGAATTCATTATCGGACAGTGTCAGTTTTTGATGTACATTACAATGTTGCGGGAACTTTTGTGATGGTAGCACTGACTTTTCACGAGGTACGTTGGAGGATGACCATTGTGTGTCCATAAACGAAGAAGTAACCACGTGGTGAGATGCTCTCTCTTTTGTGACTGTTTCTTGCTTCACGAAGAAAATTTTGTGAACCTGTTCTGCACCTTAATACTGGCGAGTGAAATATTTTAAGAGTTGATGTTTATTAACCATACGTTAGTGAAGAAATGTGGATGATGGCACAGCTTTTTTTAAATGTGTTACGTATGATGATCCGTTCAAGTTTTACGTGTTGGGCACCCAATATCGGACAAACGTACCCGAAGGTTTCTTGCCAATTCTTACAATACCTTTGTTTGTTTCAGACAAATATGGGAGTATAAAGGTGAAGCTGGGTGATGGAAAACTGTAAGAAGCTGATCGGAAGTCAACCAGTTGGCAATCGATGAAGTAAGAGGGGCTAAAATGAGCATTAGAAAAGCAAGTGAGCAGTTCTGTGTCCCTAGAAGTACATTAGGAGACAGATTGAAATTAATTACTCCAGGGAAAGAGGTAAAAATGAGACCTGCCATGGGTGCATATAAAAGCACGTTTTCTGATGAGCAAAACGATGATTGGAACATGTTTAGGCACATTTTTAGAACTGAATTTATGTCACAGTTAGACATATGTAATAAATTCATTTTTATGTTAATTTTTGGAAAGCCTTTCCCTAAGTTTATTATTATATTGTATTATATACAAAGCATAATGTGAACACAAGGCGTGTTGACCTGAATTTACATGTCTTTGGCGTAATTGGGAAAAAAAAAGCAAGACACTGCATTTTGATTGCGAAACAACCGACTGCATAATTTGTGGTGAGAACTTCAGTGAGGCCTGGATCCAGTGCAACATATGCAAAGGTTTCCCTGAAGGGAAACTTCCTTATTATCAATGTGACATATGTGATAAAAAGTAATATGGATATACTGTACATACATGAGCATAATAATAGAATAATCTTACAATATTGAGACTGTCCGATACTGAGTGCCTCGTTTTCAAATTGTGAAAAATGTGAGGTTTATAAATGTTTTAAATTCTTTGATATCAGTATATAATGTAGAAAGATGATTTGCTACAATGAAAGAGAATCAAATCAAGTTTTCAAAATTATTTTTAATTTTAATTTGATCCTTTCCTTAAGTTATTATACAGAAGGAACCTTAAGTGTCCGATACTGGGGTACCTTCCCCTAGTTCATTGGGAGTGATTAACCTGGATCTTACACTTGAACGTAGCTAATGTAGGACCTAAGTCAGTTCGTGGTTTTTGTACCTTATTTGATATTCCGGGATATTTAGATGGAAGTAAGATGCTGTGCAGCCACGCCCAATAGAAATAATTTTAATTTGATCCTTTCCTTAAGTTATTATACAGAAGGAACCTTAAGTGTCCGATACTGGGGTACCTTCCCCTAGTTCATTGGGAGTGATTAACCTGGATCTTACACTTGAACGTAGCTAATGTAGGGCCTAAGTCAGTTCGTGGTTTTTGTACCTTATTTGATATTCCGGGATATTTAGATGGAAGTAAGATGCTGTGCAGCCACGCCCAATAGAAATGTGCACTAGCCCTCTTAAAATAGTTTTTAACTACTTACTGTTGGAATATCGACATGGGATTTAGGCCTATGTCAATTTGAAGCAGAAATATAAGGCTTCCAATTACAATGAAAAGACAAAAATTGAATTTTTGGTCAATTTCAAACTTATAAGTTAGGCCTATACATATATATATATACAGTGGAACGTGGCTAATTCGAACTTCTATAATTCGAAATCTTCTTTAATTCGATTTTTTCTCTTGGTCCCAAGCATTTTATATACAATCAATGCTAAAAAATCGTGGCTAATTCGAATTATATTTTGGATAATTCGAAGTTTTTAGTGTAAGAAGCTGATCGGAAGTCAACCAGTTGGGTCAGTTCCCGATAAAACTGTCCCGAGTGTAGCCCAAGCAACAAACCACATCACAAAACATAGGCCTTTTTTTTGCAAGTAGAAATGACGTAATTGGTTCTGTTTTCCGTTCCTTAAATTTGTTAGATTCTTTTGTGATGGCTGAGAGACTTCATTGTAGGAAGCAGGAAAAAACATCGAACTATTTTGAAAAACAGTAGATTTCTCTGAGACTTAACTAGATTGCTGGATTACTACTGTCGTTAAATAGGCTATGTGAATAGTACATTTTGGTTTTATTTTATCATTTGAAACTTTTGAGGTTAATCACGATAAAGTCAGTATACAGAACCGTTGTCTGTTAATCTGCTTTCTTGAACGTAAATCATTATGTAAACGTAATACAATTATTTTCTATAAGCCTACCCTTTTCAAAGAACTTTCTTAATTCGAATTTTTGGACAATTCGAATTTTTTTACTGGTCCCTTAAGGTTCGAATTATCCAAGTTCCACTGTATT
The DNA here is from genome assembly GCA_946902985.2 of Meconema thalassinum. NCBI lineage: Eukaryota > Metazoa > Arthropoda > Insecta > Orthoptera > Tettigoniidae > Meconema > Meconema thalassinum. The sequence goes on from OX336389.2 coordinate 1,169,777,242, forward strand.
AATAACCCCTGGCACTACAGCCCATGAAGGGCCTAGGCCTACGAAGCCCGCCCTGTGGTGTTAGGGTAGCGCATCTACCTCTCACCCGGAGGCCCCGGGTTCTATTCCTGGCTCCGTCAGGGAATTTAGGCCTATACATACTGTACCTTAAACTGTAATACAGATGTATTCGTTTGGCTAATTTTGATAATACATGGGTGATAATTTGGATTTGAACTGCTAACAATTGTTTAGTATTATTTGTATCTTAGGTTAACTGAGTAACTTTCCTTTTCCTAGGAAATGTTTGTGCCAGTGCAAGTTGTAGAAACGGATGTGCTACAGTTTATCCCGACAAGTAGGCCTACAGTAGGCTACAGTAGGCCTAAATATCCCATAGGCCTACGTGGTGTATGGCATTTAGGACCACACAACACTAAGCAAGTTCATTCACTTGGATGTAATCAATTAGCAAGACCTCCAGGACAAAGAGAAAAACCTTCCCCTTTCACAGTTTTATGAATGTTTCGACCGGTCTTATCGATTATAGCCTACCCATATCTACAACCGGTTGAGTGTTAGGCCAATAATATTCTATTTCCCATGAAAACTGTTCAAAACCTGTTGTTGTTGTTGATTCATTAAGGGGCTTTGCGACATCGTGGTCATGTAGCCTCGTATAGTCTACTTGGGTGTGCGTGTAATTTGTTTGATAATCTGTGTTATTGTGATGGCTGCATTAGTTTGTGTAGTTGTAATTCAGATGAGGATTGGGAAGGAGGCCACCGTAGCCTTATGTTAGGAAACATCCCAGCATTCGCCTGGAGTAGAAGTGAGGAAACTACGGAAAACCACTTTCAGGATGGCTGATGTAAGAATTGAACCCATCTCTTCTCAATTTTATCTCACGAGGCTGAGTGTACCCCATTTCAGCCCTCCGAACAGAATTTAATTTCTTGGCAGACCCGGCAATAGACCCCGGGCCTCCACGGTGTCAGCCAAGAGTGCTAGCCACTACGCAACGAGGCGAACTTGTTCATGAACTATGATCTTCTCTACATAGTCTACAACTGGAGCCAAACAACTACTAAATTACTTACCTGATTTTCATCTGATTTTAGTACAACGAGTGGGCTGCGGATATTAGGGCTATTTTAACCAAGTTAAATTAACTCTTAATCTGTAGTTAAATTGGTGATAATTCAACATGTGCATTTCACCGAGCAAAATGTCTCATTAACTTTCGACACATCCATCGTTAATCTAACTGCTCAATCTTGATCACTCAACTCCTTAAATATCAGTTAAGACACAGGGAAACAGTTATTCAGGCGTACAGTAACGACACAACAGCGGATGTTTTGACTGGTATTTGAGGTCGACAATGAAGTTAAGTTGTTTTCCTCAACACGTTTTCTTTATTTTGCTACGAATCGAATGTAAATGCATATAAATGTCAGCTCCCTGCCACTTAAATCAGAGTTTAACTTTCGAAATGACAACTAAAAGATTTGTGGAAATAAAATAGAAAGCGAAATGACATTTTGTGTGTTACGACTGGCTATATTCCCTGTGGCAACATCCGTGTGAGGGATTTATAGCCCCGGTCTGGCGTGAACGAGGTCCGATCCAGGATCTCTGGTTCAAAGAGCCAATAGTGGTTTCATTTAATTGCAGACTGGCATAGAGCAGTCTCGCGCCAAATATAGTGCTGCAGTGCGCTGAATCATCGGCCTCAATGGCAGAATGGGCGACACATGACCTACCTTCCTCAAGTAAGTGATAATTAGCCGTTCTCTGCATGAAAGAAATTTCACGGCTTCCATTTAACATTCACTTGCTAGCTTGTTACCACTTCTTGATTCGTCGTTACCTTAAACTGTGGGGACTAGAATTCCAAAGAATGACACTTCCTACAAAATATGTGAATATGTAGTATGCGTTTCATTTGCAATGGGGACGGCTGAAGAGAAGGCTTGGTACATCTCCAAGATTAAATGTGCTTGTGGCTGATTGGATTAACGCTCCGCAAGTGGGCGTGGTTTTTGCAATGTTGTCACACCCTATCTTGCTTTACCCCACTTTTTCTTTGCCTCCCCCCACTCTCCCCTCCTTGTATTCCCCTACTTGTGCTTGCCCCCTCCGTCCTTTACATACAATACATTCGCTCGCCTGGCCCTAAGCAAGCTCTCCGGTCACGTGCAGGAATGCCGAGATACAGGCAGCCAACATGCCATTGACTCAATGCCATTGCAAAATTTTAAACATCTTGCACGCCCCAAAGAAAAACACTAGGGAGGGAGCAGAGGAAGTGCACGCCATATCTGTTTGTCCCCAGTTCATTAAGTTCCGTTTGTCTCTTTGTAACTCTGAACAAACCGACATGTCTCGCAACCAGCCAGATAAGAACTGTTTCAGCTATATGTCCCGTGGATTCGACTTCTGCCTCTTGAGACTTTTCCATAAATTCTTGTGGTTTCGGCCGATTACCTAGATGTTAGGTCCTCAAAACAACAATTATACAATATTGTGATTTCTACGTTAATTACACAGGCCTGCGATTAAAAAATACAAGGGAAGTGAAATCTGAACTTAATGTATTTTTCGGTGCTGATTTCGAAATAGTAGGTACATTATGCAACAAGCCTATAATGGCAATAATTTCCATACGAGTGTCTTAATTACCATTATAGGCGAGTTGCATACGACTGTTTATGTTCGACGATAAGTTAATCATAACTATTTTATGTGCGAACATAAATATTCATAAATATCTGTCGAGATTTCACCAGTTTTATGTAGCCTACTGAACAGAGCGCATGGGACGCAGAGAATACCTTGTATTTGACCATGGCCTCCTGGAATACCTCACTATGACACTCGCCACGCAGTGAAATGTATAATAGGAGGCCGTGGAAGTCAGCGCAGGTGCGATGCTATCCTCACCTAATTGGTCACACAACTGTTTCTTGAGCTCTGTTCGGTGGAAGAACTGCACCATAATGAAAACTTGTACTATAATGAGCATCGTTATAGTACTGTTTTCTGACATATAATATTTACATATCGCCAGGGTCGAACATAAATAGTTTTAAAGAGTTCTAACACGTCACGTCTTTTTGAATAAGTCAATTGTAGACTACCTGGATTTTTATGAGCATTTAGCTGAAATTGAACATGATAGAAGAACGTCTAGAAGAAGTCTCAAAGGAAAACGACTACGTACCTAATAGATAGGCTACTTGGTTTGTTTTGTTTTTGATCAGTTTAAAATGTGTTTCGAACGCCCATGCAATCATAGGCTAGGTCAACATAGACTGTACTTGTTCCTCTTGGTCAATCGTCTTTTTTATATTAGTTTATTCTGGAAACTGCACCATAATTTGATGTAAAAAGTTTAAACTCATGGGAATTATTATTTTTTGCTCTTCAGTTTAGCAAAAATATCGATATCGACTTTCCAAAAGAACTGACGTTGTGGAAAAATATGTAGATCATTTTCGAAATAACCAAATAACATCAGCGAAAACTTCTCTTGTATTTTTCAATAACTTCAATTTCGCAGGCCTGTGTTGTTTATTATTTTCAGAAAATTAATAATTGTGATTTTTTGATTTTGGAGAATTTTGGTATTAAGAACTGAGCACCGTGCCAGTTTTCTATTACTGAAAGGCGCAGTGAACCAATATTTCTGGCAAAATGAAAAATTTGAAAATACCAACGGTTGTGTAGCTTGCTGGATTAGGACTAAATAGGCCTACTGTATATATTTTATTTGAAATCTTTATTCGTTTGGAATGGACTTTGCTTTCTCATGATTGGACACTACTGCAAGAGCCTTCTCTACAGAACGGAATCTCGCAGGCGCCTAGTGACGAGTGTGGGCACTGTGGCTAGCCGCCTGTCGAGCAAGGTACTGCCGCTAGCAGCAGCGTAGCGCCCAACTAGTTCAACACAGTTACTGTACACATCTTAAAGTAGGCTATTTAATAATCATCATTAGGCCTACTTACATGAATTTCAGAGTTGCTGAATATGTTGTCCTTTATTTTCTAAACACACATTCCACCAACAAAGGAAGTTTTGGTACACTCGCCGTAATTCATCTTCACTGATAGTTCGTATCAGTGCAGTTATTTCATTCTTAAGAGCCTCCAGAGTACGCAGATTGTTTCTCTATACCTTTTGTTTGAGGTTCTCCAAAAAGTAGACTAAACATCGCATGGCGCTGAAACGTACGACGAGGGGCGTGGTGGCTCAGCGGTCTAGCTGTAGGCCTCTCACCAAGGCGGTCCGGGTTCGATTCCCGGTCAATGCATGTGAGATTTTCGAAGTGAAATGCCATGTCCTGTGGTTCGGATTCCACGTAAAAAGGAGGTCCCGTGGCTCATAATCACAAGATTCACGGTCACGTAAAACTACAATCTTCCTTTCCTTCCTTTTGAAACGTACGAACACCATTACTGGAAGACTTCTTCTTGAGAATAGCCTATACGTTTTCACTAGGAAAATTCGATATTTTGTTCTATAGCCTTCCTAACCATGTTCATGGGATACAGTAGCCTACAGTACTTCACAAGCCATAACTCTCTGAACTAAGGTATCTTGCCAGCTGGGAATGTAATTAAGCTATGACCGCATGCTGGGCTTCCCGACGCTCTGTTGTGTAACGGTAGATGCTAGACAATTGGTGGTGACTCAACGCCCGTCACATGGCGCAGGTGAAGTCCCGTTCTATAGGGAAGACTCACACTGTATAATAGTCGACAGTTAAAACACATCGCGTTGACCAACTCTTCATTGCTGTGACCATCTCTCTTCAGTGAAAATAACGTTCCATTTTCAAAGTTATTTGGATGGTACGACCGGTCACATCGATTATACCCATATTTTCGACATGTTGCGTGTTAGGCTTGTAAAATTTTATTTCACATGTGAAATGTTCAAAAACTAAAATTTTCTCTAATTCAACTGGAGCCATACAACTGCTAAATTATTTAGCTGATTTTCATCTGTTTTTAGTTCAACGAGTAGGCTACAGGTATTAAACTACCACCCAAACTTACTTTGTAGGAAGAGCCAAATTCGTCCACTTTTGTCGGAGGCAGTGCAAGCAATTAAAAGGATTTTCCGCCGGTTTGTCTGACTACAAGGAAGTTGCAAGGTTCATTCCTTCAAGTTTGTGAAGGTTATATCAAACAGTGCGTTGAGGGGACGATAACCTAGATGTTAGGCCCATTAAAACAACAATTATCATCATCATCATCATCATCATCAAACAGTGGTTTGGATGGGCCAGTACGAGACGGCACGATGTACCGGGAACAAATTATATTGCTTTACGGTAGGCCTATCACAAAGCACACATTTGTACGCAATACCCCGCTTCTTGCATAGAAAATGAATGAAAATCCACAGCCTGCTTCCAGTCTCCGACCGGGTCAGGAATGGAATGAATGAAGCCCCCATCTAGCGGCGAGGATATTAACTGTGCCGGCTGCCGAGGCCTGACGCACTCCTCTGGGGCAATGATTAAATGAATGACAGATGAAATGAAATGATAGTGGAGAGTGTTGCTGGAATGAAATTTTGACAGGGAAAACCGGAGTACCCGGAGAAAAACCTGTCTGCCTCCGTTTTGTCCAGCACAGATCTCACATGGAGTGACCGGGAGTTGAACCACGGACCCAGCGGTGAGAGGCCGGCGTGCTGCCGCCTAAGCCACGGAGGCTGCTTCTTGCATAGACTATGCTAAATATTAGTACGAATATACACAATGTTAGTAAGTCCACAGACAGACTCGTTAAACACAACGTCAGATCATGGACCCAAGTTATCTGGGTAGGCCTACTCGATAGAAGTGTGCTCGAACCCCACCGTCAACCGTCCTTCAAATGGTTTTCCGTGGTTTCCAATCCTCAACTCCTGAAAACGCCGGGACGGTACCGTACTTCCTTTCTACTCCTTGGTCAGTTATTTTCTTCATTCATTATTCATCTATCATTAACTCTTCTTGTGATGTTGGCGTCAGGAAGGATCTCCGGAAGATCTGAACTCTTCAAAAGTGGCCAGTAAATTTAATATAGCCAACCCGAGGTGAATTTTTCCAACATAGTCTTAATAAGGAATCAATCGAGACAAGCAGGAAAACGAGAAGAAAAGGTTAGGAGACTTTATAGCTATGAATTGTGTACTATAAGAAGAGTCCCGCAGTTGGTAGGCTATGTTCAATGGCGGTAAGAATTGGCTGAGTAAAATCACTTCCATATAAAATAAACTCTCCTCACCGTGGGCTATGTTTCCACTCCTTGTCTGCTTGTAGGTATGTCAAAAACGTCATTCATAATGACACTAGGTTAATTCATTACACTGCTGCCTTGGTAGGTTCCCGATCAGAAGGCCAGGGTTTCATTCCAAGCTCTGCCATACTATGAGAATTGGACTGAGGACCGCAAGTCTCCTAATATAAATATTTGCTACTGAAAAGTGAAGTTGAATTGAATCGCAAATCCCGGCCATTCTGGAAATTGTTTTCCGTGATTTGCCACTTGTATCCCGGAAAATTCTGCAATGCTACCCACCTTAAAGCCACAGACATCACCTTGCTGAGTCTAAACCTCTAGTGCATTATAGGCCTACTAGCCCCAGGTACGCATCAATCCTAACTAGGAAAGGTAATGGATAAGAAAGGAATAACTTAAGTGATATAAAAGACAGGGAAATGAATCGCCCATAACCCTCGATGAATTAGGATTGGCGGAACCTGGAAGAAAGTAGAGCTATAAAAGGGAGATAGAAAAGTGGAAGTGAAGAGGTCCTGCCCAAAAGTCCTGGAATAAGAAGAAAAAACTGACGTAGCCTATCTCTGGAATCCCTTGGAGTTGCCAAATTCAACTCACTATCCGTGAGCCCTTGAGGGTGTAGCGCGACCCATGATGCACCATGCATGGTGGGACTAAACACACTCTGCACCTACACACCTACTGAAGACAGGGGATATAATAAAATAAAATCTGACTACTCAAAGAATGTAAGTATCAGGAAAGGAGAGACAAAGGTCAATGAAGGTTGGACAATGGAAGACACCCTAGGCCTCAGATACCTTAATACCGTCAAGGTGGGAAGAGAACAAGTGTTGGCCAAGGAAGGTTGACGGGAAAGATAAGAGAGAGGAGGTCAGTGCAAGCAAGTGGAAGCAATGACGGACTAATCTAGGGTCCAGTGGTTACCAACCTACAGTACGTCCTACTACTTGTGAGCCCCTCGGAGAGGACAACACATTCTAGTAAAATTAGCACGACAAATGCCATCAGTCATATTCTACACAACCTACACACACGTCGATGTAGGCTCGGCTGATGACCTTAAATTAAAGGAAAACAATAGCAACAAGTTGTTCAGGAAAGAACATAACTTAGGCTATTGCCCACTTTCCCTTAAATGTATCTATTGTCTTCATCATGCAACCACCTCGTGTGTAGTGAATATCATTCTTGACTGTCACCCCTACATTCCCAGTTCGGTTCCCGGCTCAGTCGAGAAATGTAATTTTGGAACGAGGGCTGTAACGGGGTACACTGAGACGAGATGGGTTCGATTCCCAACTCAGTCATCCTAGAAGTGGCTTACCGCGGTTTCCCATTTCTGCTCCACGCAAATTCCGTAATGGTTCCTTACAGTACTTACGGAGACGGCTGTCTCATCCCCAATCTTTGCCTCAATTACAATTAGCCAATACACACTACTACAGACATCACAATAACACTGGCTAACAAGCAAATTCTGCTTGCGCACACCCAATTACACGGGACTGAGAAATGACCACGATGCCCAACCCTCAATATGAAAACAATTACGTTTACATGGGAGGCTTGGGTGGCGTAGTTGGTAGCATGCATGCTAAGCTTCTATGCTCAAGATCGCGGGTTCAAACCCGACCGAAGTCATCGGATTTTTAAAGAGCGTTAAAAACCCCTTCAGTGTGCCTTCCTTCGAGGGAGAAGCCCATGTCATAGATTTATGGCATTTAAAAGAACCTTCCACTAACTACCGTAAAATTGTGCAAAGCTAAATTTGTAGGTTATATTTGATGAACGCTCTATTAGTTCCAATGTTTCACCGCCAGGTGCCGTTTGCGGTGGAATCTAGTATCCAAGTTCACAGCTAGGTGTCGTTGACGGTAGCTTATGGTATCGAGAGTAGGAACTACTTGAAAGTGATCGGATGCAGTCCTTACCTGAGTTAGAGATAACACACACTACTGTCGACCAAAGTATTATGTGCACTCGAGTTTGAAGGTTGTTTGTGAAGTAACCAATAGACCTACATAAAATCTAATAATATCATCATTTTCGTCGTTCTATTTTACGTTAATTCATGTAGGTTTGGAATTTTTAATTTATTTTTTAATATTTTTCATCGCAGTTAGAACGCATAAAGTGCCCGTTTTTAAGCGTGTTTCAACCATGCGTCACATTTAAGAATTATTATCTCAAACACCCGTCATCAGATCGAATCCAAATTTTAACACCAGTTCTTCGAAGGTGCAGAGAACAATGAAATCCGGGAATATCAGCCCATATCCCGCAAAGAAGTAGAGGGAATCATAAAAGTCACAAAAAACACGAATAAATTGACAGGACTGGACAACATATCTTACGCAATCTTCAGATCTGCTGAGTGTTATCAGGTCAGACTTATTCAACAAATGCATAAACGTTGGACAAACATCAGGAAGCTGGAGGGGATCCATCAGCAAGTTTCTCTGCAGAGGCAGAGGCAGAGGCAAAGTTGAATGCCTGCAGAATTATGATACATGAAAGCAGCATGCTGAAATTATTTGCAAAATAATATTTACACAATAAAGTACAGTATATGCCAGAATGTTAAGTCATATCAACCGATTGGCACTAGAATCCGACCAGTTGGTCCCCGGAGTTTTGGTTTCGGGAAGGGTAAGTAGGAAACATTCAGCACGCGGTAAAAAGTCAAAGGGAAAGCTACACTGCACATTCGTTGACAATACCAAAGCTATCGACCATCTCAACAGGGAAGAACAAACCAATACTCTGAACAATGTCTTGCGAAAAACGCTTCCAATATCAAGAATTTAAAAATATACTATACTACAATATAACTTGGCGTCTGTACACTAACTCTAACTTATGCGCCCTATTTTCCTGCGCTCGGTTGATTAAATCATATAAAAAGTAATTTTAAATATTTTAAATAATGGATTCTTTTATATAGGCCTACGTTACAGGTCACAGAGTTATTTGGCAGGAGAAGAAGTTTATTTTGGTGGTTTACTATATGTTACAAAGTTTCATGATGATGATAATTGTTGTTTTAAGGGGCCTAACATCTAGGTTATCGGCCCATACACAAAGTTTCACTTCCGTCGCTTGATTAGAAAGAAAGAAAAGAGACAATATTTAAAAAATTGCACAGCCGCCATATCGAATTTATCAAAACAAAGAGTTAAATTACATGCTAGTATGTTTCGTCTTATGAAAAGAATTTCCCTGCCAAGTTTCACTCAAATGATTAAGTAGGGAGAAAAGCCTATTTAATTATGTGAAGTTTATGTGGCCGCCATGTTGGTTTGTGCTTACCAGGTTTTTCAAAGCCTTGTTGGTGAACTTCCTATTGTAGGCCTACTCTCTACGAATTACCTAGGTATTATCATACAAAATTGCAGAATGTCTAGATCAATAGAGTCGGAGATATTGAAATCCGGTTAAATAATTCGCGTGGCCACCATGCTGGGTTAGTGATACCTTTTGAAATTTGAAATGCATGGTCGAGGTTGAGCAAGGGAGTAGTAAATCCATTTCAAACTTCGTTGAGATTCCTTAGCCATTTACAATTTAATAGGGACACACACATACGCACTCACATTGTCATTGTTTCTGGGCCAACTTGCCCCATTCTATACGTTGCTTGTTCTGCTTCAAAATGATTGAATTAGACTACGTATTTGGCCTATTTGTCACCCATTTACAGTGAACAAAGTGTCGTAAGCTTGCGCCGCAATTGGCAACTTCCAAATAACTGATCGTATCTTGAGTCCTGGCTACTTATTGAATCCAGCTGTCGACCCCTAAATGGATAAGTCACGTGACCTCAACTCCTTCGAAAATGGGTCTATACCATTGGGATCTTCATTTTCTAATAGATAATTTCATGCTGAGCCTAATTAGAAAAAGAATCCGATCATAGGTCTGCCTGCTATTCCATGTGCATGGGTGAGCTTCATTCTAAAAATTGGTAAATCCCCCATAATTTTCATTAACTGATCGAAGCCCCGCCGTGAGGGTAGTTCAGTCTTGCTCGGTTACTGCGTCCGGATCCGTTAATCATTATTAATCCAATTAATCAACTCTTAATTACCGGCTTGAGTTTATATTTCATATATTAATTTCCTTATATTTGTAAGAACCTTGGCTTTCCATAGTTTTTAAATGTCACGTGCTCATTCACCCAGACAAGACACGTCTCCCTGGTCTGTCACAATGAGAGAGTGATCTCCAGCTCTCGCTGGCTTCTCTAATCTGCCTCTGTGTTTATTTTCTCAGCGCGATATTGGCTCGGGTCGTCCCGACAAAAAAGCCTCATTCAGACAATATGTTCTCTTAGCCCCGTTTTAACTATTGCAATACTGTCTTTCAAATAGGCTACATTACAAATTACCACAATGAAACTATTCCTTTAGGCTTGCTTGATCGGTATCAGCACCAACTGTTATGCATCTCCACGGCTGCGAAATTACGACATTATAAAACGGTAGTCTTGCCGGGAAGCCTTATGCGCATCAGAAACCAAAAGCACTAAGGGAATGGCCAAAATTAAAGACATTGAAAAACAAGAAGGGAAAATTCTGAGAAAAAATTACGGCGCTTTTCAGAGATAATCTGGCAGATCCAGAAAACGCCAACAGATGAATTATACAGAAATACTGAATCTATCACGACTCTCATCAGAAAACGCAGAGTGAAGTTCTTTACACATATCGTCAGTATGATCGACACCAGATGACTAAAAGAATATTCAACATAATTTCTACGTCGAAATTGGGTATTTCTTCGCACAAAGAAACTATGGAAGACTTACAACAATTACATATCACCATAGAAGAAATTCACGACTGCAGCGTTTGTAGAGAAAAAATCAGAAACCAGAAATTTAAATTTAGATCACAATCCAAAAGAAATAGGCGTGAAAGGACAGATGAAGAGAAGAAGGAACACAGTGAACGGATGAAAGGTTTTTGGGAGGATATAAAGACGAAATGAGCCACCACCAAAAGCTAGATATTTGTTGTTTTAGCGCTCACCTTAAAGGGGATTGTACGCAAATAATAATAATAATAATAATAATAATAATAATAATAATAATGACAGATAATTTTAAATGTAGTTGATCAAGGAATGGTAATAAAGTAACTGCAGGTCCCATGAATAAATTGAGGAACTATTTATTGCATTGAGAGAGTAATTGAAGCCAAACACAGAGTGTTAGTTAGACAAAATCTGAGAATTGGATTTAGTACATACACAAGGAATTGTGGTGGGTCGAACTGATCCGGTAGTCGTGAGAGCAGGAAGTACTCGGTTAGTGACTGTGTGTTGAATTGAATGTGTAATATGAAGCTACGATGAGGTAGGAGGCCACTGCCATGTGGGGCACAATATGAATCCTCATAGAAAGATAGAGAAAGTGGACTATAAGCGAGCAGTTATACTTCGACGTTATACAAGGCCATTATTAAGTCTTAATACTGAGCTAGAAATAGTCAACGAAATGAATTAATGCAGCATAACCCACGAGGTACTTCGAAGATGAGGGTTGCAGTGAACTACCACGATAAGTGCCACAATTGTCCAAATGTTAGTACAGTAACGATTCATGGTACAACCCAGAGGACAATATCTCAGTAATTATTATGAGGTGATATAAAATCAGTTAGAAGGTTCACTTGCGCATTGATCAAGGTCAAGTCGTAGAGTCTACGGTGACTTGAGAGAATACATATTCGGATGTTATTTATGTTTGATCCATGCAGAATTACATGTAGACGCCAGTACAGGCATACCCACAAGTCTAATTTTAAAGGAGGCATTGGCCCCACATAACGTAATGATTATTAATGAAAACCCTGAAATTTACACCAAGTTTTCCGACTGACGTGGGAAATGTAGAATTGTCTTTCAGTGTAGGCTAATTTAGAAATGTGATACGGCAAAAATATAGAATGTTGTATAGGACTCGAATTAATTGCTACGGGTGACGAGAAATCTTTGCTCAAACCTAGAATTGCTATGTCAAGTTGTTAAGAGTGAGTGGTCTCGCCCAATAGAAGATGTGTTCATAAAGCGATTGCCTTGTAGGGCAAATTAATTGTAATATCATGCTAATGTACTGAGGGATCAAGTCACATCGGAGTAAACCCGTCGGTTCTTAAAATTATAGTGAATTGGTAAGTACTGGTTAGAAAAGAAAGGACGTTGAATTGCAATAATCAGTTAAAAATCATTGAATTCCAAAAATCATTTGAAAGTTATTGAATTTCAAACTCAAATGTGACTTCGCCCGGTATCTTTAATGGTATACCCAGCGTAAGCTTAAAAGGCGTATTTATTTCTATTTTCAATGAACTACGCCCTATATCCGTTTTCGTCTTGGCATGATAGGTAAAAATCACTGACTGGACTATGAATTATATTATCAGGAAGATAGCATGTGCAAACGAATTCTTGTCAGACGCAATTTAAGAATGGCGAGGTGCATGAAACACATTCCCCCTTCCGTCCATCTAAACTTCACTGTGTATTTTGCGGAAAAAACGTTCACAGGCGAAATGAAGAGAAGCCGAGTTGCACTTCCAGGGAAACTCCAAGCACATACACTCTTCTCTGAAGTCTTAACTCGACACCTTTACTCGACACCGTAGATTATGGGTACATATGGTCGACACGATTCGACAGTTTGCTTCTGGCTGTAACTGGGGGCGATAGGCTCACTCGCTACCTAGCGTCGAAGCTAGTAATTGAATGATGATTGTTGGAAGAAATGAAACCGTAAAAACACTTGCAGTGGGCGATGTATTGAACCCTTCAGTATCGCAGTGTTTATATGCAAGAATCTTGATCAAGGGGTCGCGCTCAGTTCATAGTGTGATGTTTACGTTCGCAAAACAACATGCTCTACTGAGGGAAGGGTCATAGGATTAAAACTATAATTAAGAAAGGAAGTGACAAGACGTAAAATAATAACATAATTTAATGACTATTTGTGCAAAAAAAGTGAATATAGACAACAACAATAATAATATTCCTCCCTGAATCTTCCCATGACAGAAATATCTATCAACGTTGAGGATTCAGACAGATCTCCTCCTCATAAAAATGTGGATCCGAGTTCCACTAACTTGCATTGGGATTTTATGTACGCGTAATGACTAACTACGAGGAATGAGTACCTGGATGTCTGTTCGTTTACAGCGGGTAACAGCCACGATGCTTACGAACAATCATCTCGTAAATCAACGTTCACGGATATAGGACACTACACTAATAAAACCCCTTAAAAGTAATGCTGACACACAATCTAAAATCTAATATTTACAGGAATCTCCCTCGAGACCCTCCTTCAGTGCGATGACGGATCTGACAAATGAGCTGCCAACACGGCCAATTGCTCAATACACAAACAAGGAAAAGACAGCATCGCACGTGACTGCACGGGTCACTAATACGGAACATAAACATGGAATGGAACCAACAACAACAAAAGCCTCACCGGCTGAGGTTACCTTATATGAACAAAAATGCACGTTAATCTAACGCTTCGGAGATTATAGTGATTCGTAGGCAACTCCCATTTATTTAAACAATTTTTATCATTGATCAGTTCTTATTCTGTATTTCAAGTATTATTACGGAGCCAACAAGCACTCCACTAATGACCTCGATGCAATCTTTTCAGCCCGCCTTGTGAAAACAACTTCCCCCTTCTTCAAATCTTGCCATCGTCCAGCTCCAGTGTGTAAAAATAACTTGACCAACTGTCCCGTTATCTCGTAGAATCAACAGCAACAAATCTCAACCACATAAACATATGGTAAGACATTAATCGATATAGCCACATATGTCCTCGCAAGGCAACGATATGGACTTGGCACCAAGCTGACAGAAATCAGCCTACGCTGAAATTCCCGCTTGTAATGACCAATAGAATACACACACACACTGCTGGGAATGACATAACACTTTTCACACAGGTCGGTTGAATCAGATGCTCACAATCTATTTAAGAAAATTAAAACTTACGATAGAGCTGACTGCTCTTCGCCACAACTCACATTGCTCCACCGGCAATAAACTCACTGAATCTGATCAATAATAAACATTACAAAGGTTAATTTACCCTCCAATCTACTGTATGATTATATTAATTCAGTCCTACTTCTGAAACACAATATATCTCCGAGAGACGTTTCTTAACCGCATTGCGTAAACATATGCAAACACGGTTGTCCACATAGCCACGTTAGTTAAAGCAAACAAACAAGAACTTACGACTATGAAAAATTGTGCGAGCTGTTTCCATGCAAACGGTGTGTCAGACCAAAACTAAATCCACTACGTCAATCAATGCAAGCAAGATATTTACAAACAAAATATGTCCCATATACCATAAGTTAACTTGTCAGATAATAAGAATATTATTCAGTACTCATCCTCGGCCAGTCACCCGTCAGCGAACATCAGCAGCCATCTCCCTACTTAATGCTGCTTAGCTCATCTCAAACATCTCGACGGAGTGTTGACAGTTCCAAACTTCTTCCAGGATAAGCGATGTCATCTCTCGTGCTGATGCAAAAAGTTATAGATTATTACACACTCGATATCTGCCTACTAAATTCACCGTTTTAGGTACTTATTTCCCCAGAACAGTCTGTTGGCGAATTGTCGACGATACTGTCCCTACAAAATAGTACTGTGACTATCTATCACACTGAATTTACAACACATTTGTATTAATAAAAATCTGTGTCCTCATGACACGCAAAGTACAAGTGCCTACGTCCTCAGACGCGCAAAATATAATAATAACCTGTGTCTTCCGACACACACAATGTAGTAATAACCTACGTCCTCAGACGCACAAAATGTAATAGTAATGTCTTGGCTCTTCACGCCACTTATAAATGAACTGGCCCTAGGTATCGATAGGGGGGGGGGGGGGAATTATATAAAAATTTCTCAAAATAATAGTAGTACAGGAATGAAACAAATATCACTGAACTCGTAAAATTGCGCAGGTCAAGAATATGCCCATTAATTCTAGAATCGATCGTAGAGATGTTGTCTAGCCGATCTCCCGCGTTAATGCTAGCTATCGCGTGCCCAAGCTAGACTTGGCGCGTTCGTAAGCATTCATCTCTCATTGGTTCCACTTTTTCGTTAACTTCGCGGTTTTTATCAGACCTCGGCCTCGTAGGAGTGTCCAGTAGTACCATCAGCCACTCACGTTACTGCATTATATTTTTTTTAGGCGCGAATAGTACAATGAACATGCCATAAGCGTGTCTCACCACGCGTCCCTTCTATTCTGAGGTAGCCAGCACCTGTCCTTCTGAAACATTGCTAGGCTCTTTCTTTTCACAATCCTTAAGTATTTAGCCTTTTGTCAAACTGCTGGAGGTATGTCCCCACTGTCTCCCACAAATGCTTGAAGTTTCCTCATCTTCGTCTGGCTATTTCATGACGCTGGTGGAAATATTAATTAATTGTAGAAATAAAACATCGAATCATTTATCCATCAGAGGATAAAGGGTTCAGTATTGAAGATAGAGTTATGTTGTCCCGGACGTTTTTTTTGTAGTATATCGATATTTTCAACGGTTTACCCAGTGTAAGCGTAAAAGGCACACGGACGGTAGTTCCTCTTTTTTCGAATTTTTCACTGAAATCATTACTGCTTGGCTTCACTACTGTAAATTATTATATTATATTATTATATAATTATTATTATTATTATTATTATGATAAATGGAAAGATGCCTTCACTCTCAAGAGAACAAAAGCAAAGAGGTCCTTTACCGTTGTTTACCGATTAAATATCCGGAAAATTCAGGGACCTAGGATCTTGGACACTGCCACCTCAATTCCAACCCTAAATACAAGTGTTCTAACCAATACATAGGCTGCTCCAGGGAGACACAGATTATCAGATACAGTGAATAAGCAGCCAAATGCACGAGACTAAATACAATGATATCTTAATCACAGAGAAAACACTCTTGGCATTTGGACTTCAGTTTCTGCGCATTCACTATAATTGTAAACAAGCACACCCATAACTTCAACAAGTAACCCTGTCAATATGGCTCCCATCTACTGAGATTAATGAGTCGAATCCAAGCTCAGTCGAATGGCTCTGAACATGCTTAAGTGTGAGAGACCCATGTAGATAGGCTAAATATCCCCGTGTCGGCCGATATTCCATCACTCTGGCATATCAAAACCACAGCAACTAAAAGGCATGTTAAGCACGTATTGAAACAAACAATTCCATAGAGAACGACGCCACCTATCTTTGTGCATCGTAGATGTGCTATATTTTGGTTAAGTCTCCCTTCATCCCAAGTTAGTTTAGTTTTTAAGCGATCGACTCATCCACGTGCTAGAATAAAACTTGTAGAGATGAATGTATGTCCACGATAGGTTACTTGTTTTATCGATTTCTCTACATCAGCCATTTTAAGACTGATCACAAGTAGCCACACTGCCCCAATATGCACGCTGACATCTAGTGGCCATACAGGCAACCTACAGTGTTTGTGCACGGCCGACTGAATGCGAACTGCGCTCATACCGGCCTAGACAATGAGACCTTTTACATGAAATCTAGTTAGTTACTTAACTGCTCACACAGCGCTGTTGACCAAGCATTGCACGACTAAGACTTATCTCTACTGTGCCCTTTCAGCAAGAAATATGCAAATCACAGTATGCCAGCATTGCTCAATTCGGGATTTTCGGGGTTGCAGTATGTTCTCCCACTCTGTGACTTACACATTTTGGATTAAATAGAGGATACACTTGCAAAAATAACAACAAAATCAACTCCTATTTCAAAACATTTAATTAACTAAAAATTATGGCGCTACAAACAATGAAACCAATAAACTACTGACCAAAATCCTTCTACTCGTTCATAGTGAACAAGGAATAATCTAAAACTCAAACAAATTTTGTATTAAAATACATGGATTCCTTCAAACCAACAACTCATAATTATTTTCACTTCCATAAAGTATCTATCTTAAAGTTCCATATAACCACGAGCTCCTTTGGCTCGATACTTTCCAATAATAACGGTGTCATTATTTTGTACACCTCAATACTATTTTTATAGTTTCTTATCCTCAAAACAAATATATAATTACATTTAAAGTACATGTTAATTCTCTACTTAAATGTTTGGGCATTTCACATGTTCTCAGCATTACCATCTCTCTCAAGTTTTACAAATTCACTATAGTGATCGGGAAAATACTTGTGTACTCCAGAGTTACAAAGATTACTTGACAAAGTCAAAAACTATGATTACTCCCAGAATCTAGTTATCTTCATTGAACTCATGGAATCCTACGTCCATACAACATTACAATAGGGATTTTTATTTATTTATTTGTCTTATAAGACCATGATCACATAAGAAAACTACGATCTGAACTGGCAAGCGATAATTTCATCTACAAGGACCTCGGTTCAAATCCCGGGTCATTAACAACTTTTAAACACTCACGGTGTATTTATTACTTCTTACAGACGGCCTTCACCGACCCTCCTCCTACTAGGGTCTAACCGCATACTTGAGCGAGATTTATGACTGTGAGGGTAACTTCCCGTCTAGCCTGCGTGTGGGAGCTATACTCAATGCTTTTAAAACAAATCTTTCTTTCTTTTCAGTTCTCTGGGGAGACATGGCATTTTACTTCTCTTATTTACTTTCAACAACATTATTAGGTT
Source organism: Meconema thalassinum (assembly GCA_946902985.2). Classification (NCBI taxonomy): domain Eukaryota; kingdom Metazoa; phylum Arthropoda; class Insecta; order Orthoptera; family Tettigoniidae; genus Meconema; species Meconema thalassinum. The sequence continues at coordinate 1,169,795,262 of OX336389.2, forward strand.
CATAAACCACTTTCGTAACCTTGGCATTATTAATTATGAAGGGTCCTCATTGATTGGGAAGAGTAATACACATTCTACGACGAATACTTAGGGGCTTCAACAACAAGACGATTCTAGGTTCGAATCTCTTAACATGCCTCGGGAACCATTCCCACATTGGAGGACTTATACAAAATGCGATTTAGGGTCGGCCGTGGCCTACATGACCAACACTCATAATACCATACATTTGCTCCCTATTACAATATAATAAAACACACATGGCCTCGTGATCTACGTCACTATTGGAGGACTTACAACATAGCTCTAATACCGCAATCAACTACCCCTCATAAGTAATTTACCAAGTACATTTAGATTCTACGCATTCCTAGCGTGACATTTTATTTTAATTGCGCTCCATTGCGCTATACATTATTTTAAAGCCTAGCGTCTTCCAAAGAACTGATAAATTCCATATTAACAATTGATACATATCTCAATTTTTATATTAATCTTTTCCCTTGACAATAATCGCTCTATTTTTAAGAACATGCATTAACATCATGTCTTATACTTTTATTAAGGCTCCAACGCTCTTATTTTCATATCATTCAATTTGATCTTTATTTATATTTCCTTTATTATTATTATTATTATTATTATTATTATTATTATTTATTTATTAGTACGCTTGCTTTTATAACATTCGTCAAATACACTGACATTTTATTCCATACATTTCCTCTACAGGATTTATTCTTTCACATAATTATTTATAATTTCTCAAATTTTATTTGTTCAGATCGCGTTCTTATTCTGTTATTAGTTATTTAGAAACATCCCTTTACCTCAAAACTCCGGTGGATTTGTACACAAACACTTCCCCGACACCAAAACATAATGAAAATCTATACTCACATGTTTTAGGTCGTTCCCTGACCTTCCTTCTCGTGCGATGCGTCATTTTTGCCCACTCTTTTAAATTACTCCATCTTGTACAAATTCATTGCATGTACAGACATATCCTGACACATATTTAACACGTATACATTTAACACTGATAACATTTTAAATACACTGGTGTATCCGTTTAGAATACACAATAAAACACTGAAAATATATTACTTTTAACACAAAATCTTGATATATTTACACTTCACAAATTCTGATCACTAGGCTGCTATTAAGCCTATCACACGTGACCTCTTGACCTCCCGTCTCCAAGGGTGAAATTTAGTAATGTCGGCTTCCTATCCTGCAGAATATGAAAGTCTCGAACCATCTACTTCCTCCCTGCAATAGCACTCCTTCAAATCCCGTTCCTGACGATCTGCTATTTCTCTGACTCGAACGGCTCCCTTTTAGATCCTATTGATTGATCTTAGCGAAAGTCTGTTCTGTTCACGGTCCCCTCGATAATCTATCGGTGACCTATGGATTTTAGCAACTAATACTTCTCGTAACTTAGTGCCTTTTAATAGTTCATCTGCTTCCTTGAAACAATGTCTATAGTTTCCTTCTCTTCTTCGCTTATTCGGTTCTCGAACTTCTAATCTTCTAGAATACTTTGCGAACCTTATTCTGTCTGTCCCTGCTCGGGTTCTTTAAATTTGATAAAATGTTTATCTCGCTGTTACGGTACTTCCGTACGTTATGATACTTTTGGTCATATTTTAAGACCTATCGCCCTGGTTCTAAGTTCGCAGCCTGCTTTGACTGTATTTTATGAACTTTTCACGGTAAACTTTATACTGTCGGACCTAAATCCTGTAACTAGGATTTTCCTAATTCTCAACACGGCGATACTGTAATATTACTTCTTTGCAACTCCTTCCGGATGCACGTAAGTTATTGATACCGCGATGCCCTTGGCTGTCGGATATTGTCTATGCGATGTGATATAGCATCTCCCCTCAAGGATTACTGGTAAACTGCCTTCGATGTGTTACAGCGTGACGCCCCCTCACGGACTGTCGGAATACTGCATTCGGTGCTTATACTTGTTGTACGGTATGACCTCCCCTGAGGTTCATACGTCTGAAGACTGCGTAATGATGATGCTCCAGCGTCACGCCCCCTGGACGGACTAGTAACTGTATTCACTGTCTGATGTAGCCTGACGCCCCCCCCTCGGGCTGTCGGAAACTGCATTCGATGTATCTGACACAGTGTCACGCCCGCAGGCTGACAATAACTGCATGTTTGGCTTGGTGAGGCCAGGAGTTTTATACTCTTTAGTCAAAAAAAGATAAAATCCTAGTCCTTTTCGTGACCAACTTTTGAACTAATTGTCGCACAATTATAAAAATTATATCTCCAGAAAGCTCGTCTTCCAAACGTCAAATGATCTCACTGCGCATAAGAATCGATCGTGCATTTCTGAGATATTAATTAATTTTTACTCTTCAGCTGCGTGGGTGGTGCTGTTCATTTTTAAATTCCCCACTCCTCGGGTATCAGTGAATCCCCGATGACGTATGCTGCGTTTGCATTTCTTTCCTGGGCAATTATTAAAAGCTTTTTCTTTACACAAAAATCTCTAATCCGAAATGATTCACAGTACAGTATTTATTTACTTACTTTTATTCCTGCAAATGGGTTAAATTTAATTATTCTTCTTCTGGCACAGCGGCGCTGTTGCCGTTTTACTGCAAGGTAAGCTTGATTTCCGAGTCGTGCTTCTCTGTCTTACAGTCCAAACTTTCCACTCAGTCTATTAATACTCATGACCGGCTCCTTATCAATGAGTCAGGAGGCATGATCTCATTTCCTGAACACCTGGGTCCAGCTTCTTGCGCAACGTTATGCTAGCATCCTTGCTTGAAATCTTTCTCCGTTCCATTAGAGACTGTATGTTTCTTTCATTCCTTTCACAAATACATGGATTCGACCCCTTTTGAGCCAATGGTGCATGGGTTCACTACGTAGTGTAAAACAAAGTCCCCGATTCTTGGATATCACGGGTAATCTCGAGAACCACTGGATGGATTTTGATGCGGCTTTCACCATTCTGTACAGGTATTATCGAGGAAGATTTCTGTAGAAAATAATAATTTATTTATGATCAAATGGAGCCTAGCAGTAACGATTTTAGATTTCAGTGAATAGGTCGAAGAAAGAACTTGACGTCCGTGCGCCTTTTAAGCTTACGCTGGACAAACCGTTAAAACTATCAATATACTATGAGTGTAAGAATTGTTCAGCATGAAAAATTGTACAAAAACGTCCGCGTGAGCATATCTCTATCTTCGATACATCGCCCACTATAAGTGTTTTTAGTTTGGACGGGAGGGAGATTTGGCATGCATTTCGCCATTCTTAAATTACGTCTGACAGGAATTCCTTGCACATTCATAACTGTTCCCGGGCGAAGCCGGGGCGGGTTGCTAGTGACACTATATATTATTATTATAATTCCCGCAATATCAAAATGCAAATTATATCACAAAATAAAATAGCGTGCTAATAAATCTAAGAGAAATTAGACATACCTTGCACCTCGTTACAGTTGAATTCGATCAGAATCACTCGGTTTTCATTAAAGATTATGCATTTTCCTGCTGAACGGTTTGGAAGTTCGGCAACAGGAAACTAGGACTGTTATTAACTTAAAATAGTCATGTTTGTATTGTTGTACTATTTGTGTTCATGATTTCATTACATTGTCAGAATTAATGCTTTAATTAGTAGGGTATACTACAGTATTCAGTGTACCTATTATAAATAAAAACCGTGAGGTTTCTCACCTCCCCATGTTACGAAACCCAGTTGCCTAATACGGGGAAAGTGCACTTTTAAAGTTAACAATAATATCAGAAGGCATTACAACATCAAACGTGCCCATATTTGTAATATACATAGTATATCGCCTGAGGTTTACATTGGTGAGAAAACCAAAATTATTCCGTTCCTTCTTATGTCTAATGTGAGCCCTATAAAAAAAACTCCCCATATTTGGCGACTTTCCTCTACCCATTTTTAGAAGATACCTTATGCACTGGACAGTTGAAACCGTGATTAATTGTATAGGTAGCTTCGTAAGTCTCAGAACTCAGGAAGTCCTTTCTAGCAGCGTTACTAGCAGCTTTCAAAGTTTCAAGGTAAAAAAGAAAATATTCCTCTGGCCAGTTTAGGTGACTGTCATTTAATGAGAAAAAATGCCCTTTATCTGGATTTCTAGACTGAATATGATGATATGTGACGCTTAGGTCATGCATAGCGAACCATTTATTAACGTTTTTTCAAAAAAATTATGGTTGCTTCTGCGTCCATGAATGTGTACGCTTCCGGGTGCATGCCTATATTTTCTTTCAGTGTACTAATGGCACCAATAACTTCTGACGAGAACACTTCCTTGGCACGCCGAACATTCATTTTTTTTTTCAAATTTAGTGGGTTCGATGTGCTTTTAGTGAGGTGTCTGACCGGTTTGACGATCTCATCCTTTTGCATTTTGTATAGTAATGACAAGTATTTCCCTGAAATTATTCCAGTACCATCAGTCATCTCTCGTTAGAGAAACTGCGTTCTAATGTTTTTTTTAGGATATGACAATGATCAAAACTAGGGAATAAATTCCTAGACTCGTCGTATGGGTGATTGACCATTGGTAGCAAATTCCCTCCCCCTAAATGCCTCATCATTGTAGTGTTAGTTTTGTGATTATCAGAGACAATTATTATAATTATGAAACCGCATTGTTCAACCTCGAGAATAACGTCCAGCAGGAGTTTATGTAAGTCCCGTCCTGACTGCTGCTTCGTGATAAAGAAGGCACACGGTATCTGATAATTTGTCGAAAGATCTCTTAGCACAAAACACAACACACGATTGGCTGCTACTTGTGCCCGGCTGTAATTTTCATCCTCTCATTCCTTTTGATGAGACGGTGCTGGAATTGTGTCCTTGTACCCGAAGAAGGTGCAAGGTATGTCTAATTTCTCTTAGATTTATTAGCACGCTATTTTATTTTGTGATATAATTTTCATTTTGATATTGCGGAAATTATAATGATAATAATTATATAGTGCAACTAGCAACCCGCCCCGGCTTCGCCCGGGAACAGTTATGAATGTGCAAGGAATTCCTGTCAGACGTAATTTAAGAATGGCGAGGTGCATGATACACAAATCCCCCCTTCCGTCCAAACTAAAAACACTTATAGTGGGCGATGTATCGAAGATAGAGATATGCTCTCGCGGACTTGTTTTTTTTTTTTGTAGAATTTCTCACGCTGAACAATTCTTACACTCATAGTATATTGATATTTTAACGGTTTGCCCAGCGTAAGCTTAAAAAGCGCACGGACTCCAGGCTCTTTTTTCGACCTTTTAACTGAAATCGTTACTGCTTGGCTCCCTTTGGTCATAAATAAATTGTTTTCTGCACAAATCTTCCTCGAGCTTACCTTTACAGAATGGTGAAAGCCGCATCAAAATCCATTCTGTGGTTCTTGAGATTTCACATTTAATAAACGTACTGTACAGCTGTTTATTAATCGCGCCTACAATGGGATGGGAGTGCGCTTTATCAGCGCCGAGTAGAAATTTTCCAATTACACGTTATGCATGGGCTCTAACTGGGATTTTCAAGGCCGGTGTAAAGCGCAGCTCGCGTTCAGTCGGCCGTGGTTTGTGTGCGTTGTAATATAGAGGGTCTCCATAAGAGTGAATGCTCGTAGTGAAGAGATTCTAGCATAAATTACTTGGACCGCTGTATGTCGAGCATATTTTGAGCACAAATGATAAACTTGACGACATCGCACAGCACCGACACGTGGTAGTATTGTAAATAATCCAGGGAACGCATGAGATTGCTACGTTAAGACTACTTAGCTTATGATCGAAGCAACTCAAGAGGTTTGTTTAGGCTTATCTATTGCAACGGCAATCAGAACAAGTAGTTTCATGACGAACTAAAGAGCATACTTTCTTAAAATTTAAGATGGGCTACAATCCTTATTTCTCTAACTAGACCTGTTTAGAATGCTGGTAGCACTGACATTATAAGATTAGCATTATAAGCAGCACAGCATGTTCAAAATTGTTTCGTTTCATGGATTCTCAACCATTGAGAGTATACGGCTCAAATGACCCGCGAGAGTTATTAGGTAGTTGGTAGGACTGAGAATGTGCACAAGTACCACTTATAGTCTTATGGCATACACTCTATAATACAAAATTTGGTAGAATACCACTGAATGTTATGGTATTTATTTGCAGTTCAACATGGAACACATTAACGTACGTAGAATTATTTTAATAACACTGATAAGTTATATTACATATGAAAATGAAAATCCACTGCCTGCTTCCAGTCTCCGACCGGGTCAGGAATGGAATGAATGAAGCCCCCATCTAGCGGTAAGGATATGAACTGTGCCGGCTGCCGAGGCCTGACGCACTCCTCTGGGGCAATGATTAAATGAATGATAGATGAAATGAAATGATAGTGGAGAGTGTTGCTGGAATGAAATTTTGACAGGGAAAACCGGAGTACCCGGAGAAAAACCTGTCTGCCTCCGTTTTGTCCAGCACAGATCTCACATGGAGTGACCGGGATTTGAACCACGGACCCAGCGGTGAGAGGCCGGCGTGCTGCCACCTAAGCCACGGAGGCTTTATATAACATATACGTGTTGTAAAATATTCATCTGCTATATTAAGACATTATAATGTAGGGTAGAGTCAAGTTACTCCGTGATATCAAGTAATACCGTGATAAAGCGTATATCCTCTATCACTACGTAGGTTCAATTCCGAAAGTTCTAAGTTTTTACCAACAGATGGCAGTAGAAACCAGAAATCCAGGAAGCCCTTGCGTTCTCTCTTTGACCAACTCAATGAGGTTTAAAAAATATATTAACAGAGAATTGATATTTCAACAAGTGATCCACAGCCATTGAAATCTTAATTTTAATTTCTTATAAACAGCTGTTTCATTGTATAAGTTTCATTTTAACATCAGTCAGAGGTAAGATGCAGACCATTCGCATACAAAACTTACATGCATGTAGTGTTATGCATGCAAGGTGTGTGAGCTTAGCAATAAGTACGTTTTTCTTAGGTTGGACGCTGAAATGGCGCCAAAACGGAATAAAGAGGCTCGCTCCTACACAGCTGAAACACTTAAAGAAGCATTGAGGTCGATGAAGGAAGAAGGATGATCCGTATACAAGGCCAATAGACGTTTTAATAACCCGTGAAGTACACTAAAGGATTATTGCACAAAATAGTCAGCCGATCCAGGAAGTGCAACCCTTGCAAAATTTGGAAAGCCATTCGTTGTGTCACCCGGATTTGAAGTAAAGATAGTGTGTCAAGATAGACACAATAGATCGGTCTTGGCCTAATTCCAGACCCAGAACAATGAAGATGATGGTTGTGGTGCATGAGGTGGCTCCCCTGACGGATGGCACCAAGAGGAAGAATGGAGCCGAATGGATTGATTATCAGTTTTTTAATATCTGGTACCAATAATGTCTATTTTATTTGTGATAGGTGTAAGGAATCAGATAGTGACTATGAAGACTTAAAATATGTTTAATGGAATATTTTTAAAAGAATGAGTTTTTTAAATAAAAAACTGTGCAGTGAAATGTTTCAATATGGGCAATAGGCCTAAGGGGTAATAGAAACGTATTATCTACATACGATTTGAACACTTTCATTACATTAAACATTAATTTTCACGATTAAAAAGTACACTGAATGGTGAGCACCATGCTATCACGGAGTAACTTGAATATCACGGCGTTACCTACTTCTGCTACCGGATTTTGTTGGTTAATACCTTGAAATAACTTGTGAATATTTGTAAGATATAGTCTATGCCAGAAATGTTCCGTGGGGTATTCCTCTTTAACATGAAATGAATCGAAATAACTGAAATCTAAAATTTCAGAAATAGTAACAAAAAAAAAGCTTAGTATCACGGAGTTATTTAACTTTTGGAGTTTCAAACTGTTTATATGAACGGATTCTAGATAGTCTAGGGTTTACATGTTCTCAGAATGTTACTAGGCAGTTGGTAGTCCCGTGGACTCTTTAAAGAGGCATTCTTATGTCTGATAAGACATACATTGAACAAAATTAGGTATAAGCATAAATCCATAAATTATAATGACAGTTGCATGCAGTTAAACATTGAACATTATACGCTTGCATAGAATTACGTTGGTAGCACTAGCGTTGACGATTTACTCTAAAACGTCAAGGACTTACACTGAGCTAAGTTTGAAGTTCTTCCGTGCAGCTATTTCGAGATATTGACTCATGGATTAATACGCAGTTGTCAGCACTGGAGTCTCGTATAATGAGCAAAGTTCTAATTTATAAATCATACATTGAACATAAAAAGCCTCCGTGGCTTAGGCGGCAGCGCGCCGGCCTCTCATCGCTGGGTCCGTGGTTCAAATCCCGGTCACTCCATGTGAGATCTGTGCTGGACAAAACGGAGGCAGACAGGTTTTTCTCCGGGTACTCCGGTTTTCCCTGTCAACATTTCATTCCAGAAACACTCTCCACTATCATTTCATTTCATCTGTCATTCATTTAATCATTGCCCCAGAGGAGTGCGTCAGGCCTCGGCAGCCGGCACAGTCCATATCCTCGCCGCTAGATAGGGGCTTCATTCATTCCATTCGTGACCCGGTCGGAGACTGGAAGCAGGCTGTGGATTTTCATTTTTCACATTGAACATAAAAACATTTGGATGAATTCCATTCGTTAATATGGAAGTTACATCCAGTTAAAAACTGAAAATTCCAACGCATGTAGGATCGTGTTCGCAATAATGTCATACAAAGTTTACTCAAAAATTAATATGCAATGTGTGTGCAATGTTCAGAAGTGTTCGCATGTATACGTTCTGATATATTGAGACTACAGTTAAAATATAGGGAGCGTTTGTCAACAATTGGCAGCCGTGGAGTTTCTGAATGTATGCTTAGATTCATCTCTTTAAGTACACTATGCACGAACAAAATTTGGTTGAAGTCCAATAGACAGTATGGACGTTACATGCAGTTAAACATTAAACCTACCAGCACGCGTAAAATCATGTTGGCAACAGTGTCATAAATGGTTTACTCAATATTAATCTGAAATTTTCTCTTCTACACGTGAGCAAAGAACTGTTGGCCTGCACACTTTCTGATATATTGAAACTAGGCTTCAAAATTATAGAGAGCATTTACCAACAGTTGCCAGCCTTGGTGACACTGAATAAGCCCAATTTCAGCCAATAACAAACACAGTGCACGTACAAAATTTGGTGGAAGTCCAATAGATAGTATGGACGTTGCATGCAGTTAAACATTTAAACTACCAGCAAGCATAGAATCGTAGTCTATTGTCAACACTGTCGTGTGCGAGCTCCTAAAAATAATTTGAAATGTTATGTTCTGCATGTGTGCCACTTTTTGTATGGTTACCATGCATACCTTCTGAGATATCCATTTTAGAGTACAAATTTAAATGATTATTTTTTAGCAGTTGGTAGTACTGACGTCAATTTCAAATATAGCATTGAGATGTCCTGGTGGGTAGATTATAGGCTAGGGAATAACCCACCCACCAAGGGAAGATGATTAAGAGAAGGAAGTAGATTTGGGATTTGGAAAAGAGGGATAGAAAAATAGGAGGAGAGTCCCACAAAATTAATAAGTTGAGGTTTAAATACGCTTAGAAGCAGTTGCCAATGGAAATTATCTCTCGGATACCTAAAGTAGGTACGAGCTTGGTCGAGGCTAACGGGAACCGCAGCTAGGACTTGGGCGGTTTGCAAGAGAGAGGCTTTAGTACATTTCCTCCCGAGCATGTATAAAAGTACTATGGGGAAGGGTGATGGTCTGACAAGACTTAGAGGAACAAATTTACTGTATGTTTTCTCAAAGAAATTAGGTTTTACAAAGTGATTCGAAGAATGCCAATGATTTAACTCAAGCTTGGTATTTTCAATTTCCAAAATTATGGAGTTCCTGTAAGGGCGACCAAGTGTCTCTAAGCAGGAATATGATAAAGGATTATGCCTTATTGGGTAATCTTGGTAAATGAACCAATGGTTGCATTGGACAATGGCTAAGCTTTTACTCAGCGAGGAGCCGGCTAAAAGTTTAGACAAAAAGAAACACTTATTTTTTAGAAAACTGACCATACGTTTTCGGAGAGGGTCTCCACAAGCAGGTAGTTGGCTTAGCGAACTTTACTTGCCTTACTGGCCAATTAGAATTAGCTATTAACGCTAAGAAGAACTTTAGTAAGGTGAAAATTAAGAGTTCTTGCTCAAATGCAACAAATGGTGAAAGCCCTATTAAAGATTTTAATGTCATTGAGTGAGGAGAGTCAAGGAAGACAGGATTTTGCCTAAACTTTATATTCGCAAATGAAAAAGCGAAGGGAAAAGATTTGTTTATTTTACAATTAGAAAAAGTTTGATGAAATTAACAATTATGCAATATAATTTTAATTAACATAGTTCATTTGAACTTTTTAACAAATAGGGTCGCAGACCTCTCAACATTAAACGGTTGCTCCAGGCAATTGACAATTTACAAGGTTTCAAACCTTACATGTTTCTAAAATTTTTATAAGAGTTAAACCAACAAACAATGAAATAATTAAAGCTTGAACGTGAATTGGAGTACAAAAAGTGTACCTTAAGAAATTCTTGAGAGAATGTTCTAGAGAAAATGACAACTTTGAAAATGACGATAATAACAACGTGAAAATAAGATAGAAGTTCCTACAACTTCTTATATTTATACAGAGTTAATATATGAGAATTACACAAAGAGGGCAGGTCACTTATTGTGAAACCTGAAGAAAGTGAAAAGGAAGTTTCTAGACTTCCTATGTTTAATTAGGAATCACGAGAAAAATGGGGCAGTTTCCATTTCGTGAAACCTGAACATGACTCGCTCAAGAGTTTAGAGAATTGTTTTCCCTGATTTTGAAGGGAGGAACAATGTAAGTTTGAAACGTGTGTTAGACACGTATCACAAAGATTATACAGAGATACTTAATGATAAACCAACAAAAATGGAAGGGCACTTCTTAGAATGACACCTTATTGAAACCGACCTAGATTAAAAGTTTATTGCAGATTGTTAGTGAAAGGTTTAGGAAAGAGAAATGGGAATTAAGGAAAATGTTCATGGCCTTATTTAATATAATCGGACGATCGCGACGCGGTAGAAACGTGGAGAAAGCACTGTTTATCACTGTAGTCTATGAAGATGGATTCAAAGTTCACTATAGAAACACTAAAGTTCATGAAAAAGAAAGTTATTGCAATTATGGAAAGAACTGATTGCACTATATAGATGAGAGTCTATTTCTTGAAAAAATTGTAATTTACAATTAAATGCGCCATAGAATTTTCCAGAGGTTCCAGCGGTGGAAGAAAGTTAGCTATTACAAAAATTTATAAGGAAGATTCCTCATTTTAACTAGCATTTTCACAGTGCGTGAACAATACTTAACGACAAGACTCGCAGATAGAGAACAAGGTCTAGAAGGTTCCAGAACGACCTTAGCAGAAAATGGGGTTGAGAAAATCCAACGGAGGAAATAGTTTTATAATTATAGGCAGTGGGTATTAGATAATATCCCACGTAGCGAGAGGATTTCTCGTTTGAATCGCTTAAGAAAAGCTCTTTTGTTTTAGTAAGGTTGGCTTATACAAGCAAAAAGCTCAACATTGCAAATCCCACGAAGAATGATCATTGCTCCAAAGTAAATCATTTCACACTGCCTATAAATTATAATTAAAAGCACTTGGAAGTTAAAACCATGAAGATGAGGTTAAAACTTTTTAAAAATGGTACTTATCTTGATTTCATGTTGAAGTCGGATTTCTCACTGATGCTTAGAGTTCCAACATGGCGTAAAAGAGGGTGAGCCTCTTGGTTTGAGGAGGCAAGCTCGAGCGGAGCTTTGACTGAACGAGTCAACTGCAGACGGAGAAGTGAGAGCAGCTCAACGGAGCACGGAGAGACCACGGAAGGGGAAAGAGTGGGGGTAGGAAACAAAAGGTATACATATCAGCATAACCAACTTAGCAAAAAATAATTTTCTTCTTGATGGATGGTCTTCTAAGAGTTGATAGTAGGCGATATTAGCGCAGCATGGTGAGTGAAACAGTAGACGTAGTCCTCTTGCTCAAGGAGAAAATAGCTGACGATAGTAACGAGATCTGGTGGCCAGATGGATATGTAAGTCCTCTTGCACGATGAGGAATTGAGTAGCTTCAGAGGTTCGCTACTAGATGACGCTAGGTGGGTCACAGAAGTTATATATCTGAAACATACTTATGAAGACATAAGAGATATGCTCAACAAGGAGAAAACAGATGATCACTGTTGGTGGTTGACAAAGAGGAAGGAAGAAATGAACATGCAAAGAGCAATAAAAATTATATCTCAGGTACCGTGTATTCAAAGAATACACCATACTGGGGGGAAACACCAACAGAGAGCAAATAAACAGTTACACATTTATTGGAAGCGGGGCGATCAAAGACAGTGGTCTTGTGATCGGTCCATTTGTGGTCAAGATTCTGGCCACCCTGACTCTCCCATCTCTTCCAGGGTAACATTCGGTCACCCTACCAGAAATCCATACTAGGGGGGGTGAAACATCCCTAACCAAGACCAAGTCCCCCACTTTAATGTCGGGACTGGAAAGAAACCACTTCTGCCTCCGTTGCAAGGAAGTTAAATATTCCAAGTTCCATCTCTTCCAAAAAGAATTACGGAGGGCTTCAAGTTTACGCCAAACAATAGGTAAATTAAAATCCCTGTAAGAATTAGGAAGAGGAGGAGGGGCAGAAAGAGAAGTGCCGATAAGGAAGTGACCAGGGGTGAGTGGAAGTAGGTCATCAGGATCATTGGAAAGCGGAGTTTAAGGGCGAGAGTTAACAACACCTTCAATCAGAACAGACAGAGAATTGAATTCTTCGTAAGTCAGAATTCGATTACCTAAGACTTTTCTTAAATGACGTTTAGTGAGCTTTACGCAAGATTCCCACCTACCACCATGATGCGGAGCGTAAGGAGGTATGAAGCGCCATTTGAAACCTTTTGAATAAGAAAAATTAGAGATTTGTTCCATGGCAGGAGAGGAAGTAAGAGCTTTCTTCCACAGGGAAGCTGCGCCCTGAAAGGTGGAAGCGTTATCAGAGAACATCTCAGCAGGAACACCACGCCTAGCGGTGAAACGAGAGACAGCTGATAAAAAATAAGAAGTAGAAGCATTCGTTACTAGTTCCAAGTGGATTGCGCCGGTAACCATGCAAACAAAGAGAGAAACATAAAGCTTACCAAACAATTTGCGTTTAGCTTCAGGAGAGTTTCGTTGATATTGGAACGGACCCATATAGTCCACGCCCGTTAAAGCAAATGGGCGTACAGGAGAAGAACGAAAAGAAGGCAGATCGCTCATTAATTGAGTGTTGATTTTAGGTTTCGCTTTGAAACAAGGAATGCACTTATGAATTTCAGAAGAAACTTCATGAATTCCATTTATAATCCAGTACTTTTCTCTTAAGAGGCAGAGCAGAGTACGTGTACCAACATGAAGATTACGGTAATGAAAGTCACGTATAATTAAAGAAGTAACGTGATGTTTGGAAGGCAAAATAACGGGATGCTTTTTGTCCTCAGAGAGTAAAGATTGCGAGAGCCTTCCACCTACCCTAAGTAATCCATGGTCATCAAGGAACGGGGCTAAAGCACGAAGACGGCTGGATTTGGAAAGATCTCTTCTAGAAGAAAGCAATGACAATTCAGAAGAAAAGGCTTCTTGCTGTGTCAGTTGTAAAATCTTAATGGTAGCGAGATTCAATTCATGATTGGTAAGGTGTGGTTTAGGGAGAAGAGGTTGGTCAACCACAAGATATTTCCATCTAAGGAGATAGGCGACAATCCGTAGTAATTTATGAAAGGAAGAATAGCGTGACAACAAAGGATGAGATGCGTTGGAAACAAGACACGAAGCTATGGATAGAGGTACTTTAGCGTCAGGCAAGTCGGAGTTTGTAGCTGGGGGTTTAGAAGGCCATGAGGAAGATTCGTCGATTAGCCACGAGGGCCCATGCCAGTACAATTGGGAAGCTGCCAATTGAGAGGGTAAACAACCACGAGAGATGATATCAGCTGGATTATCCGTACTGGGAACATGCCTCCATTGACATCCAGAAGAAAGAGTTTGAATTTTGGAAACCCTGTTTGCGACAAAAGTTTGCCAATGAGAGGGGTTTTTGGCGATCCAAGAAAGGGCGATCATAGAATCGCTCCAGAGATAGATTTGCGAGAATTCGACCTTTAATACTTCCCGTAATTTCTTGACAAGTTCTGCAGCCATTAGTGCAGCGCACAGTTCGAGCCTAGGTAAAGTGATAGTTTTAAGAGGAGCGACCTTCGATTTGGCACAAACAAGGTTAGAAACTGGAGATCCATAGAGTGAATCGTGATAAACTAAATATGCACAGCAACCATAAGCTTTTTCGGAACTGTCCGCGAACACGTGAAGGAAAAAAGATGCATTAGAATGAGAGCTAATTAAATTCCTGGGAATTTCAATAAGGGAAATATCCAGCAAATTGCTGCGAAACGAGAGCCAACGATTCAGAAAAGAAAGAGGGACAGCGTCATCCCATTCACATTTAAGCGACCACAGCTCTTGCATGAAAAGTTTGGCTGTAACGATAACTGGGGCAAGGAATTGAAGCGGATCAAAAATTTTTGCAATTTCAGAGAGGATTTGTCTTTTTGTATTAGGAAGCTCTTCTGCGAGCGTAACTTTATAGATAAGAGTGTCAGTGCTAGTGCACCAGTGAACTCCTAGAGTTTTTATAGATTCGGAGTTTCCACAAATTTCGACAGAGGAAGGATCTACGTCTTCAATGGGAAACTGAGCGAGAAACTCAGGGGAGTTGGAGTTCCACTTATGAAGTGGGAAACCTCCATTCCTTAGTAATGCTTGAAGTTCTAAAGATACAAAAGAAGCTTCCTCCAAAGAGAGGAAGGATTGCAAATAATCGTCAACATAGAATGACGTAGTTAGTGCTTCAGAGGCTTTGGGGTTAAATAAATGACCATCTTGTGAGGCAAGCAAGTGTAGGGATCGGATAGCAAGGAAAGCAGAGGGTTTTAAGCCATAAGTAACCGTTTTCAAGCGAAATACCTTAATGGGCTTATTGATTTCATCACGCCACAAGATTCTTTGAAGATCTCGTTGTTCTGGTTGAATTAACACTTGACGGTACATCTGTTTTATGTCGGCTATGACAGCTATGGGAAATAATCGAAAATTTAAGAGTATAGCAGATAAATCTGATTGAATAGCAGGACCAGAATAAAGAGTGTCATTAAGGCTGTTGCCATTAACGTCGGGTGATGAACCATTGAAAACAACTCGAATTTTATCTTTTACAAAGGGGTTTTTCCACACAGGATGATGATTTAAATAAACCGTTTCGATTGGGGGGTGCAATTCATCATCGGATTTGTTAACAACCTCCATATGATCTAAGCTTTCATACTCATCCATGAACTCAGTGTACTGCTTTTTGACGAGGGGTTCCTTTTTGAATTTGCTCTCGATAGCAAAGAGAGCTTTTCGAGCTTTAGGCTGAGAGTTAATAAGTTTGGGGGGATTGTGTAATCTTGGCATTTGAACAATGAACCGGCCATCAGAAGAACGAATGGTCGTGTTCAAAAAAAGTTGCTCACAGAATTCATTTTCTGAAGAAGTTACATTAGGAGAATCAACATTTTCAAGCCTCCAAAACTGTTCCAGATCAGTATTGGAGAAGTAACATTGCGATGCGGGTTGGGGTGAATAATGGGGAAGTTGCCCTGTGACAATCCATCCAAAATTAGTGTCTCTGGCGACCACGTTTGAGGATAGCTTGCGAACCTGTTTCCGAAGGCAGTTCCAAAAGACATTGGCACTAAAGAGAATGTCAATGGGATTTTGTGTGTTAAACGAAGGATCGGCTAACCTTAAATGTGAGGGAATGTTTAACCCCGAAATATCAACCGAGTGACTAGGAGTGTCTTCTCCAATGCTATTAAGAATTAGACAATTAAGTTTAAGAAAGTTGTTTCTATGACAAGTATCTCTTATAGATAGCTTTGAGAATTGTAAAGCTTGCGATTTTGAGCTGTTGATGCCCGACACATTGATAGAAGTGGGGTTTACGGGTAGGCCTAGTTTTCTAATCAGGGAATTAGATACAAAATCATGAGTTGCCGCTGAGTCTAGAAGACCGCGTGCACGGACCCAGTTGCCAAAGTTATCCTGAACGTCAATTTGAACAGTAGACAACAATACTTGAGCACTGCGAATGGACTTAGCATTTTGAATGTATGATGAAGCATTAGAACTGTTAACACTATCATTTTTCGGCGAAGTAGATGCTGTCGATGACCTTGCCTGATCATGACGATGTAGCAGAGTATGATGAGCCTTTTCACAATGGTAGCAAAGTCTTGTGGATTTACAGTTAGAAGCAGAATGCGTGGGCGCTAGGCAGTTGAAACAATGTTTGTTTTGAGCTACTAATTTTCGTCTGTCATCGACTGACATTTCTTTAAAGGATTTGCAGAGGTATAGGGCATGGGGATCTTTACAAAGTATGCACTTTACCGGTTCGTTTAAACTTTTGCGAGGTTCACCTTGCGTGTTTAAAACAATAGAGCTAGCAACACGACGTTCACTAGACCTAGTTGGGTAACCAGTAGTGTTTGATTTGAATTTAGATGAGCTGGACCCTGGTTTTTGGGTATTAGACGCTGAGCGTTCGCTTCTGGGTTTGATGGACATTAATTCGAATTTGGAACTAGGAGATGAAGGTTCGCTCTGATTAGCTAGCGCGGTTAAAAGTTGGCATCTAGCGTTTATGAAAGTGACTAAATGCTCGTAAGAGTAGTCGTCTTCCTTAGAAAGTTCAATTTCCCAAGCTTTGAGGGTAGCAGCATCAACTTTAGAAACTACTAAATGTATTAGGAAAGTATCCCAATGTTCGGTAGGCTGCTCTAATTGGGACAAAGCTTTAACGTGGAGTTGGGTAGTGTCAATTAAAGTACGCAAACTAGTGACGTCATTGTGCTGTGACGCAGGTAGGTTAAATAGAGCCTTAATATGGCGTTGAATACGTAAACGTGAATTTCCATATCTTTCTTTTAATAAGTTAAAGGCAATGGGGTAATTTTCGGCACGCAGAGGAAGTGCTTCAACTAACTGCAAAGCTTGACCTCGAAGGATAGATCTCAAGTAATGAAACTTGTAAATGACTTGAATGTCTTCATTGTCATGAACAAGGGAGCAAAATAATTCATAGAAAGAATCCCAAGTGGATTCATCTCCAGAAAAATGGGGTAAATCAATTTTCGGTAAAGTAGGTTTGGGCTTGTGAGTGCTCTCACGGAAAGAAGTTTGGGGTTCGTGAAGGGAACCAAGAACAGAAGCGTCCTTTTTCTGCTCCTCTTCGAGTTGGCGTATTATTCTGAAAGCAGAACCTATGCCTTCGTAATATAAGTTCTCTACTTCGACACGATCTTCTGTTTGATTGAGCATGCAAGTTTCAATTTCAGTTTGAATGTTACAGTAGTTTTCATAAGAACGTTCAAAATCCTTTACACGATGTTTCAACAAATCTAATTGCGCGTCTGAGGGATCTAATTCTTTTATGTACCTTCTGAATCGGGTAATTTGCCCTTTATAGGATGCTCGTTTAGAAGTAAGTTTTTCATCCTTATCCTTATCAGTGGGAGTCATATTAAAGAAGATAAATGAAAATGTAACTCACGAAACTGTGGAACCTTGGAAATGCTGTCAAGCTGGCAGCAGCGAATGAGTAGAAAGAATGGGACACACCATAGGAGACAGGAGCGGCCTCTTTCCCGTTCACAGGCTTTGCACGATGTGGTTGTAGTTGAAATATTCAACACAGATATTAGAAATATGCAAAGTATTGCCAAATGACACTTTTTTAAAGAGAGAAAAGAAAAAATGGGCTCTCCCGGGTTTCTGGGACCAAATTTTGGGTAGATTATAGGCTAGGGAATAACCCACCCACCAAGGGAAGATGATTAAGAGAAGGAAGTAGATTTGGGATTTGGAAAAGAAGGATAGAAAAATAGGAGGAGAGTCCCACAAAATTAATAAGTTGAGGTTTAAATACGCTTAGAAGCAGTTGCCAATGGAAATTATCTCTCGGATACCTAAAGTAGGTACGAGCTTGGTCGAGGCTAACGGGAACCGCAGCTAGGACTTGGGCGGTTTGCAAGAGAGAGGCTTTAGTACATTTCCTCCCGAGCATGTATAAAAGTACTATGGGGAAGGGTGATGGTCTGACAAGACTTAGAGGAACAAATTTACTGTATGTTTTCTCAAAGAAATTAGGTTTTACAAAGTGATTCGAAGAATGCCAATGATTTAACTCAAGCTTGGTATTTTCAATTTCCAAAATTATGGAGTTCCTGTAAGGGCGACCAAGTGTCTCTAAGCAGGAATATGATAAAGGATTATGCCTTATTGGGTAATCTTGGTAAATGAACCAATGGTTGCATTGGACAATGGCTAAGCTTTTACTCAGCGAGGAGCCGGCTAAAAGTTTAGACAAAAAGAAACACTTATTTTTTAGAAAACTGACCATACGTTTTCGGAGAGGGTCTCCACAAGCAGGTAGTTGGCTTAGCGAACTTTACTTGCCTTACTGGCCAATTAGAATTAGCTATTAACGCCAAGAAGAACTTTAGTAAGGTGAAAATTAAGAGTTCTTGCTCAAATGCAACAAATGGTGAAAGCCCTATTAAAGATTTTAATGTCATTGAGTGAGGAGAGTCAAGGAAGACAGGATTTTGCCTAAACTTTATATTCGCAAATGAAAAAGCGAAGGGAAAAGATTTGTTTATTTTACAATTAGAAAAAGTTTGATGAAATTAACAATTATGCAATATAATTTTAATTAACATAGTTCATTTGAACTTTTTAACAAATAGGGTCGCAGACCTCTCAACATTAAACGGTTGCTCCAGGCAATTGACAATTTACAAGGTTTCAAACCTTACATGTTTCTAAAATTTTTATAAGAGTTAAACCAACAAACAATGAAATAATTAAAGCTTGAACGTGAATTGGAGTACAAAAAGTGTACCTTAAGAAATTCTTGAGAGAATGTTCTAGAGAAAATGACAACTTTGAAAATGACGATAATAACAACGTGAAAATAAGATAGAAGTTCCTACAACTTCTTATATTTATACAGAGTTAATATATGAGAATTACACAAAGAGGGCAGGTCACTTATTGTGAAACCTGAAGAAAGTGAAAAGGAAGTTTCTAGACTTCCTATGTTTAATTAGGAATCACGAGAAAAATGGGGCAGTTTCCATTTCGTGAAACCTGAACATGACTCGCTCAAGAGTTTAGAGAATTGTTTTCCCTGAGTTTGAAGGGAGGAACAATGTAAGTTTGAAACGTGTGTTAGACACGTATCACAAAGATTATACAGAGATACTTAATGATAAACCAACAAAAATGGAAGGGCACTTCTTAGAATGACACCTTATTGAAACCGACCTAGATTAAAAGTTTATTGCAGATTGTTAGTGAAAGGTTTAGGAAAGAGAAATGGGAATTAAGGAAAATGTTCATGGCCTTATTTAATATAATCGGACGATCGCGACGCGGTAGAAACGTGGAGAAAGCACTGTTTATCACTGTAGTCTATGAAGATGGATTCAAAGTTCACTATAGAAACACTAAAGTTCATGAAAAAGAAAGTTATTGCAATTATGGAAAGAACTGATTGCACTATATAGATGAGAGTCTATTTCTTGAAAAAATTGTAATTTACAATTAAATGCGCCATAGAATTTTCCAGAGGTTCCAGCGGTGGAAGAAAGTTAGCTATTACAAAAATTTATAAGGAAGATTCCTCATTTTAACTAGCATTTTCACAGTGCGTGAACAATACTTAACGACAAGACTCGCAGATAGAGAACAAGGTCTAGAAGGTTCCAGAACGACCTTAGCAGAAAATGGGGTTGAGAAAATCCAACGGAGGAAATAGTTTTATAATTATAGGCAGTGGGTATTAGATAATATCCCACGTAGCGAGAGGATTTCTCGTTTGAATCGCTTAAGAAAAGCTCTTTTGTTTTAGTAAGGTTGGCTTATACAAGCAAAAAGCTCAACATTGCAAATCCCACGAAGAATGATCATTGCTCCAAAGTAAATCATTTCACACTGCCTATAAATTATAATTAAAAGCACTTGGAAGTTAAAACCATGAAGATGAGGTTAAAACTTTTTAAAAATGGTACTTATCTTGATTTCATGTTGAAGTCGGATTTCTCACTGATGCTTAGAGTTCCAACATGGCGTAAAAGAGGGTGAGCCTCTTGGTTTGAGGAGGCAAGCTCGAGCGGAGCTTTGACTGAACGAGTCAACTGCAGACGGAGAAGTGAGAGCAGCTCAACGGAGCACGGAGAGACCACGGAAGGGGAAAGAGTGGGGGTAGGAAACAAAAGGTATACATATCAGCATAACCAACTTAGCAAAAAATAATTTTCTTCTTGATGGATGGTCTTCTAAGAGTTGATAGTAGGCGATATTAGCGCAGCATGGTGAGTGAAACAGTAGACGTAGTCCTCTTGCTCAAGGAGAAAATAGCTGACGATAGTAACGAGATCTGGTGGCCAGATGGATATGTAAGTCCTCTTGCACGATGAGGAATTGAGTAGCTTCAGAGGTTCGCTACTAGATGACGCTAGGTGGGTCACAGAAGTTATATATCTGAAACATACTTATGAAGACATAAGAGATATGCTCAACAAGGAGAAAACAGATGATCACTGTTGGTGGTTGACAAAGAGGAAGGAAGAAATGAACATGCAAAGAGCAATAAAAATTATATCTCAGGTACCGTGTATTCAAAGAATACACCACCTGGTGTAAATCTTCACTCATATCAAGTTTGGTTTCGATAACTGTAGCCGTTTAGGAACTGATAGAGGGGGTTACACAGACAGAAGGCCAGACACTCAATCATCTGCCCGGATGATCTCCTAAGTCTACATTTTCGTCATATTAAGCCTACTTTTCACATTTTGCTAAAGTGATTAAAAATTATTCTTATGAGATCACCCAGACAGATGACTGTCCGTCTGTCTGTCCTTCTGTATGTGTGTGTGTTCCTCCTATCAACTGTTTGTCAGCAAACCAAATCGAACTTCGGATAGAGTTCAAAGAAATAAGAAACGAAGCCAGCAGAAGGCTCAGAATGTTGCCTAAGGGCTGTAGCTCTGTCTGTACGATGCAGAAACCGAGGCTCAATTCAGAATGTAAAGAGGAAGTTAGAGACATGTATTTCTGTGCGGTTTCCGTAGACAGACATAGCTGCCTTAGCGAAATGTAAAATGCGCAAATAATTATAGATATTAAGTGCTGATAATTGCAAGGATAATGTAGATATTTTATGGAAATGCAGTAGGCCTACTAAGTAATGAGGTTCCTTGGAAGTCAGTTGAAGCAGTTAGTAGAGAAAGATAACGAAGCTAAAGATGGGTTCATGAATGGAACGCGTAGGCTTGGTGCTCACCACGTGGGAGGGAACTGACAACTTATTGTCTCCGCTCACAAGGCACAATCAAAAAGTTCTAATTGAAAATAAAAGATGGTCCTAACCTCGTCCATCCCCCATACAAGACATGACAAGCCCCTTCCGCCCCCAACCCTTCGGGCAGACTCCTAAACGGGGAAGAGGCTTACCACAGAGCGAGACAGAAAGTGTCGTTGGCTTTTCAACACCGCACCACACACTTTACACCTTATTCTTCAATACGTTTTAACTGCCTCTTTAGGATGAAAGCCGGTTCTTTTATACTTCAGATTGTACTCAGTGAATCCTTTTTGTTCGTTGTAGCACGTCGTAATGTTGTTTAGTAAAAAATGAATTGTGCGATATCTCGTCATTAACACGGCCACTTCGTTCAAGTGCTAATAGTGGGCACTCCAGGTGGCTTGCACTGAAATAAAAATGTCATTAACGCCATGTCATCCCATGCCCCTTCGTGGTTAGTACATATAGCATCGATGTTTACTATTGTGTGCTGGTTAATTGCAATACCGTGAGTTCAGTCGAAAACATGAAATTACCTAATGAAATTAATGTGTTACCTTCATGATAGAGTAGCCTACCCGTAAATGTCAACGTGTCCAACAGCTCGTGGTTAGAAGAGCTTGTTAATTCATTTAGGGGCTTGGAGTCATCATGGTCATGTAGCCCCGTGTACTTGGATGTGTGTAGAATTTGCCTGATAACCTGTTTCACTGTGATGTCTGTAATAATGTGTGTATTTGTAATTGAGATAGGTTTATGTTGGAAGCGGCCGTGGCCCTAAGTTAGAAACTATCCCGGCATTCACCTGGAGTACAAGTGTGAAACCACGGAAAACCACTTCCAGGATGGTTGAGGAGGTAATCGAACCCATCTCTTCTCATTTTTGCCTCACGAGGCTGAGTGTACCCCGTCCCAGGCCTCTTGGCATAGCCGGGAATCGAACCCACAGTGACAGCCAAGAATCCTACCCACTATGCAAAGAGGCGGACATGGAATTATAGATGATGTTGTTTTTGTTGTTGCTTCATTTTCAGGGCTTGTGGCACCTTGGTCATCAACTCCGTGTATAGTCGCGACGGTCAAGGGGAACCCACTGCATATCCAAGATTTCAGCAAGCGATTGTTCCTCAGCCCCTTATTAAAAGTGTTTCTCGCCCAACACGGGAGCAGAGTTATGAGGGTAATGGAAGTCGGCTCTGAAGTTTCTACTTTCCAAGACAAATAGTTACAGCAATGTTACCAAAACACCTGTGACATTATTCGGTGTTATTCGACCACTAAGCACGAAAATAAGGACAAACACTAGTATTAATATGCTTAGTTTATGTTGTCATACACGGTTGGTGTTGCTGTTTCGTCATAAATATGAATAATAACATGTTACAATAGTCGACGCAAGAAGTGACAACCATGCTACTGGCCCGTGGTCAGCGTGGTGTATTTACGGGGGGTGATCAGAGCCAAATAATAAAAATACATAATTTATTGAAGTTTTTAATTTTGAATAAAACCAATCTTTGGATTGATTACAAATGATTGAATTGTATACTTTTATACTTACTAATTTGAAAGCATTTATTTTCACTCGTGCAAATATTTAGCGTTACCCTAACTTGAGACACATGCCGAGACTACTGAATTAGGAAAATGGTCAGCTGTTCAGTTAGCTCGAGAGGTGGTAGTGAGATGTGTGTGCCACCATATTTCCCCATTCCTCTCCAAAATACACCACTTGTTTGTTAATGTGCGATGGTAAGTGTCATTGTGGGAAGTGTGCTATCTTTAATTGCTGTTTTAAAGTTAAACTTTAGTTGGAAACTGTATTTAATTAATGTTTGTACAATGGCAGAGAAAAGAAAGGTCCAGATGATTTCGCAAAGAAAACTGAACTTAATAATTTAATATCAACAACATGTTAATTTTCGAGCATTTGTACATTGATATGTGCAAATACAACGTATCTAATGATGACGATGATGATGATGATTGTTGTTTTAAGGGGCCTAACATCTAGGTTATCGGCCCATAATGGTTTTGGTGATAGTGAAAGATGAGAGGAGAATGAAAACTATAACTAATACTAACTACAAACTTACATACTAGAAGAAATGGATAACAAATAAAGGATAAGTCAAATAAAGGACAGGTTGAATAGAAAGGCCCCCAATCCCCGAAGAATGAGGATTGAAGGACTGGGAAGGAAGGAGAGCCATGAAAGGCAGATAGGAAAGGGAAAGGGGAGAGGGCCCGTCCCAAAGGCAGTGAAAAAAGGGGGGGGGGGGAACGGACCCAGCTCAGGAATCCCCTGGGATCGCCAACTCCGAACTCACCAGCCGTGAGCCCCTGAGGGTGTAGCAATATCTAGGGTGCACCAGAAGTGGTGGGGCTACATACACCCTGCCTCCTTCAGGGCCTTGTGCATAAGGCAGGAGATAACATGAAAAGGAAAAGAAGGCTGACCCTTCCCAGAAGGAGGGTATCAGGAAAGATAAGACAAGGGCCAATTAAGGCGGGAAAGGAAGCGACTCCCCAACTCGGATACCCTAATACCGTCGGGGTCAGAAGAGAACAAGAGTTGACCAAGGGAAGTCGACAGGAAAGAAGACGGAGAGGAGCCCGGCACAAGTAAGTGGAAGCAATGCAGGACTCAGCTGGGGTCCCGTGGTCGCCAACCCACGTCCCACGAGGTGTGAGCCCCCGGGGGGCGTATCTAATGAAAACAACCCCCGAAAGAAAAGTAGATAGGAGGTTATGAAACTTTGGGGTCGTATATTTGCTTTCATTAATCATGTCTCATTATGTCCGAGCCCTCACGCTTCCCCCTCCCCGAATGTAATTTTGACTCAGCTCATCCCCTTCCAGAAGCAAACCTTAGTTACGCCACTGCTACCCGCAATAACGACAGTACCTTTAAACTACGAGGGACATCTGGTTTCGAAAGGAAGCCGACACTAAACCCCCATTACTAGTTGGGTGAGACTGAGTGGCAGGATTATGGGGATGAAAGGGAGCGGACTAGGGATCGGTTGTATGTCACGACTATACTTAGGTTTTTCTTGAACTAGTCTGATAACCTGTGTTTCTATGGTATCTGATGTGGTGTGTGTAGCTGTATTGGGGATAGGGATGGGGAGGTGCCCCAGGACTCGAATTAGAGTATGCTACTATCTCGGCATTTGCCTAGAGTGGAGTGTAGGAACATCCCGGGATAGGCTATCCACACTCATGATAAATGACGAGATTCGCACCTCCCCAGACTTGCTGCAGGTTCCTATCACAGTTGCGGCGAGCAATTAAACGTGAGGTCATAAAATAGATTGCAGGAGTAAATTATTTACAGTATGCACATGGGCAACCTGAATACAAAATGCGCAAATTTAGTTGGGGTTATGAATGTTATTATGGAAACACTATATTATCTCAAGTCACATGGTCTGACTCACCACCTATTTGACCAACTCATGGTGTAGTGATTAGCAAAGTTGGCTACAACTCTACAGGCCCCGGTTTGATTCCCGGATCACCCAAGGAATTTAATTCTGATTGGCGGTACAGTACTGAAATGGTGTCGTTGAGGTACAAGTCACCGATGTGGTGTCAATTTTGAAGAATTGTATCAGGCCATCGTACCCGTGACTAAGTAGTTAGTATGCTAGGCTTTGGCCCAAAAAGTCCAGGGTTCGTTTTCTGACCAGGCAGTGGGAGATCTGATTTCCTATGGTTAATTCCCCAGACTCGGAAACTGGATATTAGTGACGTCTTCATCACGACGCGCAGGTCGTCCACAAGAGTCCATTCGAGAAACCTGCACCAGGTCTCCCAGGAGGCTACACGACATTTTAATTCATTTCCACCTCAGCCATTCTATATGTGGACTTTTGTGGTTTGCCACTTCTACTCCTGGCAAATGTTGGAATAAAACCTCACTTAAGGCAGGCTCTCCAACTCAACTTATCGCTTGCCAGCTAGGTGGAGGTAAACTGTGCATGAGCGATGTCGCTACCCAATGCGAACGAGATAGCTCCATACAGATAGGGTACATCTGCTCTGTGCGAACAAACAAACAAACAAACATTCGGGTGGAATACCTCCATAGGGATAATATAGAGGTAATTTAGCCAAGAGGTTGTTCGATGTCCTTCAAATCTGGGACATAGCCCACAGTGTGATATCCCAGTAGGATCCAGACAGAATGTTCCTAACCTGTGTTGACGTGTCCAATGTGGTACACCAGGGCGAAACCCTACAACGTACAAAAGAAGAAGAAGAAAAAAGACTGCAATGTTTGTTGGCGTCATCGTCCTGTGGTACAATTTGTCCATAGAATTTTTAGGAGCTCTCTCTCAGACTAACACTAAACCAATACGCAAGGTCATAAAAAAAATTGTATGTTTGGATGTAACTATCAGTACATAGAGGATATACAGTAGCTTTTCTTCTCTGTTTCAGTTATTTTCCAGAAATCTTCCCGTAAACCAGAATCTCTAATTCCTGTCACTAAATAATATTGTGCTTTTATTCCTCTGATTCTGATTTTTTGTAAAGGATATCCCGGTGCGTCAGGGAGTTCACACGGTAAGATTGCACCTGTTTTCAGTAGGGCCTATATAGCCTATAGGCCTATAAAGAGAGTTGATTGTGGTTCAAACGGCCTAGTTGACCAAAGAATACGGTAATAATTTTATGTAGAACAAGTTCCATGGTTATCGAAAATACAGTAATATTAGCCTATACAGTATGCCAATATTCGCATTAATTCGTGCCCTAGGATTCCTGTGGGTAGGGTAATACTCTAAGGATCAATGTATCTGACAAAATGTTTCAAAATTACATGACATATCATGCATCAATTGCTATATTTTATCTTCATTTCGAAAAGTACCGGTTTGGGAAAAATATTATAATTTAAGAACTTCAAATTCTACTATTATCGCTCTTAAAATGGCCTGTGATTGTTCTGGTAATCACTGGCGCTAGAGTGATCGGCCACACGATAAGTTCGAGGGGGAGGGATCAGGTCCATAGACTGACACACAATTGTTAGATTTGGATTACAGTGGATGTAGCCATCTCCACGAGGTTCATAAGAAAAGTAAATAAATAGAGAAATAAATAGTTAAGTTAACTAAATAAATAAGTAAAAGTGTGTTGCAGCACGACGTGACCGCTTGACACAGGGCACACCCTGCAGGTGATGGGAGATGCTCAACTCAGATATCCAAAGTAGTCGTATGATTATGAGGAATTATTATTGCCTGTTTGTTGGCAAAGAACACGAGGAGGGGGTAGACGAGGAGGGAAACCATATAGGCGGGCCGTGCTCGCAGGATTCGGACATGAGGCCTTTCTGATTGGAGACTCAGGGTCACCATTGTTCAGATGTTCGTTTAGTCGGCTTGAAAAAAGGGGATGTGAGGGTGAAGAGGAGAAAAAACACTACTAGAATAAGAGAAAGAAAAAGGTGAAATTACAATGCACTCACTCACTCCACCTTCTCATTGTTGGCGGAGCACTGCATCACAATGAGGCGTGGGCCGGTCCTCAATGAACTCTCCATCTCCACTACTCCAATTCCCGAGAACATCAATGTGAAAATTAATGGTGTGAATTCAACCCATTCAGGGGTGTGAGTTAGGTTTTGCAACTAAATACACACATAAATAAGTTTTGTGCCGTCCCTATAACTTGCATAGACATACGTCAACCTTAACACTAATGACGTTTGTATGTTGACTACTTGGACATCCTTCTTGCTTCGATGATATGATAATGATAATTGTTGTTTTAAGGGGCCTAACATCTAGGTTATCGGCCCCTATTCTTGCTTCGAAATAACAGCAGTGTTCCTAACGTCAACTGTATTTTTACAACGAATTAATAGTTTGGTTGCCGTAAATTGCGGTCAAATTGATGTTGCTGGACTTACTCGCAACAGTCACCCGCAAGCAACAGAGGCTGGTGATAAGCCCTGCGTGAATGAAGAAGACGTCATCAGTATCCGCTCATTAACCACAGATCTTTCATCCATGCCCCCTCATCCTCATTTTTACACACATTCGCACTCACCAATATCTCTACAAGGTTAGTCTACTATTAAAAAATAAGGCGAACATATTCACGGGACTTACGAACAATATTTGTCATATTGTATCATTTAGAGGCTTGAGGGTCATTTCGGCCTCGTGTTGATGTGTGTAGCCTAGAATTTGTCTGATAACCAGTGTCGCTGTGGTGTGTGTATCAGTGTTTTTATTTGTAATTCAGGTGAAGACAGGAATGGAGGCAGCCGTCGCCTCAAGCTAGGAACTTCCCCGGCATTTGCCTGGAGTAGAAGTGGAAAACCACGGAAAACCACTTCTACGATGGCCGAGGTGGAAATGAAACCCACCTATTCACAGTTTTACATCACGAGGCCGAGTGTACCCCGTCCAGCCCTCAGACAAGAATTAAATTTCTTAGCAGAACCGGGACCTCCACGGTGACAGTAACGAATGCTAGTCACTACACCACGAAGTGGTAAAATAACAATTTAATATGCTTTACATAGAATCCTTCTCGTGGCGTAATGACTAGCATTCTTGACTGTCCCCTAAGAACAGTGATTCTGATCAGAGGGATGAAATGAGGTTCACTCAGCCTGGCGAGGCAGAACTGAGAAGATGTAGGTTTGATTTCTACCTCAGTCATCCTAGAAGTGGTTTTCCGTGGTTTCTCACTTCTACTCCAGTCAAATGCCAGATGGTTCCTAACATATAGCCACGGAAATATCTTCCCAATCCTAGCCTCGATTACAAGAACACATCTACTACTACAGACGCACAAGAACATGTAGGTTAGCAGAGGGATTCCTCACATACTTAAGTGCATGGGCTTACGACCACGATGATCAAGCATATAAGTGATGCAAAACACTAACAAAAACCTATCTATATGCACATTACCATGTGGCTAATATGCACTAGTGACTAATTTTGCCGATAACCATAAAACAATTCAAGGAGGCTTGTACTTTCACGTGATCGTCAATCGATAACCTTGGATGAATACGTCACTGTCATTTTGCCTTGGGCATACAAACTACTTACATTATACGGTTCTGTCTTACTGCTAATTTTCGTTATTCTACTGTAGCTCTGGAGTTATAATTTCAAAATGGTGGCTGTGCGTAGTGTTCAAACTAATGAAGTTACCACTTAGTCAGCATAACATAGGTCCCTTATATAAAACTCCCTGTATTCCAACTAATGTGAACATAGCTTTATTGGAGCATAATTTACGGATTATAGGCTAACGTTTGAATGTCTCGTTCGGTCGTTAAGTAGAAATAATACAGCTGATGCTCATTAGTCTCGGGCTTCGAATGCTTCCCATAAGATAGTTTGTAACTACAAAATTGTGTAGTTTTCCGATAACCGGTTTAGTCGGAATTTGATTTTGGTATGGAATACTCGGATGGTCTTTGTTGTGTCTGTGTTAGGATGGTGGTGATATAAAACATGGTATTGAGGTGCCCTCTACTAGCGCTACCTTGCATATCATTGATACTTACGGAACGTCTTTGGGGTATTCCTTTTCTTTCAACATATTAGAACAACATAGTCTATATTGTAGGTGGAACTCTAAAGATAGAAGCACATGAGACAACTTCAGATAGAAACATCCCAACACTCTGTTCAGTAAAGCTTGAAAACGAGACCACATTCGAGATCCGACCCCGATACCAGCGATTTTCGGAAAAGTAGCCCACTTTAGACAAGTATACCACCATGGCCTCCACAACAACCAGGACTCATTTCCAAGTCCACTTCCTGGTATAGCGGTTAGCATTCTTGATTCCAGGCCCTGCCAAAACATTTACTTCTGGTTTGAGGGCGGGAACGGGGTATACTCAGCCATATGAGGCAAAGCTGAGAAGAGGTGGGTTCGATTCCTACCTCAGGCATCTTGGAAGTGGTTTTCCGTGGTTTCCCACATGTACTTCAAGCAAATGCCAGGATGGCTCCTAACTTAAGGTCACGACTGCCTCCTTCCCAATCCTATTCTGAATGACAAATACACACGCTAATACGGCCATCACAGTAACACAGGTTAATTATCGGACAAATATTCCACACATATCCAAGTGCACGGGGCTGAATGACCACGATGTCTAAGCTTCTCAAATGAAACTAGGCCTACTACTCATTTCCAAGTCTTGGATGCCAGTTACTGTTAACGCGACCATCGGAAAACAGGAGATTTGGGTTCGAATCTCGACTGCAGCCTAATTTCCAAGATTTACTTGACTGTTGTGACCTCTTCAACGGGAGCTATTGCTTATTAATTTTTGTTGTCATAAGCACTATTTCACTCTACTCCTGAGTAGCACCTTTCTGACTTGTGTTTCTTCTCCTCTTTGTATCTGTCAGACTTCATCTGCATCACGTGGTAAAAAGACGTTCGTTGGAGTAGGAATAAGGAAGCGCTAGTGGACCAAAGCCCGCTGCAGAATGTTTATGAACGCTATCGTATGTTGCCATGTTACCGGATCGTCCTGTCTACAGTCCTGACCTGGCACATTGTGATTTCCATATATATTTGGCCAGTCGGATAAGCCTATCAACTTTCCATTCAGTAATAATATGTGGAGTTTTACCGAGTCGACAGCTGTCCGCGCACTAAATGCTTGAAGGAGAATTTAGCTCTTCCTTTGATATTGTAGATGTAGAACCTCAATTCGTAACACTGGATGCTGACGTGTGCTATCCTAACTCCAAGCTAAAAGCATCGGTTTCTAAAGTTTGAAAATCAGTTTTAAAGACAAGCATATATTGCTCAAAATGATCATTTTCACCAAATCTTGAATTGAAGGACCCAAATCAATTATGCTCATTACAGCGTAACATAATATAGGTACTGTAGTGTGGATCTTACTTTCAGTGTGTTAGTGGGTGGATCAATGTTAAATCTCTCTCATCTAGCTGAAATTCTTATTTACTCATTTTTCACTGGTCGAAGTCGTCAACTTTGAGGCAGTTAATATTTTGGTTAAAAATTGTAGTGATAGAAGCCATTTTTTAGTGTTGCCTAATTATATTAAAGAAAGCTTTTCAGTTCGTCAACACAAAGTAGGCATTTGTAGGCTACACCCTCTGTCTGAAAAGTTCGGTGAATGGGGTCTATATTACGAACGGATTGTTGGCCTACCTGAAACAGCCGTTACTATCCTTCGAAGTAATCCCCATGGATGGTTATGCACTTCTTAGAACGGCTGTAAAAGTCTTCCTGAGGGATAGCCTTAAGTTGGGTCGTCACATTACGTTGGATGTCCGAAATGTCCGAACACCTCTGGCCCTTCAGGGCTTTTCGGCGACCCTGGACCCCGATACTCCATACTTTGACGCTTGCCTTCGAGATCGTACCTCAGGCACCAGGTCTCGTCACCCGTGACAATGGTTTTCCGGACCATTCCATTCCACGGAACATTCACCCATCTCACTGCCACCCGTCGAACAGGTGTGCACGTTAGGGTGCATAAATTCTCCCTTCTCACTGCCACCCGTCTATCAGGTGTACAAGGCAGGTTGCATAAATTCACGCTTCTCTCTTGCTTTCAATTTAGAGTTTTGACGCCCCAAACTGAAGGCTATTCCTAAAGAAGACTATGCCAGGAGTTTCCAGGACTTGTTCAGTCGTTCTCAGAAGTGCATAACCATCCACGGGGATTACTTCGAAGGACAGTAACGGCTGTTTCAGGGAAGCCAACAATCCGTTCGTAATATAGCCCATTCACCGAACTTTTCGGACAGAGGGTGTACATAAAAGCGTGTTAGTTTGTAGGGTATGTAAATACTTGTTTCCCGCCTAATGTAATTGAGCACAATTTCTGTTGACCGACTGAAAAGCTTTCTTTATTAATTTTGGTTAAAGTCTCTTTGGCAAGTCATTTATCCAAAAATATTTATTAATTATTTAGACAGAACCTTGATATCGCAACTTTTAGTTTGAAGCAAGATCTATTGATTGAAACAAAGGCAGCTACATGACCTAACCGAACAATACCGGATCATCCTGTCTACAGCACTGACCTGACACAGAGCGATTTCTATTTCTTTGGACAGTTGGAGAAGCCTACCAACCTTGAATTCAGTAAGAGGGTGGGTGACCAAATCTTTGGCGTAAGTTTAAACCCAACAACTGTTAAATATTATTAATTAATTAATTAATTAATTAATTGTAAAATAGTTGAACTTTGTCATATTTCAAATTTAAAGAGCTGTAACAATTTTTCATTGTGTGACTACTATAATCAAGGTTGCGGCACTGGTGTGCGGAATGCTGTAAGGAAAGTAATGGAAGGCAACAACAACATTGTCAGTTCAGAGTTACTGTATCTGCTGTATACTCATTACATAGGAGTACACATACCCCACCTCCCACCTGGGAACCTCCCAGTTACACGTGAATGGAAGGAAGGTATGACACAGACATGGAACAATGAGTTTATTTACGAGACAATGCGAGACAAGCATAAACAAGTGTGGGCGCTTGTCCATAACGTCACAAAGATCACCACAATATAAACAATTCCCTGGAGGTGTTAGTCTTTTCTAAAGAATTGCATTTCATCCTTCTTTACAGCACGTTCTTCCTACTTAACTATAGGCTATAACAGTCTTCCATTCATCATTCACGGAATTGGCCTATGTGGCAGAAATTTAATTTTTAAAATGACCGAATTCACAATTACATAACGAATTGTAAAACAAAATGTTTCACCAGAAAATTATTTTCAGCCTTCCTGACAATCTGAAGTAAAAAAAAGTCGTTCCGTAAAGAACTATATAGCCTATTTTTCATATATCATATTGGTATTCTCTATTAAAACTTCTCCCGCCTATGAAAAAATTGCCGTGTTGGATTGTTCTGTATGTAGACCATTGAGTTATGTACCATTATATGAAGATTCTTGCGTAGTTTAATTATTCAAACTTTCACTTCGATCGTACGATTAGGACACAACAAATTAATACATAATTTTAAAATTTCGCACAGCCGCCATCGTGGTGTTATGAAAACAATTGAACTAAATTATATGCCAGTGCATTAAAATTTGCATATAAATTTACTGTACCAAGTTCAACTGCTCTCGGATGGTTAAATCGCGTGAAAAATAAATTACAATGTTTCAACTTTGCTTGGCCGCCATGTTCGTTTTGTACTTATCAGGTTTTTGATAGTCACATAGGTGAACTCTTAGTAGAACCCTTTATCACTGTACACAATTTAAGGGTGATATCTGTTACCGCTGTGGAGTTATAGCATGCCAGTTGAAGTATTTCGCCTGGCCGCCATGTTGAATTGGTGTAACGTAGCCTATTCAAATTTGAAAGGCTTGGTCGAGGTCGGACGAGGTAATATAGTATGCACTTACCGAGTTTCATTGATATCGCTTCGGGCGTTTAGATTTTATTAGAGGGGAGGCGGCACACACACATAAGGACAAAAGGTGGTCTCATAAGCCTATTATTTTCATAAATGAAAATAGACTAAATCTCAGGTTATCATACAAATTCCACACACACCCAAGTACACGGGGCTGTTGGCCAAAGACATACCAAGCCCCTGAAACGAATTAACGGCAACAACAACAAAATCATCAATGACAACGGTTTCAATTTTAATATAAAAAATAGAAATTTCAAAAATAGAATATAAACTATACTTATTCATGTTATAAGTACCGGTACCTTAGACAGGTTTTATACGGCTGTTAATGCAGCATGACCGACCGCTTTACGTGGATGTGACTTTTCATTTCAAAAATCACACATGCAATGACCGGTGTTGGTACTGTCACGAGTGTGAATTTTTCTCGACTACTGTGGGGCATAAAAATCCACCCGAAGGAAGCAACTGAGTGACATTCTCATGCAGGAGGGACGGGATAATGTCCAGGAACACATAGATCTGCAGGTACGAAGTCTGATTATTGAGGGATATAGTTTTATTAATAAGTGCTATAATGTCTGTTAAATAATAAAAACTATAAGAGCAATAGTAATAATAATAATTTAAAAGTAGACTGACATCGGGACTAGAGGCCAAATCTCCTGAACTCTGGCTACGTCTGCAAACACATTACCCCATGGAAGGTCAAACTCGAGGTACCGGTAATCTCTAGATAGCCTATATTGGCTGAAACCAAAGCGTGGTATGTGCACAAAAGTAAAAGCTCAACTGCTATGTTTGGCGATGAATACTCACCTGGCGGCTAGTTTATGAACTACACATCTCAATTTTAGATTCAAAGAAATGATACAAGCGTTAATGAGATGAATAATAATAGTCTAATGATAGTAATAATAATAATAATAATTATAATATTATTAATAATAACAATAATAACAATAATATTAATAATAATAATCCCACTTAAGGTCTAAACATGCCACTGTAAACATTTTCAAGCAGAGAATGCCGCACCGCAACGAATTTGTAGACTGAAGAAGTTGACCGTAATGACGTGAGGTCATGTTCAGCTCAGCTCGGCACGTACAGTACTCCACGCACAAATATTGCTAACTCAATCATATCAGTTACAATATATCGACTGTTTTAGTGAAGGCGGTGGAATGATAAACAATCCTTCATTGATCTCTATTTCAATTGCTCTTTTAAGCGTCTGCCTTATGCGCAGTGGCTAGCATTCTTTGCTGTCACCAAGGAAGCCCGGGTTCGATTCCCGACTCTGCCAATAAATTTAATTCCGATCTGAGAGCTGGAACCCTCGTGAGGCAGAACTAAGAAGAGGTAGGTTCGATTCTTACCTCAGCCATCCTGGAAGCTACTCAAAACAAATGCCGGGATGGTACCTAACTTATGGCCACGGCCGATTCCTACCCAAATTTTACCTCAATTACAAATATACACACTGGTACAGACATCACAGTGACACAGGTTATGAGACAAATTCTAAACACACCCAAGTACCTGGGACTACATGACCACCTAATGAAATTGTTTACCAAGTATATACGCGAGGAAATTCTATAGGCTATACTGTAGCCTACTGTAGAATAGTGCGGTTTCCAATGTGCATCACTATTTTCAGGTTATCCGAATGATGGCATCGTCTGTACATCAGATTTACTGCCACATTCAGTATGTTTTGTCGTTGTTATTTGTTTCCTTGAAAATATATTTACCCCTAACATAGTTCAATTGCCATAAATTGTTCACGTGCTCATTCATATGGAGAACAAGATTCCAATAAAGCGTTCACGTCACTAGCTTGACACGCTTAGAGCTATTATTTAGACATTTTCTTTACAATTAAGCCTGTTGTATCTGAGACAGCCGGCTGCCCGTGCATGGCATATATCTTGTGGATTTCTTTTGTCCCATACACCCGAGGAGGACCTGCAAAACAAAGCAAAACCAGAAGCTAGAACAAGAGAGACGGCTTCACCTCCGCTTATCGGCCATGGTAATCAAATCTTATAAATAATTTGATGGTTACTTCTGGGAGGCCTTATATGTGCGCGCACTCGGGGATATGAAAGGACACCAGTTCCCCACTTTGAGTCTATATGTTGCTGTCACACGGCCTCGTGGTATTTCTAGAAAGAGAACGTAACAAAGCGAGAGAAAACAAATATGAGTGAGTGAGAGAGAAATAGAAAAAATGAATACATGACATGTCATCCGACTAGACTTGCCATGCAATTTATGAGCTTATGTATATAATACCTCTTTTGTCTTCCTCAGTGCCATATGCCATTTTATTCCACACCTAATCTGAATATTATTGAGTAGGCTTATGTTACAATCAACACAGCAAACAGATACAGTATCACTCCGTAGGGATCACTTTCAATGGCTGTAGTATTTGAGTCGTCCAGTTGCAAAACTCGTTTAATCCACTTGTGAATAAGAATCATTTTCATGAGAAACGTTTCTCTGGACTTTGCCTCGCGTATCTTTTGTGTTTGTTGTTTTCTACTTTTTCTTTTTGCTTTTTGGTTTTGTGTTTGCTTTGTGCTTTTGCTTTTGAATTTTACTTTTTGCTATTCCTTCTTGGTTTTGGTTTTGAGTTTGTTTTCTGCTTTTTTTATTATTTTGCTTTTTGCTTTGTGTTTCTTGTTTTTTGTTTTCTGATTTTGCTTTTGTTTTTGTTTTTTCTTTTTGCTTCGTGTATTTTTGTTTTTGGTAGTATGTTTGTTTTCTGGAAAATCAAAATAAAACAAAACAAAATAAAATAAAACAAAATAAACAAAACGAAATCAAAATAAGACAAAACAAACCAAAATAAAAAATAAACAAAACTAAATAAAAACAAAATAAAATAAAACAAAAATTAAATAAAACAATTTAAAACAAAATAAAACAAAATAAAATAAAACAAAACAAAATCAAAATAAAACGAAACAAAATATAATAACATTAATCAAAACAAAATAAAACAAAATAAAATAAAGTAAAATAAAATAAAATAATTAAATAAATAATTTTACGAGTGGATTAAATGAGTTTTGCAACTGGACGACTCATTTATACTATGCAATAATATGTTCCATTCAGGTAAGGACTGGAGCAATAATTTGGAGAGTAACATAGAATTAAGCCTATTTAAATGTTTCAATGTGAGCGTGTGGCCATAAGAGGACTGTGGAGACACGGGGCTAGTTATTAGGCTACTAAGCTTATTATATGCACAATAATATCAGTTATGTAAAATCACTTACCGTACATTTTCTTTGCTCTCTCAGACACCAGAACAAGAACTGCCACTCCTAGTATTACTAAGCAAAACCATGAATCGAACTTAGGTCTATATTTTCAAAGGGGGAGAATTGGCATGAAAAACAGCACACTACCACACTCCTCTTTCTACTGACAATCCTTCCCCATGGCACCAGAGCCCATGTACGGCCCTGGCCTGCCAATTGGACTACAGATTGTGGGGTGACCCCTGGTCAGCACGTCGGCCGTTAATCTTGATCTCCGTGACCGAGACGCTGTCTCACTGTCAGGCAGCTACTCAATTATCCTCACGAGGCTAAGTGCACCCCGTTCCAGCTCTCACGTCAGATTCTAAAATCCCTGATGGAGCCAAGAATCGAACTCAGGGCCTCCGGGTGAGAGACAGGTGCGCCACTCCAACACCACGGGGACGGCGGTTCTACTGACAATACTGTCACATTAACGGATAACTGCACATTTCCTGCTAACAACGCAGCTTTACTTGGGAATGAAGTTGGGAGAAGTAAAGAGAAGATGGTTCAGTCTGCATCATGTGCGACGGTGCTCACGAGATCCAACATTACCCACAACGAAGAACATCACGTCCACTGACTCAGGGAAAAAATTCTAAATAGGATACTTCTTCGCCGGTTTCAGTATTGGTGCAGTTTCATAATTCATGCTAATTTGATCTAACATATGCCACTGTGGTTCTAAATATAGGTGTAGCTTTCTGCAGACATCTTGAGGCAGACTAGATGAAAGTATCGGTGGATGAAAAATCTGGCTCACATCATACGACAGCGTTTTACAATATTGAACTTGGTTCCAGACTGTAGTCTATACTACCTACAACAAGACTATCATAAAAATACCTTCCTTTCAAAAGTGTTAATTTTACAGACCTAGCAGAACTGTGGTTTAGATTATAAGCTAGTCAGGAACGTATACCAATTGGGGAGCGTGATGGCGCAGTTGTTTAGCTGCTCGTCTTTCACCCGGACGGCCTGGGTTCGAATCCCGGTGACAGCGGGGTGGAATCTTCGACTGAAAAATCACGTGGTGTCAGGAAGGGCATCCGGCCTTAAATTCCCAGCCAAAACCAAATTGAGCCTGCTTGGCTCCAGCGAATTGGGATAAGCCGAAGAAAGAAAGAAAGAAAGAAAGAAAGAAAAAAAGGAACGTATACCAATTCGTTCCGGTGCAGTTTAAACAGCTCAAGGTAATACTTTTCATGAAGAATTAATTTCTACAGCAGTATGCACAGGCTCACATACAGCACGGTTAACGTTGTATGTGCTGTGTCCAAAAACACTGCTAAGTGGCTAGATTTTTGGCCACTGAAAATATTAATATTGCAATACTCTTACGTTGAAATTTCGGTTTGCTGTTCGCAAGTGAACGATCATGCTGAGGGACTAAAGAACATTTACACATACGGAAAGCTA
The DNA here is from genome assembly GCA_946902985.2 of Meconema thalassinum. Lineage (NCBI taxonomy): Eukaryota > Metazoa > Arthropoda > Insecta > Orthoptera > Tettigoniidae > Meconema > Meconema thalassinum. The sequence goes on from OX336389.2 coordinate 1,169,833,049, forward strand.
ACACGGTTTGAAAGTTAGGCCTATTTTGTGCAACGACCTCATTCTGCCTGATAGCCCATGTTACTAGGGTGCCCTGTACTGAAGGAGAGTATTTGGATCTACCATTAGGAGAGACATGACTATACGTAGTCACACACTCCAAGAAAATGTGGAATTAGAACCATATATTTAGTTCCGCCATGTCTCTCCTCATGGTAGATCCAAACACTCTCCTTCAGTACAGGGCACCGTAGTAACACGGGCTATCAGGAAGAATGAGGTATTTTCTCCAGAAAGTCAGGCCGTGGCACATCATGCTACACCGAAGCATTGAATCCTGCTGTGGAGCAACGGCACAACTCAGGCAGAGGGTATTTTCCTAAAATGCTGCTACCTTTTTTTTTTATCTCGATGATAATAATAATAGTAGCAATAATAACAACAATTTAAAAATATTAGCTATTCCAAATAATAATAATAATAATAATAATGCGCTCTTAGATCTCATGATGATAATAATAACGAATGGTGAAATGTTTAAAGGCAGGGTTCCTAGTTGACGGATTCTATCTTAAATGCAGTCTCATATTCTCTGCTATATTTGGGGAAGACCACTGCCTTGAATAGTCTTTCATTGCTTTAATTGTCATAGACTTTCCATGTATTTTGCTGCAAAATGTTTATTTGGTGGCCTTCCAAAGAGGACCAGTGATTCATTACTGCGAGAGGCCGAAGAAAGCGATCTATCACACATGATGGCGGCACGCTTGGTAAGCGACGAGAAGTATGTACACTTGCCACGTGTTTGAAGGCGATAAGCAAATTTACCGTGTGACGTCTGTATTTGTGCGCACAGCAAACAATTCTTTTTATTTGTTCTTTTGTTTTGTCTCTATATCCATCGACTTTCCTACGACTTGGACAAAATGTTCTTTGTAAATGCCAGCCCCGCTATTTCATTCAAGCTAAGGACATAGAGCCTGTTCCGTTGATGCCTACTACTGTACGTACGTGGAATGGCTCTAAGAGAATTGTCCTGATAGTTGTTGTCTACGATAGTGTTGTTACTCTTGGTTTAGGAATTAGGAGCTACTGGCTAGAAGCTTCATATGCATACTGTCATTTGTGAATGTGCCAACGTATCCGGTGCTATTAAACCATTTATCTGTACTAGTCTGCATGATTGCAAATACTTTGGCCTAATATTGAGAAAGGTGCCCCAGAAGGTATTGAAAAGTAAATCTGTAAAACTAGCGTGGACTATACGATAAATACCACTCAGAATGTCAGTTACCAGCATCGGGATTGAAACCACCTCGAAATTCAGGGAACTGCAGTCTCTAAACATACGTCTTTATCACTTGAGCAGTACCAGTTGCTTTGAAGTTTAGTTGTGGTCCCCAGTACTGAATCTCCCTTGCACACGGGTAACTCAGGCACCTTAACTTCAACCGCCCGTTGACTGTTCCCGGGCAGTCCCGCCACTGCCCGTTGCGAAGGGAGATCATTTGCGGTGTGGAGACTGAGTAGGAGAGCGATATGAATGGTTCCTGTGGACAAGCAGAATTAGCTGATGCTTTGATGATATTATTTGTACTGAATAGTTGCTGGTTAGAAAGTCTCCGTGGCTTAGGCGGCAGCACGCCGGCCTCTCACCGCTGGGTCCGTGGTTCAAATCCCGGTCACTCCATGTGAGATCTGTGCTGGACAAAACGGAGGCAGACAGGTTTTTCTCCGAGTACTCCGGTTTTCCCTGTCACAATTTCATTCCAGCAACACTCTCCACTATCATTTCATTTCATCTGTCATTCATTTAATCATTGCCCCAGAGGAGTGCGTCAGGCCTCGGCAGCCGGCACAGTTCATATCCTCGCCGCTAGATGGGGGCTTCATTCATTCCATTCCTGACCCGGTCGGAGACTGGAAGCAGGTTGTGGATTTTCATTCAGTTGCTGGATAGAACGGTCTACTTCGTTGAGAGCTACGATTGAAATAATGACGTACGCGCTTTGAAGGTAAAATATTGTAGGGGAAGCTCTGATAAATCCTCAAATGGGTTGATGTTAAATATGAAAAATTAAGGTACAGAGTTTCAAAAATGTAACATAGAAATTAAATTACTACATATTTATGATATATATTTAGCTCTTAAAATTTCATCTGACATGGCTTGAACTTCACACAAAAAGTACAACACAGGTTTTCACGATTCTACCACTAGATGGTAGCGTTTGTCGTTTCGAAATGCATGGCCAGGGAAATTAAATAGTTGACTCAACACAGCTGGTGAGATGAACTCATCTGGGGTATATCTCCAGAAAAAGTATATTTCAAATACTGCGGAATTAGCCGTATTGGAGAGTTAGGTCTCCCCTACCAACGTTTATACAGTAGACCAGGGCCATCCAGTCATTGCGCTCCGAGGGCGCGGTCGCACTCTTGGTGCACTGGGCAGTCAGACTAGCGCTCCTTCCCCTACCACCACTACAGTGTGGCAGCGAACAGACCAGAGACAGACGGACGATGTTCGGACCGCGCTGACTAGATACGTACGTACAGTCGTGCGGCCGATGGCTTTTGTGGGATTGTTGCAATCATATTGATAGGGCTGTTTTGCCATAAAAAATATGCTGCATATACAAATCGAATGGTAGCCTACTCCGATGTATGGAATGTGCACGAAACGAACACAAGTGTTAAGTAAAGAATATTGTGATTTATTCAAAACTGAAATGTGAACATATTAGAGAGGAAAATTCCACAACATTTTACCAATATGAACTGATAGTATAGACCTTGAGTGACTTTTTCTCCTTTTTAAGCTGTACAGAAAAATTAAATTTCCCATTCTGCTTTAAATGTTGCTGCTTCACCACAGCATCTTTTTTGTATGATGTTCTGTCAAGACCATTGTGAAGCGGATTTACTTACACGCCGTCACCAAAGGGCATTGGACTAGGCTAGCGACTGATGGATCGGCTGCTCTCTTCAGCGCGGCGGGCAGACCGCGCGCTCAGCCAGCCAAGCTGCTGCCATCACTTCCGAAACTACCTTCCACCATAGCGCTCGGAGCATTGGCTTGGGGAGCGCTGAGTGGATGGCCCTGCAGTAGACTAATGTACCGACAATGGAATTCTCTTACATTTTGAAACAAATGACTATCAATTTGAACGAATCTATTTTTCGACTAATTGAACTAGAAGAATTTATTTCACTAGTTGTCCTGTCTTGAGATTGGCCTTACCATCGACTGTAGCTGTAAAAGGGAACGTAAGAGTCAGTGATAGACAGACAGCCAGGTCAGGTAGTAGGGACAGTGTCTAGCAAAGCCCGAGAGATTGCGCAATGCTTGTGATAATGGACACGGTACTATGTAGACCAGGCGTTCTCAACATTTTTGAGAATATGAGCACCTACCCCAAGTCATAGCAAGTGCGCAAGCTCCATTAAATTGTATATAATAGTAGTCTAATAATAATATTAATCACAATGCATCACACATGCTCCTCTCTTTCCTTTGCTTATCTCTCTCTCCCTCAGGAGTGCTGAAATAGCTAGGGATTCACCGCCCACCAGGCATGCCGCAACTGCTTGCATTACTCATGCAGATAAGATTCATTTACGTGTGGACAGTCGAGTTGAATCAGCATCTTTCGTGTTACTCATGAAACAGGGATGTCCAATTATTTTTACTGTAGATTAAAAATACTATTTCACAAAATGATAAAATTTCTGACTGTCCAAACTTGTGATGAAAACACTAGTACTGTATTCTGGTTCGCACAACAAAATTTTAATTGAAGATTTGATCTCAGGGGAGCTTGTGCTTGTGAGCACATTTTGGCTCGTACGACGAGAGAACCAAATGCCATTCAAAGAGCCTCGTGTTGCTCGCGAGCACCAGGTTGACACCGAGCAAGTAGTCGTTCCTCGCTTCCTACGTATCGTGTAAAAGGTGACCCATTCTAGGTGACAAATGTACCCCATTTGTAATAATTACTTTCGAAACTTCTTTTGTCACTACGTACATCATACATCCTACGTGTTTCTCTCTTTAATTGAGGTCAAAATCATAGCGTAGTGACTAGCATTCTTGACTGTCACCACGGAGGTCCGGGTTCAATTGCCGACTCCGCCAAGAAATTTAAATCTGGTCTGAAGGCTGGAAAGAGGTTTACTCAGTCTTGTTAGGCAGAACTGAGATGAGGTGGTTTGTACTTCCACTTCCACCATCTTAAAACTGGTTTTCCGTTGTTTTCCAGAAAATTTCCGGGATGGTACCTAAATTAAGGCCACGGCCACCTCCTATTCAAATCCTAGACCCAATAACAAAATCACACACTAGTATAGCCATCACAACAACGCAAGTTATCACACAGATTCCAAACACACCCAATTATACGGGGCTACATGGCCATGATGTCGGGAAGCCCTTAAATGAATCAACAGCAACAACTCTTAAAACGCCCTATCCTTTCAATAGGCTAATTTGCGTGAGGTTATTTGTGGCCTGAAGTGTGCATAATTCAACGGACACAGCAGCTACTAAATCCAATATTTCCTCTAATTCGCGACTGCCTCTGCGTGGTATTCGTCTAATTGCTCACTGAACCACCACACACCACCACAATCTAGGGACACTAATTAGGATCGATTCTGATCTTTACCAAGGAATTAAATGTTGGACTTATTATCACCAGGTCAGGTGAGAAGAGGAGAGTTTGAACTTTCATTATATCCCTAATTACCAGACCACGCATTAGCACAAACACTGAAGTAACAGGTTAATAATACAGATTGCAAACATGGACCTGATTTATAAAGAATGTCGCAAACAAAAAACAAAAATCACCATCACAATAAAGACCTACAATTTGCAGCATAATTGTTGAAATGAAAAAAAAAAAGCCTACTTCTACAAAAAACAGCAACGGCTAATGATTTTGTTCGCAACTGGTGAACACATGTTGAAGCCTCAGGGGAGTTCTAATAGGAAAGGTTGTGTTAGCGTATATCGTTGTAGATTTATTTAGGGGGTTTGCGGCATCGTGTTCATGTAGCCCTGTGTACTTGAGTGTACGTAGAATGTATGTGATAACCTGTGTCAATATGTTGTCTGTACTAGAGTGTGTGTTTGCAATTGCGTTAAAATTTGGGTTGGAAGTGGCAGCCTTAAGGTAGCGTATATCAAAGCAGCACATGGCGAATTATATATTAATAGTGAATATGCAAAGCTGCGTCTGAAGGTTTAGAAAATAAAACTAAGTGGAACACTTTCCAAAATATATCAGTTCAAATGTAATATTGTAAAATATGAATGGAGAATATTCAGTCCTTTTTTAGAATATGTTCCTAAATTTTTATTGTGAAACATGTGGCAGACACTTCAGAATGGTATATTGAGGCGAAGGGTAGGCACCTTGATAGAGAAATCTTCTGAATTAATACAATTCAAATGGCAATGCTGTTAACGATGCTCACGTGGTGCTAGGACATGTGTACTTAATGTGTGAGAGTGAGACAAAGTGCATCTAATCACTAGTCAGCACACATAGAACGAATATTACGACATTCTCTTAACCTTCGCTGGCTGTAATAGTGGAGTTTATTACTGACGTCACCTCGCCATAGCAACAGGATGTGTGTATGTACAGTAGTTTACGTACGAGCTCTGAAGGCGTCTATGCGTTAATGGTTGTGATGATAGGAACAGATTGACTGTCACATAAAATGTTACTGGGTAATTAACGTATGATTCAATGGTGTAGGAAACCCAAAAGGTCTACGTCAATTAGTAACCAATTTCCCCTCTAGAGGACGAATGCAGTTCCACAGAACAACATAACATAAACTCATGAAAATGTAAATTACAAGATCGTGAACATGGGGTGCTGCACTGTTGCAACTCAACATGCAGGACAAATATTTGGCCGTGATACGATGATAACACTTTCAGGTCCCTCTGACTTCAAACATGGTCAAAAATAACTACAGAATGTGCCCTCCCGGAGCTGCAATACAGTACTGAATTCTTCCAGGCATGGAGGCAATAAGGACCTGAGGTCCATGCTTGCTCCACTGCATGGGTCACTTGTTCCAGATTTGTGGGTAGCTGAGACAAGTTGGCCTGTTGTCGACCCATCATATCTCACACATGCTCAAAAAGGCTAAGGTCCAGTGATATGGTGGGCCATTGTAATGTTGTGATGTCATGGGGAGTTCCCATTGAGATACATGCAGTGTAAACGTTGGCACAATCCATTTGCAATGCTCGCCATCACAGTGATAACCCTGGGTTGAGTACCTGCTCAACATACTGGGGAGGAGTCAGATTTCTCTCCAAAATCACTAATTGTGATATCATAACGCCTGGTGTTGGCGTCTTTTGTGCATTTCAGCAATACGGTCTGGGCAGCTCGTCTACCCGCTAAGTCGTTACACTATTACGACGATCAATACAGGCAAGACAGAAGTGCGATTCATCACTAAAGACAACACAGTTAGGCTAGTACGTTTACATGGCGAACTCAAATCGATTTGAGTACACTTAGCGTATTGAATACCGTCATGTAAACGGGACTCAGATCGTTTTGAGTTTCAAGGTCGATACGGTAAAATTGTGGGATCGGATCGTATCCAAACTGGTGTTCAGGAACATGTAAACGCGTATCGTATTGAAAGCGATTGTGCGCGCTCTTGACTTACATTTTTGCACTTATCTACTCTCATCTGTCGCCCGACTCTCGAATTGCATGTTTTACTTTCCGTCCATATTCTTCGTTTCTGTCTGTGCTCCTGTCGTGGTTGGAAAGCGTAGGTTTTTTGCACGCGTTTTTAGCGTTAATGCATTTATGTCTGTTTTGCATTTAATGTCTGGTGTATCCGTACGTAAAATGTGGTCAACAGAAAACGTGAAAGTACACCGTCTGACTTCGCCGCTTAATCCTTCCCGTTTCGCATTTGTCCACTTGATTGAATAAATTGAACATAGACTGGCTGAGTGGCGCAGCGGTAACTTTCTCGCCTGCCTTTCCCAAGGTAGCAGGATTGAATCCTGGCGCAGACAGGGTGATTAGGCCTACAAATAAAATCGAAGGAGCCGTGTCAGTAGATTTACTGCCACGTTACAGATCCCATTCGGGGCAACATTCCGACAGCCCGACGTCTCTAAAAGCTTCAGTAGTTAAAAGGGACGTAAAACCATTAAACTGAACATAAACATGTTAAGAACAAACAACATCGAAATCTTCCACACATCCATTTTTCCTGTTTAAAAACAAACCGTCGAAAAATCGTCGGATGATAATTACGGGTCTTTTATGTTTTGCTGTTTAATACAAGTTAGCCAACATAACTGCAGGTTGGCTACCATAAATTATATCGTATTGAAATCGATTTCAATATGAACTGAAACTGATCATGTAAACGGGCATCGTACTGAAAACAGGATCGTATTCAAATCTATTTGAATTCGCCACGTAAACGTAGTATATGTTATTCGACGATTCACGCCGTTCATTCTCGGCACCATTGTTTGCTGGACATGTTTGCAGGGGAACCGTTCTGTACACTGACTGCAAGTCAACTATTCTAAACTATGGTCTGTATTATGGAGGTGGCTCGTCTGTGACCAATTACGTGGGGAGACTGTATAAACAATTCAATGGGCCTGAAAACGTTATCGTTTACATACCTACATGGCGTCGTAGCATATTTTGAGAATCAACGCAAACGACAGATCACTTCATCGTGTTGGAATTTCCATTTTCATGAGTGGATATTGTTCTGTGTTGTCCATATACACCAGTAGCGAATCTAGTTATAGTCCTCCATTCGATAGTCCAGACCTATTCTAAACCTTCCTATTCTATCATGAACTATTCCATCTTTCTTACTGTATCTTACCTCATTAACTCCCATTCCGGGAAAATAAAAATCGATCAAAGAGAACACAAAATAAATCCAGATAACGAGCAATGGTATTATAAATTAAAAACATACCGAAGCGAGATTCGAAGTCTAGTAATTAACACCAAGCTGAGTCTTAGGGAGCATGGTTACAAGGCCAGATGTGAAATCAGAAACATTGTTAGCAAGTTTAATACACACAATATTCACACATTATTCAAGACTATTCCTCAGATCCACATTCGGTCAAGGCATAAAATGGATAATAATATCATAATATTATTAATAATAACAATAATAATAATAATAATAATTTCCGAAAAAGAAATTGAGTCAATGGTGGCTACGTCTTCCAAAAACTGTTTTGACTGATTGATGGATGATGTGACGACTCCTAGAACTCGAACTCATGAAAGATAGGCGGCGTTGATGGTTTTGAACTTGAACATTATTCAATGACTGCTATAGCCGTCAAAGTTTGATGGTATTGTATGTTTTGGCACGCGTTTAGAGTTGTTTTATTCATCTTTTAGTTATTACTAATATTATATCTTATTTTTAGACTGTTAATAATCATATTATTATACGAAGGCTGTTTTTAAGTAAGGGCCGTTTTCTTTTTAAGCCCGTCGTTAATGCGCACGCAGCAAAAAGCGTGCGCGCTACCTCCCGGCATCCTTTGCGAACAAGCAGGCGTCAGTTGCTGCTGTGTACGCTGAACTGTGCATCTTTACAATGTTCAAGATTATTGATTCGCCCGCCGCGTTTGAGGTACGATCTGTGATACGATTTTTTAGTGCAAGAAACATGTCGGCTGCATACATTCATCGTCAGCTTTGTGAGGTGTATGGTGATAATGCAATGGCGGAAGGATAAGTTCTAAAATGGGTACGCGAGTTCAAAAGTGGCCGTGAAAATGTTCATGACGATGAACGCTCAGGTCTGTGATCACAGATGACTTGGTGACTGCAATTGACACGAAAATTCATGAGAACTGAAGATTCATGATAACCACTCTATCAATGGATTTTCCTCAAGTGTGAATTCTTGGTTGTCAGAGCAGGCAGCAAACTTTTATGCAGAGGGAGTTCAGAACTTAGTTTTAAGGTATGACAAGTGTCTAAATAAACAAGGCAACTATGTAGAAACATGGAGGAAGATATGTGAAAATGAAAATCCACTGCCTGCTTCCAGTCTCCGACCAGGTCAGGAATGGAATGAATGAAGCCCCCATCTAGCGGCGAGGATATGAAGTGTGCCGGCTGCCGAAGCCTGTCGCACTCCTCTGGGGCAATGATTAAATGAATGCCAGATGAAATGAAATGATAGTGGAGAGTGTTGCTGGAATGAAATTGTGACAGGAAAAACCGGAGTACCCGGAGAAAAACCTGTCTGCCTCCGCTTTGTCCAGCACAAATCTCACATGGTGTGACCGGAATTTGAACCATGGACCCAGCGGTGAGAGGCCGGAGTGCTGCCGCCTAAGCCACGGAGGCTCGCGGAGGAAGATATGTAAAACCTAAAAATAAATGAGGTTTCAAAATAAAGAAACAGCCCTTACTTAAAAAACAGCCCTCGTAGTTAGTATTATATTTTAGTAGGCTTGGGTTGTTTAGCCTATATATAATAACATGTCCAGTGTTATTAAACTTTGATGAAGTTCTGTCACAAGGTTGATATGAACGACAATAAAACATACAGCTATTTGTTAGTAGTCTACTGTATATGCAATACTGTACAGTAGTATGAATTAGTCACCAAGAATGCTCTGTGAATGTATTGCACAAAGAACTTGGTTGCCTTGCTGTGTTGTCTTCATGAGTGGCTACATGTGTTCGTTATCACATTATCAGTATCATTTCTCAGCAGGGCAAATTTCATGGTGTATGATACGACGTGCATATTGCCAACGTATCAGATTACATACGAGTACATACTTGTCGCGTGAACTATCTGTTTACCGTAAGGTAGCAGCAACTTACAAGCAAGCTTAGTTTTAATAGGCTGTAGAGAAGATGTGTTGCATGATCGCAGTCCTTACAGGTATTCTTCTGTCATTAGTATTATTAGGATTAATATTGTTAATATTTTCATTATTATTAGTCTATTACTTTTATTATTATTATTAAGAAGTTTGAATTCATATTGCAAGCTCTTGTCAGTCAATAGTTTTAAAAGTAGTTTCAAAATGAATCAGTGTTGGCAGAATTTATAGTGTACGTAGTGAAGTATCATCATTTCAAATGATCTTGTCGACTTCATCGTTATGCTTTGGTCTACCGTTATGCGTTACGGTTACGGCGTGTATGACGTCATCATGTTGTTCAGTGCATATGCACCGAGTCTGAGTTTACTCCTGGGGTCTGGCGTTTTATGTAATACGGAAACGGTGTGTGCGTGACGTCATTCAGCCCCCGCGCGGGAAGCCTAAGTTAAAGGGTAATGGAGTCTGTTGAGTCTGAGTTTACTCCTGGGGTCTGGCATTATGCGATACGGAGATGGCGAGTGCGTGACGTCATGCAGCAGAGTGCACCACCAGCTCTCCGTTCCCCGCGCGGGAAGCCTAAGTTAATGGGTAATGGAGTATGTTAGAAGAGTCCTGGGGCTGCGAGCGAAGCGAGAAGCCCTCCAGAGCCTCTCTAACATGTGTAGCATTTGTAGCATGCGTCATTTGAAATGATATAAAGTCTAGTCTCTCAGACTGACTGTATCTTTATAATTCCAAGGACCGGTCTTATAGGTCTCACGTGCAAGATAGAGAGAATTATTGATACAGGGCTAACAAGTGGCACCATGTTTATGGTTTCATTAGAGTAATTCGCAGATACCCAGGCGTATAGTCAAAATGTGTGCATTTTATTTTTCAGCAGCGTAAAAATAATGGCGTTTGACACATGTTAGCGGGAATAATCCTCATGCTTCTTTATGTTAATAAAGCTTTAAATACAAAACAGACTTAATCTGGGGCCTATACCGTGAACCCCTATTGCTTGTAGTACAAGCTTGCCTTATCCAAGCATTAATCAACATACCGTCTAACCCAAAAGAGACAAATAAAGGTGCTTGGGGCATCTTGCTCATCAGCCCCGTGTGGTCTAAACCAGTAGCGTCCCATGGCTTCTTTAGACGAATGCAGTGGAGTAGTATTGAAAGCATTGCATAATCTATGTTTCATTCAACATGATGAATAATTTCAAGTTGTAAAATTGACCTCCAATATTGATAACCTGTGATTGGTAGGTAGCGGGACAATGGAAAGTGTTCACACACTAGCTCCCATTGACAATATGTTGCTGTAGGACTTATTTAATGAATTCAGCAATTCATATTTATTGGATTATAATCTCGAGAATAATATAATATTGTAAATTGCACTCTGTTCAAATTCATATAAATATTTTAGAAATTAATCATTTGAAATGACTACCTAAAATGTTGATCTGTTGGCCACAACTGATTCATTCCTAAAACTACCTCCATCAAGTGGCTACTGTCTACTTGTTGACTTACAATAGATTGACTTTATATTAATTCGAAATTTAATGAAAATAATAAATAATAATAATAATAATGTAGCCTCCGTGACTTAGGCGACAGCACGCCGGCCTCACACAACTGTGTCCGTGGTTCAAGTCCCGGTCACTCCATGTGAGATTTGTCCTGGACAAAGCGGAGGCAGACAGGTTTTTCTCCGGGTACTCCGGTTTTCCCTGTCACAATTTCATTCCAGCAACACTCTCCTCTATCATTTCATTTCATCTGTCATTCATTTACTCATTGCCCCAGAGGAGTGCGACATGCTTCGGCAGCCGGCACAGTTCATATCCCCGCCGCTAGATGGGGGCTTCATTCATTCCATTCCCTGACCCGGTCGGTCGACTGGAAGCAGGCTGTGGATTTTCATTTTCAATAATAATAATAAAATAGCACCTTGAATTATTCTCATAACAGGTACATTTTATATTCTTCATCATAATAATATTAATTACAAATATAAAGCTGAAGGAAGGAAGCTTTTAGTTTAACGTGACCGTTAATCATACGATCATGAGCCACGGGACCTCCTTTTTACGTGGAATCCGAAACACAGGACATGGTATTTCACTTCGAAAATCTCACATGCATTGACTAGGAATCGAACCCGGTCCACCTTGGTGAGAGGCCAACAGCTTGACCGCTGCGCCACCACGCCCCTAATTACAATATACTATCACTCATTGAAGAACAAATAAAACAAAATCAAATCGCCCTCCAAACAGCACAAGATCCTCAAACATTGACGGCTACAGCCACCACCTGATCAACGTTGAAATAAAAAAAATAAAAATAAAACATCAGCACTCGCTTTCGTGTGTCCGAGTTCAGAAAGTTACTACGCGGCTCAAAATCAAATTAATTAAAAAATGAACCAACATTAAATAAAATAATCCAAAACTACCATCATAACATGATCCGTCGATAATCAACTGAAACAGATATTTGAAAAAATAAACGGTCTAACCAGTATCAGATTAAAAATATAATAGTGACATCACCACATACCTTTCATGGTTCCGATTTCAGCAAGTTGTTACATGACCCATTAATAAAAAGTGTTTGGAAATACGGAATCCCTAAAAGACTAGCCACTAGGCGACACTGGCTGACATTTCTTTGAATGAGAATATGTAAAGTGTTGACCCACTAGCCACCATTGACAAAAAGATGACTTCAGGAAAGAGATCCCTAGAATGTTGACCCTTAGCTGCCACTGACAAGTTCCAAACATACGCCAGAAGGCCATAGATTTCCCAAGGATTAGAGTAAACTTTTTGGTGACGTCAACCACGGGCTTGCCATTCATTAAATGAGGAGGTGACACTCAAAGACGAACATGTCCACCTAATACAGTTTTTCACAATCAACAAAAAACGTATTTCAGCCATACATGATAATGAAAATAACATATTGAAATGTAAACAATTTCATTTTCATGCAAAAAGGGCAATTCATGACTGCAAATAAATCTACAATGAAAATATTTGTTTAAAAAGCACATTTAATTATGGACATGTTCTCTTTTGCATGAACCGTTTGGACAAGTTCGGCTTTGAATGATTTTCAAAAGGAAGGTGTTTTATTTTTTTAGAATCGCTTACATTTTATTCATTAATAGTTGCCATAAGATACCAAAATAAAGTAATTGACATTATATTTACGCAGTTTATTTTTACCTTCAATATTTCGAGACTCGGGTTGGCGATCACGGGACCCCATCGGTGTCCGGCACTGCTTCCACTTACTTGTGCCGGGCTCCTCTCCGTCTTCTCTCCTGTCGACCTCCCTTGGTCAACTCTTGTTCTTTACCGACCCCGATGGCATTAGGGTATCCGAGGCCTAGGGAGTCTTTCACTTTCCCGCCTTAATTGGCCCTTGTCTCATCTTTCCTGATACCCTCATTCTTCGAGGGGTCAGCCTTCTTTTTCTTTTCATGTTATCTCCTGCCTTCTGCACAAGGCCTTCAAGGAGGCAGGGTTTATGTAGCCCCAACACTTCTGGTGCACCCTGGGTAATGCTACACCCTCAAGGGCTCACGGCTGGTGAGTTTGGGAGTTGCCGACCCCGAGGGATTCCTGAGCTAGGTCCGTTTTGCCCTTTTTTTCCTCTGACCTTGGGACGAGCCCTCTTCTCTTTCCCCCTTTCCTATCTGCCTTTCATGGCTCTCCTCCCTTCCAAGTCCCTCAATCCTCATTCTTCGAGGGTTGAGGGCATTCCTTTTCTTCCTGTCCTTTATTTGCCTTATCCTTTATTTGTTTACAATTTTTTCTTCTAGTATGTAAGTTGGTAGTATTTCATTCTTAGCTCATCCTTCACTATCACCCAAACCATTAGGGGCCGATAACCTAGATGTTAGACCTCTTAAAACAACAATTATCTGCTACCCTTGTTTGCAATCTTCACACGAACACATTCTTCATCCATTCTGCTACAACACTGACGTAATAATTTTAGTACCAATATGTAATATTATTAAGACGGAGCACAGAAGCACGGAACTAATGCTAATATCAGCTGCTCTGCGCGGGCACCTCTGGTCTCGCGCGGAATGGAAATCACGTGACATGAATCAGCGTATCCTACTGGCCGTATGGACTAGTTCGTCTTTGCAGGAAATGTAGATGTGGACAAGTTCGTGTTTGCGCTGAACCATGCATTTTCACAGGCTTGTATCATGGGACATATTCAAGTTTGCTTATATGGCGCGACCTATTTACATTCCGCTCATCTTGTACGTCCCGTTCCATATTGTATCTCATTTTTTTTTCATTTGTGGACATGTTCGTCTTTGCGTGTCACCTCCTCAAATATGGAGTAACGAAATCCTCCAGGATGATGAGAGGTGTGGGTAGGGCCACTGCAGGGGCGGGCATCGAGTTGAGTTGGGTAAATCGACTTTATCAAGTTGGTCACACGAGAGGAATTTGACGTCATCAGGTTGGTAGCCGTGTTATCCATTCATTTGTCTTTTGGTGCGCGAATTGAACTTGCATTTTTGCTGAATTACAACCATCATTGAATTATGGCTACAATAGATTATACAACCCCCATTTTAAGAATGGGGCCGCAGTCAGAATCTGAACTCGTATCTCCTGCATTTTGCCAGGCACAGTCCGGGAACAGTTATGAATGCATTACGTGATATGCGCTTTTTTCTTCTTCCAATGTCAATGAGCAACGACCAATAACCGTTTTACGTCCCGGCATGATGGGTTAAAATCACTGACTGGACTATTAATTACAGTATATTATCATGGATATGCATGTGCAACAAATTCTTGTCAGACGTAAATGGCGAGGGGCATGAAACGCAAATCCCACTTCCGTCCAATCTTAACTTGACTGTGAATTTTGCGGAACGAAAGTTCAAAGGCGAAATGAAGAAAAGCTTAGTTGCACTTCCAGGGAAACTCCAACACACAACCACTCTTCTCTAAAGTTTTTAACTCAACACGACTCGACAGTTTGCTGCTGGCCGTATCTGGGGTAATAAGCTCGTCCGCTAGATGAGCTGTAACTGGGGTGTTAGACTCGCCCCTAGCTAGCTCGTAAACTGTCGCCTCAGTAACTGAATGGAGATTGTTGGAAGAAATGTAAACGTAATATATGTTTATGAACACATAGCACATACAAAATTTGGTTGCAATCCAATTGATAGTATAGAAGTTATATGCATTTAAAATTTGGACCTATCAGCAGGCTTATAATTATTTTGGCAACACTGACATGTATGGCCTCCTGGAAATATAACTGCAATATTATTATCTATATGTGTGCCAATTTTGAAATAGCTCCAATTCATACCTTCCAAGATATCCAACATGAAGCTCAAATTTTAATTGCGATTTTTCTGCAGTTGGTAGCACTGACATCATTTTTAAATATGGACGTGAGATATTCAGGCATAGATCTTTATTCCTACTAAATCTTGATTCGATTGCTGCAGCCGTTTAGGAGTTGATACGGGGAAACACACACACAGCCAGACAGACAGACAAACAGACAGAAGGACAGACAGACAGACAGACAGACAGACAGAAGGTCAGACAGACACACATTTGCCCGATCTCATAAGTCTACTTTTTCCTCATTTTTGCAAATTGTGAAAAGTAGGCTAAAAACACTTATAGTAGGCGATGCATTGAAGATAGAGATATGCTCACCCGGGCTTTCTTGTAGAACTTTTCATGCTGAACAATTCTTACACTCATAGTATACAGATATTTTTAACGGTTTGCCCTACGTAGACTAAGCTTAAAAAGCGCACGGACACCAGTTTTTATCGACCTTTTCACTTTTCACTGAAATCATTAGTGCTTGACTTACTTTGGTCATATATACATAATTTTCTACTGAAACCTTCCTCGAGATATTCTTTACAGAATGGTGAAAACCGCATTAAAATCCATTCAATGGTCCTCGAGATTACCCGTGACATCCAAGAATCGGGGACTTTGTTTTATACTAAGTAGAGATTATACGCCAATCAGTATAATTTACTATAATATAATCCCCCATCCGTCCAACCTTAAATTCACTGTGAATTTTTCGGAACGAAAAGTTCACAGGCGAAATAAAAGTTGCACTTCCAGGGAATGTCTTGGTGAATGAAACTCAAATCCCCCTTCCGTCCAATCTTAACTTGACTGTGTTTCACAGGCGAAATGAAGAAAACCCAAGTTGCACTTCCAGGGAATCTCCAAACACAACCACCCTTCCCAGAAGTCTTAACTCAACACGACTCAACGTTTTGCTGCTGGCTGTATCTGTGGCAATAGGTTCGCCCGCTAGCTAGGTTGTAACAGGGATGATAGACTCGCCCTTAGCTAGCTCGTAAACTGTCGCCTCAGTAGTTAAATGGACACGGTTGGAAGAAATTAAAACGTGAAAACACTTATAGTGGGCGATGTATTGAAGATAGACATATGCTCTCGCGGACTTTTTTGCAGAACTTTTCATGCTGAACAATTCTTACACTCATCGTATTTATATATTTTTTAACGGTTTGCCCAGCGTTGTAACGTGTTTTTCGAGGGGTTTTATGCAACTGGCATAAGTCAGTAGGAAGCCATTCTATATTTATTTACGCGGCAAATTGTTCAGCCAAGAGAATTTTTCATGTTAATTTATTATTATTATTATTATTAATTTATTATAATTATTATTTAGGTATTTTCGGAGCATTTTATAAAAATTATTAGCATTCAGATAGGTTTTCTATGTCTTAGAAAACGCTATCCAGCAAATTATTACGAACGACGATATCATAGAAAATTATCTGATTACGGAATTTTACGGAGTTTTCGTCAGTTAGGGTATATCGAGAGACGTGACTCACTGGGATTTCAAGTACACGCTTAATCTTGTCGAGAAGCATGACGCAATCTTGGGTCGTACGGTCTAGAAAAGACGAATTGTTGGAACGGAACCCTCCCGCCGAGTGTAATGACCCGGAGGAGGAGAAGATCGCGTGGTGGGTCAGCCAATCAGGGGAGACGACGTAAGCTAGTTGGGACTGAAGAGTGGGGAGCCGGCGTGTGGTTATATCGTTCGACGCGCCGTGAAACAAGGACTATCTGTGAAATACTTGACGAGTATGGATGCGAGTGCGTGTCGCTCCGATGTTCAGTGGAGTTAGCGACGAACTTTTGTAAAACTTGGTTGTACGAGTGTTTGGGTCCGAGGTACGGACCATAGAATTATCTAAGCTACCAGAATATCATCAAATTCCGACGGAGATGACGACGTCCAGGAGACTGTGGGAAGCTCACAACATCATCAAGAACGAGGGAAATGCCTTGGCAATTTCCAATGGTAAGCGCAAATGACGCAGAAATACGCAATCTCTCATTTTTCTTTGTTTTACATTTCATATTTCAGTAACTTCATAGCTTGGAAATAAGAGTAAAATCAATTTATCAGACTCCGTTTTCACGTAATTTTCTATCGGTAATATTCAAATCACAACGCTCCAATTTAAATTTTGTACTTATTATTATTATTAATTTTGCTATACTTGTTTTATATAATAAATTCATTTCTTTTACAATGCAATCTTTGCTTTCAGTAGGTAGCATTAGAAATAGACCAATTCCTTCTCCTGATACAATTGTTTGTTGGGTTAATGATCAAATCATACCACGATCTGAGTGAATAGGGTCTTGAAGGTGTTCTGCCAGAGCTAGACGTTGTTAAATACAAATTTAGATTTCAACATTGCGTTGAGGTCTTGGCGCCCATTAAAACAACATAGCTTAGGCAAAGGTAAACAGTTACATTTCTCACCCAACAGTTAGGAGCTAGCAAAACGTTTCATTTGTACGCTCAACGAGAGGGCGAAAGAAACCGTTTCATTTGTCGCCGACAACTTGGGGCTGAAAACCTAATAACATTTGTGGAAGGAGAAGGGTATATATTTCTGTGCCTGTATTTTGGGGGTTATTTGTCTGTATCAGTGTATATCATTATGGGGGATGAGAAAGAAAGACAGATGAGGTTACGTAGTGGTCATCAACGGGAGAGTGATGATACGAGCAGTATGTCGAGTGATGGTAGTACCGGGGTAGCGGAGGTAAATCCCGATACTGAAACAGGGAGTGTAGGCGGCCAACCAGAATTAAAAACTTTACTTCTCGAGTTTATGTATCAGAACAAAGTTAGTAGTGATGCCTTAAATGCAAAGTTAGAACAGAATAACGCTAAACTAGAACAAAACAGTAGGGAAAATAAAGAGAGTAATAGGGAATTGAGCGATAGTTTAAACGCCAGATTAGAACAAAACAGTAAGGAAAATAGAGAGAGTACTGAAACTTTAAACGCTAAATTAGAACAAAACAGTAGGGAAAATAAAGAAAGTACAGAAGCTTTAAATGCAAAATTAGAACAGAATAATGCAAAATTAGATAAGAACAACAAGGAAATTAGTGTGAAAATGGAGCAGATTAGAGGAGAAATCAGAGGAGTAATGGAAGAGAAGGTTAAAGAGATCATTGCAGATGTAGACAAGAAATTAGGAAAAGTACAGGAGGAGTTAGAAATTAGAATCAGTACACAGGCTGAAAATTTAAAAGAACTAGTGCAACTGGAAACACAGCAGGTCAAAAAGCAATTGGGGGGAGAAATTGAAAAAATTCAGGTAGCAACTAAAGAGGTTAAGGAACAGCTGGGGGGTAGAATTGAGAAAGTCCACTCGCAAATAGGTGCAGAAGTAAATGATTTAAGAGAGAGTAATAGAGAGAGCATTAGCAAGATTGAGGAGAAACAAGCAAAGCTATATGATAAAGTAGAAGAATCAGAAGGAAACATTAAATTAACAGTAAACAGTATTGAGAGGAAGGCTGAGGAGAAAATCGCAGAATTAGAATTAAAATTAAAAGCTAGGATCAGGCAAGAAAATAGTCAGAATAGGCCAGTTTTTGTGAATAGCACACACAGGGAGGTAGAACTGGGTAAGTTCAGCAATCGACAGGGGTGCCCAATGGAGTTCATGAACACTATAGAAAATAAATTCGGGGAGAGGTTGGAAAATGGTAGTATTGAGTGGTGCCAGGTAGTTGAAATTTTAGAACAAGTATTTGTGGGGGAAACGAGGAATTGGTTTGCTGTCTACAGAGACAAGTTTACTGATATTAATGATTTTAAAATGAAATTCTGTGAAAAGTTCTGGAATGAGGTTATTCAGTCGCAGCATCGTGAGGGAGTAGTGTGTGGTAAATATAACCCTAAAGGAAGCTCCACCATGACCGAATACTTTTTAGGGCAGGTATTAGTGTGTAAATATCTGGATGGCTTGAAGGAGGAAAGTGATGTGGTAAGGTTGCTACTTAGGCACTTTCCCTATAGGATCAAGGAGGCTGCTTGTATCCAGAATGTAAAGACAATATCACAAGTAGAAAATTTGTTAAGCACATTTGATGCACTAGGGAGAGGGGGTTATGAGGACAATTTCAATCGGAACCAGGGTAATAATAATAATAGACCTAATGAAGCCAGGCATCAAGAAGTTCAAGGGAACGGTGGCGAAGGGGCCAACGCTCAAAATAGAAATAATAATAATCAGCTATATCAGAACAGAGGAAATGGCTATGGTAATCAGTATCAAGGGAGGAACAATGATTTCAGGGGAAATCAAGGGAGGAACAATGATTACAGGGGAAATCAAGGGAGAAACAATGATTTCAGGGGAAATCAAGGGAGAAATTATAATGACAATAATTACAACCAGAATAGGGGTCAAGGAAGAGGACAGCCTAGTGGTAGTAATGTACAGCCAAACAATGACAACACAGCCCAGAACAACCAGACCAGTTTAGTAGTTAGTAGTACTACGGCCAGCTGTAGCGGTTCTTTAAACGCGAACCAGGCTGCGAAGTAAGGTCAGAATCTCAGTCTGTAGCATGCCCTGTCCATACAATTATACAGGAACCCTATGACCTAAATGTAAGAAATGAATTATTACATGAACTAAATGATGAAGGTATTATTCAGGAAGTGGTTAGTAAGAGCCCCATAGTTAAATTTAACGTGTCCGAGGCGTACACAGATGTTTTAATTGATAGTGGTTGTATGAAGAGTTGCATAAGTAGTGCATTTTATGATAAAATGAAAGGAACTGGAGTAAATTTTGAGGAGATGCCAATTAAAAGCACTTTTGTTATCACAGCTGTTGGGAAGAGGTCTAAAGTAATTTCTAAGCAAGTTTTAGTAGACATTAAAATTAATAATCATGTAGAGAAGCAGATTTGCCTTGTAATTCCAAATTTAGTATTCAGTGTTATCTTGGGTTCAGAGTGGCTAAGTAGAGTGTCTGGTAACTTATGTTATGATGTAGGGAGTTTGAAATTTAAATGGGGAGATTCTGAAGTAGAAGTAGCGTTCAATGACCATATTCAGAGGAGTAGTATTGTAGGTGTGATTTGTACTTTAAATGAGATATCGCCAGCCGTAGAGCGGGGTTCTCCATGTTTTGTGGGCAGTGTGATTACGAACGGAAGTCTAGAGGACTCGTTACGTGAGGCTGCATTTCAGGGAAATATAGAGGATGAACAGTGTGTTCGGCTCTATGATGTGTTATGGTGTAATAGGAGGGTTTTTGAGGATCGCATTGGTATGGCCAATTGCTATACACATTCATTGAACGTTATTGATAGGTCAGTATTCACAGGACATAGATATCCTGTACCTTTCGCTTATCAAAGTGCAGTTGAGGCACAAATTAACCAGATGCTTGAAGATGGGATTATTGAGCACTCGAACAGTCCATATGTTAATTCTTTGATCACGGTACCCAAGACCGACGGCACTGTTCGTATTTGTTTAGACGCTCGTTTGGTTAACAGTAGAATTAGTTCAGATCAGCTGAAATCTATGTCAATAGAGGAATTAATGCAAACATTTGAGGGGAAGGAGTATTTCACTTGTGTAGATTTGAGTTCCAGTTTTTGGCAAGTGCCACTTATGTACGAAGATAGACCATTTACAGCTTTTAGTCATAAATATAACCTTTATCAATTTTGTAGAACACCTTATGGGTTAAAGAGTAGTTCAGCAGCTTTAATTAGGGCTTTAAACATCGCATTAGGGGATGACACAGGAGAGTTTGTAACCATTTACATAGATGATATGGTAATTAGTTCACGCAGTTTTGAGGAGCATCTACGTCATTTAAATATAGTTTTTCAGAAGTTAGATCAGGCAGGGTTCACTTTGAAGCTGTCTAAGTCGTCATTCTGTCAGTCAGAAGTGACATTTTCAGGTCATAGAGTGTCGAGTAGAGGTGTAACACCAGAAGAAAGTAGGGTTAATAAGATACTTAACGCAGAGGTGCCACAGAATGTTAAACAGTTAAAAACTTACCTGGGAATTTGCAACTTTTTCAGGAGGTTCGTTCTTAAATACTCAGGGTTGGTAGAACCATTCAGGGAATTGCTTAAAAGTGGGACTCGGTGGAGATGGGAGTCTAAGCATGATCAGGCTTTTAGAGCGCTGAAGGAAGGTTTTGGGAAAGCTGTAGTGCTGAAATATCCGTTAAAAGATAAGGAATATGTGGTTATGACAGATGCTTCACATATAGGCATTGCTGGAGTATTATGTCAGAAAGATGATGAGGGTAATCTGTGCATTGTATCTTTAGCCTCGCGAGGACTGACAGCAGCAGAGAAAAGATACACGATTACTGAGTTAGAGCTTTTAGGTATTGTTTTCAGTTTAGGGAAATTTAGAATGTATTTAGTAGGGGGGAAATTTGAGATCCACACAGATCACCATGCATTACTGTATATGAGGACTTGTAAACTCAGTTCTAACAGAGTTAGTAGGTGGATTCTTGCTCTGCAGGAATACGAATTCACAGTAAAATCTATTAAAGGTAAAGATAACATTCTTGCAGACATGCTATCGAGGGACACTAATTTATGTAGGGATTATCCTGTGGTTAAAGCAGAGGATGGTATTTTAATATGTGCATGTGTGGACAGTAGCAACAGGGCATCGTTACAGACACTGAGAAATATGCTAGGTAGAGCAACGTGATGACGTTCATTTAAGGGAGCCACTGGCAAGGTTGGAAGCAGGTGACGCAGTACCATTTATCGTTTCCAAACGTATTGGAAAAACAGCATATGTGCTGGAGAATAGTGAGGGAAACAGATTATACGGGACGTATAATATACATAGTCCCCGAAAGTATGTGTCATAAAGTGAGGATGTTTAGCTGGCGAGCCAGCCTATCAAATGAGTAAGTGTGGTATTGGGTGCGTGGGAGGATCTGGTCTTAAGGCAGGCGTATCAGAAGTCACACAGGGGGGTAGTATGTAAGTAAATGAGAGTTTTTAAGGTACAGGGAAATATGACGGGATTGTCGGATGCTGTTGAGCACTAAATTGTCTCGATGCACCAAGGCCATTTTGGCAGCGCTGATGGGTTCCCATTTATCTCCAAGAGATGGGGGAGCGCTTGAATAGGGCTTGTTAGCTTAAGGCGTCCACGAGATAAAAGATGGGCCATCAGAATGCGAGACAGTCCTTCATGAAACTCATACATATCAGCACACGTGATTTCTGTTTACGGCCTCGCCATGTAAGATTTGTAAGTGTGTAATTTAAGATAATTTGTACAATGGTATTATTTGTGTGAGGAGAAATGGTCTGTGTTGAGAACTAGTATTAAGTAGAATATGGTTAACGGGAACTTAACAAGACAGGGCGATTACGGCACAGAAATATTTGGTGTTATATGTAATGCGCATTTACTGTTTTTTTTTCAGAAGTCAATATTAATTTAATCTACTTTAAAGAGAGATTAAGTATTATGGTCACGAGGCGCTGCCACAATAGTGTGATCGTGTGCTCAGTGATAAGTGGAATTAAATGTCACCATAAGGAGGGGACCTCCAGTGAAATTAGGAAGTTCTATGGTGATATAAATATATCAGAACACCTTCAATGCGTGTGATATGACATCATAAATACATAGAGCTCACACATTAATTATGTCTATTTCTCCAACATAGAGAAATTTGAGAGGCGGAAATATCCGTGGGACACTATTCCATATGTAAAACATTGGACTGGTTGCAAAGTGCAATCCATAGTGACAACAAACTTTGACGCAAAGTGCGTGAAGAAAAATTATGAGTGTATATATCTGTAATTTAGGGTGATTTCATTTATGTAATATGTATTTTGGATGGGGTTTATTAACGTGTCTGGGATAATCGGATAATGGACCGTCGTCACGGTAAATCATCCGATGATCCGAGGCGAATATGTAACGTGTTTTTCGAGGGGTTTTATGCAACTGGCATAAGTCAGTAGGAAGCCATTCTATATTTATTTACGCGGCAAATTGTTCAGCCAAGAGAATTTTTCATGTTAATTTATTATTATTATTATTATTAATTTATTATAATTATTATTTAGGTATTTTCGGAGCATTTTATAAAAATTATTAGCATTCAGATAGGTTTTCTATGTCTTAGAAAACGCTATCCAGCAAATTATTACGAACGACGATATCATAGAAAATTATCTGATTACGGAATTTTACGGAGTTTTCGTCAGTTAGGGTATATCGAGAGACGTGACTCACTGGGATTTCAAGTACACGCTTAATCTTGTCGAGAAGCATGACGCAATCTTGGGTCGTACGGTCTAGAAAAGACGAATTGTTGGAACGGAACCCTCCCGCCGAGTGTAATGACCCGGAGGAGGAGAAGATCGCGTGGTGGGTCAGCCAATCAGGGGAGACGACGTAAGCTAGTTGGGACTGAAGAGTGGGGAGCCGGCGTGTGGTTATATCGTTCGACGCGCCGTGAAACAAGGACTATCTGTGAAATACTTGACGAGTATGGATGCGAGTGCGTGTCGCTCCGATGTTCAGTGGAGTTAGCGACGAACTTTTGTAAAACTTGGTTGTACGAGTGTTTGGGTCCGAGGTACGGACCATAGAATTATCTAAGCTACCAGAATATCATCAAATTCCGACGGAGATGACGACGTCCAGGAGACTGTGGGAAGCTCACAACATCATCAAGAACGAGGGAAATGCCTTGGCAATTTCCAATGGTAAGCGCAAATGACGCAGAAATACGCAATCTCTCATTTTTCTTTGTTTTACATTTCATATTTCAGTAACTTCATAGCTTGGAAATAAGAGTAAAATCAATTTATCAGACTCCGTTTTCACGTAATTTTCTATCGGTAATATTCAAATCACAACGCTCCAATTTAAATTTTGTACTTATTATTATTATTAATTTTGCTATACTTGTTTTATATAATAAATTCATTTCTTTTACAATGCAATCTTTGCTTTCAGTAGGTAGCATTAGAAATAGACCAATTCCTTCTCCTGATACAATTGTTTGTTGGGTTAATGATCAAATCATACCACGATCTGAGTGAATAGGGTCTTGAAGGTGTTCTGCCAGAGCTAGACGTTGTTAAATACAAATTTAGATTTCAACATTGCGTTGAGGTCTTGGCACCCATTAAAACAACATAGCTTAGGCAAAGGTAAACAGTTACATTTCTCACCCAACAGTTAGGAGCTAGCAAAACGTTTCATTTGTACGCTCAACGAGAGGGCGAAAGAAACCGTTTCAGCGTAACCTTACAAAGCGCCAGTTTTTTTTTCGACCTTTCCACTGAAATCGTTACTGCTCGGCTTCCTTTGATCATAAATAAATTACTTTCTGCTTAAATCATCCTCGAGATATCCTTTACAGAATGGTGAAAACCGCATCAAAATCCATCCAGTGGTTCTCGAGTTTACCCGTAACATCCAAGAATCGGGGACTTCGTTTTATACTCAGCAGAGAAGAGATGTATTTATTTGTTTATTTATTGACACAACAGGGCAGTGCCCCTATTACAGTAGCAAACAATTGTTTATGTTTGACCCTGACTATTATATGTCAGAAAACTGTATCATAATGATTGTCATTATAACACTATATTTCATCATGAAACAGTTTCTCCCACCAATCATAGCTCAAGAAACAGTTGTGTGACCAATTATATAAAGATAGCATCGCACCTGCTGAGTTCCAAGGCCTTCTAATTTAAATTTCACTGCGTTGCCTAGTGTCATAGTGGGGTAATCGAGGAGGCCATGGTCAAATACAAGGCATTCTCTGCATCCCATGCGCTCTGTTCAGTCCATATAACTGGTGAAATCTCGACAGATATTTATGAATATTTATGTTCGAACAAAAAATAGTTATAATAATTATCGTCGAACATAAACAGTCGTATGCAACTCGCCTATAATGGTAATGAAGACACTCGTATGGAAATTATTAAACGAGCGTATGCGTGTCTCAATTATTGCCATTATAGGCTCGTTGCATAATGCACTATTACACACAGATAATACATGAATAGTACATTATGCAACAAGTATATAATGCCAATAATTAAGACACGTGTATGTTTATAAAACGTGCGAAGCGAATTTTTTAATTTCCCTACGAGTATCTTAATTACCATTATAGGCGAGTTGCATACGACTGTTTATGTTCGACTATAATTATAACCAGCGCTTTTTTTTTCTAAAAAATTAAGGGGTACTCTCAGTCGTAGTCGACAAAACGTCACGATCGTGCAATTTTCAGCAATTTGTAAAGTCCGGTCATTGTTTGTGTTGGAATCATTAACTTTAGAACTTTTTCGATCCCTGGGTGGATGTTAGATAGTTCGATATTCTCTACATCCTTCAAAACTAACCACACGCACTAAATAACAACCTACCCCGCCTCCAAACAATAGCCCGCGTGCTTATAAGAACTGAGTGCTGAGTTGTCGACCAAAAGAAACTGATTCGATAGATCGATTCGAATCGAGGATTACTCGAAATCTCCTCCAGCGGTTGTAAACAGCGCATTGACGCCAGCTGATCGATGAACTTTCAATTCGGAAGTTATATTTGCAGGACTAGATACAAATGTACCAATATATTTTCTTAAACAGTTTTCAAATGTTTAGGGGGTTCGCGTCCCCCCGCGTTCCCCCTGAAAAAAAAAAAGCACTGATTATAACTATTTTATGTTCGAACATAAATATTCATAAATATCTGTCGAGACATCGCCAGTTTTATGTACTGAACAGAGTGCATGGGACGCAGAGAATACCTTGTATTTGACCATGGACTCCTCAAATACCCCACTATGACACTAGCCACACAGTAAAATTTAAAATAGGAGGCCGTGGAAGTCAGCGCAGGTGCGATGCTATCTTTACCTAAGTGGTCACACAACTGTTTCTTGAGCTCTGATTGGTGGGAGAAACTGTATCATAATGAAAACTTGTACTATAATGAGCCTCCATATAGTACAGTTTTCTGACATATAATATTAACATTTTGCCATGGTCGAACATAAAATACATTAAAACACAAAATAAAAATACATTCGAATACAAAATAAAAATTTAAAATTAAAGAAAAAATTGTTAACAAGAAATATACACAAGCTCTACTCGCAATAACGGTAAATGAAGCATGATTTGTAATATATGATCACATAATGTAAAACTAGATTCATATTTAAGGTACGGTACTGAAACAATAGCAATGAAAGATGTAAGGTTGGCATGAATGATTAGTATTGGTAATTAGTAATAAATTGAAACCTAAAACTAATAGCAGTTAAATCTTTGTATTAGTGAATCATTTGACAGCTAAAGTGTAATTTTCGTCTATAATTTAGCAAAGATATTCCAAAATCTAAATTGTTGTCAGCTGAGAGTTGTAAGTTGTAAGTACAGCACATGTTCAATATAGGTGATTTTTTATGAAAATCTGTATTAAAGTTTTTAACTATTAGGAGTTCTCATTTTCTCACGTTGAAATTTATTTGCCCTAGAGCTTCACTCGTGTCTGAGATACCATTGATAATTTTATACAAATATATCTGCTGAACAATAATCCTGCGTGTTGATAGTTTCGTCATTTGGAATTCTGACAACAAGTTAGAGTAGGGAATTCTACATAGGATGGCTGATTCTGTGTACTTCTTATAATATAGGAAGCGTTACAGTTTCTTTTGCAGTCTTTCTATGTGATTTATATGTGACTCATACATTGGAGACCATACTACCACATTCAACTCCAGTTTACTTCTCACATATGTATTGAAGAGCGTAATTATTGTCTTTGCATTCGTCAACTCCTTGGAATTTCTAAAAATATAGCCCAGAGTTCTTAGTGCGTCATTCACTACCGGTACCTTATCAATATGATATTTGAAACTCAAATCATGATTTATATACAACCCTAGATCCTTGACCGTATTCAGTCTAGTTAGAATATATCCATCCATTCTGTAATTTGATTTCAAACATTGCCTTTTCCGACTGAATTTGATGAAATTACATCTTTTTTATATTAAACAATAAGTCATTATCTAGACTCCATTTGTGATTGTTATCTATATCATTTTGCATTTCCTGGACATCCTGCTCATTTATAATAACTCTGTATATTTTAGATCATCAGAATATAGGATACATTTTGATTCTTTGATAGAAATGGGAAGACCATTTATAAAAATCACAAAAAATATAGGCCCCAAATTTGAGCCTTGCGGCACCCCAGACTTAGCAATGTAGGTGTAGGAATTAGCTTCACTATAGGATACATACTGTTTTATTTTTGATAAATAAGATGCCAATAAATCTAACATTTGATTCGATAATCCTAAGGCTGATAATTCCCATAATAATATACCATGATTAACATTGTCAAATACTTTTGAAAAATCAGTGTACAGTAGATGACATCAACTTGATATTGAGAATCGAATGCATTCGAGACAAATTGTACAAAGTTACACAGGTTTGTAGTTGTAGATCGGTTTGGAACGAGGCCATGTTGAAAATTACTGTATATGCAGTACGATAGCTTTACATGATTGAGAATTCTATAATAAATAATTTTTAGAAAACCTTAGCAGGTACAGAGATGATCGTTATTTGACTGTAATTCTCAATTTAAGAGGAGTCACCGGATTTGAAAATGGGACATGCTCTGGATAATTTCCATATTGCTGGAAATGTGCTATGTCTCAGAATGAGATTGAACAAGAGAAACAGTGGATATTTTATTACATCACCACTGACCTTTTATAATATATAGAAGTATGTTATCCGGACCACTGCACTTTTTATGCTTGCATTTCTTGATGGCATTTTCAACTTCTTTTATGGTTGGCTTTTATGTATAGTGAATGAGGGGTGATGGTTGGGATCATTGTTATATGTTCATTGACTGCATAAGATGTTGTTTTGCCTTAATATACTGCTTTAAAATAATCTGCAAATCCATCTGAAATTTCCTTATTCGCTTTAACAAATTTTGACCAAGTTTCAACTGTTGATAATTTGCCCTTGTTTTTACCTTTCTCTTTTTAATGTAATTCTAGAATTGTTTGGAACTTTCCTGCATTATTTTCAGATGCACGACGTCGGTAACGTTGTTGTTTCAGTTGTTGTTGTTGTCGTTAAATTTTTAGGTGCTTCGCGACATCGTGATATTGTATCCCCGTGTACTTAGGTGTGTGTAGAAATTGTTTGATAACCTGTGTCACTGTGATGTCTGTACTAGTGTGTGTATTTGTAATTAAGGTAGGATTTGGGTAGGAAACGACCGTGGCCTTAAGTTAGGTTCCATCCCGGCATTTGCCTAGAGTTGAAGTGCGAAACGACGGAAAGGCACTTCCAGGATGGCTCAGATATGTATCGAAGCCGTCATTTCTCTGCTTTTGCCGCACGGGGCTTAGTGCATCCCAGTCCACCTCTCAGACCACAATTAAATTTCTTGACAGAGCTAGCAATCGAACCTGGGCCTCGGCATTGACAGCCAAGAATGCTAGCCACCACGCAACGAGGTGGACACGTGGGTTACGTTCAGCATCACCCAGAAGTTCTCGTGACTACCTCATGGTGTAGTGGCTAGTATTCTTGACTGTCACCCATGAGGTCCGAGTTCGATTCCCGGTTCTGCCAAGAAATTTAATTCTGGTCTCAGGGTTGAAATGGGTTACACTCAGCTTCACGAGGCAATGATGAGAAGTGATGGGATCGATTCCCACCTCAGCCATTCTAGTTTTTTTCCTTGGTTCCTCACGTCTAATCCAGTCAAATGCCTGGATGGTCCATAAATTAAAGCCACAGCTGCCTTCTTCCCAATCCCCACCTTAATTACGAATACAGAGAGATTCCACACACATCCAAGTGGGCTGCATTGCCAAGATGTCGGAAAGCCCCTAAATAAATAAAGAAGAACAAAAGTAAGTTAATTTATTTTCGAGAACCTTGGCTGATTCCTTAATAGACTACTTCCTTGTACCAGGAACACTAGTACAGGTATCTAGTCTTTATCCCGAGGTTAACCATTGTGAAAGTCACGCAGGTTCATAAAGAATAACACTCTTCGTATTATTCTGAGAAGTATACCCAAAATGCACTTGGAAATGGTTTCTCTAAGCAACATTAGATACGATTATATTTTACGAGATGAAACGATCATTGTGTAAAATTACGTAACTTTAAAATGTTATTGGTCTGTTACGAAAATACACTATGAATTTCGTTATGAAGCACTATACTCTGCGTGCAGACGTAGCCATTTACTTTAATCTTCTATTGTGTTTTTAAACAATTTGCATTCGTATTTTAGCATGGTACATAATTCAACACCGTGACCTCAATTCGCTAAACAGGTGTTAACTTGCTGATGCTGGTGTTTTGAAACATCTTTCTGTTCTTTACGAACGTCCCACGCGCTGAATAGCGGTTCATAGACCGTCATGCGTCCTGATCTTCAAAGAATTCAAGCATTTCCTTATGTGTCGGCCAAACAATGCACAGCACATGTTGTAAGTGGGAAATGACGCACTTTGTCAATGGAATTAGCACGAACTGAACATACAAAACGTTGGTTTACGAAACGATTTCTTCCATAGGCAATTGTTGTCAGTAAAGCAGAGAGAAATTAGATCACAAGGCGTGGCTGTTCCCGACAGAGTAAACAGCTGAGAGTTCCTACTGGGTCATAGTTCCACGAATGGCTTCCTGCTCCAGAGAGGTTCGGTCATTGTTTGCAGGCATATCCATGAATTTCAAAACCTGGATAAATCAGTCCGAACCATAACCTGTAGAGATCTAATGCACGTTTATTTTGGAGTGGCAGTTACCATTATAGGCCAGGCGTAGTTTCCCTATAACCAGCCCCCAGCCGGCCCCGTGGTGATGGGGTAGCGCGCCTGCCTCTCACCCGGAGACCCCGGGTTCGATTCCCGGCTCCCTCAGGGATTTTAAAACTGACGTGAGGGTTGAAACGGGGTGCACTCAGCCTCGTGAGGACAGTTGAGTAGCTGTCTGACAGTGAGGCAGCGCCCCGATCACGAAAACCAAGATTAACGGCCAAGGGGACCCGGTGCGCTGATCACGCGTCATCCCAATATATGCAGGCCAAATGGTTGGGCCGTGGTCGCTTGGTCGGCCTAGGCCCTTCATGGGCTGTATAGTGCCGGGGGGGGGGGGTGTAGTTTTGTGAGCACTCCTTTTTTATTACCGTGGGAAGCACATTTTTTACAGTTGTTTCATTTATGGCCTTGGTCATCAAATATAGCAGCCTCGTGTACTTTGGTGTGTATCCAATCTGTCTGATGAGCTATGATTTTAATGTTTGCAGTAGTGTGCGCATTTATGGTTGAGACTGGGCTTGAGTAAGAGGAGACCGTAACCTGAAGTTCGGAACCATCCTGATATTTCGCAAGAGTAGAGGTGGAAATACACGGAAAACCACTTCTTGGATGACAGACATGAGAACTGATCTCAACACTTATCAATTTAGCCTCACGAGGATAAGTGTAGGCCTACCCAGTTCCAATACTGAGACCAACGTTATATTTCTGAGCAGAGCGGGATTGTTATCCACTACACCTCCAGCTGGTCTGGGATGACTAATAACGACGATATTATTATTATTATTATTATTATTATTATTATTATTATTATTATTATTATTATTATCTTATATAACGAAAAAATTAGGGGAAAATGTCACCTTTCAAAAAAAAAAACTGAAATCTCTTGACAAATAATTATGCAACGATGACGATTGTTGGCTTGAGGCACGACTCACGTTACGCATTATCCATTGAGTCCCAACGTACTTGATTCTGTCATCAGTGTATTGAAATATTTACGAATATTCATTCTATCAAGATCATTCTTTTAGCCAAGCTGTGTGTCAGCCATCGTGAGGGGAGGGGAGGAGCGAGTCAAGTGTTCTGTAACACGCATATTCCCAGGTGCGAGATGACCTGTCGGTCCTGTCCCACTGCAACATGCAAGCGCTGCACAGTGGGTCAAAATCGAAATCTATGGGGACAAAATTATTTTTACGTTTTATTAATGAATTTAGAGTGAAAGCAACGTATAAAATTTGTTTACTTCATAATAAACATCATTGTGGTGTTTGAAGCCATATTTTCAGTGCTGCCTTAGTAAACAAGAGTTTAGTGCTTTTCAGTCGGTCAACACGAATGTACCCAAAAGAGATGGGTTATGCCCTAATCCTGAAATAAATTACATGAGATTAATAAAACACTAGGATGACCAGTTTCGATCGTCAAGCGATTGTCATCAGATCCATTACACTTAGGCTACAAAATCTATGTTTGAAATACAGGTGAATATATTTACAATATGTACAATTATTTAGTTGCAGTATTGGTACTGCAACTGTCAGTGTATGCTAAATGCAGTATATATGTTAGGTGAAATGCTAAATGCTGATAGCTATCCGTAGATTGTACTTTAGAGAGATTATATGGTTGTAAACTATGGTTAAACTATAAAATTTTAGGCTAACTACTTATCTGATTGTCTTCCGTACAACAGCTACTCGCAGTTTTCGTGCTCACTGGAACTCACGGTGCGGTAGACTGCGGTGGTTATCTTAACGACTGGTTTTTCCCTGCTTTCTCCCCCCTGCTCCTACGTGCTGTGGGGAGTGATAGCGATGTGTTTA
This sequence comes from Meconema thalassinum, assembly GCA_946902985.2. NCBI lineage: Eukaryota > Metazoa > Arthropoda > Insecta > Orthoptera > Tettigoniidae > Meconema > Meconema thalassinum. The sequence continues at coordinate 1,169,865,008 of OX336389.2, forward strand.
TGTGAGGTGTTGCCAACCTAGATAAGATGTATGTTATTGAATGAGGTGGGTCTACAATTATTAAAGACCGTGGATTAGCCCTCGCCACGCGTGGAGCATAACCCATTCGAACTAAGCGTTGACGGTCTTATGAGGACGTCCCGGCACCTTTAATACTGCCGCGAATATGGGCCTTGGTTTATTGCAGAAGAAAAGTACATCGTACACCTGATCCAGATAACATTTACCTATTAATAACCCCCTAATTGTCCCCCTTTTTTTATCTAGCTTGGCTGTGTCGCTAAATTGTGTTTTGTTTCCGACAGGGTGTGTTTTTTAGTAGCGTGAAGAGGGGTGAGCTCTCCATGAACGTGTGTTCATTTAGATTGTTGGGATTGTTTCGTTTGGCTAGGTGTATCTCGATTGCTTCCTTTATGTCAAGAGCTCTGCCTTTCGATTCGTGATGGATTATTTTAAGGTCCGACTCTATGTTGGTAAAGCTGTGCCCTGCGTCACACATATGTTCGCACACGGCTGAATGTGTTCCGTATCTTATCGCATTCCTATGTTCATTATAACGTGTGTCTACTCGCCTTCCACTCTGCCCGATGTAATTAGCTTGACAATCGGTGTCTTGGCACGTTATAGAATATACCCCTGACCTTGAATACGGGTCACGTTTATTTAGATTACTATTTAGGAGGTGCCTAGCGGTTGTGTTTTTCGTCGTGAAAGCTATCTTTATGCCTTGCTTTTTGAATAGGTTAGTGATTTTATATGTATTCGCATTCACATAGTTGAAACGCGCAAATTTTTTCTCATTACTGTCCGGTTTGGGAATCGTTTTATCTTTATTTTTATGTTTGGCTATAATTTGATTTATTTTGCTTGGCGAGAAGTTGTTTTCCTTTGCTATTTGCATAATAGTTCTTATTTCCTTATTATAGTTGTCTTTTGACATGGGTATGTTTAAAGCTCTGTGCACCATTGAATTGAGACCCGCTAGTTTGTGCGTACTGGGGTGATTAGACTGATTGTCGATTGCATGCGAGGTTTGTGTTGCTTTCCGGAATATGGAATATGAAAGGTCGTTGTCTTTACGTTCAATAGTTATATCGAGATAATTTATTTTCCGGTCTATTTCGGATTCCTTAGTGAATTTGATAGAGTGGTGAAGGCTATTAATGGACTGGAGAATTGTTTCTTCGCTTGTTAGTTCAGTATCGTAGATGCAAATTACATCATCTACGTATCTTTTCCATATTACTATTCCCTTTGTTGAAGTCTTTTCTAAGAACGCATTTTCTAGTGCATTGATGAAGATGTCAGCGATTAACCCACTTAGTGGCGATCCCATTGCTAGGCCTTCTCTCTGTGTGTATATTTTATTGTCGAATTGAAATACGTTTTGTGTGAGAACGACCCTCAGTAATCTCACAATCTCTTCAATTTCTTTTACCGAATTGTTGGATTTTAAGTTGTTTTCGATAGTGTTGATTGCTTCAATAATCGGAATATTGATGTACATGTTAGTTACGTCGAAGGATACTAGCCTGAAGCTAGGTTTCATTTGTAGGGTGTTCAATGCTGTTACTAGTTCTGTTGTGTTCTTTACAGAGTTGTTTTTGTCGTTGGAAAGACGGCATTTTAAGATTTTTAGTAACTCTTTGCTGATTTTGTAATTAGGGGCATTCCTACAATTGACTATTGGTCTCATTGGGCATTCCTTTTTGTGTATTTTTGGTTGTCCCCTCAATGACGGTATTTTCGGGTTCATGTTTATTAATTTTGATTTTTCGGCTTTGGTCAGTATGTATTCTGTTTCTTTTAGCGCACTTTTTATTTGTTTTTGGAATTTGTTGGTGGGGTCTTTTGTTAATTCCTTGATTTCGTTGTTGTTTAGGAATTCGACTGTTTTTTCAATGTATTCTGTTTTGTTCAAAATTACTGTAGTGTTTCCCTTATCTGCTTTTGTGATGATTAAGTCATGGTATCGCCACTAAGTGGGTTAATCGCTGACATCTTCATCAATGCACTAGAAAATGCGTTCTTAGAAAAGACTTCAACAAAGGGAATAGTAATATGGAAAAGATACGTAGATGATGTAATTTGCATCTACGATACTGAACTAACAAGCGAAGAAACAATTCTCCAGTCCATTAATAGCCTTCACCACTCTATCAAATTCACTAAGGAATCCGAAATAGACCGGAAAATAAATTATCTCGATATAACTATTGAACGTAAAGACAACGACCTTTCATATTCCATATTCCGGAAAGCAACACAAACCTCGCATGCAATCGACAATCAGTCTAATCACCCCAGTACGCACAAACTAGCGGGTTTCAATTCAATGGTGCACAGAGCTTTAAACATATCCATGTCAAAAGACAACTATAATAAGGAAATAAGAACTATTATGCAAATAGCAAAGGAAAACAACTTCTCGCCAAGCAAAATAAATCAAATTATAGCCAAACATAAAAATAAAGATAAAACGATTCCCAAACCGGACAGTAATGAGAAAAAATTTGCGCGTTTCAACTATGTGAATGCGAATACATATAAAATCACTAACCTATTCAAAAAGCAAGGCATAAAGATAGCTTTCACGACGAAAAACACAACCGCTAGGCACCTCCTAAATAGTAATCTAAATAAACGTGACCCGTATTCAAGGTCTGGGGTATATTCTATAACGTGCCAAGACACCGATTGTCAAGCTAATTACATCGGGCAGAGTGGAAGGCGAGTAGACACACGTTATAATGAACATAGGAATGCGATAAGATACGGAACACATTCAGCCGTGTGCGAACATATGTGTGACGCAGGGCACAGCTTTACCAACATAGAGTCGGACCTTAAAATAATCCATCACGAATCGAAAGGCAGAGCTCTTGACATAAAGGAAGCAATCGAGATACACCTAGCCAAACGAAACAATCCCAACAATCTAAATGAACACACGTTCATGGAGAGCTCACCCCTCTTCACGCTACTAAAAAACACACCCTGTCGGAAACAAAACACAATTTAGCGACACAGCCAAGCTAGATAAAAAAGGGGGGAAATTAGGTGGTTATTAATAGGTAAATGTTATCTGGATCAGGTGTACGATGTACTTTTCTTCTGCAATAAACCAAGGCCCATATTCGCGGCAGTATTAAAGGTGCCGGGACGTCCTCATAAGACCGTCAACGCTTAGTTCGAATGGGTTATGCTCCACGCGTGGCGAGGGCTAATCCACGGTCTTTAATAATTGTAGACCCACCTCATTCAATAACATACATTTTATCTAGGTTGGCAACACCTCACATAAACACATCGCTATCACTCCCCACAGCACGTAGGAGCAGGGGGGAGAAAGCAGGGAAAAACCAGTCGTTAAGATAACCACCGCAGTCTACCGCACCGTGAGTTCCAGTGAGCACGAAAACTGCGAGTAGCTGTTGTACGGAAGACAATCAGATAAGTAGTTAGCCTAAAATTTTATAGTTTAACCATAGTTTACAACCATATAATCTCTCTAAAGTACAATCTACGGATAGCTATCAGCATTTAGCATTTCACCTAACATATATACTGCATTTAGCATACACTGACAGTTGCAGTACCAATACTGCAACTAAATAATTGTACATATTGTAAATATATTCACCTGTATTTCAAACATAGATTTTGTAGCCTAAGTGTAATGGATCTGATGATGATCGCTTGACGATCGAAACTGGTCATCCTAGTGTTTTATTAATCTCATGTAATTTATTTCAGGATTAGGGCATAACCCATCTCTTTTGGGTACATTCGTGTTGACCGACTGAAAAGCACTAAACTCTTGGATAATAAACATCAGTTAAGACCTTTTTTAAACTACGTCTACACATCCAAGAAATAGTCTATGACTAGGAGTTGGATAGAGCATTCAGTTATCTCTTCAGAACAATTTTCTACCCCTAATTTACTTTTAACAAAGTCACAAAGTTCCACTTCCATTTTGACATAATCGTCAATCCCAGTGCTTCAAACAGTAAACGTGTGAGAACTGGTTGCGCGGCATCTTCTAAAACGTAAAATAACTAAGTAAGTTGCAAAAAGATGCAACAAATCTTATAACAGGCGTAAACTACAATACTTTATCTACATTTTAACATTAAGTAGCCTATAAAGTGACGCAGAGTGACGAGACATACTAAAAATCTAAGTGAAAATATAATTTTAAAAATAATTGTTCAATATTATATAATGCAAAATTACGCAACAACTACGCCCATTAACAACTGAAACACGTTACAAAGATCATACCTTCAGATGCATGTTCCATCTTAAAGCATCACACAAACCACAAAGACAACCAAACCCCAGCCACTTACATTCACCCTCCAATTCAGACTGCTCGAAGAGTGGAGACAGATTTATACTAAGATGCGTTTATATCCCAGAATAGTGAGCGTCAATTACATGAGAATGCTGTAGAAGTAATAAATGTTGATTTTTTAATGATGAAAATAAATAATTTTGTCCTTCTAGATTTCGATTTTGATACACTGTGCGCTGGAAGGCTGGCGGCAGTTTGTTTCAGGATGCGTTCTTAGAGGCTGTTTGTTTTCGCAGCACGATGACGAGTTGGAAGCGAACTCAATTACAGATGTTACAATAAGTAATTCCTTGAAGAACTAAATAGTCTACTTTTCTTAAAATTTAAGATTCAATCCTTATTCCTGCAATTAATTCCATTTGGAGTAATATCTTTACGTAAGGAATTCTACTGGTAGCACTGGCATTATAATATTTGCTCAAAATATAACTGTACTATTTTGATCTAATAGAGCAGTGGATTCCGCGATATTGATCATCTACGGCTTACATGCTCAAGCGAGTTAGTAGTTTATTGATAGCACTGTCCTATCTGAGAATGTGCTCATATACTGTATATGTTATGTAAGACGACGGTACCGTAACTGTCTGTTCAGGTCTCTAGCATAGATACATGCGAACAGCAAATGTCATATGGAAAACAAATGCTGCAGGATTGTTGAAATGAATGCAGCGAAGCAGCACGGGTCTTCTAATTATTAATATTATTATTAGACTACTGTCTGGCCTCACTGTTAAGTAATTCGCACTCTAAGCTTTGACCCTAATTATCCCAGGTTTGTTTCCTGGAGGCCGTATTTATTTTTTTACCTCTTACGGTTAATTCTCCATGCTCAAGGACTGGGTATTCAAGACGTCTTCATCATCTTTTCATGTTCAATACGACACAACACACAATATCCTGTAAACAATTGATGTATATTTTGAGTGCACAACATTTTTACTGCCGCAGTTTTCTTTTTTCAATGCCATGATACTGTATATAAATGAATAAAAATGAACGAAAATCATTGCAACTGGACAACGATTTGTAATGAAACAGCAACCGTGGCTTATTAAAAGCTTCCTTATCGGCTCTCGCTTGGAGTTGAAAATGAGAAGCCGTGGAAAACAGCTCAAGGATTAACGACAGTTGACCTCGTGCATTTCTTAGAATATAAACATTTAAATTATACAGATTATTATGTAGCCCATTCACTGCCAGTATTATTGTGAAATGAAACAAATAAGAAAACATGTACAGTATGAAGGAGACATTCTCAGAAACACAGTAGATATTTATTCAGTTGTTTCTGAGGCTCATGTCTCTAGATTTACTGGCACGTTTAATATTCCATTTTGGAAAACACTCCATTTTCCCGGTGCCTCTAAAGCCCCAGTAGTTAAACCCTTAACATTAGCAATTCTAATATGAAACGGGAACTTCATCACCAGATAGTCACTGCAATTATCAGATGTGCCCCATGTACCTGGGTGTAAGTTGAACTTATCTGATAACCTGTGTTTCTCTGATGACTGTAGTGGAATGTGTAGCTGTATTAGGGACAGTAATGAGATAGGTGCCCCTGAACTTGAAATGAGGTACTATCCCGGTGTTTGCCTAGAGGGAGTTTGAGAAAACCTGCCAAAAAACCACAGTCAGTATAGCCGCTGACAACTCTTGGATTGGAAGCTCCAATTTCCCGATTTGCTACAGCTGCCCACCACGGTCGTACCGGGTGAGTTAGCCGTGGTCGTTACGGCATGACTGCTGGCAGTCGCTCACGTCCGGGAGGCGAGAAGGTTCGAATCCCCCCCCGCCGCGCCGGCAACCTTGAAGATGGTCTTCTGTGGATTCCCATCTTTCTTCCAGGCAAATGCCGGGGTTGGTCCCTAACTATAGGCCACAGCCACTACCTTCCAATTCCTCGTCCTTACATTCAAACGTTCCTCCCCAGACAACACTCCTCACGCGACGGTACGTGTAGCTCACCCATTGGGTGTCTGCCTCGAAGCAGCTACAAAACTGGCGAGCCGAACATATCCTCGGACACTCCCAGCACTAAAAGCCATACGCTTAAAAAAAACACGGGCGAGGTGGGCAATTTAATGCGCATGGCTACACCACGGGGTTGTAGCATAATTACAGTAGTAGTTTAATCATTTGCATCGACAACATAGCTCTTAGAGTGAACAATTAGGCCACCTGAAATCAACGCTCAGAAAATATTTCCTTTTAAGAAATCTTCTTATTTATTATATTTAACTGGCAAACACAATAGTTGACAAACATAAATAAATAAACAAATAAATACATAAATAAATATAAAACTAAGCAATCATGGTATCGTGCGTTGATCGAAATTATATTACTTTTCCTTTTCCATTGTAAGATCTCATTTGCCTGTCTTGTTAAACGAAGCCTACAGTATTTGTTTAACCTAGTTTCATAATATGAATCAATGGGCTTATGAGATCACCCCTAATAAAAGCTAAACTGCTGGAGCAATTTCAATGAATCTCGGTACGGACATAGCACTATTTAGCCTGGCCCCGACCGTGCCCTTCAAACTCAAATACGTTTAACCAATCCAACATAGCGGCCGCGGGAAATTATTCATCGGTATTGTATACCTCCGAAACTATTACAGTTATCACCCTGAAATTTTGTATGGTGATGATAAGTTTGCCTATGAGACTTAAAAAGCATGTTCAGTATAAAACCAACATGGCGGCCAAGCGAAGTTAAAATATGTAAATGGCATGTTGCACCTTACATGCCCACATAGGATTTTATCTTCTGGCATCAAATTCAATTCAACTGTTCTCATAAAAGCAAGATGGTAGCAGTACGAAATTTTAAAATTAAGTTTTTATATTTTTGTCCTAATCATGCGATCGAAATGAACGTTTGAATAATGAACATACGCAATAATATTCATCTAATGGTACATAACTCTATGGCCTATAGAACAATCCATTTGGCAACCACCCGAAATATTTAGACACTTCTCAATATCAATTACAGCAATCAGACTGAAATTTTGTATGATGATGGAGGCTATAAACTTAGGTTCACCCAGGGACTCTTAATAACCAGATTAGCAGAAAACCAACATGGTGGCGGCGCAAAATATAAAAAATTGTATGGATCTTACTCATGACTTAGTTATCGGAGTGCAGTGAAACGTAACACTATAAATCTTCATACAAGGCTTAATATAGTGGTGTCTGATTTAATCCAATTGCTATGAGAATTTAAATATGGCGGCTGTGCTGAACAATTAAAGTCACGTTTATATTTCTCGTGTCCTAAACAAGCGATATCAATGTAGCTTGGTATAATGAGCCATGATCATATTATTCATCCGCTGGCATGTCATTATATAGTATAGCCGACGGTATATATAAAACAATCCAACATGGCGTCCATTCGATACATTTCACCAGTTCTCAACATCTCCGGAACTAGGTAAGCAATCAAACTGAAATTTTGCATGATGTTGGAGGACTGTAAAGTTAGGAAAATTATGTAACTTTCCAAATCCTGATAAACACAAAAACATCATGGGGACCAAGCGATATTCAAATAATTAAAATAACTTTTCTGGTGATCTAATCACCCGAGTGCATTGAAACTTGGCAAAGCGAATCGTTATTTAGAGCTTACTATAGAGATATCTAATGGTTTTCAATTTCTTTGATCAAAAATTCATGACGCATCAGTATGAATGTTTCATCAAAATATCATGATGCATCAGTATGTAATTTAATAAACCTTATTTTTATTTTCTCGTAGCTTATTCAAGCGATTGAAAATATGATTAGCCTATATTGTACCCTTGTGAAGGAGGAGCCTATAAGGGTAGGCCTACAATATAATGGCACCAAATTCTGTAGCTTACTTTTCGTAAATAATAGAAGCCGTGCATTTTACTTTTCTAAAAATTAAATCCCGTTTTTCGTTACAGAAAGATGCCATTTAGCGGGAGGAGTCCCAATCACCGATATTCAAAGCGATAGGCTATATTCTAGCACATTACGTCTCATTGTAATGGTGATGGTGAAGAAATAGGTCGTGAACCAAAAACTATCTAGTATGTCGCAAGGAAATTCCCTTAAAGAGGCAGGAGATTTTAAATGGAAAAGACCAGTCAAAATAGGCTATTTGTAATTTATTCCTATTAACCTTAGCATCCAAATAACTAGCCGAATTTAGGATGCCTAATTGCGATAAGCAATGTTACTTCATCGAGTTTACATGAGCTTATGAGCTTATTTTAATTTTTTATTAATGCAGCCAATGGCCATGTATTTTTCTTTTTAGGACGGGTCAGGGAAATGGAAGGAAATCGGCCGTGGGCCTATTGAAAGGAACCGTCCCGGCATTTGCCTGGTAGTGAAAATGGGAAACCACGAAAACCATTTTCAGGACGGCCAGCGAGACACCAGGCAGCGCGTTAGCGCTCTCGGCCACCGCGGCCGGGGGAGTCCGATGCCTTGGGACTACATAAACAGCCTCAGCACCAGCAACAGCAACAGCAGCAATGAGCTTATGAGAACATGAAGCTAAGAGTCTTGAACTACAGTAAGCTTGGAAACTCTTGAATACATTTGTTGTTATTTCAGTTGAGGGGATTGGACATCGCGTTCATTTAGCCTTGTGTGCTTGGGTGTGTAGGAATTGGTCTGATAACCTGTGTTATTGTGGTATCGGTACTAGTGTGTATATTTGCAATTCAGGTGAGGATGGTGAAGAAGGCAGCCTTGGTCTTAAGTTGGGAACCATCCCGGCATTTTCCTAGAGTAGAAGTGGGAAACCACGGAAAACAACTTCCAGGATGGCTGAGGTGGGAATCGAACACTCCTCATCTCAATAGCCTATTGCCTCATGAGTCTGAAAGTAACCTGTGTCAACCCTCAGTCCAGAATTAAATTTCCTGGCAGAACCGGAAATGAAACCCGGGTTTTGGGGGCAACAGTCAAATTACGAATCGCTTTACCAGGAGGTGAACAAATACTGTAGGCTATATTTGTGGACTAAGGGCTGGAACGTGGTTCATTCTTCATCCTAATGGAAGAATGAGAAGAGGTGGTTAGTTTTCTACCCGAGTCAATCCAGAAGTGGTTTTCCGTTTCTACTTCAGGCAAATGCCAGGGGTGGTTCCTAACTTTAAGCAAAGGTTGCTTGCTTATGAATACTACTTTCAGTTACAAAGTACACAGTAATATTGCAGTACTACTATTGGTACTAAACCCACGACAATGACACTGGTTATCAGACATGTTTCTCTTGCCTTTTGCACTAGGCCTAGTGGAGGCAGTGTGTGTGTAGCCCCACCGACATTTAGTGTGTCCCGGGTAGCGCTACCTACAACCTCAGGGGCTCGCAGCTGACAAGCTCGGGGATTGGCGGACCCAAGGGATTTTTGAGCTGGGTCCGGTTGTTACCCTTCTTCCAGTGAGTTTGGGGCGAACTCTCCCCTCTTGCCCTCCTCTATCAACCCTTCATGGCTCGTATCATATTCAAGCGATCAAAGTGAACCTTTTACAATGTACCACCAGAAATACTGTACACTGAATTATTAAGCATAGTTTATGTAAATTATAGAAGCCGTGCATTTGACTTTTCTTGACATTAAGTCCTGTAACTCGTTACAGAAAGATACCATCTCAATGGAAGGACTCATAATTAACCGATACTGAAAGTTATATAGGCTATTCTAGCATGGGAACTATTCTTGTTTTGTTTTAGAGTTGGTCGTGATGATTGATTTTGCGGGTGGAGCGTCGAGGTAATCTTCTCCAATTTTCTATTGTAAGTATCGTAAATTGTAGATTATACGTAGGCTAATTTCTAAAACATCTCTTACTGGTGCTTTATCGAACCAGCCTATCACAATGAACCAAATATTCCACTATAAAATTATTTTGTGATGTATTCAGGTATTGTAGATAACACACCATCAAGTGACTTAGGACACACATTTTCTTGTGCTGGAGGTGTGTTGATATGATTTATCTTGATTACGATGAAACTTTGATTTAGGACAGTAAGGGTATTTTGCTAACTTGCAGTATTTTTTCCTATTTGTAATCTAAAATGACTATCATGTTTGGATAGTTTGAAATTGTCGCCCTATACCTCATCAGAACGTAGATCATACACTATATCCTATTTAAGTAAAATCTATTGAATTCGACGGGAATTTTGAAATGAAGAGGACCAGCACAACATATGAAAAATTCCCTCCCGGCACGCCGGAAATGGGAGGTAGGCTATACAGTATTTTACCGGGCAAAACAAATATTTCTCATTCTGTAAATTTGCCAATTGTACTATACCGGTACCTACAAAAGTTCTAGTACATGTTTAGCAAACGAGAAGCCCTATCTTATAATTCCGAAAACATTTTGCTCATCCCACGACATAAGGGTGGGTTATATCAAAAATTCTTATGCCAAAAGTTTTAGGTAATTGTTAGAGGACTGTTGACCATTTTAAACGGTTTTGATATTGTGCCTATTAAGGGAAGGGGTATGATTTTTTCTCTAAAAACTCAAATTTTCTCACTCCTTTATTCAATGGTTGGTGCTATAAAGAAACTTAACTGAGATAATATTTTGGTCCCAATCCGAAGTAGCCTATACTATGAACTTTCAATGGATTCAATTTTTCACGTATTATAAAAGATATAGCGATATTTCACTTTTTCTAAAAAGTCCCATCCATTTCCACCCCGTTGGTCCGATTTTGTCCATTAACAAACTCGACCGAGATTTTGATTGGTTATATTTTATGTGTAAATTGGAATATGATTGGAGGAAAATGACGGTGTCCCCAAGGAAGTGATTTGTATACACATCGAAATCGTTTTGCATATATTTACCACATCGAGCGGTGGTGGTTCAAAACTTTCTCCAGGAGTCCGCCATTGCACGAATGGAATGGCCTCCGATGTCGCCGGACATGAACTGTATCGAACATGTCTGGGATATGCTGAAACGTGCTATTGCTCAGCGTCACGCCCTCCCATAACCTGCCAAGAGATCATGGAGGCCGCCGTCGAAGAGAGGGATCACGTGCCTCAAGAGGACCTGGACAATCTGATCTGCGGTATGCCACGGAGAGTAAGAATCCTGCTGGACGCCCGTGGTGGCCATGTTCCTTATTGAAACGTCACAGGATGGCAAGATTGCAACACATATCAGTCCCTGTTTAACAGGCCAAATGTATTCCTGTTTGTAATTTTCTCTTCACGTGAATGAAGTGTGCGGGATTTGTCAGAATGCCGTCTCTTCTGTACTAACCTCGCCCACAATCCCACATACGCTCTGCATCACGGCAAACAAGTGTTATGCAAAACCTTTTTTGATGTGTATAGCCCATATTATAATCTTTTGAACTAATGGTGGTTTTGGGGTCTGAGGGATGTGAAACGCAAAGATATGTCGAAATTTTCTGGAAGTCACGACAGGGTACCCAATACCCATTGCAATAGTTAGCTTTCTAGTGAAATCTACCTATTATCGGCTAATCAATTCTTCATGGAACTACATTTTATTGGGTCTTTACATCCTTTATTCATTGTTTTGTTCTTTCCTTCTTGTAAGCTAGTTCTAAGCCAGTATTAGTTGTAGTTGTAGTTGAGTTTTCATTCCATAATACAGGGCGCCCGAAAATATTCTCCGCAGTGGGTACGTGCAGCTGTGAGTGGTTAAGTCATGAGTTTAGTTGGCTGCATTACACTGTGTCCTTCAAAGCGGGACTCCCCCGTATGAGCTGTCGGTGTGCATCGCGATAAGCGCGCGAGCCTGCATGTCTTCAGTGTGTATTACAGTCAGCGAGCGTTCAGATACATTATTATTGGAAGAGTGCAACAGTATACAGACGGTAATGTTTAGTACTGAAGAGAGAGTTTGTGGCATACGTTTTTCGCGAAGGCGATCGGTTTACAGAAAATGTAAAATTAAGATTTCAGGCCCGGTTTCCTAATTCAAAGTGTCCAAACCGTGATACCGTTCGGGATTTGGTAAGTACATTTCGTGTGACTGGCTCAGTTCACGATGTACCGGGAACAGACAGGCCTACGCTTTTAACAGACGAAAAACTTGATTAAATCTCCGATATAATGCTGGGTAGTCCAAGTAAATCAACAAGAAAATTAGCTCAACAAACAGGAATCTCTAAGTCGACAGCACATAAAGCTGTAAGAGACAAGCTTCAGTTGTCCCCTTATAAAGTTACCGTGGTACATGAATTAAAACAAACTGATAACGGAAAAAGAGTGATGTACTGTGAATGGTTCCAGCATCTGTTATGAATGGCTGTGGTGAGTACAAAGTTTACTGTTTATTTGTTATGATGCAAGCGGCAGCCGTGCTACCAACGTAACTGCTGTAGCTAGCTCTCGCAGACGCATGTAGGCGCTGCGGAGAACATTCCCGGACTCACTGTATTTTTATTATCATCTGAATAATTCGGTTGTTGTTGTTAGGTCGTTTTTGGGGTTTGAGACACCATAGTCATTAGCCCCGTGTAATAGGGTGTGTCTTGAACTTGTCTGATAACCCGTATTCATGTGCTAACTGTAGTAGTGTGTGTACTCTATTATGGACAGAGATGGAGAAGGTGCCCCGGGACTTGAAATAAGGTACTATCCCTGCATTTGCATGGAGGGAGTGTGGAAAAGTCTGAATAAAAACCACACTCAGGATAGCCACTGTCAGCTCCGGGATTCAATCCTGTGCTCTACGGACATCCTGCAGCTGCCCTCACGGCAGCGGTACATAATAAGAGGAACATGATCTACATGCTTCGCCCCTTAAATCATATGAACAGATAACCCCCCCGTGGCACTAAAGCCCATGAAGGAACTCGAGGGCTATCAAGCGACCACTGCCCAACCATTTATCCTGCAGATTGTGGGGTGACGCGTGGTTAGCCCGTTGAGTCCCCTCGGCCGTTAATCTTGGTGACCGGAGCGCTGCCTCACTGTCAGACAGCTACTCAATTGTCCTCAATAAGCTATTGCACCCTGTTCCAGCCCTCACATCGTTTTATAAAATCCCTGATGGAGCCGGGAATCAAACCCGGGACCTGCGCGTGCGAGGCAGACACGCTACCCCAACACCACGGGGCCAAATATGAACAGATAAGCTGAGAACATAGCCATTCATTTCAGTAGAATCTTATTATCTATATGTGTAGGCTATAGGCCTATAATACGCTAAGGTGTAGGCCTATGTTTCACAAAACTCAAGCTCCTAAGCCAGAGGGAGCCAGAAGGTGTGGTTTGTACCAAAATCTTCCAAATCGTCTCAGTAGCACAGGAAAAATCTTGAAAAGTGAACGGAAATATATTTATTTGTTTATAAAGTGCTATTAAACAAATAAACAAGACAATAACCCCTGGCAGAAGTGTGTCGCGTATAGCCCGCATAGCACAAGGGCCGGGCGGGTAGTCTGTACACATGGGGCGCACACAACCCATTATACGCGAGTTCTCGCATGGGTCCGCTAGTGAATGAAAATCCACAGCCTGCTTCCAGTCTCCGACCGGGTCAGGAATGGAATGAATGAAGCCCCCATCTAGCGGCGAGGATATGAACTGTGCCGGCTGCCGAGGCCTGACGCACTCCTCTGGGGCAATGACTAAATGAATGACAGATGAAATGAAATGATAGTGGAGAGTGTTGCTGGAATGAAATTGTGACAGGGAAAACCGGAGTACCCGGAGAAAAACCTGTCTGCCTCCGTTTTGTCCAGCACAGATCTCACATGGACTGACCGGGATTTGAACCACGGGTCCGCTAGTAAACATTGAAATGTTGTTAATAGGCCTTCTCGCTTGCTGGGCCCAAGGTTGCAGGTTCGTATCCTGGCGCAGTCAGCTGGCATTTGAGGGTGCGCAAATGCGAGGGAGCCGTGTCCGTAGATTTACTGGCACGTTAAAGATCCCCTTCGGGGCAAAATTCCGGCACCCCGGCGTCTCTAAAAGCCAGTGTAGTTAAAAGGAACGTAAAACCAATAACATTATTATTATTATTATTGTTAATAGGCCTATGTCACGTTTGCTTTGCAGATTAACTTAATTATTTCTTGCAATAGCCTCCGTGGCTTAGGCGGCAGCACGCCGGCCTCTCACCGCTGGGTCTGTGGTTCAAATCCCGGTCACTCCATGTGAGATCTGTGCTGGACAAAACGGAGGCAGACAGGTTTTTCTCCGGGTACTCCGGTTTTCCCTGTCACAATTTCATTCCAGCAACACTCTCCACTATCATTTCATTTCATCTGTCAGTCATTTAATCATTGCCCCAGAGGAGTGCGTCAGGCCTCGGCAGCCGGCACAGTTCATATCCTCGCCGCTAGATGGGGGCTTCATTCATTCCATTCCTGACCCGGTCGGAGACTGGAAGCAGGTTGTGGATTTTCATTTCATTTCTTGCAATATCGATATATGCGGATATTTGTAGATACTCGAAGAGTTGGAGTGGATGTAGATACCGCTTGGTATATCCGCACAGGGCCTTAGGCTCCAACCCTCACCACATTCACATTTCAGTTCTTGGAGGCGAGTTTGTCAATACTATTTACTTGGACTTTTATTTTCAATTCCCACGAAAGTTTTCAGTCAAATGAAGTTGTATATTTGAGAAAAGAAAATTGACCATGAACTAAAGACGAGTGTCCTTGCCGGTGTTGTATTACGGCGAGTAACATAAACCTCCCCTACACAAAGATGCCCGTGTCTTATATTGTAAGACAAATACATTTGCTGTTTAAATAGACTATTATAGCTGTATTGTGGTCGGATGTAACCGATACCTCTGCTCACTTTTTTTTTGTGGGGTTTCAATTCTTGGTTTGAGCCCGCGCTTTCTCACACAGCCACGGGGACACGGAGACTTTGCATGTTTCATGAGGGAAAATGGGAATTTGTACCGTGGTGTGTGTGTAGGCCAATATCGCGTGTTGACCAGGTGTGTTGACAGAAATGGTAGCTCCATTTCTAATTAGGTTCAAATGGAATGTTTCCCTCTCCCGACCGTGGTGGCCTACCGCAAGCAAACATTGGCAGGCCCTTCCCCTATTTGCTCATGCTGCCTTCAAGGAGAGGAGACTTGGAACGAAGATGTCGCATACCTTATTCGGGCCAGCAATAGTCTCCTCAGGTCTAGGTTTCTCTCCAACATTCACAATGGTTTGTACTTCGGCAAAATACTGGTCTATGTTGAAACTACAGTACGGTAGCTAACATTATTATATAAGGATATACATTACATAACAAGGAAGCTTGTAGTTTTAAGTGCCGTTAATGTTTCAATCATGAGCCACAGGACCTCCTTCTTACGTGGGAACCGAACCACAAGACATGGCATTACACTTCGAAAATATCACATTAATTGAACGGGAATTGAATCCGGTCCACTCCTTGGTGAGAAGTAAACTGCTTGACCTCCCCCCCCCCCATTACGTAACAACATGGGTAGTTGTTCCATCATGTCATTAATTTAATATTCTTGGTAGTCTATACTGTATAGTGATGAATTTTGTCACTGCTATGGTAATAGCCTATAATGCTAACGATTTGAAATTAGTCGATTATGAAGAATTATGCCAACATTAATTTATAATGCAGACTATGTTTTATTCAAGCATAGGAAGAATTAAAGTTATTGGTTTTACGTCCCTCTAAACTACTGTGACTCTAAGAGACACCGGGGTGCCAGAATGTTTCCCAAAGGGGATCTTTAACGTGTCAGTATTACCTACTGACACGGCTCCGTCGCATTACTGCACCCTCAAATGCCAACTGCCTGCGCCGGGATTCGATCCTGCAACCTTGGGCTCAGCAGACGATAACGTTACCGCTGAGTCACGCAGCCTGTCCATATGAAGTTAAACCTGCAATGTAAATACTGAACTACACCACATAGGCCGCTATTGTAACACTTGGTAGTAGACCTATGTGACATAATAGTTCATTTAAGGAACACTGGGTGAGTTAGCCGTGGTCGTTACGGCATGACTGCTGGCAGGTGGCGAGGGGGTTCGAATCCCCCCGCCGGCAACCTTGAAGATGGTCTTCTGTGGTTTCCCATCTTCCTTCCAGGCAAATGCCGGGGTTGAACCCTATCTATAGGCCACAGCCGCTACCTTCCAACTCCTCGTCCTTACATCCAAACTTTCCTCCCCAACGGTACATGAAGTTCACCCATTGGGTGTCCGTCTCGAAGAAGCTACAAAAAAACTGGCGAGCCGAACATGTCCTCGGACACTCCCGGCACAAAAGCCATACGCTAAAAAAAAAATAATAATAATAATAATTAAGGAACAAGCAGGCTTCCACGAGATTACTGTGGTAGTTGTTTGTTAAAACATGAATAAGTACGGCGTGTAATTACACTCGGGCAAATCGTCTAGGTTTCTGGTGTGTCTGTTGAGGGGTTCCGCCTTGGTGCACTAAGTCAGACTTTTGGTACACCCTGCCCGTACCCCTCTAGAATAGTAAACCTTACATTGCGTCTCCCCACTTCAAACAAAGAGCGTCAGTATTATAACTATTATAGTTTCGATTAATATTTTTATTATTGTTGTATTTGTGACAGCTACGCTCTTTAAGGTGCACCATTAGGCCATAGGGTCAATTTATCTGCGGACTCAGTATATAAGTGGGTTCTTACACTACCGTCGATCGTCTTTGTAATGCATTTCCGAGCTTTTCTATTTTGAACTCCAGGCAAATACCGGGACGGTAACTTCCAAATAGGCCATGACCAATTCCTTCCAACTTCCTGATCAGTTTCATTCACCCGCATTCATTTAATCTCGTGTTAACTCATTTCACGAGGCTGGTGTCAGTATGGGAAGTCGTAAAAGCCACCCGCCATATAGAAATGTATCGCATCTTATCCGCGCCCCCATTGAAACTGGAACAATAATGTGTAGACGTACATTATTATTATTATTACTACAATTCGAGATTCATGCTTTTCAGTCGATTTATTAATCTCATGTAATTATTTTCAGGGTTAGGGCATAACAATACAATTGGGTACGATCGTGTTGACCGACTGAAAAGCGTAAATTTCATTCACTAAGACAACACTGAAACATGGCTTCCAACATGACAATAATAATTATTATTATAATTATTAGTCAACATTACTATTATTAACTTAAAATAATAATAATATTGAATGAAAATCCACAGCCTGCTTCCAGTCTCCGACCGGGTCAGGAATGGAATGAATGAAGCCCCCATCTAGCGGCGAGGATTTGAACTGTGCCGGCTGCCAAGGCCTGACGCACTCCTCTGGGGCAATGATTAAATGAATGACAGATGAAATGAAATGATAGTGGAGAGTGTTGCTGGAATTAAATTTTGACAGGGAAAACCGGAGTACCCGGAGAAAAATCTGTCTGCCTCCGTTTTGTCCAGCACAGATCTCACATGGAGTGACCGGGATTTGAACCACGGACCCATCGGTGAGAGGCCGGCTTGCTGCCGCCTAAGCCACGGAGGCTTATAACTTAAAATAATAATAATAATAATAATAATAATAATAATAATAATAGTCTAATAATAATAATCTAGTCTATTGTTATGAACTTATTATTATTATTAGTCTATTTTTATTAACTTACAATTGTTATAATTATTGTTACTGACAGCTAACGCGCAGCGCTACGCCAAGGGGCCAAGCTATCTCCGGACTCAGTAGACGTGAGTTTGATCCCCACGGTCGGCCGTCCTTGAAATATTCTTTCGTGGTTTCCCCATTTTCAACTCCAGGCAAATGCTGGGACAGTATTCTACCTTCTGACAGGCCACGGCCACTTCCTTCCACATCCTTGCCCAGTTTCAATCATCTTCATTCATTTCATCCCTCATTAACTCCTCTCAGGAGGTTCGCGTCAGGAAGAGCATCCGACGGTATAAACTATCTTCCACATACAGTAGACGTTCATCGCATCACATCCCTGACCCCGTTGGAAACGGGATTAATAAGGGATTGACATTCATACATTGTTATTATTATTAGTTTAAGCCTATTATTTTTTTTTTTTTTTAATTTAGTCAATTTACCCTCTAGGTTGGCGGTTCCCACGGACTCAGCGAGGGAACTCACCACTACCGCCTCTATGGGCAGTGTCCTGGAGCCTGGAACATCTGGTCGGGATGGATACAACTGGGTAGGTGTGATCAGCACTTCGCCCAGGCGGCCTCACCTGCAAAGCGAACAGGGGCCTCATGAGGGATGGGAAGGGATGGACGATTAGGATGGATAGGCGAGGAAGAGGGAAGGAGGCGGCCGTGGCCTTACAGTAGGTACCATCCCGGCATTTGCCCGAAGACGAAGTGGGAAACCACGGAAAACCACTTCGAAGATGGCTGAGGTGGGAATCGAACCCCCTCTACTCATTTGGACCACCCGAGGCTGAGTAGACCCCGTTCCAGTTCTCATACCACTTTGCAAATTTCGTGGCAGAACCGGGAATCGAACCTAGGACCTCCGGGGCGGCAGCTGACCATGCTGACCGCTACGCTACGGAGGCGACATTATTATTAAAATATTATTATTATTACTATGGGGGCGTGGTGACGCAGCAGTCACGCTGTTGGCCTTCCACCAAGGCGGACCAGGTTCGATTCCCGGTCAATGCACGTGAGATATTCAAAGTGAAATGCCATGTCCTTTGGTTCGGATTCTACGTAAAAAAAGGAGGTCCCGTGGTTCATGATCGCGAGATTAACGGTCACGTAAAACTACAACCTTCCTTCTATTATTATTATTATCATTATTATTAGTATTAATAGTATTATTGTGATCCTTAAAAAAGGAGGTCCACTGCTTTAAAATGAACAACATTGGAGAAATGATCCCAAATGTTTCAAGTGGAGAAGCAATGACGGACGGTCGGAACACAGGAGCTGCCTGCTCACGAGGATGTGGACCGAGATAAGGGCTGGGTTAATGAACCACCTCGTTACGCAGCCTTCAAGTCTAGAACACGTCTGTCACGTACTCTGCTGTGTGTTTATGACCGTCCACTACCCCAGCTGCTACAGCTTTTGCCAGGTTATGGCCGGTATCCATTGCAGATGTCCACAATCTCGACTGTTAAGCTGTCTCGGTACTAACACACACACACACAGAGACCACTGCTAAACATACGACGCTCCTACATTTTATGTCCCCCACGAGTCTAGGTTGGTAACACAATACCACTCCCCACATGGACATCTATAAGTTTCATATGAGCCTAAAGATAACCCAGCGGAACCAGAATATTTCTACTGTCATAGTAGTGGTCTCTCACTTCTTCTAAGTTATCAAATATTGAGACGTTATATCCAGGGAAACGTACGAACGTTTCCAGAAGAGACAAAGAAGACCTTAAACCACTTCTGGTTGTTCCTTTCAGGGATTTAGGACATGAGTTTATCAGTCACTTTTACTTAAATATGCGTGAAATCTGTCCGATAATTCATGTTATTGTTATGTCTATACGAGTGCGTAAACTTGTCATGTAGCCTAGAATTTGGAAGGTTTGTGCCGTGGCCCGAAGTTACCTGCCATCCCAACTGCACGGAAATCTTTTTCTGAGACGACTGATAGTGAGAATAGAACCTAACAGTCTTCTCATCTTATGGGGCGTGGTGGCGCAGCAGTCAAGCTGTTGGCCTCTCACCAAGGTGGACCAGCTTCGAATCCCGGTCAATGCATGTCAAATTTTCGAAGTGAAATGCCATGTCCTATGGTTCGGATTCCACGTTAAAAGGAGGTCCTGTGGCCCATGATCTCAAGATTAACGATCACGGTAAACTACAAGCTTCCTTCCTTTTCTCTCATTTCCTCACGAGGCTCAGTAAACCCCTCATACATGGCTGAATAGGAATCGAACACAGGTCCTCAGTACGGAGAATTACTATGCTTACCACAGGACCACGATAGTGGTCATCTTGATTTCGTGGAATAAATGTATTTGTTGCTGTCGTTCTTTTTGTTGTTGTAATTGTTGTTGTTGTTGTTGTTGTTGTTGGATGCAGTTTTCGCTATTACCAATAGGATGTTATATCCTGTGAAATAACTACGGGTTTTTGGGACCATGGTCATCTGCACAATGTGTGAGTCCTAACTGATAACTGGCAACCTATACAATTGTGGTGTCTACACTATGAATTTAGTCGAATATCAAACTGAGAAGAAGCATTATCTGCATTGTATTAGGGTACAATACCCAGGAAGCTCATTATCAATGACTGAAAGTAATATGCACACCCACCTGTCTACCAAGTTATGGATTTGCCGGTATCTAAACTACGTGGTCTCCGGAGTTGTACCTTACGACTAATCTATTGATAGGAGTCTCGTTGCTTTAGTCTCCCACTTAGGTTGTGAAGCCATCGCGGTTTAGTGGGAAACGAATCAACTGAGAACCCTCACAGCTCTATAGTTTGTATTACAAAAGAAGAATGCTGACAGCTCTCAAAGCCAGCACGTGGGGAAATGTTGCGTTGCCACTGTAGAAGGTTATCTCAGTGTTTGTGATGTGTGTGCAAGTAAGACGAGAACCACTGGACCAATTTTTATGCAGTTTTCGCTGTTACCTATAGGATGTTATATCCTGTGAAAGATTAATCAAATACACTTCGATAGGTACATGGGATAATACTAACAGTGAGTAGAAAGGCACGCTACGAAAGGACATTGCATCAGGCCATGTGCTCGCCGCTTTACATAGCAACATGGCTCATTGTTGCCATGGAAACCGTTACCCCACTCATTTCCTCTACACACCTAACCATACGAGTTGATGACAGCTGTCATCGTTCTTCCTTCGTAATACATACTATAGTGGGTGCACGATGTTACACTCCCTGGGCTCCTCTACGTGGTCAATGTGAGATATAGGCGTTTGCTTCAGTGTGATATTTCTTGTTGTTGCTGTCGTTGCCTTAATTTCATTACTTCTTTTATAAGCTGATAACAATGTAGCCTTCAGCCCCGTGCACTTGGGTGTGTTTTGCATTTGTCTGATAACCCGTGTCTCGGTGGTGACTGCAGTAGAGTGTGTAGCTATTCTTGTTTTTGTCAAGAATAAGGGTAGGTGAACCGGGACTTAAAACAAGGAAGAGCTTCATACCCGGCATTCGACAGGAAGCAGCAAGTATAAACCACACGTCGAATGGGCGCTGCCAGCGCTGAGATTCGAACCTCGGATTTCTAAACTTGAAGTTCCCCTTTGCAGTAATGGTGCTTGCCATTACGCACTTGGCTATGCTGTGAGATGCCTTAACTTCGTGATAATAATGCCATGTGGCATTCAGAGAGGCCTGGGGCAGCGTTTTCAAGTTGACGCCAATAAATGATCAGTGCGTCGTAATGCGGATGGCATGAACAACCAGTTCCCAAACCAGTGAAATTAATCATTCGAAGTTATAATCCTACACCCTGGCTGGAAAGCAATTCGTAGTCCCCTCGAACCACTTGGCTACGAAGCCGGATAACTTCATGAAAATAGCTAAGGACATCACGCGTATCAGTTCTGAGTGTACGTATGATGCCGTGCTATGTGGCTGGGATTGGTCAGCAGTGTGGTGACTGGACAAACAACGAAAGGGCACTGTGGCACAATCCAAACATGATTACAAATGGAAGGAAACAAACCAATTAAATCCTTCAGTGTCGTAAAAATTTGAAAAACAGCGTGAAGACAAACGTGCTAAGGGGCTTCTTTTAGATGCAGCCACACTAAGCTTATTCTAACACGGTAGAATTCCATTCTGACCTTCGATTTATAACCCATCATTTTGATGACACTAAACTATCTCAGTACATCATCGAAGTCCATCTAGATAAAAGTGGGTTGCTTTAGTTGGCTGATGCGGTCGTCTTGCCTAGTCAAGGCAGCAGGATTGAGTAATTGCATATTCATATGGTATTTAAATGTGCCTAATCGAGAGGAAATCACGTCAATAGATTGATCAACAAATTAGGAAACAGATGGTATATTGGCTTTCACGGCCAGTGAATTGAAACTCATCACTCCTGTAGGGGTCCGAGCACGGACACCAAGAGCCCACTGATGAGCCAGCTTGGTGTTCCAAGGGTGAAACCCCACACAAGACACGGCATAAACCAAGAAACATTGCTGAGTTTTAAATTAGGAAACATTCACTGGGCAGGATTCTGGCATACCAACGTGTCTATATCCACGGCAATTAACAGGAAAGCATATTATTATTATTAGTAATAGTAGTAGTAGTAGTATTATCATTATGCCACGGTGGGTGAGTGGTTATCGTGTCGGATTACTAACCCCAAGCTTGCAGTTTCGCTCCTGGGCGTGGTAAGTGATTTTTGAAAAGCGGCAAAAGTCACGACCCGCATGTCATACGATGTTGGCATGTTAGAGAACCCATTTGAATTCAGTAGGCCGTGTTCATAATGGCAAAATTAATCTCGGGATTTTCCGCCAACACAAAGTTCCTCATTTCTCAACTAGAAAGCGCTATAGTGTCAAGGAGCTTAGATATCTAACCTCCTTGACTTCATAGTGGTTCAAGGAACAACAAAATTCGAAATGCAAGCTGCCCTCTGGGTGACAAATAACAAAGCTTGCACCCGGCACCCGAGGCCATACGATATTATTACTATTATTATTATTATCATTATTATTATTGAGCTTGTTGAGGCTTGAAATGCCTGAAGAAACTATTCTAGTAGGATATGCAGATGATGTTGCTGCTCTTGTAGCAGGAAGAAGTGTCGAGCCGGCACTGTTGCGACTCAATATGGTAATGCGCAAAATCAATAGATGGATGGAGGAACATGGTCTGTCTCTAGCACTTAGTAAGACGGAAATTGTCATCCTAACAAAGAAGAGAATTCAGACAATGCTTCCAATACAGGTAGGACAAATTCAAGTAGAGACGCAGCCAGCAGCAAAATTCCTGGGCATCATGATCGACAGTAAAATGAATTTTGGAGAACAGATTAGACGGACTGCAGATAAGGCAGCCAGAGGAGTAGCCTAATGTCCCTCAGTCGGCTCATGGCCAATGTTGGTGGGCCAAAATCTAGTAAGCGAAGACTATTGATGACAGCCATCCATTCAGGTCTGCTGTATGGAGCGGAAATATGGGCGGATGCCCTGGATAAGGAAATTTATAGGAAGTCACTGGCAAAAGTGCAGAGGCGGGGTGCTTTGCGCGTGGCATCTGCATATCGCACGGTCTCTGAGGAAGCAGTTCTCGTTATTGCCGGGATTATTCCGATATTTTTCTTGCGAAAGAACGCAAGAACATTTACTTGAGGAATTCTGATATGGGTTTACAAAATGCAAGACGATCGGCAAGAGTACAAACCTTTCAAAATTGGCAGATCAAATGGGAGCAAGGAGATCAAAGCCAATGGACTAAGAGAATGATCCCTCAGGTGCAGGTTTGGACAGAGAGGAAACATGGTGAGGTTGGTTACTATCTCATTCAGTTCTTGACTGGCCATGGATACTTCTGTTCCTATCTTAAGAAGATGGGGAAGGTGGATTCATCAGATTGCATCTACTGTATCAATGAATTAGATAATGCTAATCACACCTTCTTCTCTTGTGGACGGTGGGTCCAAAATAGGCAGTCTCTTCAAGATCACATTGATGTAGAGATATCCCCGGAAAATATTGTTGCAGTGATGCTACAAAATGAGGAAAATTGGAAACTGGTAGCAAGTTTTGTTGAAGATATCCTCCGAACAAAGAAGACGGATCTGGATGGCCACTGAAGATGATTCATTACGGAAGAGTGCCCTACAGGCAAATTTAAAATGACTCTAGCCTGAAGTAATGTGATAAACGGTTCCAGGCTAGTGTTCAGAAGTAACGGGGGAGTTATAGTCGGTAGTCTGTTACTCAGGAGCAGGAGCCCGACACTCTGTGCGTAAATGCATTTCTTCCCCTAAACAAAAAAAAAATATATTTTTATTGCGTATACATATCCTCCAATCTCTTCATCACAGTCTAGTTATCCCTCTTAGATGGCAGGTCAGTGATGTGGAATGCTCACAACTACAGTATAACTACATTAAGGGGCAGATCATCTAAATGTTAGGTTCCTTAAAACGACAGTCATCATCATCTAACTACAGTAATTCTTGCATTAGTTTGCATGCGATGATGACAGGAGTGGATATGCTGATCAGATGCAGGCTAGAGATTCGGACTGCCATTCGACAGTTAGGCTATGAGTAAATGAACCGGTGAGTACCTGATGGCAACGGAAAGGCTCATCCTCTCAGAATTTGGTATTTAGCGGTGAGTGGGCAGCATTTGACGTGCTCCTCAGGGCTGGATTTACCAATAGGCCTTATAGGCCCCGGCCTAGGGGCGCACTATGCTGAAGGGCGGAAAATTAATCCGCACATCTTTTTTTTTCAGAAAATTTCCATAAAATATTATAGACTACAATACACGTATTTCGTATAATTTTATGATTTAAGTTAAACTTTCCAAATTTTGACACTTTTCCAATTGAAAATTTGGCCATCATTTTCCAACAAATGTTTTGCAACAGCAGATTTTTCGACTTCAGCTTTAGAACAGGAACTTTTTATGATTTATTAGGAGAAAATTTAAGTCTTGAAAATTAATATCAGTTTAATTTGAATAATTCATTATGCATAGTTGTAGGTTGCATGATGTAGTGTATAGGGGCGTGGTGGCTCAGCGGTCTAGCTGTATGCCTCTCACCAAGGCGGTCCGGGTTCGATTCCCGGTCAATGCATGTGAGATTTTCGAAGTGAAATGCCATGTCCTGTGGTTCGGATTCCACGTAAAAAGGAGGTCCCGTGGCTCATGATCTCAAGATTAACGATCACGTTAAACTACAAGCTTTTTTGATGTAGTGTATATGTATATCCGTAAGTGTATGATGAGTCTAAAATGGTTTAAAGTTATTTTAATATCGCGTTGGCCTGTTTATTTACAGTTTATCTATACAAATTTAGAAACAGTTAAATCTCTTATTATTTTAATTTATTTAATTGATTTTACTTCGGAAGCCTCCGTGGCTTAGGCGGCAGCACGCCGGCCTCTCACCGCTGGGTCCGTGGTTCAAATCCCGGTCACTCCATGTGAGATCTGTGCTGGACAAAACGGAGGCAGACAGGGTTTTCTCCGGGTACTCCGGTTTTCCCTGTCAAAATTTCATTCCAGCAACACTCTCCACAATCATTTTCATTTCATCTGTCATTCATTTAATCATTGCCCCAGAGGAGTGCGTCAGGCCTCGGCAGCCGGCACAATTCATATCCTCGCCGCTAGATGGGGGCTTCATTCATTCCATTCCTGACCCAGTCGAAGACTGGAAGCAGGCTGTGGATTTTCATTTTCAATTCATTTTACTTCACGATGCATTAGAATAAAATAAAAATTACCTTCACAAAGACCTTTCTGAGGTCTAAATACTCCCTCCTTCACTATGGTATGAAGAGGGGGTGGCAAAATCCCACGGTCCTAGGAGCGCATAAAACCTAAATCCGGCCCTGGTGCTCCTCACAATATCTCCGTAATTCAATACACCTTTAGTGAGTAGTTAATAATTTATAACTACTTTCTCACACCCAAGTGTGGCTGGCTGACCATTTGAGGTATGCGAGTTCGACTGGTTTTAAATCAAAGTAGTTTAGGTGATGGGATGAGTAGGTGGGTGGAATTAGGAGGGGGAGGAGGAAGAGGACAAAGAATCAGAAGGAGCAGGAGAGATGATCACGCGAACAAGTGGAAACCACTATCAGTACCTACATCTGTAAGACAGCCATGTCCTACACCTCAAGCCGATGACCAATCACCCCAATATTTATGTTAGCTCTGGTAGCTGTTTCCATTGTTACGCAGTGCATGTCGAGGTGTCGCAGCCACTGTATGTTGTGTTAGGTGGCATCAAACTATTACCTCGCTTTGGTTTACGTCCGCAGAGGAAAGAAGAATGCCTACACGGCGCCGGCCAACATGTTTCGTGCTAACGCGATGTCTTAAAAAACACGCACCATTCGGCGAGAGGTACCATACTGGTCTGTCTGGCCATGGAACTTGAATTATTTCCCATACGGGTAGACTATAGAATTTGTTATAATTTTGTTTGTTGTTGTGGTTAATTAATTTAGGGGCTTTTCGACATCGTGGTCATGTAGCCCCGTGTACTAGTGTGTGTAATTTGTCTGAAAACCTGTGTTATTGTGATGACTGAATTAGTGTGTGTTGTTGCGATTCTGATGAGGATTGGGAAGGAGGTGGCCGTAGCCTCAATTTAGGTACCATCCCGGCATTCGCCCAGAGTAGAAGTCGGAAACCACGGAAAACCACTTCCAGGATGACCGAGGTGGGAATCGAACCCACCTCTTCTATGTTTTGTCTCACGGGGTTGAGTGTACCCCGCTGCAGCTCTCAGACCAGAATTAAATTCCTTGGCAGAGTCTGGAATCGAACCCGGGCCTCCGCGGTTACAACCAAGAGTTCTAGCCAATACGCAACGGAGCGGACTGAAATGATTTGAAGAAATGTTCGCTACATAAATAGGAACGAATTTACAGAGGCCTAGTCAGCCAGGAAAAGTTTTAACTAAGAGCAATGTGAGTGATGTAGTTCATCCTTTTAGAGGCTGGACATGTAGCCCCATGTACTGGAGTGTGTGTGATAGTCTGCTTCATTGTAGTGACTGTACTTATGCATCTGTTTATTATTGAGGATAGAATTTGGGTAGGAGGCGGCCGTGGTCTTAATTTAGCAATCACCCCGGCAATTGCCTGAAATAGAAGTGGAAATCCACGGAAAGTCACTTTTAAGATGGTCCGGGTAGGGAACGAATCAACCTCTTCTCAGTTCTGCCTCACGAGGTGACAGAGTGCACCTCGTTACAGCATTCGGACAAGAATTAAATTCATTGGTGGAGCCGTGAACCGATCCCAGACCTCTGTAGTGACAGACAAGAATGCTAGTTACTAGACCATCAGGTGGACCGATATGAGTGAGAGAGGGAGCAAGACTCCTCCACTTGCTCAGTGATATGTCGTACAACCCCGAGGATGGCCTTCGTCATATTGGACACCTAATGCATACATGAATAACGGCTGAAACTCATACTTCTCTCCAGATTGTCCTGGGCCCACCTCGTGAAGTAGCAACTAGCATGCTTGGAGGTCCGGGTTCTATTCCCAGTTCTGCCAAGAAATGTAATTCTAGTCTGATGGCTAAAAGGGCACACTCGACCTCGTGAGGCTAAACTGAGTCGAGGTGAGCTTGATTCTCACCTCAGCCATCTTGAAGGTGGATTCCTGTGGTTTCCCACTTCTACTCCAGGAAAATGCCAGAAAGGTTCCTAATTTAAGGCCACAGTCGCCTCCTTCCCAATCCTCACTTGAATTACAAATACACTAATACAGCCACCACAATATCACAGGTTAACTAACAAACCCAGGACGTGGCAAACCAGCCCGAGACACTACAGTTAACAGCATAGGCTATTGCATGTTGCAAGTTCAGCGACGATATATTTATCACATTTCATAAGTTACATATTAGGCCTATATACAGTAGGCTATATCCACACTTTTACTAGCTGTCGCAAACACATGCATATCAAACACAGCCTGCATGACTGGTGATATCACTGGAAGAAGGAACAATATTGGATGGTTGTAACAACACAAGCGTGGTCATAGTACTCGTATATCGTGGCTCACCAACTGCGTTACTTGCACGAATGAAAGAATTCAGGAAGTTCCTAGAATATGCAGTGGCTGCATATTGGTTGTTGAATGTATCCCCTGCGACATTACAGAAACTTATTATAGGCTACTCCAGCGGCGTAGCCGTGCTCGTTAAATCATGCACCACGGCCACGAGGGCAACTGCAGCAAGTTTGGAGATTGCAGGTTCGAATCCCGGCACTGACAGTGGCTATTCTGAGTGTGGTTTTCACCCTGTTATTTCCACACACCCTCCAGGCGAATGCCAGGATAGTACCTTATTTCAAGTCCCTACCTTATCCCTATCCATAATACAGTTAGGCACACTACTACGGTAATCACAACACAGGTTATCAGACAAGTTAAACACACACTCAAGTACACGAGGCTGATGACCACGATACCCTAAACCTCAAAGATGAATTAACAACAAAACATCATTAAAATGGAATCGTGCTGCAAAGTGTTGGCAGATAAATACGTAGATCGTTCTTTGAAGTCATGGTAACTATGTTACATCGTCCAATAACGTGCAGCACGGCGAGTTCGTTGTGTGTGTTGGAAACCCTGCGACACACACTAGGTATCGATCATTGTCCGACCAGCCATGACACCAAGCTGGACCTAAATACAGTGGAACAACTGGCATACGTGAAAATGTAATCCTCAATAGCAAATATGCTAAACGTTATTATTCAGAACTACGCGATGGTGTTGATGATAGAGTATCGCCATATGAAACTGTTGTCCTGAGTGGAGGCTTTCAACATGGACGAGTGCCATTGTGGACCGGATGAACATCACTCATAAGTTACGTGTCTATTGAACTATTGAACACTGACAATGACCTGTGCATGACATAGCCTACCTGGGTATGTATGGATCAACATCGTTCACCATGTTACAGCAGGACTTGCATGTGTGCAAGAAGTGCTAAAAGTAAACACTTCATCAGATAACAGACGTGATTGAAGTGAACCCTGTCTTACCAACCAGGAGCAATTTCAAAGGAAACGACACGCTTAGTCGCATTATTGTATTTGGTGAAACCTTGGTGGGAGCATACCAACCAGAACTGAATCGTATGTCAGCTGGATGGCATCAAACGTCTTCAGCACGATGGTAAGAGGTGTGACAGAATCCATCGACCACGAGAGTCATGGTTTTTTTTTGGGGGGGGGGGGGGGTGAGAGCCATGAAGTTCTTGAGTGTCGTCCTTTGCGGGAGGATCCAACGTCCAGTAGGTACTACACAATTCTGCAGGTCCATACACTTTGGAGGAGACATCCATCATTGCTGGACAACGCCGTACTCTTCCATGATCACGAGAATACCCACACTTAGGAACCAATCTGGGAATTTGTCCTGTGGTGGTGGTGGGAAAGCTCCGAACAACAGATCTCAGATCATGCAACTTTGATCCACTCCATAACTGTTGCAGTCGTAGTTGCATAGGGTGCGCTTAGCAGATGATCGTGACATATGATCGGCGACAGGTGGTACAATATTGACGTATTCAACACTACAGAATATATTCAAAGCCCTCCCTCTCTTCGGCAAGATGTGATGTATGAATTATATTCTGTTGTATTAATCAACACGTGGACAGGAGTTAACTATCCGAACCAACAAGAGCAGAAGAGTTCATAGACTTAAATATTGTCGAAATTGCATTGTGAAAAATACGTCATACAGAGCCTCACTCATGGTTGTGATTCATTTGTCGAGTAGTCAATCTTGGACAAAACTGTTCCCCAAAGTCCTGTGACTTAACATCGGCTATTAGGTTCTTATGTTTCAATATTATGTGCCTAAGACAGACTCTGACAAGCCTTGTTTCATTTGAGACGCTTGGACATCTTGGGCATTCATCCCCGTTTACTTAGGTGTGTGTGTGTAATTATGTCTGATAACCCATGTTATTGTGATGGCTTTATTGGTGTGTGTATTTGTAATTTAGGTGAGGATTGGGAGGGAGGCAGCCATGGCCTTAAGTTAGGAACCATCCCGGTAATTGACAGGAGTTCCGGAATTCAAGCCCACGGCTTTCCAGCTTCTTATTGCGGAGATGATGCGTTTTCTAACACTGCTAGGCGAAGAAGAATGGTACGTTATGTTCGCAATAGTTCAAACTGGATTTCCTACGTTATGCTTGGTGATTATTTTATTCGGACTTAATAAATCTAGCTCCTAAGGAAGGAAAGGAGTCCTTATGGTTGTGGCTCAAGAGGGCCAAGACTGCCATCTAGCTTATGCACAGCGAGTTATGGGTATTTGTTGTTGATGATTCATTTTTGGGCTTTGCGATATCATGGTCGTGTAGTAGTGTGTAAATTTGTAATTAAGGCTAGGAGATTTAAGGAGGTGGCCATGGCCTGAAGTTTGGAATCATACCGTCATTTGCCTGGAGTAGAAGTGGGAAACCACGGAAAACCACGTCATAGAAGGCTGGGGTGGGAATCGAATCGAAGTTCTGCCTCACAAGGCTGGCTGTACCCCGTTCCAGACTTCAAAACAGAATTAAATTCCTTGGCAGACCCGGTAACCGAACCAGGGACTCTATGGTGGCAGCCAAGAATGCTAGTCACTTCGCCACGAAGAGGACATGAGTTGTGGGGTATAGCCTACGTGGATGGCTACAATATCCACGTTACCTACGTCTTAGACAAGGAGGAAATACTTCAAATGGACCACCTCGTACTGTAGCGGCTAGCATTCTTGGCTGTCACTTCAGAGGTTCGGGTTCGATTACCAGCTCTGCCAAGGTGGGTACACTCCCACCTCATCCATCCTAGAAGTGGTTTTCCGTGATTTCCCAATTCTATAACCCCTTGCACTACAGCCCATCAATGGCCTAGGCCTGCCAAGCGACTGCTGCCCAGCCATTTGGCCTGCAGATATTGGGGTGACACATGATCAGCGCAACGGGTCCCCTTGGCCGTTAATCTTGGTTTTCGTGATCGAGGCGCTGCCTCACTGTCAGACAGCTACTCAATTGCCCTCACGAGGCTGAGTGCACCCCGTTCCAGCTCTCACGTTAGTTTCTAAAATCCCTGACGGAGCCGGGAATCGAACCCGGGGCCCCCGGGTGAGAGGTAGGCGCGCTACCCCAACACCACGGGGCTGGCTTCCCAA
Organism: Meconema thalassinum; assembly: GCA_946902985.2. Taxonomy (NCBI): domain Eukaryota; kingdom Metazoa; phylum Arthropoda; class Insecta; order Orthoptera; family Tettigoniidae; genus Meconema; species Meconema thalassinum. The sequence continues at coordinate 1,169,896,232 of OX336389.2, forward strand.
TTCTACTCCATTCATATACTGGGATGTTTCCTAATTTATAGCCATGACCTTACCTGAATTATTGACTACATACACTACTACAGGCACCACATTACCACAGGTTATAATACAAGTTCTAGACACACCCGAATACACGGGGCTACATGACCACGATGTCCCTAAAGGGTCAGAATCGAACGTTGTGCCCCCTTGTGAGATGGTAATACAATACCCCCATATCCTTGGGCTGGATCTCTAACCTGTACGTATAGAGGAGAATGGTCAGTCACAGCTATAGGAAGGTGACGCAAGTTATTCCAGACAGCCGCTATGCATACTCAGAGAATAGAATGAGGAAACCAGCACAAGGGCTGAAAAAAATTAATCGTATTGAGTGGAGGTAAGGGTAAGGGTGAAGATAGGCCTCGCTTTATGTTCACGTGATGGGTGAAAGAGGCATTGTGTGGATAATTCGTAAATTGTGTGTTTATGTCTCGTCTCGAAAAGAATATGTATATAGAAAAAAAGGCAACACCTCCAGCCGCCCCCTCGAAAGCACGACTTGCCTGAGGCGTTAACACCAACACACTCATCGTGCCGGACGAGGGGAAGACTCCTCCCCCCTCCTCCCCTTCCCCTCATGGGGACCCTGAGCACGGATAAGCCGATATTGTCTTCTCTTGTCCCTTGCCTCCTTTGACGCATGAATGCCCGACACACGATGACACTGTGTTGTTCACCACGATGCTAAATTGTTTCCTAGATAGTCAATTACTGATCAGTGATCATACTGAAAAGATGACTAGCAACATTATGCTAAAGAATAACATCAGTCAAACATTTCTATTTTTCACAAGATTGCATTTAATATACTGTAGCTATAATTTGTATGACCAGCCTATGGGAAGTTTTGAATATGCAATTTTTTTATTATTGATACGGGAAAAATGATCGAATGAATGTCATACAGTAAGCTTTGTGAATGCTTTAAACCATCCATTGTTAATAACATTAACCTGAGCATTCTACCAATTATTTTCACTTCTGGCTATGATGGCATCATAATGTTAATATAAATATAAATATAAATATAAATATAAATATAAATATAAATATAAATATAAATATAAATATAAATATAAATATAAATATAAATATAAATATAAATATAAATATCTGCAGAGATAGTATTCAAACTATAACTTTAATGTTAAAATCTCAACTATTTCAACGAAGTGTTCATATAGGTTTTAGTGTTCTACCCATTGAACCCTTCAGAATAGCAGTGTTTTATGCAAGAATCTTAGATCAAGGGGTCGCGTTCAGTTCATAGTGTGGTGTTTACGTCCGCCAAACAACGTGCTTTTCTGACGCAAGGGTTATAGGATAAAAACTATAATTAAGAAAGAAAGGACACAAAACGTAAGATAATAACAAGATTTAATAACTAATTTGTGCATAAAAGAATAAAACAAACAATAATAAACAAAATCCTCCCTGAAATTTTCCCTGACAGGAATATTTATCACTTTGAGGAGTCAGATGGATCTCCCCTTTTCTAATAAAATGTGGATCCAAGTTCCACGACCTTGCATGTGAATTTATGTTCGCGTGGTGACTATCTACGAGAAATGAGTACTTGGATGATCGTTCGTTCACAACGGGTTAACAGCCACGGTGCTCACGAACAATCATCTCGTAAATTAACTTTTATGGATATGGGCATAACATTAATAAAAATCCTTAAATCTAATTCTGACACACATATTACAACTCTACTATTTACAGGCATCTCTCTGAGACCCTCATTAGTGTGGTGACACACTTAACCAAATGAGCTGCCACCATGGCCAGATGCTCAACAACAAGGAAACACAGCGCCGCACGTGACTCACGGGTCACTGACATGGAAAAATAAACATAGAATAAACCAACAACAACAAACAACCTGAGTGGTTAAGATTACTTTATATTAACAAAATCGCATGTTAAGGAAACGCTTCGAAGGTTATCGTGTTTCGTAGGCAACTCCCATTTATTTAAACAATTTTACCATTGATCAGTTTCTCACATTTATATTTATTTTCAAGTAATTGGGAGCCAGACGAGCACTCCACTTTAATGAGCTTGCTTGCGAAACTCAGCCAGCCCTTGTGACCACAACTCACCCATTCCACAATACCAGTCATGTCCCCCTTCCAGTGTATATAAATAGCCGACCAGCTGAACTGTTATCTCAAGGAATCAACAGCAACTAACATCTTCTCCAACTCAACATATGGTCAGACAATAATCACATATCCATAATTGTCCTCGCAAGGATACAATATGAATCTGGTACCAAGCTGACAGAAATCAGTCTCTGCTGAAATTCCCGCTTGTAATACCATAAAAAAATATATACTCACAATACACACATCTGGGACTGACATAACGACTTTCACACGGGTCTGCTGAATTAGAGCTCGCAAACATTTAACACAATATTTAAAACATACGATAGAGCTGAATACTCTTCGTCACAAATTACATTGCTCCAAAAGGCAATAATCACACTGAATCTGATCAATAATAAATCTCAACAAAATTTTAATTACCCTCCAATCTATTATATAATTATATTACTTCAGTCCTACTTCTGAAACACGACATATCTCCGAGAGACGTTTCTAACCGCACTTCGTAACATAGGCGAACACGGCCGTTCACATAGCTACGTTAGTTAACACAACACAAAGAAAAGAACCTTCCAATAATTACAATTGTGCGAGCTGCTTCCAAACAAAAGTGTGTCAGATCAAAACTAAATATACTACATTAATCACACAAGCAAAGTATTTACAAAAAATATGTCCCATAAACCATACGTTAATTTAATAAATAATAAAATATTATTAGGTACTCATCTCTTTTTGTAGTCACCCGTCAAAGAACATCAGACGCCATTCCCCAACTGGATGCTTCTTTATCTCATAGCAGCCGTCTGGACGGACTGTTGAGAATTCCACACTTCCTCTGCATTCATCGATGTCATCCTTGCGCTGATGCAAAAATTAGGTTATTATACACTTTATGTTTGACTACTAAATTCGCTTGTTCAGGTACTAAATTCCCTGTCACTGTTCGTTGGCGAATTCTCGACGCTACTGCCCCTATAACTATAGTACTATGACTATCTATCACTGAATTTAACACTTTACAATGAATATTTTGTGTTCCTCGACACACAATAAAAGTCTATCTCTTCTGATAAACAGAATCAAAGTCTACGTCCGTAGACGCACAGAATAATAGTAGTGTGTCCTCAACACACGGAATAAAAGTTGTGTGTCCGTAGACACACGGAATGAAAGTCAATGTCTTGGCTCTTCGACACACTTATAAATGAACTGGCCCTTGGGTCAAGATGGAGGGGGATTTTATGTAAAAATTTCTCGAAGTAATTGTGGTACAGGAATGAAATAAATATCACTGAACTCGTAATATTGCACAGGTCAAGAATATGCCCATTAATCCTAGAATCGATCGTAGAGATTTTGTCTAGGCGATTTCCCGCGTGAATACTAGCCACCGCGTACCCCAGCCGGAGTTGGCGCGCAAGTAGGCATTCTCTTCTCATTGGTTCTCCATTTCTAATAATTTGGCGGTTTCTAGTAGATCTTGGCGTCTTGGGAGTGTCTATTTTCTTCATCAGCCATTCACGTTACTGCATCATATTTCTTCTAGGCGCGAATAACACAATGAACATACCAGAACCATGTCTCACCGCGCGTCGCTTCTAAAATTGAGGTAGCCACACCTGTCCTTATGATACATCGCTCTGCTATTTCTTTTCATAGCTCAAGTACTTAGCCTTTTGTTAAACTGATGCAGGTATGTCCCTACTGTCTCCAACAAATGCTTGAAATTTCCTCATCACTGTCTGGCTACTTTCATGATGCTGGTTGAAATATTTATTAATTGAAGAAATAAAAAGTAGAATCATTTAACCTACATAGGGTAAAGGGTTCACAACTCTCCCACTCACAAAATTTCGAACTTAGGAATAAAGTCGACAATTTTACAATACTTCCGTAGGCCAATTTGTTTTATTTCCAGAATCACCCCTTTTTCTTACTTGGTCTAGGCGCTCCTGTCTTCAATGGCATTTACTCGTTTTCATTTCCTGCTTGTCTCTCCCCTTCCAATCTTGCGTGACGCTCTGCTGCCTGCGGCAATACCTTACTCGCCTCGTTAATGTTTGTCAACAACAAGTCTACTTCCTCCTTCATCACGTGCCGTAGTCAACTGCTCCCCGTTGACTTTGTTGATAGTAGGACGTCCGTTTATTCAAACAGCGTCATTATTTCGGCGCTACCATGGTTCACTTCGACGATATTTTTTTTAGGTTGGCAGCGTTGTAAACTGACATTGTTCCTGTGCTCAATTCTTTCACTTTGTAAGCATTATTTCCAAGGTTTCTTACGATAGAATAGGGTCCTATGAATTTTTCGCAGAACTTACTAAAGATTTTCTTTTCTGGGTCCGATATAGCAGGTCGTTTTACCAAAACGAGCTGGTTGACTTCAAGATCACCGTGGAACCTCTTATTTCTTACTCGCCGTAATCTGCGGTCTGCTTGTTTCCTCATGTATTCTCTCGTTCTTTCAATTCTCAAGTCTGGTGCTATCATGGGATCTTGTGGACAGTTAATGATGCTTTTCCACGTTCTTACTGGATACTCGTTCTTGTGTAGGACCATAGGGATTTGTCCTGTTGACTCGTGCCTGGTAGAATTCATGCATGTCTCTACATCCTTGATTTTATCGACCCATTTGTGGTGTTCGTTCGGAATGAAGATCCTCAAATATGCAGTTACAGATTTAATTACTCTCTCACTTGGATTAGCTTGGGCATGTCGGATACTGCTTAAAACATGTTTTATACCCATGTCTTCCATTCCTTTCTTGAATTCGGCGCTTGTGCAATAACTGCCGTGATCTGATAATATAAACTCCGGTTTTCCAAGGGTTGGAATAACTCTATTACGAATGCGACTGAGTACCTGCTTCGATGTTGTTTTCTGAATCGGGCATAGTACTACAAACTTAGAAAATACATCAATGCACACTAGCAAATGACGGCAACCTTTCCTTCCCTTCGGAATCGGACCAAGACAGTCCATCGCCAGTAGCTCACATGGTTTCTGAGGTAGCAATGGTCTAGGATATTGCCTCAGTAAATAATTATTTGGCTTTGTTCTCTGACACGGGTCACAAGTTGTAATGACGTCACATATTGTTGTTCTCATACGTGGCCATGTAAATGTCTCTCCTATTGTCGCTTCGCACTTGTCTAAGCCCACGTGACCGTAACTTTCGTGCGTATGCCATGTCAATCCTCGTTGTAACGATGCAGGTACTAATATGCGTAACTTGGTGTGGTCATTATCTACCCATTTGTGCAGCAAATTGTTGACATAAACATATCTTCCTTCTTTGGCTTTCGCTTCTCGAAATGCAGGTGTTCCTGTAGGTAGTTGCTTTTTGAAGTATTTAATTAATAGCATCATCCATGGTTCCGCTTCCTGTTCTCGCTGTATCTCACGTAACTCCTCCAAGAATTCCCGGTCCTTCGGTGTTAACTCCAAGTGTTGTACCATCGCTGTTTCTTCATTATCAGGCTCTGGGTTCCTGCTGAGTGCATCCGGTATCACGTTCATCTTTCCTGGACAATGTTCAATTTCAATGCTGAACTGCTGAATGTATATAGACCAACGTGTCACACGTTCGCTTGCCATAGACGTCTTAAACAAGAATGTTAATGCCTTGTGGTCAGTTCTGACAACAATAGGGTAACCATAGATTATTCGTTTCCACTGTTGGAGCGCATGAAGGATGGCCAACAATTCTAGCTCGGTTACAGTATAATTTCGTTCGTGCTTACGCAATTTCCGGCTGATAAATGCCAAATATGTTTTGTGCTGCAGGTTAGCTGGATCCTCTTGGTAGAGCATAGCACCTATCCCAATTAGTGAAGCATCCGCTTGGATTATAAATTTGTGCTTGAAATCTGGATAGCCTAATTTAATGCAGTTTTCCAATAGCTGTTTTGTTGCTTGGAATGCCTTCTCACATTCCGCGTTCCATGACCATTTGTTATTTTTCTTTAACATTTCTTGCATTGGAGCTACAGTCTCCGTATAACCTGGACAGTTTTCTTTAAAGAATCCCGTTACGCCTAAGAAAGCCCGAATGTGCTTGACTCTCGTTGGTGAAGGGAAATTCTTTATCGCTTCAATCTTAGCTGGGTTAGGCTTCACTCCCTCCTTGTCAATGACGTGACCCAAATATAAGATCTCGCTCTTGAAGAAATGCGATTTCTTCAGGTTTACTTTGAAATTCGATGCGTTCAAGTTGCCCAATACTTTATCTAAATTTTCCATGTGAGTTTCAATGTTGTCGGATGCCAACAGAATGTCGTCAATGTATCGCACCGTCATCTCCTTTACTTCCTCGGTTAGGTTCCGGTCCAGTGCTCGGATTAAAGCACAGCCCGCTGTTTTGACCCCAAAAGGCATTCTGACGAAACAATATGTCTGGTTATCGAATAAGAAGCCAGTTAGAAGCTGTGACTTCTCATCCAACTCAAGATGGTGGAACGAGCTCGTCAGATCGACTGATGAATAAATGCTCTTGTTTTTGAAGCCTTTTAATACGTCTCTGATAATTGGCGCTCTGTCATACTCAGGAAAAATGAGTCTCATGTTGAGATTTCTGGCATCTAAACAAAGTCTAATAGATCCATTTGGTTTTGTGACTGCCAAAATCGCATTTAGATAAGGTGTAGGTGTCTTCCTTATCACTCCAGCTTCTAACATCTCATCTATAATGATTTTAACTTGATCACGATACTTTTCAGGAATTGGGTACAATCTGCTTTTGAAAGGTGACCAGTCCTCGACTTGCATAGAGTACTTGAAATTTAAAATTTTCCCAGGTACTGTATCAAATACTGTTTTGTGCTTCCTCAAAATCTCTTCCAACTGTTTTCTGTGTTCACCCCCAAGTTGAATGTCATTTAGCCGCTCCTGTAGTAACTCTTCAAATTGTGCATCACTGTCATCTCCTTCTGTTAATAAAGACCATATCTCCTGGGATTCTATCTCCTCATCTAGTTCCACAACAGCCCCTTCTACGATGTTATCTTCCGCCTTTCGTACCTCCTCTTCCGTCTCTTCTGATATTGCTTCCAATGCCCAAGAATTTACATTTCTTCCGGTAGTGATTTCATCCATATGCAATCCCACGTTTTTCAGCTGGTCATATTCTCTAAAACTGACTGTATTCTTGTGTAAATCTATCACTGCTTGATAGTCACAAATGAAATTTGCACCAAGAATTATATTGAAATTCATCTTTGCCATGATAATGAATGTTTGCCCAAAAGTATGTTCCAATATGTTCAGCTCTAAGTATGCCTGACGTTTACAAGTGATGGTGCGCTCAGGAATAACACCCCTCACTTTGAGCTGTGGTACCGGAATTACAGGAATAGTCTGAGTCCGTCCCAACTCTCGAACCAAGGCCTCCGATACTAGACTGATCTGTGACCCTGTATCCAATAAACATCTTATATTAATTCCACCAATCCTTGCGTAAATAATGGGTAATTGCCTAATTTCATCGTTCCGTGGTTTCACCGTCTCCTCCAGGCAGTCTTCTGGTAAAGCAATCCATTCTTGTATGTTCGCTACTATCCATCCATCTTCAACTTCCGACTGTTGTGTTTTGAGACTGTCTCCTTGATCCAAAATTAACATTTTTTTAAGCTCCATTTCGACTCCCATCATCCTTCTGTCGCTCATGTCCTTGATATTCCTCTTGTCTCAGTAGACTTCCAGCTTCCTCAGTATGTGTATCTGGGTTCTTTCTGTTCCCAATGGCCTTTTCCCATCTTCCTAGCTCTCCACCTTGATTAGCGTGTAACTCCTCTAAGTAATTTTGTGATTGAGCGTGCCTATCATCCCAGTCATCTCGATAGTTACGTTGATCTCCTTGATTTTGATCTCTCCTTCCTTTCCATCTTTGATTGGCATTGTAATCACCGTATCTTCCATAAGGCCTGTCATTCCTTCGATTATCACGCCATTGTTGATATCCTCTCTGTTGGTATCTATTGTTGCCCTGGTATCTATTGTTGTAGTGATTTTCGTTACGCTGATATGGTCTGTTTTCCCCTTCTTCCTGGTTTCGCCTAGGTGTGGAGGTGCTTGTATTAGTACCCTGCGTTTTAGTACTTCCCTGTTTTGTTTTTACAACCTCTGTAGTGTTGACTAATTCCAGTTGTCTTCCTCCTCTAAAATGACTATGAGATGTGGTCTCATCTATTTGCCGTAATATCTGCTCTGCATGTAGGGCCGTACTGACGTTTGCTGCGACTAGTACTTGCTGTACATTAACTGGCATTTGCCTTGCTATTGTCATCACCAAATCTGATTCGTTTAATGGGTAATCTAGGTCGCGAAATTTTAGCATTTGCATGTTAAAGAAATCTGAGTATTTTGTCTGCTGGGTAGTTTGGTATTTTCTAGAGTAAAGCTCCATTCTTAAACTCTGTTGTATGGCGGGAGACCAGTATTTGCGCAGAAACGCTAAGTTAAAGTCTGACATGGTTCCAAATGTATATTTGAAACTTAAAAACCAGGTGAGAACATTTCCTGATAAAAATCTCTCCATCATTCTCAATCTACGTGCTTCAGGTACCCCAGTGTCATTGAAATGGTCTTCAATCTCTTTGATAAAGGCCTTAGGTGTTACCCCTGAATTTTCGGTGTATTTCTGCGGTTTGTAGTCATTTGAGCGAATTACTTGAATAAGTTGTGTGGGCTGATGACCGTCCTGTGGTGTTGAGCTCCTATCTACGTTCTTACGAAATCCTTCCGTGTTTGTTGTTAATGGGCTCTCTGCTTGAGTCTGACTTCCTGCTATGCTGGGTTGGGAACTATGTGAGTCATCCGGCTTGTCTTTCAATGCTCCCGTTTTAAATATAGATGATTGTTCTAATGAGCGAAGTTCGGCTTTTATGATCCTGTCTGTCTGCTCCTTAAGCTTATTTTTTACCTCTTGCTCCAAAGCTTGAATACGCGTGTGGTTTTCGCCTACTGTTTTAAGAATAGTGGATCTTTCCTCTCTAGAATCAATATTCATTTTCTTCCAATCTTTCCTGATCTGTTCTTTAATCGTGCTTATTTTTTCTTCAATCTGGCTCTTATTCTCATCCTGATTATTTTCTATCTGGCTTAGCCTTTCGTCTAATGTACTCTTAAATTGTTCTTGTTCCGTTTCTAGGCTTTTCCACTGTTCCGCTGATTTTATCTCGAGACGGTCCATATCTTTAATTATGCCTGATATGTTCTCATCTACTGCTGATATTTGTTGTTGAATGACCCTGCCACTTTTCTCCATCTCCTTGAATCGTCCTTCCAACTTATCTTGGGCTATTTTGACCTCGCTTGTATTCATTGTGCATGCTATTTCAATCTGCTCTAATTTAGCTAACACCGTTTCATCGAGAATGCTAAGTTTTTTTTATCAAAAATACACTCCATTTTTTTAATCTGCTCTAATTGTTTCTCATTATTTTTGCTTACATCAAGGGCCAGTAATATCATCTGTTGGTTTGTGTGCTCTTTCATCTCTGCGGTTAACGAAGCTAATTGGTTCGTGTTTTTATTATTTTGCGCCTCTAACTGTGAATTTATAGTGTCATTAATTTCACTCTTTAATAACCTAGCTTGTTCCGCCTGATATTCATTTTGTTCAATTCTACTGTTATTTAACTGTGTCCGCAATGATTCACTTTGTTCTAACAGTTTAGTATTTAGCGCTTTACTTTGTTCTGACAGTTTAGTATTTAGCGATTCACTTTGTTCTGACAGTTTAGTACTTAGCGATTCACTCTGCAAGATAATTTGTTTATAGATTGACTCTGTTCTGATAATTTAGTGTTTATTTGTTCGGATAACTTCGTGTTCAGCGATTCACTTTGCTCTAACATACTAGTGTTTATAGATTGACTCTGTTCTGATAGTTTAGTATTCAACGCTTCACTTTGTTCTGCTAATTTAGTATCCAACAATTCCTGCGTTCTCCTCGCTGCACTTTCAATGATCTCCTGGATCTGCGCCACCGTTGCCATGTTTTATAATATATATGAGACATATGGGAAATGGCATACGCCAATGCCCTTTGACACGCACATAAATCCAATGCACATTTAATTTCTTTACCCTACTCAGTTCATTTATTTTTACCTTTAATCCCATTAGTCGATTGCATCTCTGAGTAGTTCTAGTTTTACTCAATTTAATTTTAACCCCAAGCACATATTTAGTCATTAAACAGTTATCCTGATCTGATATTAACACTGACTAATTAACAAAGTATTAATTGTCATTTTAGGCTACAGCCTCCTAATATTTCCATGAGTTTGACTTTCTACACAAATCTAGTTTTAACTTTATCATTGGGCGCCCGGTATCACATCTTAATTTTACTTTAATTTAAAAGACAACAACGTGAACCGTATTTTACTTTGCAAACTCCTGATTTTAATTTATCTTTCACACATTTGGCGGTATCCACTTCGCCTCAACTACTTTTAATAAAATATCACTTCCCGGTGATTAAATACTGTAATATCTGCCTGCACTTGCGGCATGCCAGTTTTACTCAAACGCGCCACTATTGACATGTGTAATCTCCCCGTTACACCACAGTGAATAGCCCCACCGTTGGCCGCCAGTTTTCACCTATGAACCCTTCAGAATAGCAGTGTTTAATGCAAGAATCTTAGATCAAGGGGTCGCGTTCAGTTCATAGTGTGGTGTTTACGTCCGCCAAACAACGTGCTTTTCTGAGGCAAGGGTTATAGGATAAAAACTATAATTAAGAAAGAAAGGAGACAAAACGTAAGATAATAACAAGATTTAATAACTAATTTGTGCATAAAAGAATAAAACAAACAATAATAAACAAAATCCTCCCTGAAATTTTCCCTGACAGGAATATTTATCACTTTGAGGAGTCAGATGGATCTCCCCTTTTCTAATAAAATGTGGATCCAAGTTCCACGACCTTGCATGTGAATTTATGTTCGCGTGGTGACTATCTACGAGAAATGAGTACTTGGATGATCGTTCGTTCACAACGGGTTAACAGCCACGGTGCTCACGAACAATCATCTCGTAAATTAACTTTTATGGATATGGGCATAACATTAATAAAAATCCTTAAATCTAATTCTGACACACATATTACAACTCTACTATTTACAGGCATCTCTCTGAGACCCTCATTAGTGTGGTGACACACTTAACCAAATGAGCTGCCACCATGGCCAGATGCTCAACAACAAGGAAACACAGCGCCGCACGTGACTCACGGGTCACTGACATGGAAAAATAAACATAGAATAAACCAACAACAACAAACAACCTGAGTGGTTAAGATTACTTTATATTAACAAAATCGCATGTTAAGGAAACGCTTCGAAGGTTATCGTGTTTCGTAGGCAACTCCCATTTATTTAAACAATTTTACCATTGATCAGTTTCTCACATTTATATTTATTTTCAAGTAATTGGGAGCCAGACGAGCACTCCACTTTAATGAGCTTGCTTGCGAAACTCAGCCAGCCCTTGTGACCACAACTCACCCATTCCACAATACCAGTCATGTCCCCCTTCCAGTGTATATAAATAGCCGACCAGCTGAACTGTTATCTCAAGGAATCAACAGCAACTAACATCTTCTCCAACTCAACATATGGTCAGACAATAATCACATATCCATAATTGTCCTCGCAAGGATACAATATGAATCTGGTACCAAGCTGACAGAAATCAGTCTCTGCTGAAATTCCCGCTTGTAATACCATAAAAAATATATACTCACAATACACACATCTGGGACTGACATAACGACTTTCACACGGGTCTGCTGAATTAGAGCTCGCAAACATTTAACACAATATTTAAAACATACGATAGAGCTGAATACTCTTCGTCACAAATTACATTGCTCCAAAAGGCAATAATCACACTGAATCTGATCAATAATAAATCTCAACAAAATTTTAATTACCCTCCAATCTATTATATAATTATATTACTTCAGTCCTACTTCTGAAACACGACATATCTCCGAGAGACGTTTCTAACCGCACTTCGTAACATAGGCGAACACGGCCGTTCACATAGCTACGTTAGTTAACACAACACAAAGAAAAGAACCTTCCAATAATTACAATTGTGCGAGCTGCTTCCAAACAAAAGTGTGTCAGATCAAAACTAAATATACTACATTAATCACACAAGCAAAGTATTTACAAAAAATATGTCCCATAAACCATACGTTAATTTAATAAATAATACAATATTATTAGGTACTCATCTCTTTTTGCAGTCACCCGTCAAAGAACATCAGACGCCATTCCCCAACTGGATGCTTCTTTATCTCATAGCAGCCATCTGGACGGACTGTTGAGAATTCCACACTTCCTCTGCATTCATCGATGTCATCCTTGCGCTGATACAAAAATTAGGTTATTATACACTTTATGTTTGACTACTAAATTCGCTTGTTCAGGTACTAAATTCCCTGTCACTGTTCGTTGGCGAATTCTCGACGCTACTGCCCCTATAACTATAGTACTATGACTATCTATCACTGAATTTAACACTTTACAATGAATATTTTGTGTTCCTCGACACACAATAAAAGTCTATCTCTTCTGATAAACAGAATCAAAGTCTACGTCCGTAGACGCACAGAATAATAGTAGTGTGGCCTCAACACACGGAATAAAAGTTGTGTGTCCGTAGACACACGGAATGAAAGTCAATGTCTTGGCTCTTCGACACACTTATAAATGAACTGGCCCTTGGGTCAAGATGGAGGGGGATTTTATGTAAAAATTTCTCGAAGTAATTGTGGTACAGGAATGAAATAAATATCACTGAACTCGTAATATTGCACAGGTCAAGAATATGCCCATTAATCCTAGAATCGATCGTAGAGATTTTGTCTAGGCGATTTCCCGCGTGAATACTAGCCACCGCGTACCCCAGCCGGAGTTGGCGCGCAAGTAGGCATTCTCTTCTCATTGGTTCTCCATTTCTAATAATTTGGCGGTTTCTAGTAGATCTTGGCGTCTTGGGAGTGTCTATTTTCTTCATCAGCCATTCACGTTACTGCATCATATTTCTTCTAGGCGCGAATAACACAATGAACATACCAGAACCATGTCTCACCGCGCGTCGCTTCTAAAATTGAGGTAGCCACACCTGTCCTTATGATACATCGCTCTGCTATTTCTTTTCATAGCTCAAGTACTTAGCCTTTTGTTAAACTGATGCAGGTATGTCCCTACTGTCTCCAACAAATGCTTGAAATTTCCTCATCACTGTCTGGCTACTTTCATGATGCTGGTTGAAATATTTATTAATTGAAGAAATAAAAAGTAGAATCATTTAACCAACATAGGGTAAAGGGTTCACCATATAGGTCTAGGAATGACCTTACGAAAGATTAATACAATCGGAATACAGTGTATTCACCTTGTGACTTATTTGGCAGACCAGAACGTGCCAATGTTCTCCGGGCTATGCCAGCGGTCCTCTTGAACAGCCTCTCTGGCCTCAAGGCTCATTCCGGACACGATCCAGTCTGATAATGTCCAGTTCGAATCGGTGCATTTTACATCGTTATGGCCCGATATGGAAATCTGCTTTAGATGGGGTCATCGATGTAATCAGGGCAGAAGCGTAAGTATTTCATGTCAGCCACCTCGTCCAAACCTTAATTACATCCCACAGATCTTTGTTCGTATTCGGCAGTGGGTCGGCCCAGGTCTCCACCATGACCTCTTAGTCTCAGTTCACACGCTCTCTATGGGGTTCAAGACTGCTCCACAAAATGGCCAGTCTATGTGTCTATGATATCGATATGGCATTCCCTTTGAACCGTTCCTGAACTTATTGACACCTGTGGACAAGTCTGCTGGGATAAAGCACCCACACGGAATGCACATGTAGGCTGGCGGTTAGGACAAATCCATCAGGACCTTTCTCAATTGAAGACCCCACGGAAAGAACGGGGTAGGACCATTTTTTTTTTCCAAAAATGAGTGTATGGCGCATTCTGGTGACCAGCCATCGTCACTACAGAAAAGTTGAAATTAATTTCAAATAAAGCGGAATGTCACCGAGATACAGAGTTCTTTATTGTGGTGGAATTGGAAAGAACGTCCCTCATTCTCGCACCTTTTCATTATATAAGTTAATATTTTATTTGCATCATATGTAGCCTACTTCCTTTCAGTTATAAGAAATAAATTTGGCATAAAAACTATATTGCCTACCGTCAATGGGGTTTAATTTCGCTCTCCTGAAAAATTTACAGAATGTGACCTACCCCGTTTTTCCCGCGGAGTCATCAATTGTGTTCAACATTCCTATCTCGTTAGAGCTCACCATGCAGCATATTATTGGCAAGAGCACCGACTCTTGACCACGTGTCAGGTGCCGATAGGTGGAAACTTGCGTGCTGGACCATTGTTCACCGGGAAAAAAGTATACTCGTTGGAAGAGATAGTATTCGACCAATCTCGTTGCATGTTGTCCTCGGCATATGGCAGGAAAACTGCAGTCTGACATAGTTCCACGGCGTTTATAATTGAGTTCGAAAGGGCCAGGGTGACCAAACGATCGTCCTAATCCTACGTCGATACCCACACCGATCCAGAACCATCACGTCGGGTTAAGTCCTCAGATTCACGATATTGATGTATCCATTGCGTTGCCATTTCTGAGGGTATGGGTGATGTAGTAGAATCATTCGGCTTCTGTTGCAGTTGGATCTCACTGTTCAAGGAGACCAACATCCCGCTTGCAAATAGCCTGTCGATGATTAGACATAGCTGACTGTACAAAACCAGCTCACTTACCTACTTCGATGTTTTTATTAAGCGTGGTGGGAGCATCATGCAATCTGACTGATTTGCCCACTAGTACTGCCAGTGGATTAAAAGAATTCTAATAACAAACAAATTCGAACTAGCCACCTATCAGCTTTGAAGCTACTGTAAAGCGAAACCAACTGCGCTATCATGATGCTCGAACAAGCACGCCATTACACAGCTACTTCTATGTCTGCTAACTTTCACTTCATTCATATTTGGTGAATTTACGGAAAACGCTACTATCTTACTGCTTCCCAAACTCATAGATATTCTATAAGAGGTGTTCAAATGAAAAGGTACGAAACGATACTGTGGGTACAATTTATTCGTTATTCAAAAGTAATCACCACAGGCCTGTGCACAGGTGTCCCATTGCTTCACTTGCTTCACTAGCCGTAGGAATCCCTGTTCCCAGGAGTCTTGTGGTTGTGTCAGGAGCCAATCATGTACGGTGTCCTTTAGTTCGTCGTCCGATTGGAAACGTTTTCTCTTGAGACGATCCATTAACCGTGACGTGTATTGTGCGACACTCCGTAGCCTACGCAAGAACAAACGGCCTTGCCTGCTTACGAAGGGAGTGATTCTGCTCCATGATAACGCTCGCCCACACGTCTCTAACGTCACACAAGGTGTATTGGCCACGTTCAAGTGGGAGCAACTTGAGCATCCGCCCTACAGCCCAGACTTGTCACTCCGCGACTTCCATCTGTTTGGTCCGTTAAAAAGAAACATCGCAAGGGAAAACGTTTCCAATCGGACGACGAACTGAAGGACACCGTACAGGATTGGCTCCTGTCACAACCAGAAGACTTCTGGAAACGTACGTTTGGTGTTAACATATCGTTGTCAAATGGACATGAATGACCAAACGATCGTACAGATTGTTTTAATTGTCCGTGAACATCAAACTGGAAACCACAGCATAATGGTTCTGTGGAGGAGAAATTAAAAATAGGACAATCTGGAGGTTCATACCTATCATCCCTCGAAGAGATATTACTGTTATAGCTTCATTTAAAAGGTAGGACAGATTTACCCCCATCCCCAATTGCCTCGGGATAACTACATTCGTAATTCATTATTACAGTGCATGGGTACCACCATAAAATATGTAAAAACATGTCCTACCACGCCCCAAATGAACTCTGCGTGTGCTCGTTATGTGACCAGTTCTGTGACACATATCACATCACACGATGTAAAAATAATCAGAAATCACTCTGTGATTATAGCAAGGACTAACATTTAAAATGAACAAAGCATCATACAGTGTTGCTCTATTTCACAAATAACATTCAATTCACAATATAATGACTGGTCATGAATGAATGCTTTAATGCACACATTCCTGATTGATTACTGGATCATGATGTTTTTCACATCAATTAACTCTTTATAGCATGTTTGTTTCACTAGTGTAAATCTATGTTATGCACATTCGTGCGCTTTTCTGTTAATAATAATAATTCATTATTACAGTAGTTTCCCGGTGTCATCTTCGAAGCATAAAACTGAAGGCGATATCAACCTATAAATTATTTTAACTGAGACAAGAACAGACATTGCATCAAAGTGAAAATCGCGTATCTGATAACGTGAGGTCTATCAGACCACGTTAGAACTATAAACCAATTGGGATGAGTCAACGAAGTTCATTACACCTTATTGACTGAGAGTCGTTGTTGATATATTTAGGGGATTTGCGACATCGTAGTCACGTAGCCCCGTCCTACTTGGGTGTGTTTGTGTATGCGTGTGTGTGGAATTTATCTCATAACCTGTGTTATTGTGATGGCTCTATTAGTGTGTGTAGTTGTAATTCAGATGAGGATTGGGAAGGAGACGGCAATGGTCTTAATTTAGGATCCAGTACGGCATTCGCCTGGAGTAGAAGTGCGAAACCACGGAAAACCACTATCCAGGATGGCTGAGGTAGGAATCAAACGCACGTCTTCTCAGTTTTGCCTCCCGAGGCTGAGTGTACTCCGTTCCAGCCCTCAGACCAGAATTAAATTCCTTGGCCGTGCCGGGAATCAAACCTGGGCCTCCGCAGTGACAGCCAAGAATGCTAACCACTACGCAACGCAGTGGACTGACTGGGAGTCTCAAGTGTCCGGACAACGATAAGAAAGTAGAAAGGTAAGTAAAGAAGATCCCTTCCAGCGTTAAAATACTTCATTATTCCTCGGAATCTGGGAGACCGCACGTCACCAGTTACAGCTTAAGTTGTTCTTTACTTGTATGAATTCAGTAATAATAATAATAATAATAATAATAATAATAATAATAATAATAATAATAATAATAATAATAATATACCTAAAATAATAATTATAATAATAAGGACCTTCCGTAGTCTTACTAGTACGGTAGCTAAATGATAAAACTAAACCTGATCCACAGGTCATCCACATTAAGCTCATTATCCTGACCCTCACTAGCCTACCACCACCACTGGCAATAGGCCTATCGTCATCAAGCACCTTCACCTGAGCTTGCACGAGCGTGGAGGTGAAAGCCAAAGCCAAGCCCGCATGGACCACTTAGTGTTTGTGTACATTGTCTCGGTTGTAATGGAGATCTATAACGTGAAAAGTACCTAATTGCTCAAATTACATGGTATTACAATACAACACGAAACTCCAGTTAATGATATTGAAAATAATGCATGCGTATAAAATCTAATTTGTCACAACAAATCTGAGATTTGAACAGATTATGTTTAAACATAGCTTTGTCTTACAACAACATGTAAGCACTAGTGATGAAAAACACACATCGCATGTCTGTATTCATATCACTCGATTATGATATTATCAACAGCAAAACACCTTACATTTAAAAAATATATAATCGACCCTTTAGAAGAAATAAAAAACTTCGCCTAAGATCATCCATAACCATTAAGAATTCCGCCCTCCCCGTGAAATTACAGGCCTCAGACTTCCCTGTGCTCTCGTGGCAAGGGCCATCTTTCTCAGATCATATTCAAGAACGAGAGCCTTCCATTGTTTGCAAATCCCGTCATTCAGTATTCCTGACCTGCCAACGGCCTGCCCTTTGCATGAAGCGTTCATCTGAACACCAGTGTACCTGGAAAACTCGAAGGTTAATTATAGGATATGGTGTGCCTGCCATATAGTTGACTCCTGATATGCATAATTGGATATGAGGAGTAAACGTAATCCAGAAATTACCATCCTAAACTTGTTAAGTCCATCTCATGGTGTAGTGACTAGCATTCATGCCGGAGCTCTAGGTTCAATTCCCGACTCTGCCAAGAAATTTAATTCTGATCTGATTGCTGGAACGAGGCACACTCAGCCTCGTGAGACAGAATTGAAAAGAGGGGTGTTCGATCCCCATCTAAGCCATTCTAGAAGTGGTTTTCCGTGGTTTCCCACTTCCACTCCAAGAAAATGCCGGGATAGTTACTAAATTATAGTCCATGGCCATCTGCTACCCAAAATCCTAGCCTTAATTACAAATACACACACTGTACCGCCAATACAGTAACACAGGTTATCAGACATACAGTATTCCGTTTCATTCACACCAAAGTACACGGGGCTGATGACTAAGATGTTGCAATGACCCAAAAATGAATGAAAAACAACAATCTTTGTTGGTGTTAATTCCTCTTTTGTGGCTTTAGACCTTTTGGTCAACAGCCCCGTGCACTTTGGTGTGTGTTGCATTTTTCTGAGATCACCTCACGGTGTAGTGGCTAGCACGCTCGGCTGTCATCCTGGCAGTCCGCAGTCCATGTTCGATTCCTGGCGCTGCCGAAGAAATTCAATTCTGGTCTCAGGGCAGCAACGGTTTACAATCAGTCTTGTGAGGCAAAACTCTGAAGAGATTGGTTCGATTTGTACCTCAGGCATTCAAGAAGCGGTTTCCCGTGGTTTCGCACTTCTACTTCAGGAAAATGCCAGGATGGTTCCTAACTTAAGGCCATTGCTGCTTCCTTTCCAATCCTTATCAGAATTACAATTATACACACTACTTCAGACACCAAAATAACATAGGTTATCAGAAAATTCTACACACATCCAAGTAAACGGGGCTAAATGACCACGTTGTCCAAGCCTACGAATAAACCAACAACAACAACACCTAATGCTATGTCTACTTTATTTATTCCTTACCTACCCTGACATTCAAGGCACCCCATCAAATACCAGTTCGACTGCATATTCGTTTCAGAATCTCAGAGCCTCATACCTGTCAAATGAGTTGCTGTTGTTGTTGTTGATTAACTTTGCGGCTTTCCGACATCGTGGTCATGTAGCCCCATGTACTTAAGTGTGTGGGTGTGTGGAATTTTTCTGATTACCTGTGTTATTGTGATGGCTGTATTAGTGTGTGTAGTAATTGAGATGAGGATTGGAAAGTAGGTGGTCGTAGCCTTAATTTAGGAACCATCCCGGCATTCACCTGGAGTAGAAGTGGGAAACCACTGAAAAAAAATCCAGGTTGGCTGAGGTGGGAATCGAAACCGCATCTTCTTAGTTGTGGTTCATGAGGATAAGTGTAGGCCTACCCCTCTCCAGCCCTCAGACCAGAATTCAATTTCTTGGCAGAGCCGGAATCGAACCCGGGCCTACGCGCTGACAGTCAAGAGTGCTAGACATTATGCAAAGAGGCGGACATCAGGTGGTACAGAAATGTCCACCAAAATATTTATATATTATAGATTATAGATTAATTTAGTCGGTAATTGTTCTTTTAATGGGCGGAACAGCGAGGTCATCTTCCCCTTAGATTAGAGTTTGCATTTATTACTGGTGTGTTTTGACTTGTGTGGTAATATATCTTTATTGCACACGCAATTCGTTCATGATTGCTCTACATCTACGGGGAGGCCAGGTGCAGGAAATTGTTAACTTCCGCGTCATAATGTGGATGACGTGAAATTTTCAAAAACACCTAGTCCCTGAGCAAGGAGAATGAACAGTAATGTTGTAATGTTGTTATTGTGAATTTTTTTCAGGAGCTTGGGATACTTTGTACTTGGGTGTGTATCAAATTTGTCTGATAAGCTGTATTCCTGTTGTGCCTGAGACTGGCTGCGTGGCTCAGCAGTAACGTTCTCGCTTGCTGGGCCCAAGGCTGCAGATTCGTATCCTGGTGCCGTCAGCTGGTATTTGAGGGTGCGCAAATGCGAGGGAGCCATGTCAGTAGATTTACTGGCACGTTTAAGATCCCATTCGGGGTAGAATTCTGGCACCCCGGTGTCTCTAAATCCGAGAGTAGTTAAATGGGACGTAAAAACAATAACATTATTGTTATTATTATTATTATTATGTGGTGCCTGAATAATGTACTTAACTGCAATCATTAGGGTCTGGGATTAGGATGTGTCCCGGAGCATCAAACAAGGTACCTTTCCGGCTTTTTCTAGGAGTGAGTGTGGAATAACCCACTCTGAGGATGGCTGCTCTCAACTCGAACCTTAAATGATTGAATTTTCAGTTTCCCCTATGCTGCGGGTCGAGAGAATTAACCATAGTACATTAGAATGTAGCCTATTCCTATGGTAAATATATTAAAAGTTTTAAAGCCATTTTTTCAGATTTACCATTACAAACTATCAGTTGTAACTCTTCAGTCGGTCATCACGAATGTGTCCAATATGGCTGGGTGGCGGTACAACGTATATAAATAAACTAGCAGTAATGCCCGGCTTCGCCCGGTGGATTTATTTGTTTTATGCATGAGAATGAATACTACTACAGAAGTGGCACATGATACTTAAACTAACAGAAAAAAGAATATATAACTTTTTGTGGTGGCGGTGGAGGTGGTGGTGGTTATAGAGAGGGTGATAAGCAGTACAGTATAATGGACGTAACATTCAGGTAATTTTCCCATAATGATAATGAAAATCCACAGCCTGCTTCCAGTCTCCGACCAGGTCAGGAATGGAATGAATGAAGCCCCTATCTAGCGGCGAGGATATGAACTGTGCCGGCTGCCGAGGCCTGACGCACTCCTCTGGGGCAATGATTAAATGAATGACAGATGAAATGAAATGATAGTGGAGAGTGTTGCTGGAATGAAATTTTGACAGGGAAAACCGGAGTACCCGGAGAAAAACCTGTCTGCCTCCGTTCTGTCCAGCACAGATCTCACATGGAGTGACCGGGATTTGAACCACGGACTCAGCGGTGAGAGGCCGGCGTGCTGCCGCCTGAGCCACGGAGGCTTGTCCCATAATGATAATAATGATAACAATAAATAGGGAAACGGCTATTTACTAACTACAGCACTGACACATTTCATTTACAAACGAATTAAAAATATACACACATCAAAAAAAGTTTTGCATCACCTCGGTTCCCAGATCTCCGGCATATAGACGTTGACTGTGTATATTGTATCAAAGATACAGTCCCTTTGACTGTTCATAGATGTCACTAAAACTGCTCAAAGATGTAAACAACCATGCATGAGCAGGGCCTATTAGACGGAGGGGGTACGACAGCCGATCAGTTCCAGTCATTCCACCAGGACGAAGGTACGCTGCTCATGTTGTCTGTAGTTCTACCATGCCTAGAAGGTAATACCGCAGTTCGATCGCGTCCGCATTGTTACTTTGTGTCAAGAAGGGCTCTCAACAAGGGAAGTTTCCAGGCGTCTCAGAGTGAACCAAAGCGATGTTGTTCGGACATGGAGGAGGTACAGAGATACAGGAACTGTCGATGACAGGCCTCGCTCAGGCCGCCCAAGGGCTACTACTGTAGTGGATGACCGCTACTTACGGATTGCCGCTCGGAGGAACCCTGACAGCAATGCCACCATGTTGAATAATGCGTTTCGTTCAGCCACAGGACGTCGTGTTTCAACTCAAACTGTGCGCAATAGGCTGCATGATGCGCAACTTCACTCCCGACGTCCATGGCGAGGTCCAGCTTTGCAACCCCGACACCATGCAGCGCGGTACAGATGGGCCCAACAACATGCTGAATGGACCCCACAGAATTGGCATCACGTTCTCTTCACTGATGAGTGTCGCATATGCCTTCAACCAGACAATCGTCGGAGACGTGTTTGGAGGCACCCTGGTCAGACTGAACGTCTTAGACACACTGTCCAGCGAGTGCAGCAAGGTGGTGGTTCCCTGATGTTTTGGGGTGGCATTATGTGGGGCCGACGTACGCCACTGGTGGTCATGGAAGGCTCCGAAACGGCTTTACGATACCTGAATGACATCCTCCGACCCATAGTGCACCCATATCGGCAGAATATTGGAGAGGCATTTGTCTTCATGGACGACAATTCTCGACCTCATCGTGCACATCTTGTGAATGCGTTCCTTCAAGATAACGACATCGCTCGACTACAGTGGCCAGCATGTTCGCCAGACATGAACCCTATCGAACATGCCTGGGATATGTTGAAAAGGGCTGTTTATGGACGTCTTGACCCACCAACCACTCTGAGAGATTTACGCCGAATTGTCGTTGAGGAGTGGGACAATTTGGACCAACAGTGTCTTGATGAACTTGTGGATAGTATGCCACGACGAATACAGGCATGCATCAATGCAAGAGGACGTGCTACTGGGTATTAGAGGTAGTGGTGTGTACTGCAATCTGGACCACAAATGCTGAAAGTCTAGCTGTATGATGGTACAACATGCAATGTGTGGGTCTCATGAGCAATAAAACGAGCTGAAATGTTGTTTGTGTTGATCTCTATTCCCTTTGTATTTAAAGGTTCCGGAACTCTTGGAACCGAGGTGATGCAAAACTTTTTTTGATGTGTGTATATTAAAAATAGGAGTAAGTGAAAAAGACACTGCCTAGGGCCTGTATCTCATTGGCTGTTAGAAATGTAGAGACCAATATGGTCGTATTTTGTCGCATAGCGCCGTAAGAAAATAATCAGAACACTTTGGAAAACTTCGGCTGTCCCGAAATCCTGAGGTAGCAATAGTATCATTTATCGCCACATAGCGCTCAACGATAAGGTTCGGATTAAATGAAGGTAAATTTGAAAATACCAACGCTTATTGCAGCTGATAACCTCAATGTACTGCACCAACACCATTGCACTTATACAGAGGCATAATATGTTCATGATGATAACTGTTTTAAGGGGCCTAAGATATTTTTTGCACTAATTACTCCCCGTGACTGCAATTTATAAGCAGCGCAAGATTTAAATATTTTTGCAATTCTGCACCAGAACACTGGTAGGAGCGATGCGATGCAGCCTGAATTGCCAGTCAACAAAAGACTTATTAAAAAACTCTTACAGTTACACTACTACGGACATGAATGGTTCTAGGGACTTAATCCGTGGTTTTCAAGTTCATTTTGTCTGTTATTCTAAATGTAGGGAATGTAGAGCGTTGTCCAAAATATCAAGTGGACAGTGTTACCAGCAGGGTTCAAATTGTACGTAAAATTTGATGCAATTAGGAGTAACGGTGTGGATTTGTGATTAAGGGCCTAAATGCCGTGGAGTGGTCTGTCCGAAATTTGAAGTGAACAGTTTCACCCG
Organism: Meconema thalassinum; assembly: GCA_946902985.2. NCBI lineage: Eukaryota > Metazoa > Arthropoda > Insecta > Orthoptera > Tettigoniidae > Meconema > Meconema thalassinum. The sequence goes on from OX336389.2 coordinate 1,169,919,725, forward strand.
CAGGGTTCCAAAGGGTAAGTAGTCTATAAAAAATGTGGTTTAGATCGGTGAAAATGTGTAGATTTGTGCCAAAGGATCTAAATGCAGCGAATGGAGTGGTCTGTCCAAAATTTCAAGCAGACAGTGTTACTCGTCGGGTTCCAGTGGGCAAGTATGTATAATTTGGTTCACATCGGTGAAATGGTGTAGATTTGTGCGAAAGGGCCTAAATGCAGGGAATGGAATGGTCAGCCCGAAATTTCATGCAGACAATGTTACTCGTTGGGTTCCAAAGTATAAGTATACAAATTTTGGTTCAGATCGGTGAAAAGGTGTAGATTTTTGCGAAAGGGCCTAAATGCAGAGAAGGTGTAGCCTAATGCTACATAGCCTAAACTATTCCTCTTGAATCAGGCTTATACAAAAATAATTTTTCGAATCCGACTGGTAGTTCCAGAGATTAGCGCGTTTAAACACACAAACCAACAAACAATAAAACTCTTCAGCTTTTTTATACAGTATTAGTATGGATAAATAAATAAATGAAATGAATAAATAAATAATTAATTAAATAAATTCAGCTTTTTTATACAGTATTAGTATGGATAAATAAATAAATAAATAAATGAAATGAATAAATAAATAATTAATTAAATAAATATTTAAATAAATAAACACTCTTGACAATAAATTACATTTCTCATTATTTTAATATATATATATTTTTAGCGTATGGCTTTTAGTGCCGGGAGTGTCCGAGGATATGTTCGGCTCGCCAGTTTTGTAGCTGCTTCGAGACGGACACCCGATGGGTGAGCTACAAGTACCGTTGGGGAGGGAATGTGGAATGGAAGGACGAGGAGTTGGAAGGTAGCGGCTGTGGCCTATAGTTTGGCACCAACCCTGGCATTTGCCTGGAAGGAAGATGGGAAACCACAGAAGACCATCTTCAAGGTTGCCGGCGGGGGGATTCGAACCTCCTCGCCTCCCGGATGTGAGCGACTGCCAGCAGTAATGCCGTAACGACCACGGCTAACTCACCCGGTATTTTAATAATGATTATAACTAATCAATATGTACATATTTTTCAGGAGTGTTTAATTATTTATTTATTATATACGAGCCACCCGCCCTAGATTCGCCTGGTTTCCTTTAACGGTTTACCCAGTGTAAGCTTAACAGGTGCACGGATGGCAGGTCCAAGATGCAATTCAGAAGAGCCGAGGAGAGCAGCGGAACTCCAAACACATCTAGGCTACTCTTCTCTGAAGTATTAACTGGACACAACTCGACTGTTTGGTGCTGGCCGAAGCAGAGGTGATAGACTCGTTCTCTAGCTCGTAAACTCGCTCCGAAGCTAGTAATTTAAATTTCCACTGATTGGAGATGGTTGGAAGAAATGAAAATGTAAAAACACTTATAGGCCTAGTGGGCGATGTATTAAAGGTAGAGATATGCTGTCGCGGATTTTGTAGGATTTTTCATGCCGAACAATTCTTACACTCAAAGTATATACAGTAGATATTCTTACCCAGCGTAAGCTTAAAAGGCGCACGGACGGCAGATTTTTCTTTGACTCAATTCACTGAAATCGTCACTGCTCGGCTTTCTTTCGTCATAAATGAATGATTTTCTACAGAAACCTTCTTCTAGAAATGCTTTACAAAATGGTGAAAACCGCATCAAAATCCATGCAGTGATTCTGAAGATTACCTGATACATCTAAGAATCGGGGACATTGTTTTATACTATGTACTGCAGATATAGCCTATATGTCATAGTCATTGAAATCCGTCATTTCATGAAAATCCTAGGCACTTCATGAATAGCGGGCATGTGATGTAAAAAGGGTTGATTGAACTATCTGACACGGTTCTTCATGAAGTGACTGACCGTAGATGGTGTAAGATATGATTTTACATTATCAGCCTTGCACGGTGGGTGAGTGGTTATAGTGTCGGACTACCAACCCCAAGATTGCAGGTTCGCTCCTGACCATGTTAAGTGATTTTTGAAAGGCGACAAAAATCACGACACTCATGTCATATGTTGTTGGCATGTTAAAGAACCCATTTGAATTCAGTAGGCCGTGTTCAATGGCAAAATTAATCTCGGGATTTTCCGCCAACACAAAGTTCCTCCATTCTCTACTTGAAAGCGCTGTAGTGTCAAGGAATTTAGATATCTAACCTCCTTGACTTTCATAGCGTTCAAAGGAACGACGAAATTCGACATGCAAGCCACCCTCTGGGTGTCAATTAACAAAGCTTGCACCAGGCACCCGAGGCCATACGATATTATCATTATTATATCAGCCAAGGCACTTCATGAAGATCCGATGTCAGTTAGATCAACTCTTCATGAAATGACTGACGCAATGGAGTCGTACATTGACTTTTTGCCGTCATACACGAACTATTCCAAGAAATAAATTAATGCTTGTTTATGATGGTTCAAAATGAATTTACAACAAAAAACAACAACAATAGAACAACAGAACTAGTATTAAGATGTGCAAGTTGAACAGAAAGTTATAGAGATCGTTATTATGGGAAAAAATACTCCTCAAGAAATAACAGCCTTTGGACGTCCACCGTGACGTCCATACCGTATTAATTTACTGTAATTCTTATCTCACCTTGAGGACACTGCTGCCACTATTTTTTGAAGTGACAGACTGGACTTCCTGTCAGATAATGTACAATATTAATTATACTATGTGACGGCAAAGTTTAGTCATTTCATGAAACCTTTCATCAGATAGTGCATCTATCCCTTTTTCACGTCCCTGTGCACCTATCCTAATTTCGACCTGCAGTCATCACAGATACACAGGTTATCAACACAGACCCAAGTACACGGGGCTGAAGACCAAATATGTCCCAAGAGCGAATTAAAAACAACATGAATAGAAATATAGAATGCAACATGTTTGCGATTCAAGAGATAGCCACCAGGGCAATGAATTTGTGATAAGCGTTTCCTGAAGAAAAATACTTAGATCTATGTTATCCCATCTATCCCTTTTTACCTCATATGACGGTTTTTCAAGAAGCGCCTAGGATTTTCATTAAGTGACGGATTTCGATAATTGACTACGACATAATACATTGTACCCCCGTCCAGTGTGTTGACCTACTGCAGAGTTACAACTAGCATGGTAAGGCGACATCCTTTAGCCAAGACTAAGTGCGCTAACCACTCAGCCACAAGGCTGCACAATCATGACGATGAGAGGCTTTCCCGGCAATCTTATTTCGTCCATGTGCTCCTCAAAAAAAGAATAAAAAAAGAATGAATAGTAATGGCTAATTGGATAGTCTTCGGAGAGAGGTGCAATATGAAGCATTGTAATTACTCTTGCTGGACAAATGAACTAATGAGCCTACTTCCTGTACTTTTAACTAATTGGCGGGATGGGTACTTCCGTCTGCACCATAAATACAGGATTATCGTATTGCACTTCACATTAGTTACCAGACACCGACACGTTTGAAGTGTCAAGGGATCAAATTCTAATGAGTATGAAGATCAAAACTCTCCACAGTGTAACATCTGGCAGCATTACTTAGAATTGTCCGGCTCCGTGGCTAAATGGTTAGCACGCTAAACTTTGTCCCGAACTGCCCCGGGTTCGATTCCTGGCCGAGCCATCAGGGATTTTAATCTCCTGGGGTTAATTCCCGTGGTTCGGGGACTGGGTGTATGTGACGTCATCATCATCACTCATCCTCATTACGACGCGCAGGTCGCCCACGGGCGTCAACTAGAAAGACCTGCACTCGGCCCCTTCAGAGGCCACACGATCATTCATCCTCTTAGAATTGAGATCCACGAACTTGAACTACTTGATCTCGCTGAAACTTTTGTATAGCCGTGTAGGAAAGATATTAATAATAATAATAATAATAATAATAATAATAATCATCTGACCTCTCATTATGACTGCAACTGAAATTGAACTCTATCTTCAAGACTGGTGGACTAATTGCAGGCTCTCGGAATTGCTCACAAGCTGGGACAGATCCAAAAGTCGGTGATCTTTGACAGTTGCCATACACTCGGACGATTCTTAAATGACGAATGAACACTGAAAGTGCTTGGCATTAGTCCATATTTTCAGTCAATATACGATTGTAAAATAAGGAATTCATGAATCTGTATAATAATAATAATAATAATAACTATAATAATAACTAGAATTAGGTAATAATACACACATCAAAAAAAGTTTTGCATCACCTCGGTTCCAAGAGTTCCGGAACCGTTAAATACAAAAGGAATAGAGATCAACACAAACAACATTTCAGCTCGTTTTATTGCTCATGAGACCCACACATTGCATGTTGTACCATCATACAGCTAGACTTTCAGCATTTGTGGTCCAGATTGCAGTACACACCACTACCTCTAATACCCAGTAGCACGTCCTCTTGCATTGATGCATGCCTGTATTCGCCGTGGCATACTATCCACAAGTTCATCAAGACACTGTTGGTCCAAATTGTCCCACTCCTCAACGACAATTCGGCGTAAATCTCTCAGAGTGGTTGGTGGGTCAAGACGTCCATAAACAGCCCTTTTCAACATATCCCAGGCATGTTCGATAGGGTTCATGTCTGGCGAACATGCTGGCCACTGTAGTCGAGCGATGTCGTTATCTTGAAGGAACGCATTCACAAGATGTGCACGATGAGGTCGAGAATTGTCGTCCATGAAGACAAATGCCTCTCCAATATTCTGCCGATATGGTTGCACTATGGGTCGGAGGATGTCATTCAGGTATCGTAAAGCCGTTTCGGAGCCTTCCATGACCACCAGTGGCGTACGTCGGCCCCACATAATGCCACCCCCAAAACATCAGGGAACCACCACCTTGCTGCACTCGCTGGACAGTGTGTCTAAGACGTTCAGCCTGACCAGGGTGCCTCCAAACACGTGTCCGACGATTGTCTGGTTGAAGGCATATGCGACACTCATCGGTGAAGAGAACGTGATGCCAATTCCGTGGGGTCCATTCAGCATGTTGTTGGGCCCATCTGTACCGCGCTGCATGGTGTCGGGGTTGCAAAGCTGGACCTCGCCATGGACGTCGGGAGTGAAGTTGCGCATCATGCAGCCTATTGCGCACAGTTTGAGTTGAAACACGACGTCCTGTGGCTGAACGAAACGCATTATTCAACATGGTGGCATTGCTGTCAGGGTTCCTCCGAGCGGCAATCCGTAAGTAGCGGTCATCCACTACAGTAGTAGCCCTTGGGCGGCCTGAGCGAGGCCTGTCATCGACAGTTCCTGTATCTCTGTACCTCCTCCATGTCCGAACAACATCGCTTTGGTTCACTCTGAGACGCCTGGAAACTTCCCTTGTTGAGAGCCCTTCTTGACACAAAGTAACAATGCGGACGCGATCGAACTGCGGTATTACCTTCTAGGCATGGTAGAACTACAGACAACATGAGCAGCGTACCTTCGTCCTGGTGGAATGACTGGAACTGATCGGCTGTCGTACCCCCTCCGTCTAATAGGCCCTGCTCATGCATGGTTGTTTACATCTTTGAGCAGTTTTAATGACATCTATGAACAGTCAAAGGGACTGTATCTTGGATACATTATACACAGTCAACGTCTATATGCCGGAGATCTGGGAACCGAGGTGATGCAAAACTTTTTTTGATGTGTGTAATAATAATAATAATAACTAGGATTAGACACAATCTTCGTTCTCCGACAGCTCACTGAAATACTGGGTGAATATGGCAAAGAACTCCACGTGTTATTCGTAGATTTCAAGAAGGCCTATGATTGCATACGCCGCAAGAGCCTACTCAGTTGCCTGAGAGAGTTTGGAATGGCCGAGAAACTCATCAACTTTGTAACGATCTGCCTGAGCGAAACACGCGGTAAGGTAAAAATGGGAAATCGAGTGACGGAGGATTTTGAAATTTTGACGGGTCTCAGGCAAGGAGACGGTTTATCTCCTACACTGTTCAATTTTGCTTTGGAGAAGATCATACGCGAGACCTTTCGAGAGAATTTTGAAGGAATCCTAGCATATCTAGCCTACGCAGATGATATCAGTTTACTCTCCAGCTCTCAGGAAGAGTTGAGGCAAATGACCAGAGCACTCAAGGCAGCTGCCAACAAATTTGGGCTAATCGTAAATGAAACCAAGACGGAGTACCTCACTATGACTAGCGGGCAAGGCCACGGTTTTGGGCAACTACAGTCACTGCGGGTGGGGGACCAGTCCTACAAGAGGGTCCATGAATTTAAGAACCTAGGATCGCTTTTCACGGAGAACTCATCATGAGAGGCAGAGATCAACGCCAGGATCCAAGCAGGAAACCGAACTCTCTACAGCCTAACACAGCTTCTTCGGTCCAGTGTCTCTCCAGACAGTTCAAAATTCGTCTGTATAAAACTCTGATCCAACCCGTTGTACTTATATGGATGTGAGACATGCAGTATCCTAAAACAGGACAGTCATAACCTACTCATATTTGAGAGAAAAGTTCTTCGGAAGATCTTCGGACCGGTGAGGGATGTACACACGGGTGAATGGAGGATTAGACACAATCATGAAGTAGAAGACCTGTCCCATGATGCCAACATAGCTGGAACCATCAAAACCAGAAGACTGCAGTGGGCTGGACATGTAGCCCGGATGAAAGACCACCGATGGCCACGGAAGCTACTGGATTTCATCCCCAGAGGAAGGAGACCACCAGGGAGACCAAGGAAGCGGTGGAGTGATGGACTCCATGAAGATCTGCAACAGGCAGCGATACGTGTGGACAGTTGGCGGATGGCAGCTATGGATAGGAGACGATGGAGAAGAAAACATGTAGCAGCGCGCGGTCCGCTGGGCCTGATCGCGTAGATCCGTAGAAGAAGAGAGAATAATAATAATAACTAGTAGAACCAGCGGGCTCGACGCGACACAGTTCTGGCATGGTCTATCGTCTAGTTTATTTGTATAAACGCACTCTTTTAAACAAATTTTCGCCACTGCTGCGGGTAATTCTCATTATTCTGAATGCTCGTTTGTTACGATTGGTTACTTGTAAGCACTATGTGTATATACCACCCGCCAGGTTTTATTGCTATGCAAGCTCGACTCGACACAGTTCTGGCAGGGACTATAGTTTTGTATATTTTTAACGTACTTCACAAAAATAACTATATTTCCGCTGACTTTTCAAGAAATGCAAGATTTTTCCTGTTCTATGGAGGCGATTTACAAGTTTTGTTATGATCAACCAGGGAAAACATTAGGGAATGTGCCTGAAAGGTGTCCTGTTATTCCTTTGAATGATTACTTCAAGAGACACAATCAAGTAGTCAAAATCATACAGTCTCGCCTTGACGTGAAATATATTCTGCTGTAATCCCTCTCCTCTGGGATGTACCCTTCATCACCGCACTGGGACTCGGGATCCAAAGGGCCTGGGTTCCGTTCTCGGTTCTTTAGTTCTGGCCGGAGAGTTGGTATGGGGTTCACTCAGCCTCGTGGGTTAAAACTGAGAAGGGGTGGGTTCGATTCACATCTCAGCTCTTCTAGAAGTGGCTTTTCTTAGTTCTCAATTCTACTCTAGAAAAATGCCGGCCGTCTCCTCCAAATCCCAGCCTCATTTACAAAAACACACACTACAACGGCAATCACAACGACACAGGTTATCAAAGAGATTCCACACACACACATTTGGGCGTGATGACGAAATGTCCAAGCTCCTTGCCTCTCACCAAGGCAGACAGGGTTCGATTCCCGCCTTTTTGAAGTGAGATTTTCTAAATGTAATGCCACGCCCTGTGGTTCATTATCGCGAGATTAACGCTTCCTTCTACACTCACCCAATTACACGGGGCTACATGACCGCGTTGTTTCAAAGAACCAAAATGGATCAACAACAACACCATCAGTGGCTTTAAGTTAGCAAGTTTCTGGCCTGATCTATTAGCAATAAAAAGTAGAACAAGAAAGACTGGGGTGCCACTCACTCACAACCTGCAAAACTTCACAAGGAAAGTGCCGTAAATGCGAAAACCTGGCAATTGAAACGGTTCGTTTGTGGAAACTGAATGAAGTCGGTGTCATCGCACTCATCATCTCGGCCGACAGAAATGTGACAAGACTTTTTAAGGTCTACCTAGAACCGGGTAGCCCCGTGGTCTTGCTGGGCATTCTACATTTTGCACATGTATTTTAACTACCTAATGGATGGTCCAAGTGAATTTGGACATAAAAATAGGCCTTCATATGTTTCCTTTAGATCGAAATAAGTTTGCCCAAGATCTGGGAGCTCACGTTTGCGTGGTTACCTAGTTTGCATGGTATTGTGTTAATGAAGAACAAATGGTTGCTGAATTGGTGAGCCCATGTGGTGTTGCTCCTTTAAGAAACATAGGACGTCGGGGTCATCAAACCCGTGTATTAAGGTTTGTATGGAACCTATGTTGTTGTTGATTAATTTAGGGGGGCTTTGCGACATCATGGTCATGTAACCCCGTGTACTTAGGTGTGTGTGTGGAATTAGTCTGATAATCGGTGTTACTGCAATGGCTGTATTTGTGTGTGTATTTGTAATTCAGATGAAGGTCGGGAAGGAGACGGCCATGGCCTTAGCTTAGGAACCATCCCGGCACTTGCCTGGAGTAGAAGTGGGAAACCAAGTGATACAACTTCCAGGATGGCTGAGGTGGGAATCGAAACCGCCTCTTCTCAGTTTTGCCTCACGTGGCTGAGTGTACCACGTTCCAGTCCTCAAACCAGAATTACATTTCTTGGCAGATCCGCGAATCATACCTGGGCCTCCGCGGTGACAGCCAATACGCAACGAGGCGGAGTTGGAACCTACAGTATGTGATAACCTCTGATGTTGTAGAGGGTCTGCACTAATATGTATACTTGTAATTGGGCTAGAAACCCGGCCGTGGACTATTCGTGTGTGCAATCACGCTAGTTGCTGACGTTGAAGTTGACAACTACGAATTTCTTTTATGTTTGGCTGGCTGAGTTGGAATTCAAAGCTATATCTTGTCATTAGTCCTCTCAGGGATGAGTCAACCTCTTCCAACACTTAAAGAAGGATTCCTGTTATCCGTGTAAGACTTGCAATCAGCTACTGTACCAACCCTTATTAGGCTAGCGAGGCGGCTTTTCAAAATGAGGCTGAATGCAGCCTACACAGGCCCGCCCAACGATACCTAAAAGTGCAAAGACGTTGAATGTGGTTAATTATGTGAAGTAGGCCTACATGTAGGCCTAATGTCTGGAGAACAGAAGATAGACGTACAGTACTTGAAATGTTATAAAAGGCTCAGCTAAAAATATGGCTCTGCTAATCAGTAATGCAATGAAGCTCAGAGCGTCAAGCGTTTATATTCAAGAAATTGTAGGTTTACCACAAGTTCATGGTTTATATCCGGGTGTTAACATCAACCACCCTGAACGTGATATGTCTTCAAGATTTGCCGCTGTTCTCAACCATAATGTCGTATGGAGACTTACTTCAGGTCCCGGACACATTTTCCAGTCTGTGCACCAACGTCCTTCAACGCAGGATAATAGACTTCCTCACAAACCAATTACGTCACAGGGCTTGAAGACCACGTTAACCCTAGCCACGAATATTAAGCTACAGCAACAACTACTGCTTGAGAGAAGCACTTACGATGTTATTGCGTGCCACGTGGTATTGCTCTCCAGCAGCATCCAGTTATTTTCCGGGCGATGGAGCCGTGGCTTCACATCCGGTGCAGTGACACGTCCACTTCCGGGACGACAGTAAGGTTCAGAGCACAGGAGAAGATTGGCTGGCAGGCACACGCATCGTAACGGGAAACATCAGCATCCGTACCGTTCCACTAGTGTTTGTGTACTCTACCTAGGCTATACAACAGTGCCACAGTACTTCCTCTCAACAGCCGATTACTCCTTCTTGCGACCACCCCTTTGTATAGTGACTTTGCCCCAGAGGTCCTGGTTCGATTTCGGGCTCTACAGGGAAATGTAATTCTCGTCCGACGACTAGAAAGGGGTTTACTCAGCCCTCGTAAGGCAAAACTGAAAAGAGATGGGTTTGATTCTCACCGCAGTCATCCAGAGAGTGGGTTTCCGTGGTTTTGTCCACTTCTACTCCAGACAAATGCTGGGATGGATCCTAACTGAAAGCCACAGCCGTTTCTTTCCCGATCTGACGTGAATTACAAATACACACACTAATACAACCATCAAAATAACACAGGTTGTCAGTGAAAAGGAACCACACTTACCCACGTACACGGAGCCAAATGACCACGATGTTCAAGCCCTTCAAATAAAAAATACAATACCGACTTCTTGCACACTCCAGATGAATGAACTGAGGAAACAAATACATCTGGTGGAACTCAACAATATCAACTTCTCTATAGTCTAAACAATCGAGTGTGTGTTCACCTGTTCGTTCAGATTTTAACGTCTTCATTGATGTGCTATGACGATTGGAACCAATATAGCCTATATTTGTTGTTGATTCATTTACGGCCATTATGACGTCGTGCTCAAAGCAAAGCCAACTCCGTACAGGCCATGAAGGCCCTGGGAGTAGTGGAAGGTAGAGGCTTCCACTTTCTGTGACATCGGCACTACTGTAGATAATATGGAGTTGCCAGTTCCATGCCCGGCTGTCTTTGCTCCCAGGAATTACCCTGGTACTCATTTCTGGTGTAGGTTGAGTGAACCCCAGGGCTATTTGCGTTTCCGAAAGTGGTAGTTTTGTTTCTAAAATTCGCTACCTGGGTGGGGATCGAACCCACTCCTTTCATGTTAGAAGCTCAGCGTCTCTACCGACTGTTCTACACAGCCCCCCGTGCTCATATAGCTTCATATAATTGGAGTTATGTGGGATCTAAATGATGACCTGTGTCGCAGTGATAGCTGTACTAGGGTGTGTGTTTAAAATTGGGACTAGGATTTGAGTAGGATATGGTGGCCTTAAGTTGGGTACCGCCCCGGCATTTGCCTGGAATGGACATGGGAAACCACGAAAAACCCCTACCAAGATGGACTAGGAAGGAATTGAACACGACTCTTCTCAGCTTTAGTTCCACGAGGCTGAGTGTACTCCGTTCCAGCCCTCAGGCCAGAATAACATTTCTTGGCGGAGTCGGGAACCGAACCCGGGTCTCCGCGGTGACACCCATGAATGCTAACCACTACGCATCGAGGTGGACAAAATGCCTATAGCCTATATTAGAGCCGTGTGTTGTATTTATGGCATGGTTGAAGCGCAAATTAAGTTTGAACCAAGAACAGTGAATGATGGCATTTTCATCGCATTCAGCTTCTTCATAATCTGTACACTGTTCGGGCAAACAAGAATTCACTAGTGTATAAATTCTCGGCCGCTCTAATGAATTATTTTTTCACAAACTATGAATGTTAAATACCATTGGGGAGTTGGGGAGACGAAATCTGGCCGTGGTCAAATGATTGAACCTGTAGAATGGTGTCTGTGCGAAGAACATCTACCTTGTGAATATTTCTATTACACGCCGGTACAAAGATTTTCATTGTCAAAATATGAAGAGTTGTTGTTGATTTACTTAGGTGCTTTGCGACATCGTGGTCATGTAGGCCCTTGTATTTGGGTGTGTGTGGAATTTGTCTAATAACCTGCATTATTTTGATGGCTGTGTTTTTGAGTGTTTTTGTAATTTGGGTGAGGACTGGGAAGGAGGCAGCCGTGGTCTTTAAGTTAGGAACCATCCTGGCATTTGCCTAGAGTAGTAGCGGGAAAAGGCGGAAAACCACTTCCAAGATGGCTGAGATGGGAATAGAACCCTCCTCTTCTCAGTTTTGCCACTCGAGGCCGAGTGTCTTGTTCCAGCCCTCAGACCAGAATTGAAATTTCTTGGCAGAGCCGGGAATGAAACCCGGACATCCGGGGAGACAGGCATGAATGCTAGCTGCTACATCATGAGGTGGTGACCCAACGAAGAATTTGTCCAAAGGCTGTATTTTTCTAGTGGTTTCTGGAAGGATATGGACCATTTCCACTGTATTTCCTACAGGGGTGCCTACTAAACAAGAAATGTTACCATATGGAGTCCCGGGATTCGAACCTGCGATCATCGGTCTTGCTACAGCTACCCTTGCGGCCGTTGTGCACGATTTAATGAGCACGGTTACGTTCATAAAATCCTGTCCTCTTAAATCAGTGGTGTTTATTGGAACGCACAATTGAAGTATTAGAAGCAATTTTTAAGTGCCGCCTAAGTAAACTATTAACAGAAATCTATACACTTAATATTATAAATATTCTATATCTATGGCCTGTTAAATAAAATTTGTGTCACTAAAATAATACCTGTCAACGTTAGCAGTTAAAAAAAGATAAATAAAAATTATCTATTTAGTGTTTCAAAAGAGATAGAGTTTGCAAAACTATTGAAATCCCTAAGGTAGTTTCTAACAAGTTCATCTTTCTTTATAGGCCAGTTTCCTATAATTCTGATACCCTCACGGTATCTCTTGCCTAAGCCCTACCACACATGGTGCAGCCTAGGTAACTACACCTCCAGGGCTGGGGAGTTTGGGATTCGGCGACCTTGAGGGATTACTGAGCTGGGTCAGTCTTCCTCCCTTTTTCCGGTGACTTTAGGATGCACTCTCTACCTTTGCATTTCCTAAATGCCTTTCATGGCTCGAATTCTTGCCAAGTCCCTCAATCCTTGTTCTTGAGGGTTGAGGGCAATTCTATTCACTGCATTTTATTTTCCTTATTCCTCATTTTTGGTCAATTTCTTCATCTAATAGGCCTATGTCAGTGAGATGTAAGTCAGTAGATATTTTTAGTAGTGGTATTCACTGTGATTATGACAATCATCGTTATCGTTAGGTGCAAATGACCTAGATATTATGCCCCTTAGATCAGCAATCACTAGTCTACAATCGCATTGCTTCCATATCCTTTACACATTCCCATCTAGTTCTCGTACCTTTCTGCTGAATTCCCACTTTGGTGGTGGTATTTGTTGTTTTATGGGGGGCGGGGGGCACTTAAGCAATCGGCCCTAATTACATAACGAATTAGAGTTACTAACTAAATCAATCATATTTTAAATGGGAGGTACGTTTTAAATGAGATTGCTTTACCAACAATTTAACTTCCAATCTTTAGAACAAGAGTTGTACTGCAGTTTAAAAACAAGGCACATCATCTTCAATCATTATAAGAGACTCTTTACAAACCAAAAGGCTCTTTTTATAATGAAGTTATCATGAACCAAGTTCCTTACCCTGGGCAACACACTAGAACACATTTTCTGTAAATGGGTTAATATAAACGGAATTGATTTGCAATAAATTCACCATTCAGAGTTCCCGGCAATTCTTTAAATTCTTTCTTACGGAGAATTTATTCGTGTACGCCACTTTAAACTATGGTTACTTTTTCGTATACTGTATTATCTCTGGAGCGATGTACTAAGGAAATGGAGCAATCATTCAATACACATAGAGCTGAATATGTTGCTCATTCGTCTTCACAGTCATGTGACTACTCTCTATACAACGATTGATGTTTTCCATTTCTTCCTTTCTTTCTTCGTTATTTGTCACGGAAGGGGCTTAAAGGAATATTTGGTTGTCTCGAGTTGAATTATTACGCCCATTAACCGAAATCAATTCCTCGCTTCGACGTGGTGTAGCATTTTACGCCTTTTAATACTCACTGACTATTATTGGCTATTGATAGTTCACTATGCCAGACATCACAGTGATCAGGCCATTCAGTGCAAGTTATGTGAAGAGAATATATATTGGGAATTGACATTTTCGCCATTCACAATTTATGAAGAGTAAGAGTTGGATTTATATACCTGTAGCCTACGTTTAGATTATAGTAATGGACCACTACGTCAAATATCACGGATATTGGATCAATCATGGACGAATTAGACAAATGAATATCTCATGAATTGACATGCTCGTCATTATATGTACGGCAATTTATTACATGTAAGCCAAAGATTTATGTACCAAATATATAAATTTTAAAGTGATGGTTCATTATACAATTTTTCACTTCGATTGTTTGATTAGGAAACAATAAATAGAAACAAGTTTCTTAAAATTCTGAAAATTCCTGTCTTGAATTTTTCAAAACAATAGCATTACATTAGACGCAAATATATTACATTTGGTGTAGTTTTCCTCAATATACCTATAGATAGTAGTGCTCGTGTTACGTAGCAACTATTGATACTATTGTAGCGAATATTGCTACAATGAACTAGTACGATGAACCAAATACGCAGGTATATTTCATCTACTATTTAATATTGGATTCATGAATATAGATGGCTTTTGTGCGTATTTTAAAAAGAAACATTTTTACGTTTCTTGCATTATTGAACCGATAGTTTGGAAAAATGTGACAACAAGTGCAGAAATCATAAAAAGACTTTTCATAAGATATAGATGATGAATATCTTCCTTATATAAACTCCTGTTACTCATAACACAAATATGCTATCTCGATGGGAGTGTAAACTTGCTAATGATAATATGAGATAAACATTCTTGTGCGTTATTTTGCTTTTGTTGTTTTAAGGGACAAATCATTGAGCTCATCATCCCCGTATTTCTGATAACCTGTATTCCTGTTATGACTGTAGTTGTGTGTGTAACTACAATAGGGGCAAGGGTGGGGAAGGCGCCTCGGGACTTGAAGTAAGGTACCGTAGTATATCGCAATTTCCTGGAGGGAGTTGGAAAAATGCATGGGCAAACCACACTCAGGACAGCCGCTGTACATTACATTACATTACATTACATTACTTCTTCATATAATCCCTAGTGTATTGTAATATATGGAATAACAAAACCATCATCAATATACAGCTAATGTCTCTTTTATGAACTCATTCGCACAAAAAAGAAAACAAGCAGTAGAGTGATGAACTCAAGATCATACATTTCTTAAATTGTAATATTCATGCCAATGACTGATCAGTATAGACATACTTAGAATAATAAATTGAACTACCGGATTAAGTTGGTATTACTGGCATTTATGATTTGATCTAAATGTACCTGAAATTTTGAAGCCCAATAGACCATTACTATAAATTGAAATAGTTTCCGTCAATGGAGTTTACGACTCAAATGCTCATAGAGAGTTATAAGGTAGTTGGTAGGTCTGCTGCCTCTGAAAATGCGCTCAATTATATCAATTACGGCATACACTGCAAATAAAAATTTCATTAGTTTTCCATTAAATGCTCAGGAAGTCGTATGCAAGAGTTTAGTGCTTTTCAGTCGGTCAACACGAATGTACCCAAAAGAGATGGGTTATGCCCTAATCCTGAAATAAATTACATGAGAGTAATAAAACACCTCACATAAACACATCGCTATCACTCCCCACAGCACGTAGGAGCAGGGGGGAGAAAGCAGGGAAAAACCAGTCGTTAAGATAACCACCGCAGTCTACCGCACAGTGAGTTCCAGTGAGCACGAAAACTGCGAGTAGCTGTTGTACGGAAGACAATCAGATAAGTAGTTAGCCTAAAATTTTATAGTTTAACCATAGTTTACAACCATATAATCTCTCTAAAGTACAATCTACGGATAGCTATCACCATTTAGCATTTCACCTAACATATATACTGCATTTAGCATACACTGACAGTTGCAGTACCAATACTGCAACTAAATAATTGTACATATTGTAAATATGTTCACCTGTATTTCAAACATAGATTTTGTAGCCTAAGTGTAATGGATCTGTTGATGATCGCTTGACGATCGAAACTGGTCATCCTAGTGTTTTATTAATCTCATGTAATTTATTTCAGGATTAGGGCATAACCCATCTCTTTTGGGTACATTCGTGTTTACCGACTGAAAAGCACTAAACTCTTGTTTACTAAGGCAACACTGAAAATATGGCTTCAAACACCACGAAGTCATATGCAGTTAAACATTGAACCTACCAGCTAGTTTAGAAGCATGTCAGCAACACTGTCACGTATGCGTTGCTCGAAATGATTCTACAACATTATGGTCTATACTGTACCCGTTTAGCGGAGGATGTTTAGTCAGTACTCGGCTTAGCTAATTCGGTATCGGGGCGCGTTACGTTCCCTCCACCACTGGCCTCACATCCGATATGTAAACACAATCAGGTTAACAAGAACTACAGAAAAACTCAACATTACAATTTACAACCATTTATTATATTCAAATACTATCAAACAAAACAAATCATATAAAAGCAATCGTTTACTTGGTATGGTCCCTTCAAGTAAGAATTAAAAATCACTCAAAAATCACTTAATATTCACTGGAAATCACTTAAAATTGTCTTGCGTATTCTATTTATCCTTTAATTATTCATTTAAGTCTTATATTTATTTAGACATCGAGCGTGCCTTTCACTTTAGTCACTTTTATATCTTCTAAGGCTTTGGATATTTAACTTATATGCAATACCCTTCTGGGCTTCTTTTACCTATACCCTTCTATTTGCATTTCATTCAGTCTCTAGACTGATTTACCACTTCCACAAAGCCTTAGGTATTTAAAACAACAACAAATATATTTATTTACAATACACCCCGTCATGGGTCAACCCTCTACTTCTCTGTTCATCTATTCATGCTCCAGGTAATTCATTTTACATTGCACCATGCACTGTTCATTTTATTTTAGGGGGTCCTTTGATTACATTAAGCTTCATTATTTCATAAACCGTTCATTCTTTATATTTCAAGGAAAGGAATCGCTTTTCATCAAAACATTTAATATTGACCAAATCTGTCAAAAATTTACTTAATAACTTCAAACTGAGGCTTGAGAGAAATTGTATCAATCTCAGCCTTCGAATTATATATTCCATTTCGTGTAGCACCTTTCATTTAAAACTTCCCTGTTGCAAAAGTTTACTGCTTGTATCCCTTTAAAAACCATTCAGCTGTGGAACTCGATACATGGTCTCTTCATTCACTCATTAGGGTAGGTTCGGGCTGGCTGGCCTTCTCCCCTCCCTTGGCACTTCGTGTGATTTATGGCGTCTGGCGTATCGCCTTGCTTTTACACTCCTCTTTGTTTCTTTCAAACAAACGTGATTATCCAAGCTCTAATTCGCATACAATTACTAACTTCCTCATTTACCTTTTATTATTATCATCTATATTTCGTGTTTCCACGATATTGGACACTAGTTCGGAGAGAATATACGACGACTTCATTTATATAACTTCACTTACGACGATTCATTTCAACAACCTTATTCCGACGAATGACAAAGCTGGAAATACTCATCCAGTCTTACATGCAACTAACTTCACTTACGACGATTCATTTCAACAACATTATTCCGACGAATGACAAAGCTGGGAATACTCATCCAGTCTTACATGCAACATAACATAATATTTCAATTCATTTGCGACGCTTCAATATAACAACCTTTCTTACGACGATTTATTCCGACGAATGACAAAGCTGGGAATACTCATCCAGTCTTACAAGTGAATACCATAACTTCAATAAAAACCTGACCAGAACCCTTAGTCGGTCAGTGGGTCACGCCCTCATACCATAACATATTACCAACATTTTTAAAACTTTTCGTCTCGCGAACGAAGTATATCCTGGATCACGCATTTCTTTGCTAACTTTGAGCTACACTTATTTATTTATAGGCCCTTTCGGCATTATAAATTTCTTGGATACTCATACTTTATTTATTATTCAATAACACTTTTATCCCTTAGCGGTAAGACTCCGAGTCTTCCTATGGTTTTTCTTTCAAAACTTTGGCCTAATAGCCTACCATACAACATTATATTCTTTTCTTTGGTGATCCGTATTCACCCATTACATTACTTTATAAATTCATTATTACGACCATAAATATCAACATAAATCCGAGTTCCTTATATTTATTTTATCAAAATTTCAATTATTTACTCTAGCGCTTACTTCATTTATAATTCATTACTTGGTAACATTTAAACCATTTACATATATTATTCTATCCATTTTTCATCATTTCATTATTGCACTTAGCTACTTTACTTTTATTTATAGGGCCGAAAATTCAAGCCCTTTCATTAGATACATTTCCCAATTTTTATATAGCATTATTGGCGCGTCTTTACTTTTTTATTTGGTGAAAATTCAAACCATTTATAATATTATTTCCGATTCCTTCCTTTCAATCCATTATTTATTTATCATAATCATCTTTCGGGTTTTAATTATTTTTACATTTATTGATCCCATTTCATCTTTATATCCGGCGGGCATTCCCCGTGGTCTTCAACTTTCACTTTTATTCCCAACATGTTTCAAGCATATAGTACATTTCAATTATATAGCAGAAATCAAGACCTAACTCCCCAGTTAATACTTGATTTCCACTATTCAGTGCATGGTTCAATATTTATGATAATAAAATCATCTTGACTTATCCCGTGTACAGCCTTTGATCATAAGCTTGGATGGTGTCACCCATCTCAAATTATTCTTAGCACAAATCCATGACACTGCTTTTCACATACTTCATATTATAATCACTTATCCTAACACAATAAACAATGAAATACATTTTCCCTTTTTACATGTAGCACTTCCTATCCACTAAAACAACTATTATTCTTCTTTTTACAACACTTCAGATATCATTTCACTATACACCATATCTCAGTGATTTCGGCAACCTATCGTCGACCTCCACCTCGACGCAAGTCTCTTGTACCAGCATTGGACGTGTAATCGCTCGAACGGTCCTGCTCTTATCCTGGGATTATAGTCTTAGTTCTCTCGTTACCTCGAATGTCCTATTATTCCGTTTTCCTGTTACTGTCTCTAGGTGGTAACTGTCCTGACGATTTCCTCACTATGAGCCTTATATTTGGCCTACGTCTGCTTTAAGACCGTATATCTCTTTTTATATCAATTGATCGGCGTATTCAGAGTTCGAACTGACGTTCCTCCGCACCTCTTGAGTTCACCTCTATCTTTTAATGACGCAACTTGGTCTATCGTGCTTTTAATCTCTGATTGTCCTTTATACTGCCTCGACTGGGCGTATTTGTAACGATGATTTTTGGAAATTCTCAATTTTCACTATCGTTTTTCGAACTCGCGACCTGGAACTCAACGTTCCTCACTTTTGTCGCCTAAATCGCTGTTTCTTTCGGACGATAACTGTACTTTGTCCGTAAAGACGATTTTCTTGTCTTGACTTTATAATGTTCAGCGCGGCGCACTTCGTAATGTATTTGCCTGCACTCAAGGCGAAGATACTGTCTTTTACTATAGCGCCAATATTACTTGTCCTCCTTGAGGTTCTCAATAACTGTGTCCTGACGTGACTATTTACGTGACGTGACCTCTACTAGGTCCTGGTTAAACTTCACGAGTATGACCTGCATGAGGTTCAAACTGTACCGATGATAATGTAACGCCATGACCTATCCAAGGCCTGGGATATCAGAAGACTGGACGTAATAACTGATCTAGCGCGGCGTGCCTCTGCACTCCACCAGACTGAATAACTGAGTGTCTCAAAATAGTGTTTATATGGCCCTTCCGGGCCAAACTTCGGCCTAATGATTTCTGATTTTCACGTTCTACTGATGGTCTTTATCTTGGAGTTCTCTACGACCTGGAATATTGTAGCGCCTCACCGGGCCTGCTTAAAACTGTAGACTTAACTGTACTGAACTCTATCAAACCAGCGTGTCCTCCCCAGAGGAGCACGAACTTGAACTCGAACTCGTGCAGCGCCTCCACGGGCCTGCTTAGACTGAAGACTGTAGACTGTAGTCGAACTAACGTGCAGCGCCTCCACGGGCCTGCTAAAACTGAACACTGCGTGTCGTGTGCTTGCAATGACTTCCTATTTATACGATTTGTAGAAAATAAACTACTTTACTTACGTTGCAAAAATTAACTTCTAAACCATTTGTGGTATCCTTTTGAAAAATATATAATCTTAAAGCTTATAATCCAAACGTTCCAAATATGTGAACTATTTTCAAATTCGATCATGGGGAGATTTAATAAAAATTCGTATCGCTCCTCAACTGCGTAGGCGGGTGTTTCTTTTTACTTTCTTCCCCACTCCCTGTCGCTGTAAATCCCCATTTACATATTGCTGACAGAGCTCTTCTGTTTGGCGTAACTCTTAAGAACTTTGGTCATCCTAGAAATTCTAGTTCCCGAAATCAATATCATCTGTGGAGAAATTCTCTAAAAATAGTACGTATTTTGGCCAATATCAATGATTTCTGCTGACTTCCTGGATGCAATGTTGTCAATTTATCGCTGCGTTAGCACTGATTTGTTTCATCCTCTCTCCGTCTAGAGTGGAAAATTTGGCTGGGTTATTTTAATCTCTGCGTCAACTCCTTTCTGCATCGTTAACACTGACATCATCTCGCAGCTGCCGTATCGCTGTAATATTGCTTCACAAGCTCGATGCGTCACCCTTATGTGTTTTAGGATGTTAACCCTTTTGATGCTTTAAGATTTTGTAAAAACGTCCTATTTTCTTATTTTTCTGATCCATCGTGGGTTCGACTCTTGTACCAAATTCCAATTTGGGTACAATACATGTGTCAAGTTTTGAACTGTTTGCATGCATGCATTGAGATATACTGGGTCTAGGGTACAAAATAATGGAGAGCATAATTGGTTCCCTGATGACTCTAAAATTATGAAAGTTACTGTATATCTCTGGAGACACACACTACTCATACGACATTTGGTTGAAATCCATTTGTAATTATGGAAGTTACCTGCAGTTTAACGCTGAACCTGTACGCTTGCATAGAATTATGTTGATAGCACTAACTTCGACAATTTACTTCCGTACACATATTCCGAGGTAATGAATCCGGGGTTCAAAAGACTTGAGATTAATAATACACAGGTAGTAGCCCTGTCGACTCTTATGATAAGCATAGTTAAATGTCCAAAAGCATATACATTGCACGTACAGAATGAGGAAGTAATCCATTCGTTAGTATATGATTTGTGTGCAGTTAAACATTGAAACTATCAGCACGCGTAAAATCATGTAGGCAACACTGCCGTGAAGGGTTTGCTCAAAACTAATTTGAAATAATACGGCCTATATATGTGCCAATTTTGGAAGAAATTAAGTTGAAAGAATGGAAGGTACATGTAGCTAAACATTGAACCAATCAGCACGCGTATATCAGTTACTCAAAATGAATCTACAATTTTATGTACTATACGCGTCCAAAGTTTTATTCCTGCATACTTCCTGTTATATTAGAACTAGGATAAAAATTATAGAGACCATTTATCAACAGCCGGCAGCCCTGGTGAATTTTAAGAGTATGCATAGTCATATCTGTTATGGTGCACAAATCACATGGCCTACGCAATTTAGATGAAATCCAATTGATAGTATGGAAATTCCATGCATTTAAAGAATTGACCTATCAGAACTCGTAATGCCATGTTGACAACACCGTCATGCAAGGGCTTCGTGAAATTAATTTGAAATATTATTATCTATAATATGTGCCCTTTCTGGAATAGCTCGCAAGCTTACTTTCAGTGCTATTCAGCTCAATCTTCAATTGTGATTTTTCCGCAGTTGGTAGCAATGATGTCATTTTCAAATATAGTCTTGAGATGTTCAGGCATAGGTCTCTACTCCAAGCGATGTTGGTTAAGATAGCTGCAGCTGTTAAGGAAATGATAGGGGTTGCAAACACACACACATACAGACAGACACTCAGACAAAAGGACATATATTTTTCCGGATTGATCTCATAAGTCTACTTTTTCATCATTTGTAGCCAATCGTCGTTTATGAAAAGATAGGCTTATGAGATCACCCTTTGTCCGTGTGTGTGTGTGTGTGTGTGTGTGTGTGCATGTGTCGGTCCTCCCCTATTAAAATCTAAACGGCTCGAGCAATTTCAATGAAACTCGGTAAGGTCATAGTAATATTTTGCCCGACTCCGACCGTGCCCTTGACATTTTCTTATGTCCCACCAATCCACCATGGCGGCTGTGCGAAATATTTCACCGGCATTCTGTATCTCCGAAACTATTACTAATATCAGCCTGAACTTTTGTACGGAGATAAAGGGTACTACTAAACGTTCACCTATGAGACTTTCAAAACACTGCTAAGTACAAATCGAACTTGGCGGCCAAGCAAAGTTGAAACATTTAAATAGACGTTTCTCGCGATTTAACCATCCGAACGCAGTGAAACCTGGTACAGCATATGTCTATACACATTGCAATGCACTGACATCTAATTTTGTTCAATTGTTTACACATCCTCAACATGGCGGCTGTGCGAAATTTTAAAATTAAATTTGTATTTCCTGTCTCCTAATCAAGCGATCGAAGTCAATGATTGAATAATGAACCTACGCAATAATCGTCATCTTGTGGTACATAACTCTATGGCCTATATATATATATATATATATATATATATATATATATATAAATTCCAACATAGCGGGCATCCAAAATATTTAGACGGTTCTCAGTATCTAGTCTACTAATCTATTACAGCAATCAAACTGAAATTTTGTAAGTTGGTAAAGGCTATGAACATAAATTCACCTATGGGACTTTCAATAACCGGGTGAGCACAAATCTAACATGGCGACGACGCGAAATTTAAATATTTAAATGTACGTTTCTCGCGATTTAACCATCCGAGCGCAGTGAAACTCTGTACGGTAAATGCTTATACAAATTTTAATCCACTGACATTTAATTTATTTCAATTGTTTTCATAACCACAAAATGGTGGCCGTACGAAATTTCAAAATCTCGTTTTTATTTCTCGTGTACTTACCATTCGATTGAAATTTGAATAATACACCTACGCAATCTACATGCAATAGTACATAACTCTATGGTCTACGTATATTAAAAAAACACAATGGCAACCATCCGAAATATTTAGACGGTTCTGAGTATCTACGTATCTAGTACAGCAATCAAACTGAAATTTTGTATGTGGATAGAGGCAATTAACATAAGTAGAATATATGAAAATAAGCTATTTAGTTCTTCATGGAACTACTTGTTACAAAATGTGAAAAGTAGGCTAATAACAAACTTGATCAGTCTGTGTTTAAAACCCTTAGAGTAAGCAAAAACATCACCATGATCATTACCATCATCATCATCATCATCATCATCATCATCACCATCATCACCACCATCATCATAATCATCATCATTACCATCATCATTACCATCATCATCATCACCATCATGATCACCATCATCACCACCATCATCATCACCATCATCATTATCATCACCATCATCATCGTTATCATAATCATAATCATCATCGTTATCATAATCATAATCATCATTACCATCATCATTATCATCATCATCACCATCATGATCACCATCATCACCACCATCATCATCACCATCATCATTATCATCACCACCATCATGATTATCATCATCATAATCATCATCATTATCATCATCATCATAATCATCATCATTACCATCATCATTACCATCATCATCATCACCATCATGATCACCATCATCACCACCATTATCATCACCATCATCATTATCATCACCATCATCATCGTTATCATAATCATAATCATCATCGTTATCATAATCATAATCATCATTACCATCATCATTATCATCATCATCATCACCATCATGATCACCATCATCACCACCATCATCATCACCATCATCATTATCATCACCACCATCATGATTATCATCATCAAAATCATCATCATAATCATCATCATTATCATCATCATTATCATCATCACCATCATCACCACCATCATCATCACCATCATCACCACTATCATCATTATCATCATCACCATCATCATCGTCATGATCACCATCATCACCACCATCATCATCAACATCATTTTCATCATCACCATCATCACCGCCATCATGATTATCATCATCATAATCATCATCACCATCATAACCACCATCATCGTCACCATCATCACCACCATCATCACCACCACCAGCATCACCATCATCTCCACCATCATCATTACCATCATCATCACCATCATGATCACCATCATCACCATCATCATTATCATCATCACCATCATCACCACCATCATGATTATCATCATCACCATCATCACCACCATCATCATCACCGCCATCACCACCATCATCATTATCATCATCACCATCATCACCACATCATCGTTATCATCATCATAATCATCATCATTACCATCATCACCATCATAATTATTATCATAATCAATACTATCATTATCAACATCACCATCATTATCACCACCATCATCATCACCATCACAATTATCGTGACAATCATTATCATCACCATTATCAACATCACTATCGTCATCACCATCATCATCATCATCATCACCAACATCATCGCAATCAGCACCACCATCGTCATCATCGGCATCATCATTATCACCATCACAATAAGTCAATATTATCATCATCATCATCATCATGATCATTATCATGACCATCATTATCGTCACCATTATCACCATCACTTCCTAATATCTGTCATCATTATAATAACCAACATCGTCATCACCACCATTATTATCATCGTCATCATCATCTTCAACACCACCACCATCACCATCATCACACCTTAAAAATGTTCATGGAATTTGTCTTCATAGCAATGATAGGCTGTAAAAAGAACTGTCAGTATAAATTATATCTAATTTTATTCTGACCACTCACCATGTAACATTAAACTATTCCCATTCACCCTGAAGGGTATGTCACGCATGGGATACATGCAGCATTGTCTGTAAGAAAGTATTTAGAAGTACTGTACATATTCATTTGTCATTGAAGAATCAGTCCGTCTCTTCCCTATCTGGAGATTCTGAGTTTTATTATTTTTCTGTGAACAGGTTAGCAGCCTAAATCACAACCTCAACCTGGAGGACGAGGGACTCTTCTGTTAGTGTTACCGTACCTTAGTCGAGATATTTTTTTAGGGGCGCCAGGTACTTACCCTCACCCTTTACCCAAAGGGGTAGGAGGGTTAGACGAAGGTGTCCATTATCACCCGCACCATTTAATTTGTATATTAATGAAGCAGTGGGCGATTTCACTAAAAGTATTGTATTCCGGGAAAACCTCTAAACACTATATCCCTTGCCAATGATAAGCTAATAGCCTATTTTCTGGTTCAGAATATGATTTTCAGAAATCTCTTTATAAAATAGTCCTCATTGAAAGAAATTATGACCTATATATTTCAATATAAAAGCACTAAATCAATTTTGGTTAAATTACTATCGGTCATACCATAATTAAACAAGTCCCTTCATTTAATTACCTTGGATGTTGGGCCCATTTATTTAGACCAATGGGTGCAGAAACAAAATTACATAAATTTCAAAAATTGGTTTGTACGACCTAAAAGGTGTTGGTAAAGAAGGTGTGAACAGAAGCTGTTTTGAAACTCTCTAAAACAATGGCTATCCCAAACGTAATATACGGCTCGGAAACTTGGTAATATCAGTGATAGAAAAGAACAGGATAAAGGCATCGGAGATGCGTCCGGAGGTATCACTGGCTGGCTTTACACTATTAGACCAGCAGTACAGTACAACAACTTCTGCTAATTCTGACAATTCTTCAGTATCCGACAACAACTTGGTGTACTTAACGTTATAAAAACCATTGGAAATGACAGTAGCCTACTTCTTGTTACCAACATTAATTAAGAATGTAAAGTTCTCGTCTTCCTGTACATATCTACTCTTACACTCCTACCAAACTTGTGGTAGAAGAATAATTGATAGAACAAAGACAAGATGACTTAACAAAATAATTCAGGAGGCCTTATGGCCTAATCCGTGCAGTTTGTTACGATGAATTCCATTGGTATGGAACTTTACAGGGTCCGATTGCTGCATGTTCTTGAATTACATGAAGAAATACGCGAGATAGTCTCCAGTGAGGAACGGTGAAGGTTGGTATGGGACAACAGGGAGGAATGTCTGTGTGTCACCGAGGAAGTTCCACCTGACCGTGTAAAAGTGAACTTCCTGTGCGTCTCAGCGACTGCTGCCACTCATTACTGGGCTGAGCACCTTCCGTGTCCGTTACAAGTGGCACACGTTCTATCTTGGGAGGTTTATTACCACGCTAGAGTAAAAGGGCTTTTGAACTTTTCTCTGGCATTAGAGGTCACGGGATCGCGATCTTCCATCACCACGGAGTTCTAGGAAGATAACCCTGCAGCCCTTAATAACAGTGAGGAATGGAAAGAAACTAACCACTGCAGTTTTTGCAAACTAGAAAGTCAACTGTAAGAAGAAATATCCAGCAATATGCACTACCCGCTGACATAGTTCACGACACTGGTGGGACATTTCGCGGCTTAGTTAGTTAGTAATTGTTGTTTTAATGGGCGGAACATCAAGGTCATCTGCTTCTTTTTCCCGGCTTACCTTCACAGAGTCGGGCTAAGAGATGGATTTCCAAATGCAAGATCGGGTTCGAACCCGGCTCAGTATGATGGCATTTAAGGGTATTCAAATGTTCAAGTGTCGTGTCAGTAGATGAACCGAATCAATGAGAATCGCCTGTAGGGCAAAGTTACGGTGCCTCAGCATCTCTCCTATAACAGGGCAGTTAAGAGGGACGTTAAATTCATATCATTATTATTTATACACACTCCACAAAAGTGCTCGGCCGGTAGGCCTGTATGATTTCAAGTCCTGTAGCACAGGATGAGATGTTACAGTGGCCAAGCTGCTTGCCTGTTAGCAAGCCGTCCGTTGCTTTACACCCTTCCGAATACCAGCTCCTCTCTCATGTCCTTTGACTCGAATAACTGCCGTTTGTCTTTGATGTGTAACATCTTTCCACTCGGATCCTGGATATTTTTGTGGGAGTGATTTTGAAAAATGGGACGGAAGTGGATAGGATGGAAGTATGTAAGACGCACTGCCAGCTGGATCGTATCCCTCCTGGACATTCATCAACACACAAAAATCCTTTTTATTTACATACTAATATTACATAACAATTCCAAGACTCTCTTTTTTCTTCTTCACTGCCTACTTGATATTTCTACTCTCGCACTGCCTTCTTGATTGTTCTCGCACTGCCTTCTTGATACTCTGCTGCTAATCATATCAATATGACTCATTTTAACAGAATCCATATGAAATTACGTGTTGGTCTGTGAATCAAGAGGTCCGGAAACTGGACAAGCCTTTCATGATTTACAGCTGTGCACATTGCATTTACTTGCAAGTTGGCCTATTTATAAGGAATTTATGGTTATGGGCGGTGTCGTGTCTATTAATCTAGTTGATCCATATCGTATTCTTTATTTAGACTGGTGCTGGTGGAAGCTACTAATCATCTAATAAAATGAGTTCCGTATTATAATCTACAATATCTGTAAAACACTCCCTTTTACAGTACAATAGATTAATATTTGTGCCAATAGTATTATAACATACCGGTGTGTCAACAATTTCACGTGAGGTTTCTTCTATGTCAGACGTTACACATCATATGCGACTACTGTAAGGCTCGTAAAGTTTTCTGTACAGATCAGCCTCCTATCCCTGTACTTTATTCCAACCCTTTCCAAAATGTAGGCTATTTGAGAAGTAGACAAATCTAGCTGGAAAGATGATTTGAGGAATACGCATTGATATAAATGATCGACAGCCCGTAAATTCATGCGTGAGTGTTCCCAATTTGAATTCAAATATCCGACTGACAGAATTATCTTTTAAGAAATTGAAACTTTCAAAATAGTACATGGGTGAATTTGAAAGTTACGAGATTTATATGAATACGGATAAGAGTTAATCCACCAAGAACATAAGATGATATTATTGAAGTGCTTTTTCAAAAATGGTAGCAAAAACAGTAATGCTTCCTGGGCTATCCAGATTACATGAGTGGGAGTTAGATATTGTAAATGGAGAGGTCGCCCCGGGTACTAGGAGTAGTAGGGGTGGAAATACGAAGCACCCATCTTGCGTATCTTGCGAGGGGTATTTTGAAATGAAGGTTATTGAGATTAGAGGGGCTCTCAATAGATAGTTCTAAAATCTGAGCCTGATCGAGTGCAAAACTCAAATTGACACTGGTATTGGTACTAATTTGTGAACATTATCTCATTAGTCATTACACATTTACGTAGACAAATCACTAATATTTGTTGTAAAGTTTAGCAACAACAGTGTACATTTTATGGGTTTAACGACCGTTTTAACTACAGTGACTTTAGACATCATCTTGCACAGTTTCCAGCCACTGGCCGGGTCTGTTTGGAACACAAGCCTCTCCAATGTCTTCTGCCTTCCCACCATCTCTCAGCCTCCACCCTTGTCCAGTCTTCTCCTCTCTTCTTCACGCTTTCTTCCACCCCCTTGAGCCACCTGTCTCTCGGTCTTCCTCTCGGTCTCTTTCCTTTCCACTTCGTCTCGTGCATCCTCCTGGGTATCCTCTTCTCCTCCATTCGTTTTACACGTCCATACCTTCTAAGTCTAGATTTCTCCATACCATCCTGTAATGGTTCCTCCTTCATTAATTCTCTGGTCCTCTCATTTCTTATTCTGTCCATCTTTGTAGCTTCAATACTGCTTCTCAAGAACCTCATCTCACTGGCCTGTATTTTGCTCTTCTCCCTTCCTCTCATAACCCAGGTCTCCGAGGCATATGTCACGATAGGGACATAGTACGTGATATATGACCTTTTTGCTGTTCTGAGGGACATCCTTGCTCCATATCATGCTTCTCACACTTCTCACTTACTAGTGTCCCCCCTCCCCTCCCCCTCCCCAGAAACGAATAATAATAAAAAAAAGATACATTCAGTCTGAGAGACTAGACTTTATATCATTTGAAATGACGCATGCTACAAATGCTACACATGTTAGAGAGCCCCTGGACTCTGTCAACAGACTCCATTACCCATTAACTTAGGCTTCCCGAGCGGGGAACGTAGAGCGGGAGGTGCACTCTGCTGCATGACGTCACGCAATCGCCGTCTCCGTATCGCATAACGCCAGACCCCAGGAGTAAACTCAGACTCGGTGCATAAGCACTGAACAACATGATGACGTCATACACGCCGTAACCGTAACGCATAACGGTAGAACAAAGCATAACGATGAAGTCGACAAGATCATTTGAAATGATTAAAACGTAATTTGATAAAATGTCTACTAAAAAAATCGGGTTGTAGACAAACGATTGGATTATGTACGTTTATAATTTGAGAACATTTATCCTTACTTGTGTAAAGCATTTAGTGTTAGGTCAACCAAAACTGCTCATTTCGGAGCTGTTGCACATTGAGAGGTGCAAATAAAACATCAAATGGTGTCGAGTAGGTTTGCATCCATTGATTGTCTTATTTTTCCCCACGAACAAAGTAAAAACATGAACAAAACAGAAAGCAAAATTCAAAAACAAAAGGAAAAGCCGAAAACAAATTTAAAACTGAAAACCCAAAGCAAAAGGCGTAATTAAAAAAAAACGCAAGAGCAGAAAACAAACACAAAGCAAAAAGGATGTTACAAAAAAGCAGAAAACAAACACTAAACCAAAAACAAAATTACAATGCAAAATTAAAAAAAAGAAAAAAGCCAAAGCAGAAAACAAACACTAAACAAAAAGCACAAAGCAAAATGCAAAATTAAAAAACAAACGCAAAAGCAGAAAACAAACACAAAATCAAAACCCAAAGAAAAAAAACAAGAAAAGAAGAAGAATTCAAAAACAGAATACAAACACAAAACCAAAGAATAAAACCACAAAGCAAAAAGAAAAAAAGTTGAAAAAGTAAACACAAAATCAACATGTTGTTCCGTGAAGAACTAAATAGCCTATTTTCATATATCCCACTTATTATTATGGTGTTTGAAGCCATTTTTCAGTGTTACCTTAGTAAACAAGATTTTGGTGCTTTTCATTCGGTCAACACAATTGTACCCAAATGAGATGGTTATTCCCTAATCCTGAAAAAAATTGTTTGAGATTAATAAGTAGACTACACTTGGAAGACCAGTTTCGATCGTCAAGCGATCATTATCAGATCCATTACATTTAGGCTATCCCCCAGAGGCTCACATCTAGTGGGACGTGGGTTGGCGACCACGGGGCCCCAGCTGAGTCCGGCATTGCTTCCACTTACTTGTGCCGGCTCATCTCCGGCTTCTTTCTTGTCGACCTCACTTGGTCAACTCTTGTTCTCTTCCGACCCCGATGATATTAGGATATCTGAGGCCTAGGGAGTATCTTCCTTTCCCGCCTTAATTGGCTCTTGTCTCATCTTTCCTGATAACCTCCTTCTGCGAGTGGTCAGCCTTCTTTTTCTTTTCCTGTTATCCCCTGCCTTCTGTTCAAGGCCCTCAAGGAGGTAGGGTGTATGTAGCCCACCACGTCTGGTGCACCCTGGATTATGCTACGCCCTCAGGGGCTCATGGCTGATGAGTTCGGGAGTTGGCGACCCCGAGGGATTCCTGAGCTGGGTCCGGTTTTCCCCCTTTTATCCTTTACCTGTGGGGAGGACCCTCTCCTCTTTCACTTTCCTATCTGCCTTTCATGGCTCTCCTTCCTTCCAAGTCCCTCAATCCGCTTTCTTCGAGGGTTGAGGGCATTTCTTTTCCTCCTGTCCTTTATTTGCTTTATTCTCCTTTTGTTTTCCAATTCTTCGTCTACCGGTAGTAACTTATATAAGTTGGTAGTTAGTTTTTAGTTATAGTTTACATTTTCATCTTCACGATCACCCAAACCATTAGGGGCCGATAACCTAGATGTTAGGCCCCTTAAAACAACAACTATCATCATCATCATCATCATTTTTGGGCTATAAAAAACTGAATGTCTGAAAGTATGGGTGAAAATATTTACAATATGTACACTGGTCATCCAAGTGTATTTATTAATCTAATGTACTTTTTTTTTCAGGATTAGGGAATAACCTATCTCATTTGGGTACAATTGTGTTGACCGACTGAAAATCATCAGACTTTTATTGAGAACCGTCTAAATATTTCGGATGGCCACCATGTTGGATTTTTATATATGTTTGCCATAGAGTTAGGCCTATGTAGACTACTATTAGACCCTACTGTACATGAATATTATTGCGTAGGTGTATTATTCTAACTGCAATCGCATGATTACGACACAAGAAATCAAAACGAGATTTAAAAATTTCGCACAGCCTCCATCTTGTGGTTATGAAAATAATTGAAATAAATTAGATGTCAGTGCAAAATTTGTAGGCCATATATGTATTTACCGTACCAAGTTTCACTGGGCTCGGATGGTTAAATCACGAGAAACGTCCATTTAAATATTGAAATTTCGCGTCGCCGCTATGTTGAAGTTGTGCTCACTAGGTTATTGAAAGCCCCGTAGGTCAACTTAAGTTACTAGCCTTTAACAACATACAAAATTTGAGATTGATTGCTGTCATAGATTAGTAGACATTGAGAACCTTCTAAATATATCGGATGGTCGTCATATTGGATTTCTTTATACAGTGTGTAGGTCATAGAGTTATGTACTACTGTATTAGCTGATGATTATTGCGTAGGTTCATTATTCAAACGTTGACTTCGATCGCACGATTAGAACACAAGAAATAAAAACTTAATAAAAAATCGCACAGCCGCCATCTTGTGGTTATGGAAACAATTGAACTAAATTAGATATCAGTGCATTACAATCTGTACAAACATTTGCCCTCCCAAGTTTCACTGCGCTCGCATGGTTAAATTACGAGAAAAGTCTATTTAATTGTTTCAAATTCGCTTGGCCGCCATGTTCGTATTTTACTTTACAGGGTTTTGAAAGTCACATAAGTGAACCTTGAGTAGTGCCCTTTATCACCGTGCAAAGTTCAGGGTGATATCAGTAAACGTACGCACACACACACACACATACCCACCCACACGGACAAAAGGTGATCTCATAAGCTTATTTTTTCATAAATGAAAATAGGCTATAAATGTTATTAGTTCAGATTTGACTCAACTCCACCCCCTCCAGAAGCAAATCCTAATTACGCCACTGCTAGGGATCCAAAATGTCTGCCTGGAGTAAATGTTCAACGTACCAGTAGGCTACATCTACTGCTACGGTGCATTCGTAATTAATCACCCTTAATTGACAAGTGATTGTGTCAGGATTCAATCTCGCTATCGCAGGTAGAGTGAGCGAGCACCTTACTTATCACACCATTTTGCTGGTACTGATAATGTACCTTTATTAACTTTCTATCTATTGAACCAATAAAATATGTTATATCTATATGTCAACTGTAGACGATATTGACAATTATTCTGTGATATGAACGTTTATTGTTCAGCGCCTTTACGCTTAATCAGCATTACGAACTTGTCAAAAATCGTTGACAAACCGCAGTATCTTGGTTGGCGATGGGGCGCTCTTCTCATACCAAGCTCCCTGTACAGTCTTCCCTAGGCTGAGAGCACCCCGTTCCACGCGCCACGTCAGCAGCCTTCTCTAGCCTCAGTGTACGTATTGAGACTCCAGATCTAGAAATCCTGGGATTTATTCCCGGCTTTGCTAAAAAAAAAATATTCTGGTTCGAGTATTGGAACGTGGTAGTCTACACTCAGTCTCATGAGGGAAAACTGAGAAGAGAAAGGTCTCATTTCCACCACAGCTGTCCTAGAAGTGGTTTTCTGTGGTTTCCTACTCTTACTCCAGGGAAATGTCGGGATGGTGGATGGTTCCTAGCATAACTCCAGAGCCACATCCCTCTAAATCCTAGCCGGGAATTGAACCTAGGTCTTCCTAAATGGTAGACAAGTAATAATTGGTTTTACGTCCCTTTTGACTACTACTGAGGCTTTTAGAGACGCCGGAGTGCCGAATCGAAATTTTGCCCTGAAGGGGATCTTGAACTTGCAAGTTGCCAGCACAATAGCGCATCCTCAAATGCCAACTGACTGCGCCAGGATTCGATCTCTCAACCATCTCTCAACACAGCAGGCGATAAATTTACCGCTAGAAAAGCGTGTTGTCCCTACGCCTTGGTGCTGGTTATAAAAAACCACGGCGCTACAGCCCGTGAAGGACCTAGGCCTACCAAGTGACCGCTGACCAGCCCCTTGGCCTGCAGATATTGGGATGACGCGTGATCAGCGCATCGGGTCCCCTCGGCCGTTAATCTTGGTTTTCGTGATCGGGGAGGTGCCTCACTTTCAGACACCTACTCAATTGTCCTCACGAGACTGAGTTCACCCCGTTCCAGTCCTAACGTCAGTATCTAAAATCCCTGACGGAGCCGGGAATCGAACTCGGGGCCTCCGGGTGAGAGGCAAGCGCGCTTCCCCACACCACGGGGCCGGCCGGGGGGGTTATAGGGAAACGTATTGCATTGCAATAAACCATTTGGAACGCTCAAATGTTCGGAGTCGATAGCCTTCATATCTTTCACCTACTGTACATGAGGTTGAGGGAAACTTGAGCGCGCGGGTAGAAAGCGAACCTCCCTCCGCCAGTCGTGATAAGCCGGGGCCCGGGATCCATACGGTACATCAGATTTTCGATCTGGCTAGTCAGCTGATGGTAGGATCTCCCCTCTAGCATCAGGCTGGGGAAGCAGCTCAGCTGGAGAGTGAGAAAGAGACTGACTCTGATTGGATGTCCATGGACTGAGCTGTCCTGTGATTGGTTCACTGTGACATCACGGTTGAGCTCCGGAGTACGAGACACACAGGGAGAGATGGAAGTTCGTGAGCCGTGGTGGCTTCCTGAAGTGATTTTCAAAACTAGTCCATAAGAACAGGTGCTATTGTTGCCGCGAAGCCATTCTAAGCGTGGGGCTAGCGCCTGCAAGAAGTGAATCGTGCATGTGAAAGCAAGCGAACAGGTGGCTGGCTGGCAGAAGGCAATACGCCCACGCGACTATCCACACACGCAATTCACTCAGCTGTCGGTGGTGGATTTTGGCGGGCTGCTCAACCCAAGGGGATGGCTGATTTCCAAGAGGTTAGTTACGATAATATTTATATTTATTTATTGACATGCTTTTCTTGGTCAATTTCTTATTTAACTTCGTGCCCTTTAATCGAGTGTCTATGATCAGTGGCTAGCACAATGTGGCATTTGTTCCTTATGGTAATGCGTGTATGTTTGCCGGGTTATTCAAACGAACCGTTCCTAAATGGTGTTTGGTCACAGAGGGCAAGGAGCCGCATCCACAGTCTGAGAGCGGTTCCTTCTTACACATGCAGGTACAAAAAAGCCAGGAGACTCTCCCACTCAGGAGAATATTAATAAAGCCCTTGAGTGGGGTAAGAATAACGGCGTGCTCCCTTCATAATACACTAGGGTGGGATATGTTCTAAATTCAAGATTGTGATCAAAATATGAAAGAATATGTTATTGGAAAATTGTTGCTGGTTTCTAGGAATTGAGGCCGATGACCTCGATGTTCCTTCCCACAAAATAACAATCACGTAACCTAACCGGACCTTTGTAGGAACTTGCTAGTTTAATAGCAAAATAGTTTCAATCTACTCAATGGATCTACTTTAGCTTATGAGCTTGGATTTGTTTAAATAAATTCTATTTCTTCTAGTCTATAAGAAATTATGCGTGAACCGAGGTCATACTGAACTATTGTTTGTAGTAATAAATGTCAACTTCTTGTCAAATGAGCCAACATTTAATTTAATAGAGCGTAACATTATCGGTAAAATACTGTATGTGTAACTCTGAATAAGATTTTTGTAAAAAGATACCCACTACAATATTTTATTCAGATGACGAATGTCCACCAACTAAATTAAGTATATGTCTTGCTGCCCACCGATCTCGTGCTAGACTATGTATTGCCGTGATTAACTTCCAATATAGCCTAGGTGTTTCAACCACTTGAATTTCCTCTAAGCCGTAATGAACGAAGACAATGTATGTAAGTGACCTACAGATTTCCATATTTTGTTGAATCTTTTCTAAAAGTTTGGTCGTTTTTATCATAACACTGAAGAGCTGATTTGTTTAGTCAGAATTTAGTTAGTTGATCTTGTGCGTTGCTTCGTTAAGAAAATGCAGCACCGGCTTATTTGTTTATTTTGGTTATTTTAAGAGCTATGTTTATGTCCATCAAGAAGAAAAAAATGTGTCTGGGCTGTTTCATGGACTGTTTACAACGAAAGCAACGGGCATAATGCTTAATTGTACGACTCGGAACGAACCACAAATCTCATTTTTGGAAACAAGTCCTCTTGCAAATGTATGCTTATTAGAGTTGATTGTAGCTTTTCGCAAAAACTCCCGAAGGTGTGATTGATCTCTTCATATAATTCCGTTCGAGTTTTGAAAATGAATAGCCAAGACAAATGTACTCTTTCAACGTGAGTAGGCTATGTTAGTTGAATACCCTCCAGATCCCAGATATCGCGCAATAAGTGGGTGGCAAGTGTGAATAACAAACATATTTGTCAGATAGTGGAATTTAAAAGTTAGGGAGGTGTGTGGGAATAAACCTATTGAATTTATTCTGATTAATAACGACTTTAGTTCGTGAGAAATCTCTTACGTATAAATGTGACATTAGTAAGAACAATCGAGTGCCATTTATTTTTAGTTTTACGTAGCCTTAGTATTGAACACAGACAGTGGCGTAAATAGGATTTGCCCTTGGAGAGGGATGAGTGGAGTCAAGTTGTAATTGGGGTGGTTGGAGGCTTGGTTAAAATGAGAGATAATCAATTAAGGCAAAACTACACGTTTTTCGCTTTCGTGTTTGATCTCAATAGCATTTTATTTGCACGTATGAATGTACAAAAGGTCAAAAATATAAGTGTTCAGTTTGGGTAACACGTGTAAAGAGAAATATTTTCAAATGAGTACAAATAAACGTAC
Organism: Meconema thalassinum; assembly: GCA_946902985.2. Classification (NCBI taxonomy): domain Eukaryota; kingdom Metazoa; phylum Arthropoda; class Insecta; order Orthoptera; family Tettigoniidae; genus Meconema; species Meconema thalassinum. The sequence goes on from OX336389.2 coordinate 1,169,955,636, forward strand.
ATGATGCAGTCGCTAGTCATCAATCCGAGGTTTGGTTTTATTCAAAATATAAATGTAACTTAATCAAATTAAATAGTTCATTATTTGCCTCTGAAATTGGGGGATGGATCCCCCTAACCTCCCCCGTAGTTACGCCACTGCACACAGACGTAATTTATTTTCTAGTGATTAAATTAATAACATAAAAATGTTGATTGCGCAATGCTCTAGTTATAGGTGCTCTGTCTAAGCGACATAGGCCTATATCAATAATTGCACGAGCAAGAATGTTAACCTTCCGCAATGTAGACAATTATTGCTTACATTTGTATTTTCAACAGTTGGGGAGATATCAGAGCTATGAGTATGAGTCTGCTTAAAATTCGACGTTAGTGGACATAAATAGCATAATAATAATAATAATAATAATAATAATAATAATAATAATAATAATGTATTTTTCTCCAATCTCAAACTGGTTGAATTCACATACACTTGAAAAACTAATTTAGTTTAACCTGGCAGAATTGATATCTATAATACGCTAGTTCTACATGAAATTGTGAACCGAAAGGGGTTCTACAGAAATGAACTGTACATATACCGGTAGTTTGTTTCTTAGTCGGTGTTAACTGAGGTGCACGGAAACATTAGCCTATTCAATTTCCCGATTAGTTATAGTTCCAAACGGGGTTCACGCCAACTATCAAATATTGCTTTGTAACATGTTAGATTCCTCCATTTGGCTAAAGCTTCTTTTGATTTCTATCAACGGGTCACGGGTAGCCTAATCAATCCAAGACGGCTAGATATTTTACAAAATGCTTTCCGCTTTATACACAGAAGCAAAACCAAGAGTTGTTAAAATGGTTTGAATCCACAAACCCCAGTTATCAGAAACTTGAAACATAGGCCACTTTTGACGGCAATGGCTGTAGGATACAGCAACAGTAACAACAACAAAATAATAAAAATATAAATAATAGTCTAAATTCAGAGGACTAGTTGACAATCAACAAATGTTTAGACCACCAGATAGGCTATAGCCTACCAGGATGGAGGAGCGCAGAAAGAGCCATAGCGGGAAGATGAAGAGATTTTGAGAATACAAGAAAGCACGATCAGATAGATAGGTTCAATCGCGCTCCTTAGACTGGCATGGCGATGTAAAAAAGAAAATAAATAATAATAATAATAATAATAATAATAATAATAATAGTGTTTGTCGTGATAGTAAATCTGTCGATATGGGACTCCCAAATTTAACACCGATAAATACCTTCGACTGTGCCGGGATTCTTATCCCCCAAGTTTGTGATAAATAAGGAACTCTTTCAGCCTACTAAGTCATAACGACTACAAAATTGTAAGAATAAATGAAATATTGGACAATAGCAAAATAGGCATGTTGTTAATGCATGAGGGACTTCGTGCACGAACATGTGTCATACAAAATCAACTTCTTTGTGAGCTCCTGTATTCAGTCGAATATGTTGAGACTTAACTGCTGATTGTGTGAATGTTGTAATTTACACCAAAAAAAACTACAATTTAGTATAGAATGACTGCTGTTCTATGATATTGTAGTTCATTGTACCAATTTACATGTTACCTACTGTAGAGCTTTGTGCTTAAACCTCTTTCTTCGTGTTGCCTTGTATTTCAGAGGCTAAACTGGAAGATACTTTGGAGAGCCACTATTTTTCATAGTAGGCTTACAATATCAATTTCAACATTTTTTTATGTCATAAGGAATAATCAAATGTGAAGGCATTGATGAAAGATGTTTAAATATATAAAATTCTTCCCATATTCTAATATTTCTGAAAGAGTAACCGAATTCCGTTTAGGAATCGAATTTGGTGCTCTCATTATCTACCCAATAATAACGGCTTAAACGATGTTCTGAGTTACCATCATAAATTACACCAAATATTCAGATCGTGGAAATATAAACACAATAACACAGGGATGTGGGGGCAACAAGCTTGCCTCTTGACTAGGTGGCCCAGGTTCGATTTTCGACTCCACTAGAAATTTGAAATCTGACGCGAGAGCAGGATTGGGATGCACTCAGCTTTATGGAGAGACACTGGCTGCGTAGCGCAGGGGTAACGTTCTTGCCAGCAGTGTCTATAGTTGCAGGATCAAATCCTGGTGCAGTCAGTTGTCAATTGAGGTTCACAATTGCGATGAAGCTTTGTCAATAAAGTTGAATATCCTCTTCGGGGTGAAACTCCTGCACCCTGACGTATGCATAAGCCATAGTAATTAAGGGACGTAATACCAATACCATTATTACATACTCTACGTATGATAAGGGCAATTGAAGAGCTGCTTGATATGGGAAGTTCCACCCCTTGGCCTAAAACCATGGCAATGCGTAATGTGGCTGTGGGTGTCGATTGGCTGACCTCGTTACCCCCATAATACGTACGCAGGACATGAACTGGGTGGTTTTCGTCTTTGCAAACACGTGGTCCTCCATACCCGATTGGAGGGTTAGTTTGTTTTTTGGTCTTAAAAATAATTTTGGAAATTCTACTATTCTGAATATCTCTTCATAATTTGGGAACAATTGTGGCTTACTCATTCGTGTTCTTATATTGCTCTTTTGTGCTATAATTCGGTGAACCTGAAGTTTGCCTAATATTCTATGTTCTTCTGTCTACACAGCGGAATCTTTAACTTTAATACTGTGGGTGTAGGATGAGTACAATATTAGCGATTTTCTTCAATGAGCATGGAAAAATCTGAAGTAAGAAACACACTCGGGATGGTATATGTCAGTGCCAAAATTTGAACCCCAGACCTTAGAGTGTGCAACAACTCAGACTTTAGCGTAAGTTGAGATTTAAAGTACTCAGCTACGGAGGTGCGTGTATTGAAACACAACAACGGCTGTGATTTGAATCTCACTTATGCAACACTTATTTACATTCATAGTAAGTTAGTACCATTGTAGTCTACTGTAGTATTTTCTTAGACTCAATAGCCAATGATTGGTTATTGGACACAAAACTACACAGACATTCATATTTTTCCCAAGTTCACTTTTTTTAAACAAAGGCTTAGGAGTATTTATTGATGACGTTAGGTTTTTCAGTCCATCAACACGTCCCATTTGCCAATCAGGAACATCGTAAAACTGATAGGTTCAAATGGCTAAGGTTGAGTGACTTAAAGTACTTCACGTAAGTTTTCTATATGTTTATGACTGTCACAATATGATCATTGGCAACTGCACTGGTATCGACAGGATTGACAAATCACTCCCAGAACTTGAAATGAGATTCTTCCGAGTAGCCTACTCTTAGACTAGCTATGATAAGTGAAATAAACACTCATCATTTTATTTTTCAGTGTTGCCGACACGGAGTTCACTGATGTTCGTGAAAACTTCATTAGTCCTAACTATCTCCTAATTAACGCTATAGTCTACTGCTCTAGTGTTGCCAGGTCTAACACATTATTTCGGAAGTTACAGTTAAAACAATCGACAGATTCGGGCTTACTTTCAGAAGATTAAGAGAAAAAATCAACATTATCAAAGATTCATATTTGTGGGAAAGATAAAAATGAGAGTAAACATTACGCCCAAGGCTGTTATTCAAAGACTAGTATGTATATTTAGGTATATAGGCCTATATGTAAATTAATTCATTGAGAATAAATATTATGGAGACGTCAAGCATCAGTCTAAATGTTGCCCTCTTTGTCGGAATCCTCACCGTCGCCGGAACGACCTACTATTGTTACATCTCACTGTTCATTCTATGTTGCGTTTCCGTGATAATCTTGAAAACATAAGACGCAATTTCCATGCTGGACACTTGGTGAGGATCAATACAGAGGTTTTCCTACTATTTAGTCTGTTCCTAGCTTTGGTTTCCATCCTGTTGAATGCGAAAAATACTCTTTTTACACACACTGTTGAATGCAGAAAGTTTTGGAGATATTATATCACCACTTGTCTCCAAAACTTTGTAAGAACGCTTGGCCCTGTATCACATTTAATTTCAGTGTTCCTTAGCACTGATTGGTTATGCGTAGAAACTAAAACATTCACCGGCATCCATACACCCATGCATGCGCAAACATAATTGCAGTTTGAACTCAGGGTTGCCCGAGTACTACTTTCGAAATTACTATAATGAATTTGAACAACTTTTGCTCATGAAAATTAGATTATAATATATTTTGGAATTTCAAAAATTTAGGTTGCCTACATCTGAGGATATGTTCAATGCAAGAAATTAAATTGTTAAATATTCTGAAAATATGATAGAAGAACATAGATTTTTTCCCATTTAAAATTTATGGTTAAAGTGAAGTACTAAAATATTTTTGGAAGATCATACTGGAATTTCTGAATTTCTCCCATCGCATGTAAAATTCAGAAGATCTTCCAAAATTTCGAGAGATATGGCAACTTAGTAGCCTATTGTTCCTTTTGTACACATCAATCGCTAGCTACATTCTTTATTGGACATATCTTGAAATTTATTTATGATTCGTATTGTTGGCTGAAAATATACAAATGATTCTTCATGAAGAGTAACGTTTTCAAACATTAATTTAAGCATTCATGTTTTCCCTTTGTGGAGGATTTCTCAGCTCTCCATTACAATTAGCAATGTACCGATGACATTTAGGCACAATCCACATTTTAATAGTCTGCCAAAAACAATGTATGTGTATTTTAAGTGATTGGTCCCTTATATCCAAGCAGTCAAATCCAGCAAATATTCCCAATTATGGGCTCTGATATTTTGTTTAATATACGCCTAAAAGTTCAGTAAAACTGAAATGTCTTCCCATAACCTATTATTCTATAAGAAAGTATCCAGGACATAATAATTACTGTCACAGTGTCGATTAATTGAAAGAAAATACCAAATATCAAAAGGAAATGTAGTATTGTCGAATCTTTCATGCCAAGAAGGAAAGTTTCTCCTTCAACAAGTCATAAACTTGAAATCTGAGTAACCGGATGTTTCATTTTCCCTAAAAATGAAAGAGCTGATTTGGTTGTCTTCATTATGTAGGCCTACACTGTACGTTTCTACGATATATTCACAAACGAAAACACATAACATTTCAATTTTCTTTCTTCTCTATTGTACCTTATTTCTATTATTCTTCTTTCGAATAGTCACGAACGTATAAACCGCATGCTATGATTCGACTTCTTAGCTGGCGTTCGGAGATCTGGTGTTCAAATCTTAGTGCTAACAGCGACCTTCGTGAGTGTGGTTTATCCTCTGATCCGTAGGGTCCCAGGTTCGCCTCCCGGTCAAGTCGTGGTAATTTAACCTCAAATGATTAATTCCCTTGGCCCGTATACTGGGTGTTTTGACGTCTTCATCATTCATTTCATCCTCATCATCTACGGAGTGGACTTAAAAAACCCAGGCCTCTATGGAGGCTACGCGCCATTAATCCAGTTATAACAATAACAAAGTTTATCATGCAAACAGTGCACGTACACAAGTACATGGGGCTGATGACCATCATATCCCAGTCCCAAAATCAAGCAAAAAACAACACCCTCCTTACGACAGGCGTGCAATATTCATAGGTTCCTGACTCAGCTTTCAGATAAAGAAAATACCGGTATATCAATTCCTGGCGAAAACCTAGTAGACGGAATTGTGGCAAATTTGAACCACTTCTTTGGCCTCCATTTTCCTTTATCTCCTGGCCACCTCGTGATGTAGCGGATAATGTTATTGGCTGTCACCCCAGAGGTCCAGGTTCGAATCCCGGCTCTGGCTTTGAGGGCTGGAACGGCGTACACTCAACCCGGTGAGGCAAAGCTGAGGAGAAGAGGGTTCTATTCTCACCTCAGCTTACCGTGGTTTCCCCACTTTTACTACAGGCAAACGCTGGGATGTTTCCTAACTTAAGGCCACGTCCACCTCCTTCCCAATCCTATCCCAAATTCGCAAATGTGCACACTAGTACAGCCATCACAATAACAAAGGTTATCACACACACACCCAAATGCACGCAACTGTTTGACTATGATGTCTCCGCCTTAAAATAAGCAACAACAACCCTTTCTCTTCAATATGTAGTGAATATCTTACATCCGAAAATAGTTTCTACTGGGTAAGGATGCCGTGAACTTGAGGGAGAAGTGAATTTCGATAGATGACTCTGTGGCCGTTCTGAGTGGGTTGCCTAAGTGACTCACTCTTGGCAAATGTGGAAACTTGTTTCAGCCCAAGTTCTGAGACAGTTCTGCGAATCGCATCATTTCAAAAAAAAAAGTATTTCTCCTTATATACAGTATAAATTTCATCTATATGACTGTTATGGACCCACGCTTCATTAATATGCAAGGTTCGTGGCTTGGGAAACTCTGATTGTATTTAGGAGTGCCACACTACCCAAATATACGTAATACATAATACAGAATATGAAGCTCTCCTTTTTCGCAAAACAAAACTTTGTGATGATAAAATACGATGTTAGATGTACGAAGGTAAGGTTACTTTACAAAGATGGATAACACTGTGACTGTGTATCAGACAATGTTGTCCCCTTTCATTCTTCACTTTTTAGGTCTAGTTACCAATTCTCAGCAGTGTTTAGACAAAAAGTAATACACTGTGATTTATTTAAGGCTCATTTTCCTATGCTCTTTTGTAGAGAAAAATTAAACCAATCAACTGTACTTTTGATCATTGTTTGCTATTCTGTCTAGGAAAGAGAGCCATATATACATTTTATTGCGGGACTATACCTCCACATAAATCAGGAAGCTGGTGACCAGCCACATGGAAGAAAACAACGTTTTCAGATACGTGCTACACCCGTTACAAGGACGATATTTCACCCATTGATTGAAAACCTTCGATAGACCTCAATATAAGGCGATACATAATGTAGGCCTTCTGAATTCCACTGCAATAGTCACAGACTTCGTTGGCACGAAGAGTGGATGAGTCTCTGAACTTTGACATCGGGATAATTTAAATAATTTAAAGAATTTAACGCAGTTTCACTGAAACAAGGTTGATGCGTTATTAAATGCCAGTAATAAGATGTCAGTTCAGTTATCAGCCCGTGGACTAGTTGGATTCTCAAATAGAAATGCTGAAAGATACGTGGGAACAGACCCCAAAAGCCCATGACTGTACTATAATGAGGCATGCAAGGCAAGATGAGGAGTGAGGTAGTTTCCGATACTCTTATCACTGAGTGAATGCAGCAGACCTACCCCTATGGGTAGCAGCTGTGGCAGCATCCTGAGTAGGCACTGCTTGCGCCAAAAAGACCATTTCTCAGCACGACCCATACCTCAGTAGCTTTCATTCAATCACAGCAATGTGAACTTGCACTGAGTCACACAGCATTTTCAATAGTTCACGGGCAATTTGTATCTGTAAAAATATAATTCAGTATAGTACGCTCAAGGAGAAAGCCTCCGTGGCTTAGGCGGCAGCACGCCGGCCTCTCACCGCTGGGTCCGTGGTTCAAATCCCGGTCACTCCATGTGAGATCTGTGCTGGACAAAACGGAGGCAGACAGGTTTTTCTCCGGGTACTCCGGTTTTCCCTGTCAAAATTTCATTCCAGCAACACTCTCCACTATCATTTCATTGCATCTGTCATTCATTCATTTAATCATTGCCCCAGAGGAGTGCGTCAGGCCTCGGCAGCCGGCACAGTTCATATCCTCGCCGCTAGATGGGGGCTTCATTCATTCCATCCCTGACCCGGTCGGAGACTGGAAGCAGGCTGTGGATTTTTTCATAGTACGCTCAAGGACTGTCATTGAGACTAGCTGTGAAGGTAGCCTATATTTGGTGGTACATTTCGTGATATTTGACACTCAGATTCAAGAAGCTGGGTTTATAGGTAAGCGTGGTCATAAGGGCAAACTAATAAATGTGAACTATGGGTCAAGCTAGGGAATCATTGTGTATAACTCATATCATGGTATTGAATATTTCCTTACTACGAGGTGTTCATTACCATTTGATCACATTTCGTTGAGAAATTATTTAAGAATGATTACGGATTAGCAGCATGCACACAGGGAATCCTTTCAGATCTAAAACATGTAGGCTATATAGTATTTGCTACCCACGTTTTAATTATGTAGAGCGTGTGATTAACGGCCCCATTTGGCAGATATCTTGTGAGATCTATTAGTTAGATATGTATTACCTGCAAAGAATGTAACGATATATGGAATTATAATTTCCCATGACTGTGTGTGGTTATTTACATAAAAGCCGCAGAAAATAATTTAGTCATAGTTTATATTATTGATTTCTCACTTTCTGAGTAGAGGCTAGCCTACGATCCACATCTGCTCTTTTAATAATCTCTTCCCCCATCCTACGCTTTACATTCCCCTTGGAAATTTTACACTTTCTGAGTTCAATGGTTATTTCATTTAATTTCGTGTAATTTTCTGTTCTGCGCTCCCATATTATTATGCATCCATTTGTAGCCTATGTTATTACACTGACCTATGTGTACCTTAGAAATAGATAAGAATCCATCATAATCACACTGAGAGTATCAATATCGTATACAAAGAATTGTATTTTTCACCGTATATTCAGACTCTCTTCTGAAACCGAAATTCACGATTGTTTAGAGCGAATGGCTATCATCACACCCGCATGTAAAAGGCAATTATGAGGCCCGCTTGGTAAAGAAGCTATTCTGGCAGATAACATCTGCACAATTATTTGACACTTTGTTGCTGTAAAATTGCATTAAGTGACGATTCGCTATTCACTATGGACGCGTGGTCTTAAAAATACACTGTACTTTTAATTATTATGCAAGGTTAACAAGGATACGCAGCTAAAACATAACATTCGATCACAGATTCGACATGCTAAAATACTGTATACCACTTCCGTTTAGTGAATGCTTCCAAAATCTGCAGTACGTATTTCATATCTCAGTTTATAGGGGGCCATTTACATGGGTGATGCTTGCAATCCAGATGTCTCTCATTCGAGATAAAACAAAATGATTGAATTGCAAATTTGATTCAAGAGGCTTTAACTACTGCTGGCAATTGATAATGCCTTCATAATAGGCTATATGCATTTTTATAATACGGTAATAATATTAAACTTGTTTAAAGAAAAAAGGCAACTGACAGAACCAAACTGTTGCAGTGGTAAGTTAGCGTTTTAATGTCTTGAATTTTAGTGCGATAACTGTGTTTACTATGATCCAACCAAAAATGTAAACTGTATTTCAACCGTTGAAACTATATAGGCTATTGAAATTACGTTTTCATTTTAAGAAATATCCAAGGATGAATTCATTTTGAAATAGGAGATGTTCGCAACGTCCAAAAGATGTAAGCCTACTGTACTTACGAAGGGATCTGTGCAAAAGTGACTGGAAATATCAGATATCTGCTTAACGTTAAACTGCAATAGATTATGTGGCATAGGACTATAGGAAAATTTTTAACCTGGAATGGCTGTGATGGCTCATAAGAAAAGCTGATTTCCTCGTACAAAGGCGGACTGAGTTTGATTGTAGGTTAGTACAAGCAGAATTTTTCGCGGTGAAATGACTCGTCAGGTGGTAGGGATTCCTTCTAAAAAGAAAGTTCCGTGGCTTATGATTATAAGAATGATGATTACGTAAAACTAGAAGCGTCTTCCTTTTTAACACGAAAATACATCAACCACAAGGATGACATATGAACTTAATGAATGGATTATTTACATACCGTTCATGAAATTCTGCCAGAAAATGGAAGTGAAATTTCCGTCTATGTATTTAAGCTCCATTTTACGGCAGTAAGGACAGCAATAATGCGCACTCTTTGACGAGAATGCAAACTTGAAATACTAGGAATTTATTATTATTTTCATCCAAATTAATAATTGCTGACAAAGTGGCATTTAACATTTGTTGTTCGTAGTTGCTCTCATTCATTTTAGGGGCTCAGGACGTCGTGGAATTCAAACTCGCCTTCCTATTATTATTATTATTATTATTATTATTATTATTACTATTATTAATATTATTATTCTGGAGTTTGAATATAAATATTAAGGAGAAGTTCACATTCAGTTTGTTCATAAGTAAATAAATAAATAAATAAATACATGGTTTGTAAAGTAGGGCCATGGCAGAGCTAAATAATTTCCCCCCATTATATAGGCTAGTAGTGATCATAACTAATACACGTAATTCTTTCCAGGATTGCTTTACTTATTATTTTACACTTTGTACCCCGCCCAGTCATTGGACAGTTTCGTGTTGACCGACTGAAGAGTTACAAATGACAAAGCTTCACTCTGCTGATGGTACAAGTCCATTGATATGATTTACTCAGGACGGCGGACATGCACATATTAGAACTTAACACACATGTAGAAGGACATAATTGAGCAATAGCCACAATTTTTTGAAGAAGTCTTGCATGAGAGACTTTATCCTCACAAGTCGCAAGACTATCGCACTGAGTCTTATGCACCAAGTAATATACTTGCGATTTCGAAACTTGACAAGAAGGCAAGAGATTCACTCCACTAAAGGCATAAGTTCATCGACCTAATACGTTCAAGATTGCGACCATGCATACCAGTAATGCCCAAAAATTAATATCAGAAGATGTAATTGGGAAAATGCCACAGAAGTTTGTGAAATAGGAGTCTATTATGAGAGTGCTTGTAGAAGTCACTAGACCGCCATACTGAACATTACGCACCACCACCATCTTGAAAACGTAAAATATTAATATAGACAATTCTCCATCTAATATTCTTGCAGTTTTGTAATTTGGCAAGAATATAGTATCTTACAAGTGCTTCACTCTGCTGAATGCACAAGCATATAAACTTGATGTATTCAGTATGGTGGCCAGGCATATTAAACGTATATTTTATTGCAGTATACCGAACAATTGCCATCAAAGTTTTTGGAAAAGTAGCCTTGCATAAAATACTTTATTTGCACTAGTTACTAAACTATCGGACAGAATATTAAGCACTACCGCAAACTTGAATATATTATTCACTTAGATCCATTCTTCACCTTCTTATAAACTTAAAGATTCGAATCTGGGCAAGAAGTTAAAATCGGTGAATCAGGATACAACTGAGTAATTGGCCCAACATTTTATAAAAGAGAATTTTTATGTGGAGTCCTTGCTTGCGCAAACCTATCTAACGGAACATTACACACAACAGCCATCTTGATTATTAACTTTATATATTGGCTATATTAAATATCAACAACAAATTCAGTGATAAAGACAAAATGCGACAACACAATCAACTTTATTATATACTTAGTGCTCTGTAAGTCTGGATTATAAAGGGTCAACATTCATTATATCGTTAATTTAGGGATTCAGGTTATCTTTGGATATTAGAAAGAAAGTAAACAACTGACGCATTAACTTAGTTTTCTCACAAAATTTTAAATCAGTGTACTGCACTAGAGATTTCAATTGTTAAAGTTCAAATAATTACTTGAATGCATTTCAGATGCCTACTAGCTTATAAACATAGTTGAGGGCATATTTATCAAAGCTTAGATGTGGGTTATGTGGCACAGTAGAGCTTTCCGTTCTTCTTTTTGGCCATAATGATATTTACGCATGTACAATACTGTATTACGGTTTCGTGTAATAGCCAATGTATAATGCAAGAAAATCACTACTCAAAATCTATTGATCAGAATTTCATAGCACTTTCAAAAGATACTAACGGGGTATTGATTGAATTTCAAATTGAAATTTAGCGATTCTTTCCTAATGGCCCTCCTAGTAATTTTATTCGCCTCCATTTCACCGATACTTTATAGAATAACGTTTATTGGCTGGAACTTGTCTTCAAAAACAATTCAACTAGGTTTCAAAAATGTCTGTTCATTTTTAGCCTATTTTCAGTTATGAAAAGTATAGGCTTATGAGGTCACATTTTGTCCGCGCGTGAGAGTGTACGTGTGTGTGTGTGTCCCTAATTAAATCTAGACTGCCTAAGCCATTTCAATGAAACTCAATAAGTACATTGGCTACTACTGTACGACCTCGACCGAGCTTTTCAAATTCGAATACGTTTAATGCGTTTCACCGCGCGAAATATTTTACTGGCGTTCTATATCCCCGCAAAAATAACACTCTGAAATTTTTCACGATAATAAAGGGAACTACTAGATGTCCACCAATGTGACGTTCATAAACCTGTCAAGTAAAAAACTAACATGGAGGCCAAGCGAATTTGAAACATTTAATTAGACTTTTCTCGCAGTCAAGCTTGGTACAGCAAATGTTAATACACATTGTAGTGCACTGGCATCTAGTTTAGTTCAATTGTTTGCATGAAGTCAAGATGGTGGCTGTGCGAAATTTAAATATTAAGTTTACATTTCTTGTGTCTAAATCTTGCAACCAAAGTGAGAGTTAGAATGATGATTATACGCAATAATCTCCATCTGATGGTACATAACTCTATGGCCTACATATATAACAATCCCACATGGCGACCATTCAAAATATTTAGATGGCTCCCAATATCTACGAATCTATTACAGCAATCATACTGAAATTCTGTATGTTGATAGAGGCTAATAACATAAGCTCAACTATGGGACGTTTAATAACCCGGTGATCACAAAACCAACATGGCGGGCAAACAAAATATAAACATTTAAATGGAATTTACTCACGATTTAATCAACCGAGTGCAGTGAAAATTGGTACGGTAAATATTCATGTAACATTTTATCTACTGACATCCAATCATACTCAATTGTATTGATAACCTCAAGATGGCGGCTGTGCGAAATTTAAAAATTAGGTTTATATTTCTTGTGCCCTAATTGAAGTGAAAGTTTGAAAAAATGAACCTATGCCATCATCCTCATCTAATGATACATAACTCTTTTGCCTAAATATATAACAAACCAACATGGCGACCATCCACCTACGAATCTATTTCAGCTATCAAACTGAAATTTTGTATGTTGATAGAGGTTATTAACATAAGTTCACATATGGACCATTCAATACCCTGGTGAACACAAAACCAACATGGCGGTGGCGCGAAATTTAAATATTTAAATAGATTTTCCTCTGGCACGGTATATCTTCATACAAACCTTCATATACTGATATTTAATTTAATTGAATTGTATGAGAATTTAAAAATGGCTTCTGTGCAAGATTTTAGAAACATTTTTTAATGTCTCGTGTCATTATCAAGCAATAGAAATGTAGGTTGGTATAATGAACTATCATTAGAATATTCATCTGCTGGCATACAATTTTATACCCTATTTATTAAACAATCCATTATGGCGTCAAAACAATATAGGCTATTCCACCTTTTCACAATATAGCCTACTCGAAACTACTTAATAAATCATACTGAATTTTTTGTAGTGACTATAGAGGACTATTAACTAAGTACATATCTGTGACTTTCCAAATCCGGAGAACCACAAACGCCACAATGGGGCCCATATGATTTTTTTAATATTTCAATTGATTTTTCTAGCCATTTAATCACCCGAGAGCAGTGATACCAAGAACAACGAATCTTTGTTCAGAGCTTAGTATAGAGACATATCTCGTTTAATTGTTTTCAAAAATTCAAGATGGCATCAGTTCGAAGTTTTAAACCTTGATCTCTTTATCTCACGCACCATATTCAAGCGATGGAAGAGAGGATTCGTACGATAGGTTGATATAATAATCATAATATAATGGCACTAAATTCTGTAGCTTACTTTTCGTAAATCATAGAAGCCGTGCATTTGATGTTTGTTAAATTAAACTCCCGTGATGCGTTGCAGTAATATGACATCTCGCGGGAGGAGTCTTATTCACCGATACTGAAAGTTATACATACTAGCACAAACTTTCTCAATGCTATAGTGTTGGTGAAGACATAGTACGTGTATCAAAAGCTATTTAGTACATCACATGGAAAATCCTTTTAATAGCCGGGAGAGTTTTAAAAGGAAAATACCAGTAGGATATATGAAAATGCTATTTTGGTCTTCACGGAACTACTTGTTACGTATCAGTAAGTAAATAACAATAATAATAGTAAAAACAATGATAGTAAATATAATTATAATAATAAACAGCTATTCACTGCACTTGGTAAATAGATTTTTGTATCGCTGTTGAGTAGGACTTAGAATGAGACCACGGGGTGGATTCGAATTTGGGATTCGAACTCTTCTGCAGCCCGGGTAGGCAGTTGTAGCCACATAAACCACGGCAACTACGTCATGACAAAGACTCACCTCCAAGTTAGATAAACATGGTGCTGAGTGGTGACTTCCTGTATATCGTAGTAATTCCTATGATTCTGTAGTAAGTTTATGAACACATATGGCTAAACGAGTTAGTCCATACTAAACGCACATGTAGCCCAGGAATTATTCTGGATTTAAAATGTGGCCCTTGAGTTTCTAAGGGCTTAAGATCCCCTTTTTTTAGACAATTTAGTAACCTTTGCTTCAGCTTCTGTGAGCGAGCCGTTCTTGTTAATGGATGGAAATGAGAGGAAATGTTGTAAGACAATTTTATTTATAACTTTGAATGAATCCCGCAGGGAAAAGTAGTGAAGAATACATTAAGAATAGGGATTTACCTGGTTATTTTGAAAGTATTTATTTTATATATTTCAAGCCTTTGAGAGGGTTGAATGCTGTAGTTAGACGCACCCAGATATTGCACCAATGTGAGTTTATTTACTAAACCAAATAAATGAACGAAACATATTAGGCGGCCACACAGTAAATCTGAGTTATGGTTTTAAAAGATTCCTTTCCACGAATGGTACATTTTGAATGTACTGTTCCTTACTTAAATTGCATTTTACTTTATTAAACACGACGTATTAGAATCAATCAGTGACGATGTCTAAAAATATTTATCTTCCTATTTCCGGGTGGACGATGGGGAAGTTCATATCTTATCGCGTGTTAAGTAACGAGCAACTAAAGTCACTCATACACGCACTGACAACACACATACACTTTTGATCGCAATGTTTGTGCGCTTAGCAACACCATTAGTATTACAGTGTTTCAACGTAGAGGAGTGCTATTACCATTGGATCTTCTCTGGCTATAAATGCAATTTCTTGTGTGTATTGTGTAGCCTATATGATCTTCCTTGGTTTTAGAGCTTGAAATGCATATTGTATGTCTGAAGGATTCTCATCGTCTCGTTTGGAATGGCTCAACTGATTGAATATCTACTCTGAGGCCTTGAATGGATCATGAAAGCAAATTCCTATTCGAAAATAACTACCTGTGTTGTTGTTCAATGCCATTGGCTCTGATGTGCACTCTTTAATTCAATGTGAACTATTTGTTGTTGTCAATTCGTTTTAGGAGCTTGGGGCAACTTCGTCATCAGCCTAGTGTGGTTGGGTGTGTGTTAAATTTGTCTGATAACCTGTGTTTCTGTGGTGTAACTGTAATTATTAGAGTCAGGAATGGGGTAGGTGCTTCTAGACAATAAGAAGTATGAAAAAAGACGTAGAAAACCACACTCAGGATGGCCGCCGTCAGCGCTGGGATTCGAAACAGCGATCTTCAAGCTTGATTTAACACGCACGGCTACTTCATGGGGTGCCCCTATGAAACAATGTACTATCTTAAAGATAAACATTCTCTAGGCGTACTTTTTTTTCCAGACGCATGAGTGAATCCACGACTCCAAGGGGGATCTGAAAGTTCGAATCCTGGCACTGCCAGTGGTTATCCTGCTTGTGGTTATCTTCCGCTGTTTTCCCACACTCCCTTCAGTTTAATACAAGGATGGTATTTTGTTTCAAGTTCCGGGGAACTTACACCAATCCTACAGTTGCTCAAATTACAGACACCTACAGTTAGGCCTATGAGACAGATTCAACACACATCCTCGTACACGGGACTGATGACCATGCTCCTCAAATAGATTGACGACAACAACTAACTATTTAATGAAACCCCGTGGCACTACATCCAATGAAGGGCCTAGGCCTACCAAGCGACCGCTGCCCAGCCATTTGGTCAGCAGATTACGGGGTGACGCGTGGTCAACGCCTCGGGTCACCTTGGTCGTTAATTTTGGTTTTCGTGACCGGACAGCTACTCAGTTTCTAAAATTCCTGACAGAGACAGGAATATAACCCCGAGCCTCCGGGTGCGAGGGAGGCGTACTACTCCAACACTACGGGGCCGGCCAAGTATTTAATAGATTCATACATTTTTTGTTAGCGAATGCTGTAGCTACGCTCGGTACGCTAGTGGTTTCGAACCGCATCGTCGGTCGTCGTAGAAATGATTCTCAGCAGTTTCCCATTTTTAACTCCAGGGCAATACTGGAATGGTACCTTCTAATGATGTCCGGACATAACGTACCACGGACAAAACGTACCACTTGATTTTCGAGGACATAACGTGCCACCTTGGTCGTTATCTACCTAAGAACGGTTTTACCGCAATCCCCAAATATTTACGCTGGGACATAACGTACCACTTGATGTCAGACGGGCATTCCAGTTACAGGTTCATTACCACATAAACATCAGCGGCGATCACACTGTGCGGCTTTAAACATTTTGGTATTGTAACATGGAGTTGTATACAACGAATAAGGGCGGTTTCTGTGCGCACTTCGACGGATGAAGTACGAATTGTACATTGAAAGTTCAAAGAGAAAGAAGAAATATGTCAAGTATGATGAACGGCTTGACAGAATAATGAAATGGTATAAAGAGAAGTGAAACTTGAAATCTTGCTTGAGAGCTCTCTCATATTCGCAGAACTTGGAATGAAACTTCACATGGCGAACTTGCTATTCGCTAGGATATAAAACCCACAAAAAGCAATTTAAAAATAATAATAATAATAAAAAAGTAAAGAAAACGAAAAATGACCAGAGCTTAACCACAGCTGATTTTTAAATATTTTGCCAGTCCAAAGACTGGATAAAGTGTGATGGGAATCCAAAAACTTATCATATTTTATATTAGTTTATGTTATGTTATTTTCCACGTATTTATTACCAGGATTAATTGAGCAATACCGAGAAAGTGGCCGTGCGGTTAGGGTTTCATGCACTCCAAATACTTCCCACTATTGCAAGTGGTACGTTATGTCCTCTCCTAAATATGTTAAGGTCATTAGCTGACTCTTCGCAGGTAATCAGCCGTAAAAGTGGTACGTTATGTCCGTGGTACGTTATGTCCTATAACCCTTCTAATAGCCTCGACAACTTCTTGCCCAGTTTTATTCATTTTCATCACTCATCACATGCAGTTCGCGTTCTGATGGGCATCCGGTCGTAAAAACATCTCATCCCCAATCTCGTTGTAACGGGAACAAGTAGTTTCGTGAAGAAATACAGTCAATAGCCTATGTTCATATACTCCACTGATCGTTTCCATTTCAAAATTCTCCCGTCATATAAATCGACCTTCCATGTGATGGATTAAATAGCCCGTCATGGTACATGCGCCACGTTGTGACAAACTATAGGGTAACTACGATTCAAATTCAATATCCAAACATCGTAGCCATTTTAGACACTACACATAAAGTTTTATTGTGAGATAGCAAAATGTTCTTACTGTGGTACTAATGCTTATCCTGCCTTAAAACGGAGTTTTCAACCATGTACAAGATAACCTCCATCAACACACCTTCCAGCACTACCAAATATATGTACAGTCATACGACAATGCGCTATCTACAGTTCACAGATACAACCGTAATTAATTTTGTACCAGACTATTTACTGTAGTCTATCGTACTGGTTTATCAACTTTGTGAATGACCTTTTTAATAGAACATCAGTATGAGATTTTCCGTTTCAGAAAATAAAATGCGATCGATCTTACATTTACAATGCAGTACTTTCACTAAAAACTTTTGAGCAGATGACAATGATGTTCGACCACTGAAAACAATCACCACCACCACCACTAACATAGAACTTTCAGTATTGATTAATTATGACTCCTCTCGTAGAGATGCCATCTTTCTGTAACGAGTGACAGGAGTTAATTAGAAGTAAAGTCAAACGAATTACTTCTATAATTCATGCAAAAAGGCAAGGGAATTCAGTGCCAGTAGATAAAGAATATTATGGTGTCTCAATATACGAAGCTTCGTTTCGATCGCTTGAATAGGACGTGACGTATAACAACTTGTTTCTAAAATTTCCAACTGTCACTATCGTGAATATTTGAAAACAGTTGGACAAATTATATAGCTATATACTTAAGCCTTAATTAAGGAAAGTCAATTCAAATATTTGAAGTTCGCGTGCCCAGCATGTTGTTTTTGTGTTTATGAGGTTTATGTAAATAGCATATGTATTTTTACATAATAGACTCTATCACCATACAAAAATGTCCGTTTGATTCCTGCAATAAGTTTGGAGATACTCAGAAGGCCTACTGGTGAAATATATATATATATTGGATTGGTTAAAATGTAAGTTGTAGATGTGAATCCCAGTAAATAAAGATTATTTTGGTGGTTTATAATGAAAAATGGGCAGGTTGCGTGGCTCACTGGAAACGATTTCGCCTGCTGTTCCCAAGGTTGCAGGATCGAATCCTGGTGCAGCCAGTTGGCATTTGAGGGTGCGCAAATGCGAGGTAACCATGTCAGTAGATTTACTGGCAAGTTAAAAATCCCCTTCGGGGCAAAATTCCTAGACCCCAGCGTCTCTAAAAGCCGCAGTTGTTAAAAGGGATGTAAAACCTATAACATTATTATGACAGAAAATGACAAGTCTATGGCTTGAATATGATACGAGAAATAAATATGTGTACTGAAACTTTTGAACCTTTGTCATCTTGGATTTTTGAGAACAATTGAACAAAATTAGATTAATATATACCTAAGCACTAATTAAAGATTTGATGTGACATGTTTCACTGCACTCGGATGATTGTATCACCAGAAATGCCATTTTAATTATTTGAGTTTTGCGTGGCTACAATGTTGTGTTAAGTTTACCAGGTTTTTGAAAATCACATACTGTACAGTATATTAACTTATTTATTAATTCTCTATCAACAGGCAAAATTTCAGTTTGAATGTTGCAATAGTTTCGGAGATATTGAGAACGGGGAAATATTTCTCGAGGGCGCCATATTCAATTGTTTCATATGTAGGTCATACAGTTGTGTATTAGTAGATGAATAATATATCTGTGGTTCATTATAAACAGTTTCACTTCGGTCGCGTGAATAAGATACACGAAATAAAAAAAAATGATCTTGAATTTCACATAACATTTAAATTTATTACATTAGACGTCAATATGTTATTCTTTATATAGTTACCATGCCACAATTCACTGGGTTTGGATGATTAAGTCGCGGGGATAGGCTATTCAATATTTTAAGTTGCGTTGGTTTTGTGGTGATCAGAGTTTTGAAAGCCACACACGTGAACTTAACAGTAATGGCCTCTATCACTTAACGAAGTGTCAGGGTATTGCTGCAATAGTTTCGGAGATATTGAATACCGGTGAAATACTTCGCGCATCTGCTGTGTTGGATTGGTGACACTTATTGAAATTTGAAAGGCATGGGCTGAGTCGGTCGTGGTAGTAGTAAATCCGTATTACGTTTAATTGAAATTGCCCCAGTCGTTTGGAATTTGTTAGGAAGGTGTCCAACACAGGCACATTTTCATAAAAGGAAAATGGGCTAAAATAAGGCATTTTTAAAGGAAACCACATTTCCATTCACCTCTAAGAAGGTTAAAATGCGTTTCAAATTAATTATACATGACCAATGCATTAGCAAAACTTATATCAGTTTGTGGGCATACATACGAGTAATTACATTCGCCGAACACTGTTGATGTCCCTTTGAATTTCAGTGCAAAAGAACGGTCAGCATAAATTTGTATTTGAATGGTCCTAGCGTCTCTTTGAATCCATAACAGCATTGCCAAATTTGCTAACCATGTTCATAATAAATTTTAAGTTACAGGAATGTCCGTATCGTTAGTGCCAGTTGCTTAGCTTATAACACACAGTAGCAGCTGCCATTCGCAGGCCGGTCCGAGTGGGCGAACTTAACTTTAATGAAACTCTCCCTGCCAACAGGACCGAGATTGTGAGTATTGGTGACAGGAAGCAGCACTATGAAAGTTATCGCATGCGTGCTAAAGATATAATTCATGAGGCAAGCCAAAGCTCCAGATCATGACAGTTGTTTTAAGGCGCGATTATGCCTTGTAATACATTTGAGCAACTTTAGGAGTGTGTGGGTTTTTCAATTTATCTTGCATCCGTTTTAGCTCCCTACATCATTTATTGTAACTACCAGTGATGTTTATACAAGGTGGAACTACTCCCAGGATATACTTCCTTGCCACCAATTTCCAATTAAAATTTGCAAATCTAAAATTACTCCTTCTGTGTTTACTCCGCCCACACAACGCTCTCGACATGTAAACTTGCGAGAAAAATGTTAAATTCTAACCTGCGTCCAACTAGTGTAACAAGTTGGAGAATATATTCGACTTCTACCGTGCCCCCTTAGTTCAAAGCGTCATGGAGTTGTGAGAGGCTAAGCCCCAAGTAACGAACCACCACCAAGTGGATACATTCTCACAGGACAATTAGTAGAGAGTCATATGCTCTAATTATGTACAGTTAAACAGGATAGCCTGTGGAGTACATTTTGAATGCTTCAGGGGCAGTGGATGAATTCCGAGTAGAAGATGGCATTACATAGTGACATATTGCCAACCTACTTCACTTATATTTGTAACTCCACGTTTGTAAATGTTCACATGTTGTGGGCCTTGGAGAACCGGGTTATTAGCATATATTTGGACGTGTATTACCTGGTAGGATTCTTTCGTACCTGGGTTAAAGTAGAGTTGAACCTTTGTTAAGAATATATGTATCAACAATTTCAGTTGTTGCATCAACTTGGAGATCCAGTCGAGTGGCGATTATGGCACAGATGCTCAAGTTTGCAGCTGCGAAAAGACTCACAGTTGGTTGGCGTGTTAAGAGTGCCACTATATTTGCTGGCACGTTAAGGAACCATTTCTGGGCAATGCCACCCGAACGACTCTGTAAACTATAAAAATAATTATAATAATAATGGTTTTTATTCGACATTTATATTAGCCACCACCATTACTGTGTCAATAGACTGAAGAGCAATGCATACTTGCGAGAAAGATGTTGAATTCAATACGTCGTGATTGCATGAAGACGTCACAATACCAGTCCACGAGCCAGACGAATTAGCCATAGAAGATTAAAATGCCCACAGCCTGGACACGAATGGAACCCGGACAAGGCCATAAAGCCACGAGACGGGACGGTGTAAACAAATGAGAAGTATAGTATTTCCATCTGTCTATTTTCTCCTTAGGGCTGATTTAGGCTAATTGTCTGTCTCAGTCTTCAAGCTGCATATCAATGAGAATTCTTATCGTTCAGTAATCAGAAGACGCTTTACCAGTGTATTAATAGTGCGCTAAGAGTGATAATTAAAGAGGATTACGAGATCGTGGCAAGCGGATCTTGGATTTATATAGATAATTTTAGTGTAGTTCTAGTGATAAATGTATATTTTTATTGATTGTTGACCATGGTGTATTTGTATGTGAGGGAATGGATTATGTGCGTCTAACGGGACTCTACAGTTCTATGTATCTAATTATTAAACAATCATACATTCAAACAATCAATAGTTCTAATATTTCATTAGGTAATCAGTTTTGTTGCCATGAGAAATATACTCATATTACGTGTGCTATCCAAATGTCCATTAATTAATATTCAACGTCACTAAAATTGTCCCAGTCTGATTACAATAAATTATGATTATAGTCCTTATTATTTTCTAAATTATGACCAAAGGAATTTACAATTAGAAAGAATGAAAGCAACTGGGTAGCTTTGACCCTTGCTTAGCCATGAAAACATTCCCCCATTAACACATTTTTAGTTTCTAGAACACGACAATAACATACACCTTTCATGCAATTTGCATTGGCAATGTAAATTAATTTACTGTAAATTTAAAATTCTCGTATGGATAAATATCACAACGAAATACAACTGCAATTCACCTCTCTAGATTCATTCCGTGAAACATTCATGACTATTTCTGGCGATTGATGAAATTCATTCATACAGAACTACAATAATTGTATTAAGTTACGGTTCCTTAGCCCGAAACTGCAATTGTGGCGAACTACTCTCAGTAAGTGTTTATTTTAATGACTCATTAAAGAGCTTTTTTTTTTATTATTAATGATATTTGGATCATACAACCTAAGCACATCACTAACAAAGTTTACAAGCATATTTTAGCAAATTTTGACACTTACCTGTACGTGTTTGTTGTATAGTAGTATCCAGTATCTTCAAAAGGAATCAAACACATACATAAAACTACACATTATGGTGTCTGTCTTTCATCATCCGTTCTTCACCGTGAGTCATCACTGGGATAAGAATCGAACATGCATTCAACATTTTATTAACGTCTTACCAGCAGTCTATCCACACTCCAAGCTGTCTGTGCTAGAGCATCTGCTTGCATGTAAACTTGCAACAATTGTTTTACGTGATATAAACAAGCAATCACACAACCAAGTGGGCGTAAATTGGTAAAACGGAGAAAATAAAATTGGGACAATTAAATTCAGAATTGGTAGAGGAATTCCAGTTATACCTATATATGCTTGTTGCAATAAAATGTTATTAAACCTGTTTCTTTTTCTGTTTGAATGATATTGATTCAATTAGCATGTGTATATAACTTAGAAGCTTACGATAACTGCACTTCGTTAAAAAGAAAATGAGTGCCAAGGTGAGGCTTAACATTTTTAAGCTTCGCCCTACTGACCATACAAAAATAGCCAAATGCTCTCTCTAAATCTCCACTCACGAGCACTAGGCCTACGTCTCAGCATACTCTACACCAGACAATCTCAACCAAAATGGCACCTCCCTCATGTCATACCAAGTATCCGAGCACCATTAAATCGAAAATAATAATAATAATATTATTATTAATAATAACAATAATGATACCAATAAAAATAATATAAATAACAACAATAATAACAATAATATTAAATATAATATTAACAATAATGCAACAAGAACACGTCTCTCTTTTCTTTTCGTATCTCTCTCTCTCCCTCAGAAGTGCTAAAATAGCTAAGGCTTCACTATTCACCAGGCATGCTGCGAGTACTTGCATGGCTCATGCAGGTAAGATACTTTTATCTCGAATCGAGTCGAATCAGCATCTTTCGTGATACTCATAAAACAGGGATGTCCATTTTTTAGGGTAGATTAAACATGCTATTTCACAAAATTAAAACATTTCTGACTGTGAAAACTTGTAATGAAAACACTTTTAATTCGACGATGTCGAAATGTAAATATTATATGTCAGAAAATGGTATCATAATGAGGATCATTATAACACTATCTTGCATTATGAAACAGTTTCTCCCACCTATCAGAGCTCAAGAAACAGTTGTGTGACCAATTAGGTAAGGATAGCAACGCATCTGCGCTGACTTCCACGGCCTCCTATATTAAATTTCACTGCGTGGCTAGTGTCATAGTGGGGTATTTGAGGAGGCCATGGTCAAATACAAGGTATTCTCTGCGTCCCATGCGCTCTGTTCAGTACATAAAACTGGCGAAATCTCGACAGATATTTATGAATATTTATGTTCGAACATAAAATAGTTATAATTATCGTCGAACATAAACAGTCGTATGCAACTCGCCTATAATGGTAATTATAGGCTCGTTGCATAATGTACTAGTATTATTCTGGTTCGCGCAACAGAATTTGAATTGAAGAATGGATCTCAGGGGAGCTTCTGCTCACGGGCAATTTTTTGGCTCGTACAACGTGAGCACCAAATTTCATTAAAAGCCACACAGCCGTCTGTTCGTAATAGAGACTGCGACGCTGAGATCTAATACCCCCACCCCATGATTACCGCGCGCTTTCTGTGGAGCTTATTTAGATTTCAAATTTAAATGGGACTCGTAATTACTGAATTATTATTATTATTATTATTATTATTATTATCATCATCATAATCATCCCTATGGCCGACAGCGGTGGCTACGCTTGCTAAAGCATAGTGCTAGATAATTAGGCCAAGACATCTGTGGACTTGGTGGACGAGTGGGTTCCAACCATGGCGTCGGCCGTGCATGAAATGGTTTTTCGTCATTTTGGATTTTCAACACCTGGAAAATGCCAAGACGCCAGCTTCCTTCCAACTTCTTGCCGAGTTTCATTCGTCTTCACTCATTTCACCTCTCATCAACCTCTCTCTTGAGTTTGTCGTCAGTAAGGGCAGGGAAGCCATCCGCCAAAGAAATTCATCGCAACTCATCCCCGATCCCGTTGAAGTGTCACTATGAGGACTGTCTAGAAGGAGCGCTGAGCCGGGAGGCTGAGGCTGCGGGAGGCTACAGGCCAGCTCGCCGCCAGCGTGCAGGACTGGGCTCCGCACCCGTGAGCCGATAGAAACAACACTACGTCCCCTGTTACCACAACACACAGAAGATGGACAAACTGTTCCAGAGCAGAAAGAAAGCAAACATTCTGACCAAATGCTAGAAGTCTCGTGCACCACGGCTGACGTGCTCTCATGGTCATCGAACTTTCCGACTGAGGGAAAGGGGTAGTACAAAACTTTTACCTGAGAGTAAGGCCGAATTTCTTCCACAAATTTATTTGGAAAATTATTCTTGTCTTGTATTTAATGTTAACAGATTGCCTCGGGTGTAGGGTGTGGATGCTATGCAGAGATGAAACGATTAGCTCCGGACAGGGAAGCATGGAGTGCTGCATAAAACCAGTCGGAGACTGAAGACTCAAACAACAACAACATTTAATGAGCGTTTCAATCTTTGATCATCTCGTGGTTTATTAATTTACTAACTTCATCAAATATGAAGTGGTATGTAATGAAGTTTTTGTATATCCACGAATAAAAATTTTAGGAAGTTTGTACGATTATGTTATTTTTACCTCCATATGATTGACTGTTACGAATTCAGATCACTACTTAAAATACCTGTTTGGAAGTGGAAGGGTATGTGTGTTTACATTGCCTGAGTAGACCGGGAGCATTCAGCCTTTCATATGATTCTTGACTCACTAGCATGTCTTCAATGCCACAAAAAGGAATATAACAAATGATTATTTATTATTACCAAAATAATGATATGGTCTTCACAATCCTTTAACCTCTGTGGGTTTGAAACTCCACATTTCCAAATGCTTCCTCAGTAGGGGTTACAATTTCAAAGCCATCAAAGCCCTAAAATGAATCAACAAAAATAGAATTTGATTCCGCTTATTTGGGCACAGGAGGTTAGTGACTCAACCAATTGAAACACGTTACTGGAGAACATCAAATTATTTCCTGCCTGACGCATTTAAGGAGTACAGTATTAACGGTAATACTGCCATGCAATAAACGGAATGGAATGCCGTCAATTCGAATTGATTTCAAAGGAAACAAAATGTTCAGTAAATAGCATGCACCCTACTTTCTCCCAAATATACGGGTATAATTATAACTCTTTGTCATTATCAAGGAGTAATTGAATGTTCTTGTGATGAACGTTCAGTGTTGTACCGTATATAAGATTCCCGTTTACTAAGTTTCGTTGTAATTCTACTTTTACATCCCGAGAAATTGATGGAAACATTAAGAAAGTACGCCCATCCACCATCTTTAATATAGGCTAAGGAATCGTTTATGTTGCGCCTTCTGCAGAGAAATCCTTTTATGTGAGGCTACATATTTGCTGCGTTTCGTCACAGCAACTGTAATGAATAGCGGATTGTCCTATAACTTATACAGTATAGCCTATGTCTTACTGTAGTCTATGCAAGTCTTTTATACTCAAGATGGTAGCTGCGTGCTATATGCAGTGTCATAGTCTTGTGACAAATGTAAGCAAGGTATCTTATATGTTTCTCCCCTCTTAAAAAGTTTCGTGTTGATTGCTCAATTGGGTCTTGAGTTCTTGTTTTTGATGTTTTAACAATTTACTCAGCCACCATCCTGAATATTTGGCGGGAGTGTTCTTTAGCCTTTGGCTTACTTGGCCCACATATGATGCTACAAAATTGCTAATTTCAGATATTGTTCCTCTAAAATATATAGTTATTTGTTTGTGTATTTTATAGTTTGAAGATTGGCACTGTGCACTATAGGCTATCCAATGCAATATTACTATGAGTAACGGTAGTGAGGTCTTTTATAATGCACACCTCTCTCACTAAATTCTGTGCTAAATGTGCTATCATATAGTGAAATAATAACAAGCAGGTCATAAAAATACGTCCGGCCACCATTGTGAACGTAAGAAATATGACTTGGTCATAGATAGCCACTTACAAAGTTCTACATTGTTTAAATCACGTTGTTCAATCATAAAAGTACATTGAGTTATTCAATATCATGTTGAACATTTTCAAAAAGACTGCTACGCGTTGTATTCAATGTGTCATTATTTTGGCTTATTTCAGCACGTTCCATTATATATTGCTTCTTTCTTACTAAGTTTTGTTTTAATTGCACAATTACATTTTGAATGATTTACTATTACGTTTTAATATCACGCCCAGCCGCCATCTTAAAAAAATAAAGTCTATGTTATTTTGCTCCCAGTACAAATATAGGTTTCTACCCCACCACTAATTTTCGTTATGGTGGTTCCAAAACATAGAAAGTTATTTATTTTAATCTATAAATTTCAGGATGGCCGCTGTACGGTAAATTAGAGTAATAAATTTATCACTAACGCTACTGACGCCCCTTGCATAATACTCCACTTCTACCAAGTTTCGGCTTAATTGTGTAATTATTTCCTGAGTTACTAACACTATCCGCCTTCTGAATGAATGGAGTCATGTTAATTTGCATTAGTCATACGAAGTGAATTACAAGGTTCTATTTTATTATTATATTTTGTTACTATAGCTCTATGATAACGCATGTTATTAATTTATTTTATAATTTCAAGATGGCCAATGAACGCTATAATCAGTGCAATATTCCTTTGACTTCTATGACACTCAGCTATCGTCAAAATTCATCGTAGTTAGCGAATTTCATTCTGAGTTTTTGATTTTAATTTTTAAATAGTTCGCACAGCTACGATCTTGAATGTGTGGAGAGTCTGTTTTTTTTTCGTTGGCCATACAAGACCACACAACCTATATGGTTCAAGCTTGTCACTAATTTTCATTACTGTAACTCTTATGTGTTGAGAGGTTTTTTGTATTTATATTTTATAATCCCAAGAAGGTGGCTGTATGATATGTTTTCTATCATATAGTCATCACGTTGGTAACAGAGGGTTCTTATATGTGTTTATATGAATGTTAAGTACTTTGAACATTGATTCATTAGATCATAAGTTATGGATTATAATGCTGCATTATTCGCATGGCAGCCATCTTGAAATTGTTTGCCTGATAACCTTGTTGATTGTACGCAATACGCTTCTCACATGAAGTTATGTTTTTCCAAAATTATCTTGAGATCGAATGATTAGTGTTGTCGTAATTTGATTTAAGGTATGAATATTTTGGTGGCCGCCATTTTGTTTTAGTTAAGAAAGCTGTGATATAAAATGTTACACTGAGGTGCCATTTGCTAGTGTTACCTCTGTACAAAATTTCGTTAGTTTTCTTTCGTGGTGTTAGAATTCATAGAGGAGAGGGGTGACAAACACACACACATACACACTCTTAGATAGAAACACGGACATTTGGCCCATTTAGATCTCTTACGTAGGCCTATACTTTCATTTTTTTTTTTTACAAAAATTGAAAGTTGGCTAATATATGACTAAACTCAATAGTTTGATTAGTTGCGTCAAGGAGTAAGTACTGACTTCAAACTGCAACAAGTTTTCTAGCAGTTATTCTGTTTTCTAAGGGCTGAAATAGGTCCACTCAGCCTCGTTGGACAGAACTGAAAAGAAGCTGGTTCCTTTTCCACCTCACTCATCTTAGGAATTGTTTTCCGTGATTTCCCCACTTTATCTCCAGGTGAATGCTGGGATGGTATCTAAATTAAGCCGACGGCCACCTCCCATCCAAATCCTAACCCTGAATTACAAATATATACAGCCATTACAATGATACAGGTTATCAGACAGACTCCACACACATCCAAATGCACGGGACTACATGACCACGATGCCGCATCGCCCCTAAATGAATCAACATCATGAAAAACAATCGGTTTAAGTTAGCATCTATTCACTGTCAGAACTGTACCTCGTAGAATGCTTAAAGCTAAATTATGAGACAGAGTAGATCAGTGTAAATCTAACTCACTCTATTGAAACATTAATACATTGCTCTGGCTTTGGTTCCTCATCCCCTAAACGTGCCGCGTTGTACGGCTGAACATTATGAAGAGTATCATAGGCTTCCATTCAACATCCACAGCGGAATCTCGACTTGCACATTTTATAACAGCAAAGGATACCATGTTCAAGATGGACGCTGAAAGTAGTCAAGGGCTGAGATTTTGCCACTTTATGTCAGCTTCTTAATCTTCTCATGGCACGTGAGTTAAGAGCATGTGGAAGATACAAGCATCTTGGTGTTATTAGAAATGTTTCTTAAGTTCAGCAGCTTAGCTGTGCTCATTAAATCACGCACTCTGATTGCAATGGGGAGCTGGAATTTGAAGATCCACTGTTCGAACCCCGAGGCTGAAATTGAATTTTCCCCGTTTTTTTATACTGACTTCTGGCAAATGCCGGATGGTAACCTGTTTCAGGACCTGGGTCACCGATCCCGACCATTGAACTTAATACTGTAATTGGATATACAAACCGTCACCAGCATAACACGATCAGTGATTTGCCAAGCCAGTGATAAAATTAACAACAACAACAACAACTACAAAAACAATACCAATTTATGTTTATTTGTTGAGGATGAGCACACTGTTTTCAAACACCACTTCGATTGCTGTTTATGAATGAATGTTGCGTACATAAAATGTGTTGGTATTCAAATGAAATTTAATATTGGTACTAGGAATGATGCTTCAAGCCTCCGTGGCTTAGGCGGCAGCACGCCGGCCTCTCACCGCTGGATCCGTGGTTCAAATCCCGGTCACCCCATGTGAGATCTGTGCTGGACAAAACGGAGGCAGACAGGGTTTTCTCCGGGTACTCCGGTTTTCCCTGTCAAAATTTCATTCCAGCAACACTCTCCACTATCATTTCATTACATCTGTCATTCATTTAATCATTGCCCCAGAGGAGTGCGTCAGGCCTCGGCAGCCGGCACAGTTCATATCCTCGCCGCTAGATGGGGGCTTCATTCATTCCATTCCTGACCCGGTCGGAGACTGGAAGCAGGCTGTGGATTTTTTCACTAGGAATGATGGATAGGTTGTTTAGGAGAATTGCTGTCGTTAATACTTGTTGCGGGGCAAGTTGGATGGTAGGATAATGTGCTACTGCTTAGTGAGGCTAAAGACAGACGTCCATGTCCATGCGTGTTGATAGGGAGGAGTCTGATCAGCAATTGTCACAATTATCATCTTGAGTGTGGATTCATGCCAGATACATTCACTTGGACTCAAAGCAATGTCCAGGGCTAAAAAGCCACACTCGAGCGCAAAATAATGTTAAGTCACCGTGTGCAGAGCCGTGCGTTAAATAAGGTAAAGTTCTCACCAAATCCCCACACTTTCCACGAGTCCAAACAGTACAGTACAGCTAATTTCTATCGCTTGACTTCATATAATTTTCTAGTGGGTGTGCGTGCTCCCCGATAAAGACAGCATCAAGGCAGATAGTACGGACTGATCACTGAAGATAAAAGTATATCCTCAGCTGACACATATACAGTATATCTTTTATACTCCCGGCACTATATTACTCTTCCACCACTTGCACGATAAAAAGTTGCCCGGATGATCTATGATGGCTTTGGGTTAGAGTCCATGAACCACAACTCAGCTCTTCTTCAATCACAGTCTGGTTCCCTATTAAATTGTAATTTCGTGCCCTCCAATCTCTGAATTGCAACTATTCTCCCTGATACCACGTGACATCAACGTTGCCAAGTAGCTGTTCCGGCGAGTCTTGGATCTGCCCGGATGAGTCATGTGAGAAACCCAAGCCCTCAAAATGCCATCCATGTATACGACTGTTTCACAATTCACTAAACTGATGTTATAGCCTGCCAGACTAAATAACCCTTACATATGTACAAACTGTACAAGTCTCTACTTAGTATAAAACCAAGTCCCCGATTCTTGGATGTTACGGGTAAACTCGAGAACCACTGACTGAATTTTGATGCGCTTTTCACCATTCTGTAAAGTATATCTCGAGGATGATTCCTGAAGAAAATAGTTTATTTATGATCAAAGGAAGCCGAGCAGTAACGATTTCAGTGGAGAAGTCGAAAAAAAAAACCAACTTGGCGTCCAGCTTACGCTGGGCAAACCGTTAAAGATATATAAATACTATGAGTGTAAGAATTGTTCAGCATGAAAAGTTCTACAAAAAGTCCGCGAGAGCATTTGCCCATCTTCAATACATGGCCCACTAAAAGTGTTTTTACATTTTAATATCATCCAAACATGTCCATTCAACTACTGAGGCGACAGTTTACGAGCTAGCTAATGGCGAGTCTATCATCCCTATTACAGCCTAGCTAGCGGGCGAACCTATCGCGCCAGATACAGCCAGCAGCAAACTGTCGAGTCGTGTTGAGTAAAAAACTTTAGAGAAGAGTGGTTGTGCTTGGAGTTTCCCTGAAAGTGCAACTCGGCTTTTCTTCATTTCGCCTGTGAACTTTTCGTTCCGCAAAATTCACAGTTAAGATTGGATGGAAGGGGGATTTGTGTTTCATCCACCTCGCCATTCTTAAATTACGTCTGACAAAAATTTTTTGCACATGCATCTCCATGATAATATAATTAATAGTCCAGTCAGTGATTTTAACTCATCATGCCGAGATGTAACACGGATATTGGTCGATGTTTATTGACATTGAAAAAAAAAACGCTTATCACGTAATGCATTCATAACTGTTCCCGGGCGAAGCCGGGTCAGGTTGCTAGTTAAATATAAAATATACTACTTTATAAAACGTAGAATCAAATCAAGAATTAGGCTACTAAACTATCATCAGATCAAAGTGTACAATACCCCAAATTAAAAAATGACGCAAAATAATAATGATTATAATAATAATTATAATAATAATAATAATAATAATAATAACAACAGCATTAATAATAATACGAGTTATAATAATAAAAATAATAATAACAATGATATTCAATTGATAAAATAGTTATAGACTACTGCTTTTACTGTGAACGGCCGAATGCAATCGGACACTTTGCTAACGCAATAAAATAGACTACTGATATACAGAAGAATTAAATTATATAACGAAATCAATTAAAATTAATAACCTAATCCAACTGTCCTGGGGGGACTCAAATCATCCTACTAGTTTAAATTCCCACAATTCCTCTTATTTTATCAGATTTATGAGCAACAACTAGTTAACGGAAACACAAAAATCATATTAACCAAAATAGCAGTAGACCTATTTATATTCAAGAAAATGTGTCGCTTTTTAAAATATCATATTTAAAAATATTTTGGTTGGAAGAATTTTAATAATACTCATATTATTGCGTCGTTTTAAGAAATATCGCCTTTAAAAATATGTTGGTAAAAAGAATTTTAATATTTCACATATTATAGAATAAGGAAAGATAAGAGAACGTTCATGGCTTTTGTAGACTTAGAAAAAGCTTTTGATAACGTTGATTGGACTAAATTGTTTGACATTTTGAAATCTATTGGAATAAAGTACAGGGATAGGAGGGTAATCTACAATCTATACAGAAACCAGACAGCAGTCATTCGAGGTGAAGGACATGAGAGAGAAGCTGGTATTCAGAAAGGTGTTAGGCAAGGCTGCAACTTATCACCCATACTTTTCAATCTTTATATTGAACAAGCAATGAAGGAAATCAGAGAAAATTTTTAAGTGGGGGTGAAGATTCAAGGAGAAATAATTTCAACTCTGAGATTTGCTGATGACATCGTCAGCTTGCCCGACAAGCCTGAGGATTTGAATGAGTTTTTGAATGGTATGGACTCCGTCTTACGGAAAGAATTCATGATGAAAATTAATAAATGTAAAACAAAAATACTGGAATGCAGCCGAAATAAATCAGAAACCTGTATGGAGATCAAATTGGCAGGTGAAAAGCTGAAGGAAGTAGGAGACTTCTGTTACTTAGGAAGCAGTGATGGACGAAGCAAAGAGGATATAAAAAGTAGGTTGGCTCAGGCAAAGAAAGCATTCCTACAAAAAAGGAATCTGTTGACATCGAATATAGATTTAGGTATTAGGAAGTCATTTCTGAAAGCCTTTGTCTGGAGCGTGGCGCTCTATGGAGGTGAAAGTTGGACTATTGGTGCAGCAGAAAAGAGGAGAATTGAAGCTTTTGAAATGTGGTGTTACAGGAGAATGATGAAGATCAGATGGGTAGATAGGGTTACAAACGAAGAGGTATTAAGACGAGTGGGACAGGAGAGATGTTTCTGGCGACTGCTAATGAAGAGAAGAGATAGGTTAGTAGGACATATACTAAAACACCCAGGTATAGCAAGCTTAGTTATGGAAGGAAGGGTCGAGGACAAGAACTGTAGGGGTAGACCAAGGTTAGAATATGTTAAACAGATTGCCTCGGATGAAGGTTGTGGTAGCTATGTAGAGATGAAACGATTAGCTCAGGACAGGGAGGGATGGAGGGCTGCATCAAACCAGTCAAAAGACTGAAGACTCAAACAACAACAACAACAACAACAACATATTATTGACTAATTGGTTTCGTATTTTACAAAATATATCGTCATAAAAATCCATTCTTGACTCACCTCCATAGAGTGTACTGTATTCGGCTCCCAGAGACGCGACAGTAGGGAACTCGCACTATCTTGATGCGTAGGGATTTGTACCTCACTGATAATTTATGTGCAGAAAAAATATAGACCTAGAAGGATGTTCAAATGACGTGTATCGGGCTATTAAGATGGTCCTAAGTGGATAGCGTGTCGGTCTACTAACCCCAAGATTGCAGGTTCGACCGGCCGTGGTAAGTGATTTTTGAAAGAAGGCAAAAATACGACACGCATGTCATACGATGTTGGCATGTCAAAGAACCCATTTGAATTCAGTAGGCCGTGTTCATAATGGCAAAATCAATCTCGGGAGTTTCTGCCAACAAAAAGTTCCTCATTTCTCTACTAGAAAGCGCTATAGTGTTCAAGGAGCTTAGATACCTAACCTCCTTGACTTTCATAGTGATTCAAGGAACAACGAAATTCGACATGCAAGCTACCCTCTGGGTGTCAAATTACAAAGCTTGCACCCGGCATCCGAGGCCATACAATATTATTATTATTATTATTATTATTCCAATGTGATTTTAAAATATCCTTTCCAAAGGGCTGTAAATAATAACATTTACTATTCTTAACAAAATTATCAGGGTGGCTGTTATCGAAGGATTAAGGATAGTCTAAAAATAATAATAACAATTATTATTAATACGTTATTCTTATTCTTATTATCATTATTATTATTGTTATGATTATTATACTCCCATACGCAGAAGGGGTGAGGGTAGGAAGCACCATAGTTCATTTCCCCTACTCTAGTGGTGACATTGGGAAATATCCTCTATGTTCTTCATAGTTCTCTTCATTACAATTTTTCCCCCAGGGGCTCACATCTAGTGGGCGTGGGTTGGCGACCACGGGGCCCCAGCTGAGTCCGGCATTGCTTCCACTTACTTGTGCCGGGCTCCTCTCTGTCTTCTTTCCTGTCGACCTCACTTGGTCAACTCTTGTTCTCTTCCGACCCCGACGGTATTAGGGTATCCGAGGCCTAGGGAGTCTCTTCCTTTCCCGCCTTAATTGGCCCTTGTCTCCTCTTTTCTAATTCCCTCCTTCTGCGAGAGGTCAGCCTTCTTTTTCTTTTCATGTTATCTCCTGCCTTCCGCTTAAGGCCCTCAAGGAGGCCGGGTGTATGTAGCCCCACCACTTTTGGTGCACCCTAGATAATGCTACACCCTCAGGGGCTCACGGCTGGTGAGTTCGGGAGTTGGCGACCCCGAGGGATTCCTGAGCTGGGTCCGTTTTCTCCTTTTGTCCCTTACCTTTGGGGCGGACCCTCTCCTCTTTCACTTTCCTATCTGCCTTTCATGGCTCTCCTTCCTTCCAAGTCCCTCAATCCGCCTTCTCCGAGGGTTGAGGGCATTTCTTTTCCTTCTGTCCTTTTATTTGCCTTATTCTCCTTTAGTTTTCCATTTCTTCTTCTAGTATGTAGGTTATTAGTTAGTTTCAGTTTTAAGTTCGCTTTTCTTTTTCATCTTCACGATCACCCAAACCATCAGGGGCCGATAACCTAGATGTTAGGCCCCTTAAAACAACAATTATCATCATCATCATCATTACCATTTGTACAAATAATTATAATGACGGATCATTCTTATGTCCGTAAAGCCAAAGAAAATAATCATATACATCTCGGGCCATAAATCCAAATATATATGTCTGTTGTGGGGGTTGACCTATGTGCACCAAGTCAGGCTCCTCAGTGGCCTCATGACCTCCGCTGGGGTAGGGCATATCGCTCATGTCCCCTACTTTTAGCACACGGCTATGCTACTTTGCTGCAGGAATCAAGAGATCCAACAGTTTCTTATGCCGATAGAGGTTTCCAGAACCACACGTTACATTCAACGTATAACTGATAACTTCAGAATTTTAATTGCAGCAATTGTGTATAAGCTCTCAGTCTTCAGGAATATTGTACGGAAAAGGATAAGATCAAGAATCTCTCATTTTGTCTTTGATATAATGTTTTATGGACATTGCTTCTTTGTTTTGCTAAGAGGTATCAATGCTGGAGTTACTTGAGAATATTTTAAAAGAGAGTTGTTTTTGATTCATTTAGGGGCTTTGCGACATCATGATTATGTAGCCCCATATACTTGGATGTGTGTGGAATTTGTCTGATAACATGTGTTATTGTGATGACTGTATTCGTTTGTGTAGTTGTAATTCAGATGAGGATTGTGAAGTAGGCGGCCGTGGCCTTAATTAAGGAACTATCCCGGCATTCGCCTGGAGTAGAAGTTAGAAACCACGGAAAACCAGAAAACCAGAATAACATTTCTTGGCAGAGCCGGGAATCGAACCCGGGCCTACGCGGTGACAGCCAATAATACTAGCCACAAAGCAGTACGATTAATAATAGGTAGACTATTCAATGCAAAAGAAAAAAAGATACTGCTCACTTTGTGCCGAAAGTGTCTAAATTGGGTTCGAACCTTGTTAATTCCCATACTTAGTTTTCCTTGTGTTCAACACATTTCTTTCGAGAGGAAGTTCCCCTAGTTGCAATTATTTTCTTCATTTTCTTTGGAGTTAGTGGTTATGCGGTAATAATAATTTCATGAGAATTTGTGTAGATTCATTAATTTGGAGAACAGCTTCTATTATCGATATTAATTTTTGATCTTGGCTACGTTTTCAGTTCAATTTTAATGCTGTCCACAGTATACTGACTGTTGACTAGTAAAATTATTGATATACGCTTATTACTCGAAATATCACTACATTGGTGGAGGTTGTTAATTTATAGGGACCCGCGGCGTAGCCATGCTCGTTGAATCGTACACCACGAGAGCGCGGGCAGATGCATCAAGTCCGGAGATCGTAGTTTCGAATCCCAGTGCTCACAATTTCTATTTTAGTGTGGTTTTCCCCCGGGTTTTTCAACACATCCTCCCCTCAAATTCCAAGATAGTACCTTATTTCAAGTTCCGGGGCACCTACCCCTATCCCTAACCCTAATACAGCTACACACTTCACTACAGTCACATTCAACACACAACCAACTGCACGGAGATGATGGCCAAGATGTCCGAAAACCCTAAATTGAATTTACGACAGTAATGTTTTAAAGGGCGAAGAAGCGTGGTCATCAGTCCTTATAATTAGGCTGTATTTAATAAATTTAATATCTTACTTCGTACAGACTAAAGCCTGGTTTCAGACCATAACTTAGGT
Organism: Meconema thalassinum; assembly: GCA_946902985.2. Classification (NCBI taxonomy): domain Eukaryota; kingdom Metazoa; phylum Arthropoda; class Insecta; order Orthoptera; family Tettigoniidae; genus Meconema; species Meconema thalassinum. The sequence continues at coordinate 1,169,991,774 of OX336389.2, forward strand.
CCCTAAAATCCTCGGTATACTTACGAGTAGGCTATATGTTGTTGTTTGTTTTGAGGTGCTTGGAAATCGTGGTTATTTAGTCCCGTGCACTTTGGTGATTATAATTTGTATACCAAGTGAATCATCTGCGCCTAATAATATAGTTTTATGCAGCCCAAGTAACGTTATAGTCAGGAAGGTCGATATTTCTCTGCTTGCATCCCGTATGGTATTAATGCACTGCAAGCATATCCCGCAAACGATACTACTACTTTTCACTCGATGTGACTACAGACTAACTCGAGGGGAACATAATAGTGTTCAGTATCGTTAGGGTGATATGCCTGCCGTGCACTAGAACTATACGGGATGCTAGCAGAGAAATATCGACCTTCCTGACAACACGTGTTAGTTGGGCTGCATGAAACAAAATTATTACGGGCAGCTGATTCACCTGGTAGAGAGAGGGAGAATTATTCTGATGACATGTGTTATGTGTTCATAATGGCAAAATTAATCTTGGGACTTTCCGCCAACACAAAGTTCCTCATTTCTCTACTAGAAAGCGCTATAGTGTCAAGGCGCTTACATATCTAACCTCCTTTACTTTCATAGTGCTTCAAGGAACAACAAAATTCGACATGTAAGCTGTACTATGAGTGTCAAATAACAAAGCTTGCACCCGGCACCCGAGGCCATACGATATTATTGTCATTATTATTGTTACCTGGAAAAGTGGTGGGAAACTACGTAAAATCACTTCTTGGATAGTTGAGGTGGGAATCGAGCCCATTTCTTCTCAATTTTGTCTCACGAGGTTAGGTGTATTCCTTTCCAACCCTCAAGCCAGAATGAAATGTTTGGCAGAGCTGGGAACCAAATACGGACCTCTGGGGTGACAGCCAAGAAGGAGTTATGAGTATATGACACGTTTCGCTCATTTAGCGAGTTACCGGTATGATGAGCGCTATGTCCCTAACTCCTAACTCTAACAACGTGAAAAGAAATACATTTTTTCTTCCCTAACTGCCTGTAGGGATTCAACATTTTAGATGTCCTGGGGCCCTTGTTATCAAAAGGCTTTGAGTGTTGATTTCATTTCATGGACTTCATCTCACCACTCCCTCTTTCTAACAGGCATAATGTCATCATAAGCATAATGAGCAGTTATCATAGCAATCATATTCAGAGTCACTTGAATAATTAATGTAGCGAGTGTATATGTAACGTTATAATGAACAGTTTGTATCCACTAGTTCATTATATAATTATTTTACGATACAATGATATACGCTGTATGTCAGGCTCTCATGTAACGGATTCTACTGCTGCAACTTATATTGAACTATTGACGAATTTATTGCAACATAATTCATCACTTGGCAAGCCATTATTGTTCACTAAAGCGATAATTTCCTTGAAACATTCACAATGCCTGTAATCAGGTTATTAGTCATGCTTTGATATACATTTAAAAATTGCTATAGAACGTCAACCATTCAAGTCTTTTACATCTTCGTGAAAGAAAATATACGTAGGTATATAATTAGACAGGTGTATCACAAATTTGCCTAAATTACACTTGTTTATTTGTGGAAATCATTCATGCATCCAACCAATCACTGTCCTTAGGAGTCAATTAAAAATACTATTTGTATGATGATGATAAAGCACTGGAATATCATATCAGAGTAGAAACTACAGGACAGTCTATCCTCAGATGAAACAGAACACCCCGCATTTGAAAACAGGGGCATTGCTTATAACGTATGTATTATAGTTGAACGAAATGATTCTATATTGGAAGAGCCAGGCATGACATATGTAGTATAATGCCGGGATGGTTCCAAACTTAAGGCCACGACTGCCTCCACCCCAATCCTCATCTGAATTACAAATACACACTACTACACACATCACAATAACACAGGTTAGCAGACGCATTATACACTCACCCAAGTACACGAGGCAAAATGACCACGATGTTTAAGAACAACTAATTTAAGCCGAAGTTAGTAGGATCTGATGACGAACGCAATCCTACCCCCATTTGTCGAGAAGTGTGTTTTAAGTGTACTGTATAATCAATCATGTTGCTAATATTTCTTTCCGGATTAGAGTGTTAAAATAATTGTAATTCCCCGCTCACTCTAATTGGGCACAACCATGTTAACCGACAGAAAAGCATTTCTATTAATCAATTGTCTAGTGGACTTTCCGCATTCTTGGATAAAACCAATACCAATTTCTATAAATAAACGTATCCATGTTCAATCTAACATTTCCTATGAAATTTACCACTACGATGAACTAAATATTCCGGCACATATTTTTGTAGTTTTATTCATTGATTTGAACATAATGAGACTTTGAACACATGTTTTGCAGTGCTGGAGATTCAGCTGTTGATGGGAGGTATATTAAACAACTGCGGCAGCTTTGATTCAAGACGGGGCAAGCTATAAGCATCCTAATAAAACCAATTGGCTACCTTAATTTTCGTTCCTTGATGACAAAAATGACTAGGCCATCTGGATATTGAGCTACAGTGTACTTCATCGCCGTGTTTGTCATAATCTCAAAGCTTTTTAGACCACTATACCTATAATATATTTAGTTGACAGGTGATTTTTGCGTTGTGAAGAGCCAGTAGAATATATAACAAGTAGTTCCGTGAAGAACTATATAGCCTATTTTTATATATCCTACTTATGTTAATTGCCTATATCAATACACAAAATTTCAGTTTGATTGCTGTAATAGATTCGTAGATATTAAGAACCGTCTAAATATTTCGGATGGTCACCATGTTGGATTCTTATATATAGGCCTTAGCGTTATGTACTATGACAAGAAGATTATTGGGTAGATGTTTTATTCAAACTTAAATCGCATGATTAGGAAACAAGAAATTAAAAAGAGATTTCAAAATTTCGATCAGCCGCCATCATGTGGTTATGGATATAATTGAAATGAATTAAATGCCAGTGAATTTAAATGTATATAATCATATACCGTACCACGTTTCACTGCGCTCGGATGGTTAAATCGCGAGAAACATCCATTTGAATATTTAAATTTTGCGTTGCCGCCATGTTATTGAACGTCCCATAGGTGAACTTATGTTTATAGTCTCTATACACATACAAAACTCCAGATTGACTGCTGCCATAGATTAATAGATATTGAGAACTGTCTAAATATTTCGGATGGTCGTCATGTTGGATTTAATACATGTAGGCCATAGAGTTATGTAGGCCTACTATAAAATGAGGATTATTGTGTACGTTCATTATTCAAACGTTGATTTCGATCGCATGATTAGAAAATAAGAAATAAAACTTAATTTTAAAATTTCGCACAGCCACCATCTTGAGTTTATATAAATAATGGATCTAAATTAGATGTCAGAGCATTGCAACTTGCATAGGCATTTGCTGTACCAAGTTTCACTTCGTTCGGGAGGTTAAATCGCGAGAAACGTCTATTTAAATGTTTTAAATTTGCTTGGCCGCCATGTTCGTTTTGTAGTTAACAGGTTTTTGAATGTCACAAAGGTGAACGTATAAACGTGCGCTTTATCACAGTGCAATGTTTCACGGTGATATGAGCAATAGATTCGAAGATATTGAATGCCGGTGAAATATTTCGCACAGCCGCCATGTTCGATTGTTGAGACGTAATCAAATTTGAAGGGCGTAGTCGGGGTCGGCCAAAATAGTACTATGATCTTAACAAGTTTCATTGAAATCACTACAGCCGTTTAGACGTTATTAGAGGGGAACACACACACGGACAAACGGTGATCTCATAAGCCAATTGTTTCATAAATGAAAATAGGCCACAGATACCTTTTATTAGTTCTTGGCGGTCCCATGGTGTTGGGGTAGCGCGCCTGCCTCTCACCTGGAGGCCCCGGGTTCGATTCCCGGCTCCAACAGGGATTTTAGAAACTGATGTGAGTGCTGGAAAGGGGTGCACTCACCCTTGTGAGGATAATTGAGTAGCTGTCTGATAGTGAAGCAGCGCACCGGTCACAAAAACCAAGATTTACGGCCGAAGGGATCCGATGCGCTCACCACGCGTCACCCCATTATCTGCGGGCCAAATGGCTGGGCAGCGGTCGTTTGGTAGGCCTAGGCCCTTCATGGGCTGTAGTGGCAGGGGGCTTTATTAGTTCTTTACCTGTTGAAGATGAAAGTAGGCAAATCGTATTAGATGAATGTATGAAATAACCCATTTTCATGAACTACATCTCAACACCCTCAGTTTATCTCAGCCTCGTCACACTATCTAAACAGGTGTTTAAAAATACATCAATATTGATTTTGTGAAATAATAATTTTTACAATGTCTATTAACTCCTAAAATGTTCTAGAAACAAATAATATGACTATAATTAAAGACGTTTACTTTCCTTCTGATTTCAGATGTGGCAAGATATTGAGACGGTAATTCTTGGAGTTGGTGCTACACTCCACGCGCACATGGATGGAGTTTGTAGCCCAGATGGTGGTGTAGGTGGTTACGGTGGCAGCAGCAGTAAGGGTCCAGGTCTACCAGTTGGAGTAGCCAAGTTGGAGGCGGACTGTGTGTTCCCTACAGCATCTTGTTCTCCACTGGAGCCAGGGTACTACAACACTGGAGTGGAACATCCCTGCAGACCAGGAACTGGGGATCAGCAAGTTCCAGTGGTTTCCCCCAACAGCTTCTACCTGCCAACTTCTTCGGGGGAAGAAGATCTCAGCACTACCAAACAGGAGCCACCATCCCTTTACTTTCCACCAGCAGCTGGAAAGATAAAAACTGAAATACCACAAACTTGCCAAGAACAGTTATTTCTGCAGCGACAACAGAGTTACCCATATACTTCTACAAATGGCCCTCCTCATTCGACAATGCAACACTTTTGTCCTCCTCCGTATGGAAGTCAACAGCAGCAAATATACGCACCTACAGGTGGTGGGGGTGGAGGGGCACCCGTGGCTCCAGGACACATACCGTTTGGACAAATATCACCACCTTCCACTCCAGAGAACTGTGGTGGCTTCTACCACCATTCCACGGCTCCTACATACAGCGACCTATACCACCCGCGACATCCTCACCATCATCCACAGGTAACACATTTTAAGATCTTAACCCCACCATCCTCTCCACATCTTAATGGCCATTTACAGGCGCCACCAGGCGTTTTCATTGGCACTCATCAGCATTCACATCCTCGTCACCCTCTTCCACTGGCTCCACCACCAGCATCAAACGTTCCAGAGCAACCAGCAAAACCCCGAAGAAGGAGAAACTGGAGCAGACGGAAAGTGATCGTCCACACGTGTTCACATCCGGGCTGTGGGAAGACGTACACTAAGTCGTCTCACCTGAAGGCTCATCTCAGGACCCATACGGGAGAGAAGCCATACCAATGTAGCTGGAAGGGATGTGGCTGGAAGTTCGCGCGGTCTGATGAACTCACCCGTCACTATCGTAAACATACAGGTGACCGGCCGTTCCAATGTCGCCTCTGTGAGAGGGCCTTCTCACGCTCGGACCATCTCTCTCTGCACATGAAACGACATCTCACCATGTAACACGACCCGCGCCAGCAGTCACTCTTCAACTAGTCAAAGAGGCCAGATATTTCATTCCGACGATTATGCGTTACGTATCATAGGTAGGTAGCAAAGTAGCAGAATTGTAAGTTGTCTTATTACCGTAAGTTAGTTATTCTGAAAAATATATAACAGACTTCCAGTTGAATTTCTTCCATAGACGAAGTTATTAGCCTATCTGTAAATGTTGAACAATTCAGAGTTCAAATGTACTTATTCTTAATTAAGCATAGCATATTATGTGATTGGCTTGACACGTAATTAATTAGTAAGATACATTTAGGAAATTTAAAAAAAAAACAGGATTTTATCAAATTATTTCAAACATTTATTAGATGTAAGGTATGCCTATGTTTGTAGAATAATAAGAAATTGACAATGTACTTTTTCGTTATTGTTGTATTTCATAATGTGCCATGAAGAAATGTGTAAATAATGTGTAAATATATACATAAATTAAAGTTTTATTCGTGCATATGTACGAAGTACATAGGTCCAAAAAGTATATGAAGCGTAATTGTGATGACAATGTTGCTCGTATTTAGAGAACTAGATAAGAATATGAGTAAGAGGTAGAAGTTAGAGCTCTGAGCACGAGGACGATCCAATCCACTAATTATGATTCAGTGCATTCGTATGTTGGATATATGTGTAGAAATAAATATAATTGTAGAGAAGTCTGCCCTCAATTCATTTCAAATCCTCCTATGATCCAAAAGTTTCTAATTATGCAAGGAAGTTACATAGACTGTATCTGGCAAATGGCCGTCTACGATTCTCTTTCTATGTTAGCGAACCTGTGCTGTAATGTAATTAGCAAGGTTCATACTGGGGCGTAAGGAAGGTCACAATGCGTTCTTGTGCAGGGTAAGTAAATGGTGTTTAATATACAGGGTGTATTTGATATGATGGAAGTCCTTTACACTGGTGATAGAAGATGGTATTCTAAGCAAATATCTTCATGAAATTAAGTCGGATCTTAATTAGTGTAGGTGGAATTAAATCACAAAAATCGTCGGTCAATATCTTGGAAACGGGCTTTCACTTCGTTCCCCTCAGCAGCAGAGCTGACTTCTCCCCGTCTCCCTCCCCTCCTACGCTGAGGAATGTTGACCAGAGTCTGCAGTTGAGTGACCTCCTCGCCTTGTCTGCCAATGACATTGAAATACACAAACCGAGCCTATGAACAGCTGATTCACACCTTCATGGGGAGTGGCTACATGACTAGTGATGGTGGATCTGTCTAGGATTTTTCCAGCTTCATGAACTATGCATAGAAAATAGAAATCCTAAAGATTTAGTAAATTAATTTAAGGAACTGTTGGTCTATCTTTGTGTGAAGATAGTGCAACAACTGTAATAAACTTATTAATAATACTAATAATAGTAATAGTAGGCTTTTAGACACACTAACTTCTTTTATGTTTCTTTTTGGTATGTCGAGTTGCCAGACTTTAATGTACGTAGGATTTCTTGTATGTGCCATGAAATCCATGGAGATGATCTTATTAGATCCCATTCATTTACTACATGACTGAACGTAGATCGCACCCTCGGGAAGGTTAGCACTCTACCACCAGAACTACACATGCTGACTCTTATTATTATTATTATTATTAGACTATTATTATTATTATTATTATTATTATTATTATTATAACACTGTATTATAACAATGTATTTGTATTTTATTTTCATTTTCGTGTAGTTTCATATGTATTTACATTGTTGATGGACCAATAAATCAATCCCCCCCCTCTCCAGTTAATGGCCACCCGAGGGCTGGAGATGGGATGGGACAATTCACAATATGAACATGTGGTACCATACTAGTATTAAATCTTGGAAGTAGGTTTCCATGGGTTCCCACTTCTACCCCAGGCAAATGTCGGGATTGTTCCTAACTTAAGGCCACGGCCGCCTTCTTCTCAATAATCATAACCGCTGGCAGTGCAGCCCATGAAGGGCCTAGGCCTACCAAGCGACCGCTGTCCAGCCATTTGGCCTGCAGATATTAGGGTGACGCGTGGTCAGTGCATCGGGTCCCCTCGGCCATTAATCTTGATTTTCCTGACTCGGGCACTGCCTCACTGTCAGACAGCTACTTAATTGCCCTCACGAGGCTTAGTGCACTGCGTTACAGCCCTCACGTCAGTTTCTAATATCCCTGATGGAGCCAGGAATCGAACCCAGGGCCTCCAGGTGAGAGGCAGTTGCACTGCCCCAACACCACAGGGCCGGCGCCTTCTTCCGAATCCTCACCTGAATTACAAATACCCACATTACTACAGAAACCACAAAACACAGGTTATCACACAAATTCTACCCACACCCAGCTACATGGGGCTAAATGACCAAAATCGCCAAGCCTCTCAAACAAAACATCAAGTTTTTTACTTCCGTCCTAAATGCCTAGTTCTGAACAGACTGCGGGATGTCGGAATTTTGTCACACTGCATTTCATTAAGAGAATGTTTTTAGTATTTTCAGAAACTAGTCAACAGAAGGTCCGACACGGAAGCCAATGATACATCAGGGCTGAGTATCGAAATTATTTTATACATGAACATCAATCAATGAATTCCACACTTACAAAGTAGGCTACACAATACTACCGGTCCTGACGTCCCAAGCCATTGCGTGCGTTGTCAACAACAACAACAAGAACAACGGCAATGCACATTTTCTTACGAGACGGTAGAGCTCAAACAGCTGATAGCCTACCACCCCTCAAGTCAACCGGTAAGGTCAATGCTCCGATTACGTAACAACTTCCCCTTCGCGCGTCGTCACATCGGGCTCCGCCTCGTTTCCCCAGCCTGCCGCACCACTTTCTGCCTGATTAGTTTCTGAAATAACTAAAAACATTGACTTTTTAATGATTAATTATCAATTTCAAGATAGGTGACAAATTTTTTACCTAGGAAGCTTAGAATAGTCTCTTCTATCACCAGTGTAACGGACTTCCATCATATCAAATACACCCTGTATGACAACAAATGGAAAGTAACAGCTTTGTACTCTTTTTTATTATAATACATTCTTATGAATCAATGACTACTTTGCCATTTCCCCTTCGATAGCTATTTGGACCTGACAGTGAGAATTAATGTATTAATTAAAATTAGTCAAAGCATGTGGTTAATTCAGTATTACTTTATGCCATCACAAGGATAGCCTGTAACATAAAGAAGTAGGCTAATATTCTGTTGCAAGTGGGAACATACTTTTTGAAATACCAAACAAAAATCAACCACAAAATATTTTAAACACAAGGAGACGTTAGGAGAGGTGAACCACGCAGAATAACTTATCATGCATTGGACACATAGCCTATGTTCTCCATGAAATTCTGAAGCAGCTTCCCCAAAACCTAGAAGAATGGAAGACAAATACACGTTCGTATATTAGGCCTACTGTATGGTACCTAATGCCTAATTTAGTACTAATATCTGTTATCGTAATTCTATTTAACATAGCGAGAAAAAAAATGCCTTCTATACGAGAATTCCAGTCAAAGCAACAAATGAAAATAAGATCTGGTTCAGTTCAGTAGTTCTCCCTTTTACGCAGAGTCTAAAGTAAGAGATTTATGTTACCAGCATTACGGTGCTCAGTGGATTATACTATATGGTAATGTAAATCGTCGCTCTATGTGCACTGAATTATATGATGGGTGGGCATTGTGTTCATTGACAGGGTTTGAGTGTACATACAAAGAGAACTTCAGTGTTATTGGAACTAGACCAAGGATACGCACATTGTGTTCACAAATACACGACGAATGGGGAACACACTATGGATTACATTCACGGAAAGAAATGCATTTTCATTTTGCAATTCAGACATTCACAATGGTACATGGCCGACGTACTGAATTTTGTCTGGAATTTGAGTTTATTTGCTTCTAATAATGGTATGGGGTAACGTCCTTTTTAACAAATGAGGCTTTAGAGACGCCTGGGTGCAAAACCTTTGCCCAGAAGAGGATGTTTAACTTGCCAATAAATCTACTGTAACTACTACCTCTCATTTAAGCACCTTAGAATGTCTACTGACGGCGCAGGGATTCGTTCCCGCAACCTTGGACACAGCAGGAGAGAACGTTACCACAGGACCACGCAACCATCCCCAGTTGTATCTGATGACAAAGTGTATTCAGCTCCCAGACATCGCCATTGCGATGGTGGAGGAATGATCCCTTACAGGGTCCGTGGGTGAAGCCGAAATGAGAAGATTAGTGATTAAAAATGTTTAATGACAGTTCAGGAGCTTGAGTGTATATATACGGAGGACTTACGTGGCATTACAATTATAAATAGGATACGCCCGTTATGTTAAAAATACACGGCGAATAGGGCACACACTAAGAATTAAATGCACCGAAAGAAATACATTTTCATTTTGGTTAAGTTAGCTTAACCGCAGCCCACTGAATGACCTCTGAATTAATACGAGAAACTGTCAGGAAATAAGCTGAAATCAGTCAGGTAAGAGCTCATAGAATCAGACGAGTGCGATATTCTTACGAAGTCACAGTTGCGCTGTAAACACATTTAATGTGCATAACATTTGGGTGCTTAAAATGCAGTTCAAGTTTTGTGCAGGCAACATTAAACCACCGTCTAAACTTAAAAATGATTGTGTTTACTTTTCCTTAAATACTCTTCTTCTTGCACCTATTCAGGTCTAATGAAGGTCCATGCAATCAGAGAAAACAGCAAACAATACATTACCGTGGGACAGGTCTCACCTTAAAATAATTGACTGTGTCAGAATTGGATCCGGCATCCTCGTTGAGAACATCACCAACTACCTATGCAACTAGTCAAATTGTTCTTCTAGATCTTAATTTTCATCTTCTTCCTTTCTTTTAGCATTACTAATGTATAATTAAAGCATAGGTATTATTGTATCGTATATAAATTTCCCTTAGTTACCATAAAGCTTTCTTTCATATTACTTCAACGTACAGACATTAAACATTTCTTTAATCACTAATCTTCCCAGCTGGTTTTTACCCACGGACTCTTCGAGGGATCATTCCTCTACTATCTTAAGGACGGTACCTGTGAGCTGGACACACTCTGTCACCAGATACAACTGGGGATAATGACAGACCGATCTTCCAGGCGACAACCAACTTGGGTATAGTTAAGGAAGGGTCAGTGAAGGGATGCTGAAAGGAACCGTCTCACTATTTGCCTGCTGGTGTAAATGGAAAACTACAAAAAACATATTCAGGACGGCAAAGGTGGGATTCATACCCACGCTCTAGTATGTCAGCGCGTTATCGCTCTAGACCACTATGGCCGGTATCAGCATAATACAGGGGCGGCTCGGCCTTATGTGGTAAAGCACATTATTTTATTCGAAAATGTAATTTCTTTAAGAATATTATCTACAATCACATACAGTGTATTAAAAAATGTCAGTAACATGATTGGAAATATATCAACTCCCCTTACGACGACGTAGGCTAACTCGTCGTGCGTTCCATTCCCCGTCCGGCATTGGCTGAGTAGATCGCAGCTCAGCGAGAATTTCTACGCTTATTGCCTGAAAACATGAACTCTGGCTTTTGCGCATGCGTGCCCACCTTTTCAGTTGTGCTGTTGGGACAACAGCCAAGACCACAGGCCAAGACATCACAGCAATTCTTCGTTGGAGCACACAGCGGCAGCACTGGTCACTGGTAGCAGGTGGCTCCTTCTAGACTCTGCAGCAGCATTTTAGAGGGAATTGCTCCCGTCAAAAGGTCTTTTAATACTCCCAACTTACCTATCCCATAGTCACATTTTGTAAATCGATGAACTACAGTTTGTTCAGTATGGAAAACTCAGTAGAGAGCCTCTTAAGAGTTACTAGGGGAGTGTTTCTATAAATTGTGTTTCTTAACACAGTACTGTATATTTATTTTTTGGAGAGGGGATGGGTTACATCCAGCACACACCTGATTTTCTACACCAGCCGCCACTGAGCATAAATAAATAAATAAATAAATAAATAAATAATAAATTAAGTCGTATGACTAAATCCTGCAACTTCATCTGACTACCGGTCTTCATTAACACCAACCATTTTTGATGAGTATTGCTCTATTCAATTCATAATATTATTTGTTTTACGTCCCTTTTAACTACTGCGGCTTTTAGAGACGCCGGGGTGCCAGAAGTTTGCCCGAAAGGTGATCTTTAACGTGCCCGTAAATCTACTAACACGGCTCCCTCGTACTTGCGCACCCTCAAATGCTAACTGGCTGTGCCAGGATTCGATTCTGCAACCTGGGGCACAGCAAGCGATAACGTTACCGCTTAGCCACGCAGCGAGCCTATATTGCTCTATTGGAACGTGAGTTTTCAATTATTAAACAAAAAAACAAAAACAAAAAAATGGCTTCAAACCTCACAATGTAAACTTACAGTAGAAATTAAACGTGACCGCAATATTGAAATTCAGTATAAGAAATAGTCACTTCCTTTCGTAGGTTGGTCGTGACTTAAGAATTTAGAAAGGATCCCATAATTGGCTTATCCATTAGCCATCTTCAAGTGGTCTCCATTTTGTTTCTGCTAAGATGGCAGCAATGTAAAAAGTGTGCATAAGGTACATGAAAGAAAAAGTAGCTCACAGGCAAGTTTCATTCAATTCGGTTCATTCAATTTAGATGGGACATTTACATTGACAGACAGGCATACGCACAAGCATACTAATTCTGGGTGATCACTAGAAACAGTCACATTCTTGAATGAAAGGGGATAAAATTCTCGGTTAATGAGGGTAACAATTCTCGACTGAATTTGGAAACTTCTTGAGTAAATTTGAAAAATTCTTGAGTGAAACGGAATTTCTCAAACAGCTTTAATATGTTATTATGCCAGTAAAAATTATTAATTGAGAGTTGCACGCAGACATCTGTTCTGTGAAACTTAATAATATTTAACTTTCAATGTTCTACGCAGTTAATAGTTCCAAGTGTGTCATTGAAAGGTTCGTTCTTCTATTTGTCAGGACTTACGAGAACTGTGAAAAAAGATAGTTTTGTTCCTCTCCTATAGCGTCTCTCAGCTATCAAGTCATTTACGAACCATTTCAATCCTTACCATCTAGCGATAACATTCCAAACTTTGTGGATCATTTCAGGACAAGGCAGAAAACAGTTCTGTTTTGGAACTTGGTCAATAAATATTATGAAGAAACAATATAAAATTTTCAAATTTAGTTAATTTATTTACCAATTGTCCAAAAATTCCGTTTTCTTTCGCGAATAACGCCAAAAAAGGATGCTAAATTCGCGAGTCATAGATTTTTTGCGATTTTTCGCAAGTGTTCCACGAGTTGAAACGTGTAATTATATGATATTTTTAGCCGACTTTCGATTTTTGCAAAAAATGAAAGTAGACTTATGAGATCAACACAGGGCGAAAAAAGTGTGTCTGTCTGTGTGTGTGTATGTGTGTGTGTGTGTGTGTGTGAGTGTGTGTACTCTGAATGTCTGTCCCCCCCCCAATCAATTCGAACACGGTGAATTGCGAATTGAACGAAATTTGGTACAAAGGTAGCACTAGCAAAGGACACCTCAGTGTCATGTTTTATATCGCCGCCATCTTGACGGAAACGTAATGGCGGCCACGCAAATGTTCAAAGCTTAAATCAAATTACGACTAACCTAATCATCCGATCTCTACCAAATTTTGCAACAACATACCTTTAAGGGGGGAGCATCCTTTGACCAAACTAATAGGTCATCAGCGTAATAGTTTGCGGATGGCGGCCATCTTTGTGTGAAAATCGATTCCCCCTATTAATTCGAACACGGTGCAACCGAATGGAACGAAATTTGGTACAGAGGTAGCACTAGCAAAGGGCACCTCAGTGTCATGTTTTATATCGCCGCCATATTGACAGAAACGTAATGGCGGCCACACAAATGTTCAAAGCTTAAATCAAATTACGATTAACCTAATCATCCGATCTCTACCAAATTTTGCAACAACATACCTTTATAGAGGAAGCATCTTTTGAAGAAATGAATAGGTCATTAGACTAATAGTTTGCGGATGGCGGCCATCTTTGTGTGAAAATCAATTCCCCCTATTAATTCAAACACGGTGAAACCGAATGGAACGAAATTTGGTACAGAGCTAGCACTAGCAAAGGGCATCTCAGTGTCATGTTTTATATCGCCGCCATATTGACAGAAACGTAATGGCGGCCACACAAATGTTCAAAGCTTAAGTTAAATTACGACTAACATAACCATCCGATCTCTACCAAACTTTGCAACAACGTACCTTTATGGAGGGAGCATCCTTTGACCAATCTAATAGGTTATTAGCCTAATAGTTTGCGGATGACTGTCATCTTTGTGTCAAAATCGATTCCCCCTATTAATTCAAACACGGTGAAACCGAATGGAACGAAATTTGGTACAGAGGTAGCACTAGCAAAGGGCACCTCAGTGTCATGTTTTATATCGCCGCCATCTTGACTGAAACGTAATGGCGGCCACACGAATGTTCAAAGCTTAAATCAAATTACGATTAACCTAATCATCCGATCTCAACCAAATTTTGCAACTACATACCTTTATGGTGGGAGCATCCCTTGACCAATCTAATAGGTCATTCGCCTAATAGTTTGCGGATGGCGGCCATCTTTGTGTCAAAATCGATTCCCCCTATTAATTCAAACACGGTGAAACCGAATGGAACGAAATTTGGTACAGAGATAGCAATAGCAAAGGGCATCTCAGTGTCATGATTTATATCGCCGCCATATTGACAGAAACGTAATGGCGGCCACACAAATGTTTAAAGCGTAAATCAAATTACGACTAACATAACCATCCGATCTCTACCAAACTTTGCAACAACATACCTTTATGGAGGGAGCATCCTTTGACCAATCTAATAGGTCATTAGCCTAATAGTTTGCGGATGGCGGCCATCTTTATGTCAAAATTGATTCCCCCTATTAATTCGAACACGGTGGAACCGAATGAACGAAATTTGGTACAGAGGTAGCACTAGCAAAGGGCACCTCAGTGTCATGTTTTATATCGCAGCCATCTTGACGGAAACGTAATGGCGGCCACACAAATGTTCAAAGCTTAAAACAAATTACGATTAGCCTAATCATCCGATCTCTAGCAAATTTAGCAACAACATACCTTTATGGAGGGAGCATCCTTTGACCAAACTAATAGGTCATTAGCCTAATATTTTGCGGATGACGGCCATCTTTGTGTGAAAATCGATTCCCCATATCAATTCGAACACGGTGAAACCGAATGGTACGAAATTTGGTACAGAGGTAGCACTAGCAAAGGACACCTCAGTGTCATGTTTTATATCACCGCTATCTTGACGGAAACGTAATCGCGGCCACCCAAATGTTAAATGCTAAAATGTAATTACGACCAACCTAATAATCTAGTCTCTACCAAATTTTGCAACACCATATCTTTATGTGGGAAACATATTCTGACCAAACTGCAAGAACATCAGCCCAATAGTTTGCAGATGGTGGCCAAGTATGTGTGAAAATCGATTCCCCCTATCAATTCAAAGGCGGTGAAACCGAATTGAACGAAATTTGGTACTGAGGTAGCACTAGCAAAGGGCACCTCATATTCATGTTTAATATCCCTATAGCACGTTGTATTTCAACAAGCTACTACAACCAACATTCAATCATACTCCTTGAAAAGGGCAAAGCGTTATAACAATACCCATGCATTTAGGAGAAAGTGGCTATATGTTCTTTCCTGAACATCTTGTTTATGCAAAACATGTTCTAAACCAATGCTTTTATATTTTAATTATTTTCGTGATTTCGTTAGTCGCGAACTTTGACTGTCTCTAGTGATCACATACGGTACTGTACCCATGTGAGTAATCTCGGTGGATAATATGCATCTGCCTCCAGCTAGCATCAGCTCTCAGGTGTGTACGGTAACCCCAATTTAGCAGTGCATATTTTGGATTTGAGGCTAAAAGGTATCAACTCTACAATGATAAGGCACAACTCTATTCTAAAACTTTAATTCAGTAAAATAAATCATGGCTTCAAACACAAAACAATACCCAAAAGCATAAAATAAAGCAAACAAAATTTTTACTTCCACAATCCACAAGTAAACAAATATAAAATCACAACAAAGTCATACCTAGCCATAAGGCTTTACCCTTCTGTGAACTTCACAAGGATATACTAGTGCGCTGATGCACCTACGACTTCAAAACAAACTGTACATTAACATAACAGTCATACACTGTGACTTCTTTAATATTACAACAAGGATTATTCCTTAAACCTCTTTATGTTAAACAATTATGTGTGCCGTGCGTGTTTTAATATTTTTCTTCTCACCACTGAAATGCTTTGCATGCATTTACCTATTTGGACGTTGCACCAAAATCAACGTGCAACTCCATATTTATGTAAGCTACCCCCTACACATCCTCCAATTATATGGTTTCACCGCATGCTGTCTGTGATTCCTAGATAAAACGTTACGTTATAGCTTATGTCGGATTGTACGATAGACTACCTCGCGCTCAAGGCGATTGGCATCTAGTAACCAACTACATGACTTGGCTCCAGTGACAGTACAAATATATCATGTAACTATTCGTCAGATAGCTAAAGTAATGAACCATCAGGATGAACTATAATTATCCATGTGTTCACAAATCACATGGCTATAATACTCAACATAACAATCTTGCATTATATGTCATTTCAACAAGGTCTAGAATCTCTTCCCTTTATAACTTGCCTGAGCGGCCCGGGTGGCTAGCACCGACCCTCGGCTAAGGAAGTCGCTACACAATAGAAAGTGGAATGGGTCGTTTCACCAATTATCTCGACCTTCCTAAAAGTTTGAAAGGCTCCCTCTCTAAGCAGCGAAGATTTACAAGACAAAATACTGTGTCCTGACCGACACACATGTTCCCAAAGGATCTTAATTGACTATTATGCCAACAGGTATTGAATGAGCTTTTGTAATTATTCCTACGTCGAGGATAATGATTAATTAATGGCCTCACATGGGTCCATTCAACATGAAGGTTCGGGGTTCGCAAGGCATGAGCCTGGCGGTTGACCGATGTCTCAAGTATAATATAGGCGCACAAAACCACTGTCGCCATGAGTTTTCGCTACCAACGAGCGTAAATAACTCCTCAATAAGTTCTCGGGAAATCATAGAGCTGCGAGGTGTCCTTGTTTCCTCGACTCTGTCAAGATTCCAGTCCGGAACACATTTCAATCCTTTCTTCAGAGTTAGGGTCCATTCACTAGAACTCTGGAATAAATAATATCTCCAACAATGTCCACGACATAGGAGAATTCATACGTAGAATAGACTATCTGGCCCCTAATGCTCCATGCTACGACACTCCGACCTATAATATTAAGAGAAATCTAACATTTACTCTATAAGCTTCTCAATTAAGCTGCAAATTCAATCCACTAAAAGCTCTTTCATTACTGGTATCATTACTGAATATATGCAATATTCTGATATAAAACTTCTTTCCATAATTACTGAAATGTAATCTCACTGTAACATCTTCCTGCTTAGATTGATAAGTCTTGCACTTAGCGTTAATAATTCTCGCTTACAACATTTATTTGTTTCCTGATGTGTTCATTCATACTCTTAATAACCATTATTATTATTATCATCATTTCTCACTGACATAAATGACCAAAATCATCCTTTATTATTATTATTATAAATCTCATTGACATAAATGACCAAAATCATCATTTATTATTATTCTCATATAAATTACCAAAATTTCCGACATAGCTAGACGTTTTAAACTCGAACAATCGCGTTCGTTGCATTTACATAACTGATTGCCATTCTTAATTCATAGTGGGAATAATTACTCCACTTAATGATGCAAATCAACATTTCAACTCTATAAAAATCAACTCAATACTGATTAAACATGGGGGATCAGCCTCCTAACTGATTTTTACTGGCCTCTATAAGGAGTTCACAATACCTTTACGGAATCACAGACATGCAGCGGTCCATACTTCTACATAATCATAACCATAATTTGTGGGGTACTTACATCTCTATAGGCATCTAAGGTGGCTCCGACCAATCATATTCTTCCATGTCGCCCGCCATAATGGGTTTAACGCGACATATTTCTCTTGTTTACACACATTTGATTACACATAATTTCTATCACCAACACGACACGTTGCATACCTTTCAGGAAGTTATCACTCCCCAAACATGTGAAACACTTCATCAAACACTACTTTAAATGATATTTTTACATATGCATTACACTGAACACTCGTCACTTTATACACACTTCAATGCTGAAATTCCCTAGCAGAGATCGAAATTGCAGGTGTCGACGGCATCTTACGTTACCAACTCCTGATTGAAAGTCTGGTTATCTGCTCTCGGAACTCTCCAACAGTTTATGACGATCATTACTCCTACAGTAAGCGTCCTGCGTTACATCAATACGCTGGCTCCCAAACATGAGCGTTAACATCTGGTACTCTCATGGCAATACCAAACACTTAGTAGAGTTTCTTTAGCGCATTCTATCGTAGTTACACATACACGATTAGTTAATACTATCCACACTGCGCTTAATAAAGTTCAACACTTTCACAAATAATTATATACAATAGTTCTACCGTTAGTCTATACGGTGCTTCGTAACTGAACACGTCATAGTTCGTGCTGCTGATTATGCCTGTATCACGACTATTATTCATACAAGCATGTTTACTGTTTCTTTTACACATACCAGTCTTTGTTCGGCGTCTTGATGAATAGAATCGTCATGCGTTTTGCCTTGACGAACTTGCTTCAACCTGGCTGTAGCTGACTGAAGTTTCACTCGAAGACTGCACGTAACTTATTTGAAGACTTCTGTATGCGGCTTACACGCTGTCTCGTACTGCTGCATATTAGCTGCATACTGATTGCAACTTATTGCCATTGTGCTACAATTGATAATTGAGTAAGACTGTAACTGGCTGTAACTGCGCTTGGCGGCATGTAGACTGAGCTTGACTGCGTCTCGACTGGCTTACAACTGAGTAACAACTGAGCATAGCTGAGACCTCCACCTGGGGTCTACTCCCTTATATCGGATTTCCACAGAAAGTAGAGCAACATCTTCCCGCGTAATCTTGGCTCCTCTCACAGCATGATTCAGGTCTTCAAACCATGATCACTGTGTTCCTCTTTCTTCACAGGTCCCAAAACTATCTGTGTGCAAAGGAATCGCTCGTTCAATTAATTAATATTAATTCCTTTCTCCATGGCGTGGGACGCTACCTAACGGGAAACCCCCGGCAACATCTTCACATCCATCCGCGAACAATGGTCGTTTTACAGTCCTTACGCACATCATTAAATATGCACCAATTTCGCAGGTAAAAGACTCTAAAATTATCTTCTTGCCAAGATATTCACCTGTGTGCAACTCTCATCTCGATTCGTTACTCCAATCACGAGTAATCAATGATTTTTCTGGGCATTTCTCCGCCCCTACTCTACATCCATTCTCCGTCGGGGAATAACTATGTCATTATTCAGGCCTCACCCCTGCTCCAGACGACATAATGGGGTCTCTGAGATGGACGTGGCTCCACTGGGACCAACCCACAATTCTGGGCCAATTAGTAAATGTCAGCTCTGCCCTCCTCTGTGCTTCAAGCCTCTAATAGCTTACACCAAATCGTCTTATAATGATATAATCTGCTCATTATTTCCTACATTATTTTAATAAATAATGCCATTTCATCAAAATCACACCCGTGATTAAATATACATTTCTTTCGAGGGGTTTTTACCAAGGAACTCCCTCTACAGATCTCTGGTTCGCTTCCTGGTGGAACCTTTATACTGAGATCACAGTCTCTGAGAACCATGTTCGATTCCAGTCAGCATAACCCCATCGGGTTCAGTACCTATTTCCATTTTCGTTAAATTAGACTAAAAATCTATATTAACACTTGTTGATATTCGAAGAACATTTGAGAATTATTGCGTCAATCGAAGCTCAAGGATGAGACACGCGCTAGTGTATTGGAGATTCTCTGCTGCCACATTGGAAGTTCAGAGTGACAAGGAACTGTAAATATCTGTACAATTTACTGTAATTGGTGGTTCTTATGATAACAAAACCATGATGAGCTTACATACATAGAGATACTCTATCTTAGACCAGAACGTTTTGTAGTGTCTAGCATTCTTGGCTGTCACCCCTGAGGTCTGAGTTCTATTCCGGCTTTTGTATATTTAATTCTTGTCTGAGGGTTGTATAGGTGTACGATCAGCCTCGTGACGCAGAACTGAGAAGAGGTAGGTTCGATTCCAACCTTAGCTTAACTAGACGTGATTTTCCATGGTTTCCCACTTTTGGTCCTGGCAAACACACTCACTACTATACTAGAGACAACACACTAATACAGTTTATTAGTCACACCCAAATACACGGGATTGATGACCACAATATACGAGCCCTATGTGAACCTGCAACAACTCTCTTCCTAATATACGATGCATTTTCATTTCAAACCAAAAGAGCTACTCAATGCCTGCAGATGCAACTCAGTAATTATCGAGGGTATGACGCACCCACATGTGCGTGCATTTTGTAGCATGGCCCAGATTTGGTAAAACTACTTTTCCATTAGGAGCATCAGGGGGAGAAGATCCTCACTTCGGAGGCAAATGTTAATGTAACACACATACAGAAGGAGGTGGTAATGGAGGAGAAATTGCTTCCCACTGTTGTGCCAATATAGTCATCAGGGATGCAGACATTATTCCAGGCTCGGCCAGAAAAGAAACTTTGCCAGCGAGAAGAACTTTCGCATGCGTGCGAAATATTCCAGGCAGCCAAACACATCCCATCTACCTTCGCTGCAAGGCTCTCTCCACTTCACCGCAGCTACAGAACCAGGCGACAAGAAACAAGCAGCTCAATCAAGATCACACGGTCAGCACCACTTTAAACTAACAAATAAGAATTTCTACTTTTCAGTGAGAAAAAGTTTAATTTACATGTTATAAACGAGCTCTTCTAAAAATCATGTTCCATTAACTCCTTTCGGTTTATATTTTAAGTGAACGACGATACAATTTCCGGAATAGCTGTATTTTAATTATTAAAATATTTTAAAATGTATGTTACTTTACACTTCCTCTACATTTTTATTTACAAAAAAAGATGAAGTAGCCTATCAAACCTGTGCTTCCAAAATTTCAAATTATGTCAATTTTTTAAGTTACTCTACTTTTGACATTACAGGTAAGTACTGTAATAGTGAATTATACTTTTACATAGACTCATTGAAAAATACAGTAAACTCCCGATTATCCGCGGAATTGACTGGCGCGGATACCGCGGATAATCGAATTTCGCGGATAAGCCGCAAAATTGCTGGTAATTGTTAAACAAAGGTCGAAGGCACTAAAAAACAACACACAAGTGCTTTAAATAAGTTTATTATACAATAAAAGGACGTACATGATAACAAAACTCAGTCGATGTTATGTGTGTTATTAAAAAGTCTTGTATACTGTTAAACAAAAAAAAATCTGTCATTTGCTTTTGCTTTTTCGTAGTGAAACACTTTTTCTTTATTTGTGATTTGAGGTTTCTCAACACCATTTGTCACAAAGTGATGCATCGTCTTGCTCTTCAAGGTATTGAAGAATCCTATCAATGTGTCCTAATGCTGAATCATGAGTCACGGTCCTCTGCATCTGCGTTTCCTCATTGTCTTCCGATTCCACCGATTCAATCCCTCGTACTTGATTTATGATGTTTTCATATGTGAGGTGCTCAAAGCCCGGTTAATTGGCATCACAATTTTCGAGAAATAATTTTCGGTTTCAAAACCTTTCTTTTTTATAAAAAAAAAAGTTCTCCTACAGGCACCGCGGATAATCCGCAAAGCGGATAAACCGCCTGCGGATAATCGAGAGTTTACTGTACTTCTTCTCGAAAGAGGATTTTATTATACAATGAGGAATTACAATAATGTAGTACCGGTATATAAACGTAAGTGTGAGTTTTGATAAAGGCTAAATGTTTATATTACCACATTGCCAAGGATATGACATTAGCCCATTCTTTTGCAAATTAAAAAAAATCATATTTTGTCAATTATAAGGGCATTATTGCATGAATTTTCGTTTGTTGTTGCTGATTCATTTAGGGGCTATATGACATCATGGTCATGTAGCCCCGTGTACTTAGGTGTGTATGGAATTTGTCTGATAACCTGTGTTATTGTAATGGATGTATTAGTGTGTATTTGTAATTCAGTTGAGGATTGGGTAGGAGGCTATTGTGGCCTTAATTGGGGACCATCCGGGCATTCACCCGGAGTAGAAGTGGGAAACCACGGGAAACCACTTCCAGGAAACCACCTTTTTACAGTTTTCCTCACGAGGCTGTGTGTATCCTGTTCCAGGCCTTCAGACCAGATTTAAATTTCTTGACAGAGTCGGAAATCGAACCTGGGCCCCCACGGTGACAGCCAAGAGTGCTAGCCACTACGCAACGAGGCGGAATGCATATTAGTAAATACTGGGTCGTCAAATTTAAGTCTCCCCTCCTATACCAATCAAGGCTCGGGAAGCTCTCGCACTGACACTCACTCGCTGGCTCAACTAGCAAGTTTGTGGTGAGTTTTAAAGAAGAGAAGGGATAGGTTGGTGGGAACAAATACTAAGACACCCTGGAAGCCAACATTCATATTG
Source organism: Meconema thalassinum (assembly GCA_946902985.2). NCBI lineage: Eukaryota > Metazoa > Arthropoda > Insecta > Orthoptera > Tettigoniidae > Meconema > Meconema thalassinum. The sequence goes on from OX336389.2 coordinate 1,170,014,136, forward strand.
GCAAATAAAATTAATACCAGGGGCTTCACGGTCATTTGAAATGGGCATGGTAAGTAGGCCAGGAAACATTATAATAATTAATAATGTTATTGGTTTTACGGTCCTTTTAACAACAGGGGCTTTTAGAGACGCCGGGATGCCGGATTTTTCCCCTAATGAGATCTTTAACGTGCCATTAAATCTACTAACTCGGCTCCTCACATTTGCGCACCTTCAAAAGCCCACTGGCTGTGCTAGGATCCAGGAAACATTCCTTGCCTTCAACAGTACATGATATGACCAACAGAATATAGAATGTAATGCTTTTTTTGGGAGAAACAGCTTTACATTAAGCATGTATACACAATATATGGCAGCGTGCAAACCTCGTTCTGCTGGTTTAACGGAAAGTTACGAAAACTTTGACAAAGATTCCCTGCTCATTCGCCAAAATTTATTGAGCCTGGTACATTTAGTTAACTTGAAAATGCTTTCATACAAAAGAACGCCGTTATTTGTCAAGCCTCTGGTAGGCCTGGTGCACACCTATTTATACTGTAAGTGGTAATTGTGTCTGGTGTGTCATTTGTTGTTGTTGTTGATTCTATTGGAGCTTTGCGACACCGTGGTCATGTAGCCTCTTGTACGCAGGTGTGTTTACGTACAGTAGAATATGTTTGATAATCTGTGACACTACGATGTCTGTACTAGTGCGTGCATTTTTAATCGAGGTAGGATTAGGGTAGAAAGTGGTCATGGTCTCACGTTAGGTACCATCCTAGCATATGCCTGGAGTAGAAGTAGGGAAACTACGGAAAACCACTTCCAGAATGGCTGAGGATGGAATCAAACCCGCCTTTCTTCAAATCTGCCTCACGGGGCTGAGTGTATCCCGTTCCAGCACTCAGACCAGGAATTACATTTCTTCTCAGAGTCAGGGTTTGAACCAGAGTCTCCGCGGTGACATGTGCGTTAGTGTGTGGATCCAACCATATAAATACCTCGAGTATAGGGTAATTACACCTAAGTAGAAGCCTAGGCTGAATTGGTTTTAAATAGGCTAATACAAATATAATATTGATTCCTTCGCTAAGCATGTAGTAATGTCGAAGAGTAGGCGTAATTTACAGTATAACCACGGTAATATTTTGCCAATGCCCATCCTGCCTCAAGCAGTGATTTTAAATTGACATCTTAATTTGGCTAATGAGGCTCAGTCCAGTTGGCGCCGATGAACAGGAAGTTTCCTCTCCGCAGTTTTCTCGACGCGACCTTTTAAAGATGGAACTCATATTGACAGCCCTAACTAATGACGACCAAATACTTCATATTTGTTCATTCTGTATGTAAAATGTACACAGAGCACCTGCCAATCGCATTAAGTTTCTTTATTAACGTTTTATTTCAGCGCAGCCAATTACCAATTTATCTACGTACAAATAGTTAGACATACCTGAGCTGGTTCTCATTTTCGCCGCTAGATGTCATATTACATAGCTGGAGTTCTATTAGTAGAAGATTTTCAGTCGGTCAGCACCAGTGTGCGCAAATAGATTAGGAGAGAAGTTGCGATTAATTTCCTAGGGAAGGGGAGGGAGGGGCGTGATGGCGCAGCGGTCAAGCTGTCGGTCTTTCACCACGGCGGACCGGGTTCGATTCCCGGTCAATGCATGTGATATTTTCAAAGTGAAATGCCATGTCCTGTGGTTGGTATTCCACGTAAAGAGGAGGACCCGTGGCTCATGATCTCGAGATTAACGGTCACGTAAAACTACAATCTGCCTTCCTTTTGCAATTAATTTCCAGGTGTCTAAAATAAAATACTTGACTAATTTATACACTTGTCACACAAATGGGGGAGGGGTTAATTGGATGAATTATTTCGTTCGTCAAGCAAACATCATCAGACCTATGCTTGGAATGGCAATGGACAATATAACTGAGTACCTGCTTTCGAGATACTTAGTATCTGCATGGAGGTGTGGGCTGGCTCTGTAAACAAAACAAGTCAGTGCATATCGTCAAGTCTAATCATGCAACCCCGACAGTGGGGACGATGGTATGTTTGCAGTACTTGATAAATGGACTAGATTTCTCATCGTTGTGCTGTGCTCTTGACATTCAGTACGAGGATCCTTGTTCGTTCCTAATATTTCTGAACAAGGGAAACTGTCAACGTGTCTGTCAGCCAACCATCCACCATGCTTGAGTATCCTGCAAATGCTTTGTATTCTAAATAGGGGAAATGGGATGGTGTTGACATGGTCAGTGTGACTAGCATTTGATCAATTACCGAGAGGGAAGAGGCCTTGGCGCCGAAATCCATTAATCAGTCAAGTCCTCGAAGAAAGAAAACAAAAGTCGTTGGGCTCGGAAACAAAATAGGTCGCCTCGGAGAGCCAGAACCAGATAACATCTGTGCTAAAGTGTCTCATTTGGAGAGCCATCCACCATCTCCATTGGGGACACTTCTTGCTGGCGTGTGGTAACTAAGCAGAAACTTGTCTAATTTGGAGATTTGTGAACATGAGAAGACATCTTTATATTTCTTCTCTAGTCATCGAAGGTGTTAGGAAGAGCTATGTACACAGGAAGGGACAGAAGATTTACTTGCTGGAAGGGCCCAGCTTGAATTCCAAAGCAGGTTTTCATCCAGACCGTCATTGTAATCTACGGTTGTCGCGACAACTTTTATCTTCTGCTTATTTCTTGCGTAATAAAATAGACCTATCATTAAACTGCTCAAAATGACAACCCTAAAACTGTTTCCGAATGTTGAAGAGGAGCTGATACACCTTAACCTCGTAGCTATGGCAAGACACGAGTGCATCCACTTCAGGGTTTCATTGACGTTTTCTTCCTGGGGGATAGAAGAAGTAAATTATTTCTTAACTATTAAATATCAGCTAATCTTCTGTTTTTTTATATTCCTTATTTTAGATTCTATGAACGATTTTGTATAAATGGTATATTTCGTCGTAATTGGCAACCCGAAGTGCTTGGGAAGTTATGATAAATGTACAAAAAGACACAGTTACACGTTATATAGACCACCCCGTGGTGGAGTGACTAGAATTATTGGCTGTTTCCCTGAGATCCGGGCAGGCATTGCGGTAGGAATAGATCTGTTATGAGCGTGCCAGGAAACAAGAGAAAATATGTGAACGTGAAACATCATCAAAATAAATTAGAGACTGATTTCAACGAAAATTTAAATGTGTAAGAAAATATATTATCATACTATTTTCACTGAACTGATTGTATGGAACCATCTTGGCATTGGCTTCGATTAGTAGCGGGAAAACAACGAAAAACTACTTCTAGGATGGCTAAGATGGAAATCCAACCCACCGCTTCGCAATTACATTTTCGATCTGCGCACTAACGATATTATCTCTTCAAGCCCTGTCACTAGAGATCATAATCAGTTAATTACTATCGCAATGAGAAACCGTATTCTCAGTACGCCCGATACTGATTTTATCTAGTGACGACATTTCGCAAAGGCCACGCTAGAGCTTCATGTCGGTGACTTACTTTGCCTTCGAGTTCAAAGGAGTCGTAGAGTAGAATTTTAGGGGGACGTGTGTAAAAACAAAACATTCTTTCGTGCACAATTTTTTGGACGGGTATGTCCTTACAATGTGATTTTTTGAAGTCAATTTTCATCTTATGTAAAATGCTTTAGAGATCACACATCTTGTATGATTATTAATATCTCCGTAATAAGTATTGATCGGATGGAACTATTTCAACGAAACTTGGTAAGAACTTCCTATTACCCTGTACGACTCCGAATGTGCCGTTCAAATTTTAATAAATGTCACTAGTCCTTCATGGTGGCCTCGTCAAGTTTTTCACCAGCATTCAGTATCTCCGAAAATATTTCTTCCGTCAACCTGAAATCTTGTATGACGATTGAGGTCACAAAAGTAAGTCCATGTATGTGACTTTAAGAAACCTGATGAGCGCAAAATCGACATGGCAGCCACGCAAATGTCAAATATCTAAATGTGCTTCTCTCGCGACTTAATCAATCGAGCTCATTAAAACCTGGTACGATAAATGTTCTTTTAATTTCCAATGTGTCAAGAATTGAACAAGAGATCCAACGACTATGAGTTTACAATTTTTGTTTCTTTATTACACAAAAAATTACCTTCTTTTCAACATATCTAAATTACTCGCAGTGGGGAAACCCTAGACACTTTGTTAGTATATTTTTTCTGTACGTCATTGTTATGATTCATGCACAATTTGCTCGTTAAAAAATTCATAAATGGTAAACTATATGCCTGTGGAAGTGTACATGTAAAATTATAGTCATCTATTGAAGAATTTCCACGACACATCCAATTATTCCTTGATGAGTCTAATGTGTACCTATGTGTAATAATTGTATACCATGGCTATGAAGCTAGATGGTTGTTCAATCAGACAGAACGCAATACAATGATGACGTATAGGTGAAGAATTGAACTACAGTGTTTTCCATGAGGTAGTCAGTCTCTAGAATATGTTAATCGCACATGGTTCAGTTGTGACCATACCGAAGAAAATAAAGTAATATTTATGGCCGGACTGTTCATCTGGGTGCATCCCAAAGTGTATAAAACACTGGATGCAAAAAGGATTAGCAATGATAGATTTGTGGGTCATGTCCTTTCCTCCACACTCGCTATTAAGGTGCTTTTGTTTAGAATCGTTAGAGACGGCTAGATTACAGTAGTGATGTTGGTGTTTGTTGTTTATAAAGGTAAGGAATCGATATGATCTGTCCCATATGTAGTCTACGTAAAGTAAATCGTCAAGATGTTGCAAGAAGGCGGCCATGCCTATTTAGATGGGGCTGTCCTGGAAATTTCTGGAGTAGAAGATGGGAAACCACGGAAAATCATTTCGAGGATCACCGACGGTGGAGTTCAAAGGCACTCGTCTTACGAGTGTGTACGTTGACTGGGCCAATGACTTCCGTGTTAATAAGCAGTACTACCAAGCTTGGTGGATTTAAGTGAATACGAAAACATGAATAGGTTCGTAGAGTGTCAAGATGCTATTTCTTTAAAATTAATATACTTGGTAGCTGAGGTCATTTTAGGGTTATTATTATTATTGTGCATTATTATTGCTATTATTATTTTTTCCTTACTGAAACATGCCAATTTGTTATAATATTGATAATGGGCATTAAACATGTTATTCGATTCAGAAATAAGTGATTGCAATGAATGTCCTGCTAATAATCACTGGTACCATCTGTAAAGAATATGGAATATCACTGGTCATAATTTAAAAAGTAAATGCTAAGCTGGGAGTAAACTCTGATGGCTACTTTCTAGACCAGCCACTCAATATGCTGAAGTCTCACGAAGTGAACGGGTAAGGGGGAGACGGATGTTCCAGTGCTACCCATGGACAGAGGATCAGTACGTTCCAACCGTGCTTACAGACTGAAGCCTGAGAAGCACACAAGCACAGTTAAAAGTATTTATTATAACTATTATTATTATTATTATTATTATTATTATTATTATTATTATTATTATTATTATTATTATTACTGACGGACTCGTAGTAAAGGGGTGGTACGATATGTCTCTTACCTAGGACTCCCGGGGTTTGATTCTCTTCTCTACCAGAAATTTGAAATCTGACGTGAGGACTGGAACGGGGTGCACTCAGCCTTGTGAAGTTTGAGAAGCTCTTCGATATGAGAAGTAACAACCTACAGTCTAAAACCAAGCTCAAATTGCTAAAGATGTCGCCATGCTGGTCATGCGTTCCATGCAATGCGCAGGCCATAAGCTGGGAGACAGTTATCCTTCGACCTGCGCTCAATCACAGGATTAATTTATTATTATTATTAATTTATTATTATTTTGCTATTGTTATTATTAGACTTATTATTATTACTATTATTACTACCTTCATTGTCAACTTCATTGCTACCGGTCATGCGTGGTGTGAGAAGGAAGGCACTCTCTTTCCGCACTGGATGGTGAAATGTATGCTTGTTTTAAAAGGACCAGCCCAAGACTCGGTTGAGCAGTTGACAAACGAATTGCAATGGTAAGAAGAATATATTGTAAATGACAGGAAGATGAGCATTATACTTCTGTTTTGATAGATGGTTTAACTGCTCTTAAAATCATGCGCTTCAACATAGACGTAAACAAAGCAATACAGGAAGAATGCAATATTTCTCCCAGTTGAATAAAATTGCAATCCAGTAATTGTATTGTCCTGTTTCTTAAATTGCCGTTCTTAGTAATGAGCTACAACAGTAGATAAATTGCCTCAATTGTCGGAACAATGGTCGTATTCCATTTGGTTACAGTCTCCTCATAGCCCAAGTTCTAATGACAACTACAAGAAACTGACGAAAGCATGACATTATCTCAAGACGTTAAGTCCTAAGTCGTGAAAGGCTAAATTTTGTTTTTCTCGAGGCTGATCACAAAATTCGAAATATACGATACGTTGTCAGCAGATGCGTATCTAGGAAGGAGCTCTGTTCATAAACATAAAACAAAAGTAGTCATAAACTTACATAATCATGATCCTCGACGAGTTTTTAACCTCGCAATAAAGTGATATTAAGTCTATATTTCAATTAAATTACTTTTGTTTACAGTGATACATAAATAATAGATTTTCATTTGGTCAACACGTTAATGTGCTAAATTAAATTTGGTGGACGACAACAATTATTTATCACACTTATCAACCTGGAAAAATAATATGTATTAATGATACATTTTACACTTCGTTACCCTCTTCTCAAGACGAGTTTTACTTGGATGATATTTAGCGTTCATCAGAACCTGTTCACTTAAGACTCTTTTAAAAGAAATCTTAGGTATGTGTATAAAACATACGCACAATAATATACAATTTTCGCACGCGAATGTTGTGCTAATCAATCTGTCAACACGATTGTACCCAATTGTAATGGGTGTTATGCTCTAAACCTGAAAGTGTTAGTGATAGTAGCTGCACAAGAACGGATACCATGCTCAAACAACCAGCTAATTTATTTAATCAATGCCAAGATACAAAACACCAGCCTGAACATTTACTAGCTATCACAGATAACACACTGAACAAGCAAGTCTGCAGCTCAATAGCCTCCAACAAAAACTTTAAAAAAATCGCACAAAACTAACAATCTTGAAAAGTTGCGTACTGTAAGTTTACAATAAACTTCTGTAACTAAATAAATGTACTTACCGGGTGATTCAGCAGCCCCTTCAAATATCGTCTGCTGCAACCCAACTAACGCGTGTTGGCAGGAAGGTCGATATTTCTCTGCTTGCATCCCGTATGGTACGAATGTACTGCAAGCATATCCCGCAAACCATACTGAACCCTCCTATATTTCCCTCTTATTAATATATAGGCAAAACGATGGAAAAATAATGGGCTTCTGTATCTTTTGCAGGATAAGCTTGCAGCACATTAGTACCATACGGGATGCAAGCAGAGAATTATCGACCTTCCTGCCAACACGCGTTAGTTGAGTTGCAGCAAACAATATTGGAAGGGGCTGCTGAATCATCCGGTATATTGTAAATATTTTCACGCACATATTTGTAGATATAGATTTAATAGCCTGAGTGGAAGACATCTGATGGTGATCGTTTGACGATCGAAACTAGTCATCTAAGTGGATTAATCATAAAATTATTTATTTTCTAACATACACTTTTATTGCAAATTCTCTATGCAGTACTAACAAACGATAACTTAACAGTCATTATTACATATCTGTTAAGTCTACTTTGAATCCTATGTTTACTTTTCGGAATACCATTTATTGAATCACCTACTTAGTCTATACGATTTTTCTAACTGTCTGAAAGCTCCCCCAAAATAATATCTGCTACTTGGAGGTCCAATACCTGCACCTTATGAATGAGACTCCACGAGTTCAGCCAGCCTTCACTCCCGTATACCAGAATGGGTGAGTCATGTCGGACAAGTTTAGCAAGAACGCAAATAGGTACTTTTAAAACTAGATATTCCTATCTGCTTCTCTTTCGATGAATGCGTCAACGGGAGCCAAATAATATCACATGGTCAGTATTAATACCGAATAAATAGGCTACATACAACACTTGCATTTAAAAGCATGAAATTCCTAAAATAGAAAGCTCATATAACCTTACTTAAGAGAAAAATAAATTTATAGTATACATTCGAAATTACACGTAATTTATGAAATAAGAATTCATATACAGTATAACATAGCTGTAGGCTATACTTCAAGAATCCACTTACATTGGGCGTGACAGTAACAGTATTCTCCTTCCCCTCGTATGGGAGTACTGTCTCCTCTTACGGGTGACATGTGGTGCAAGAAGGCATGCTGCTGAGTATAACATCTCTGACTTACACGCACGGCTGGTATTGCGAAGCAAGATTCTATAATAGATTATTTCAATTTTCTGCATATTATGCTCCTTCACATTGAAGCTCATAAAGTAATTCCTCTATAAGCCAAATATTGTAAGTTAGTTCAAGTAATATGACTCACAAGTAATGACAGGGCAGATCTTTCTTGTCCTTCGGTTGCTGATAATTTAATGGAAGTTCAGCCACGAACATGTCGTATTGTTCATGATATTCTGCAAGCGAATCCTCGAATCTTTCAATTACTTAACAGACGATTAGTAGTCAGGTAGATGAAAAATAACGCATTGAAAAACATTTATTTATTCAGATCTCCGCAAATAATTTGAAGTAGGTTTGCCGATCTTTCCATTAACCTGTGGCAAGCCAAACAATGTAGTATATCATAGTATTTTTAGCCTATTTTCATTTATGAAGAAATAGGCTTATGAGTCACCTTTTGTCCGTGTGTGTGTATATATGTGTGTATATGTGTTTGTGTGCGCGTCCATGTGTGTGTCCCCCCTAATAACTTCTAAACGGCTGGAGCGATTTCATTGAAATTCAGTAACGACGTAGTAACACTTAAGTCGACCCCGACCGTGCCCTTTAAGTGTTACTACGTCTCACCAGTCCAACATGGCGGCTGTGCGAAATATTTCCCCGGCATTCCATACCTCAGAAATGATTACTCTATCACCCTGAAATTGTGTACGGTGATAAAGAGCAATTCTAGACGTTCACCTATGTGCCTTTCAAAAGCCAGTTTACTACAAACCGAACATGGCGGTCAAGCGAAGTTGAAACATTTAAATAGACTTGTTTGTTGTTTGAGTCTTCAGTCTATTGACTGGTTTGATGCAGCTTTCCATGCCTCCCTCTCCTGAGCTAATCATTTCATCTCTACATAGCTACCGCACCCTACATCTGAGGCAATCTGTATAACATACTCTAACCTTGGTCTACCCCTACAGTTCTTGTCCTCGACCCTTCCTTCCATAACTAAGCTTGCTATTCCTGGGTGTCTTAGTATGTGTCCTACCAACCTATCTCTTCACTTCATTAGCAGTCGCCAGAAACATCACTCCTCTCCCACTCGTCTTAATACCTCTTCGTTTGTAACCCTATCTACCCATCTGATCTTCATCATTCTCCTGTAACACCACATTTCAAACGCTTCAATTCTCCTCTTTTCTGCAGCACCAATAGTCCAAGTTTCACTCCCATAGAGTGCCACGCTTCAGACAAAGGCTTTCAAAAATGTCTTCCTAATACCTAAATCTATATTCGATGTCAACAGATTCCTTTTCAGTAGAAATGCTTTCCTTGCCTGAGCCAACCTACTTTTTATATCCTCTTTGCTTTTTCCATCACTGGTTATTTTGCTTCCTAAGTAACAGAAGTCTCCTACTTCCTTTAGTTTTCCCCTGCCAATTTGATGTCCATAGAGGTTCCTGATTTATTGCGACTGCATTCCAATATTTTTGTTTTACATTTATTAATTTCCATCTTGAATTCTTTCCTCAAGACGGAGTCCATACCATTCCAAAACTCATTCAAATCCTCAGGCGTGTCGGCGAAGATGACGATGTTATCAGCAAATCTCAGAGTTGAAATTATTTCTCCTTGAATCTTCACCCCCACTTTAAATTTCTCTCTAATTTCCTTAATTGCTTGTTCAATGTAAAGATTGAAGAGTATTGGTGATAAGTTGCAGCCTTGCCTCACACCTTTCTGAATACCAGCTTCTCTCTCATGTCCATCAGCTCGAATGACTGCTGTCTGGTTTCTGTATTGATTGTAGATCATCCTCCTATCCCTATACTTTATTCCAATCATTTTCAAAATGTCAAATAATTTAGTCCAATCAACGTTATCAAAAGCCTTTTCTAAGTCTACAAATAGACTTTTCTTGTGATTTAACCATCCGAACGCAGTGAAACTTGGTACAGCAAATGACTATACAAATTGAAATGCACTGATATCTAATTTAGTTCAATTGTTTACATCACCTCAAGAGGGTGGCTGTGCGCAATTTTAAAATTAAGTTCTTATTTCGTGTGTTCTAATCATGCGATCGAAATCAACGTTTGAATAATGAACGTGCACAATAATCCTCATCTAATAGTACATAATTCTATGGCCTACAAACAGTATATTAAAATCTAACATGGTGACCATCCGAAATATTTAGACGGTTCTCAATTTCTATTAAACTATCACAACAATCGAACTGACATTTTGTATGCGTATAGAGGCTATAAACATAAGTTCACCAAAGGGACGTTCAGTAAACCTGATGAGCACTAATCTAACATGGTGGAGACGCGAAATTTAAATATTCACATGGACATTTCTCACGATTTAACCATCCGAGTGCAGTGAAACGTAGTACGGTATATGTCTAGGCTATATAAATTTTAATCCACTGGCTTCTAATTCATTTAAATTATGTTCATAACCACAAGGTGGTGGCTGGGCGAAATTTTAAAATCTCGTTTATATTTCTTGTGTCCCAATCATGCGACAGAAGTTTGAATTAAACACATACACACTAATCCTCATGTAATAGTACTATCTCTAAGGCCTATATATAAAAATCTAACATGGTGACCATCCGAAATATTTAGACGGTTCTCAATATCTACGAATCTGTTACAATAATCAAACTGAAAATTTGTATGTTGATAGAGGCAATTAATACAAGGTGTCCGGGTTAAAGGTATAATAATATAAAATTTAATAACTTGAGAAGTAGTCGAGATATTTATTGGAAGTTTGTTTCTACAACTAGGGTAACTCAAAATGTTTTCTGTGTAGGATATGTGAAAATAGGCTGTTTAGTTCTTCACTTGTTAAAAATACCAGGATGGGAGAGTCATGTTGGACAAGTTTATTAAGAACGCGAATAGGTAGTTTTAAAGCTGTGTTACTTTGCTTGGATTACGTTAACGGGGGCCCAATTACTCCACCTATACCTTAATAAACACTGATCAATTTATGAGCGTCGTACACGATACACTATAACAAAGTTGTTACATTGTGTCATTCACCGCATTTAGTACTTTTTTCAGTTCTAGTTCAATGTATCCCGTTCGAGGTTGTTGCGGACAAATAATACAGGAACGGTAATCACAGGTATTTATTACACAGCCTCATCGGTATCCTTACGTTTAGAGTGATAAAGCCATCGGTTGAACAATCAAAGCGCACCGCTGGTCACTGAGAGCTGGAAGGTTTTACATACTTTATGGGAATCATTAACTTTATTAATATACAGCACAATGGTCCCTGAATAGGAGATTCTATCGATTTACATTATGAACAACGGTATAAATGACACAAAGCGATCAATTCAATGAAAAATTGCCTGCCCTTTTGCTTCAACATTGTAGTTGGTTTCATGTAAAATTGATATATGTTATAGTTTATAAATGCAAGTCATGGAGGAGCTCAGCATGAAGTATCTATCACAATGTGAAGTGGAACTCATTTTCAAATGCATATCCTGCAAGCAAGAAGCACCGGTGTGGAACGAGGAAGTAGCATGATTACAGGAAATTGTCACTGAACACACTTTATAGCAAATCACTTACATTGTTTGGGTAGCGACTATACCAGAGTGGGAAATGTCGTAGTCCAATGTGTTGAGGCGTAAATCACTTTGAAGGCAAACATATGTTATTGACATTGATATGGAGTGTTCTTAGGAACAAATATGAGCATCGGTAAATATGATTATATGTAATAAATAATTGAAAATACCTTTTATCATTCACGTCAAAAAACCTTTGATATCCGAGTTTGAGCAGGTGTTATGATACTGGCAGTTGTTGTTGTTGTTAATTCATGCTTAGGATATCCTTGAACATCAGCCCCGTGTACTAAGGTGTGTGTGTTCAATTTGTCTGATAACCTGTGATTCTGTGGTGAATGTAGTAGTGTGTGTAGATGAAACTATTAGGGACAGGAATGGGGTAGGTGGCTCGGGGCTTTAAATAAGGTACTATCCTCAGATTTTACTGGAGGCAGTGTTGAAATATCCGGTGAAAACCACACTCGGGATAGCTGCCATCAGCGCCGGCATTCGAACCTTCGATCTCCAGATTTGCTACATCTCCCCGTACTGAGCGATTTAACTCGCATGACCACGGCACGGGGTTATGAAACTCGCGAACAATAGTGTTCTCACAAGTCCTAGATTATATTCCTGAGATTGACAGCGGCCATCCTGAGTACTGGTTTCCATCTCCTAGCTTCTGAAATAAACAGCTACAATGCAGAACATAACATTGGAAGATAGGAAGCTTGTAGTTTACCATGACCGTTAATGTCGCGATCACGAGCAATGGGACGTCCTTCTTCCATGGAATCCGACCCACAGGATGCAACATTTCAGCTCAAAAATCTCATATAAATTAACCTGGAATCAAACGCGATTCGCCTTGGTGAAAGGCAACACAACCCCTCCCTCCTTCCGAGGGGTGAATTGGTGAAGGTATACCCGGTATACGATTGAGGCCTTAACGACAGTTGTATCAATTGAGAGCCAGAGGCATCGAGGGGATTAGTTCCGTGAACTTGGATATGTGTAGAATTTTTCAGACAACTTGTGTTACTGTGGTGTCGACAGTAGTGTGTTAATTTGTAATTCGGTCTAGGATAGGAAAGGAGGTGGCTCTGGACTCAAGTTAGGACCCCAAAATGTGCATGGAAAACCACTTCAAGGATGGCTGAGGTTGGAATCACTACTCAGTTTTGCCTCACGAGGGTGAGTTTACCCCGTTTCAGCCCTAGATCTGGTAGTGCCGGGAATCGATCGCAGAGCTCAGGGGTGACAGCCCAGAATTTTAACTAGTACACCATTGTGTGGTCAACATCCCATTTACCTGACCTGTGTGTTTAAATGTCAGCTGATGGACGTTGTGTTGACTGCAGCAGTGTGTGTAACAGTAATTACTGGAGTCTAGGATTAGAGTAGATGCCCTGAAATAAAGTGCCATTTTGACATTTTCTTTAGGGGAACACATTGGTTAATCCACATTGTTTATGAATTACACTTATGCACAAATCTAAGTGAGGAGGTTCTGATGATGATCGCTTGACCATCGAAACATGCCATCTAATTAAGTACCCCCCCCCCCCATTTTTGTACACAAAAGCGTGTTATTTTGGGTTCAATAACTTATGTTATACTTCTCACAGTTTAGGGTGAATAAATACTTAAAACTCAGCAATTCTTCTAGGTTTGTGCCATGACATGTGTGGGGTCTCGCCTAGGACACCAAGCTGGCTCATCAGTGGACTCTTGGTGTCCCCGCTTGGACCCCCACAGGAGTAGCGAACTGCGCGCTACCTCCCTGTATATGAAGTGCAATTGCACCACGAGAAGCAGAAGCTCAAGCAGCCTTAACCTCCCTATGACATGGCACAAACCTAGAAGAATTGCTGAGTTTTAATTCACTGGCCGTGTAAGCCAAGCTTATATAAATACTTGTTTCCCGCCCAATGTAATTGGGCACAATTTGTGTTGACCGACTGAAAAGCTATCTTTAATAGTTGTACTGTGTGACCTAGACCACTTGTCTAGTGTACACTGGTGGGTATTGATGAACAAGAAATTGACTGTGAAAATATTATAGCTGATATCTCACTTATGGGCTTAAGAATGATGGTTATCAACATTTGCGAGTGTGTGTTGAGTCTATATTATGCCCTGTGTTATTCTGTTGTCCCTAATATTATATGTAATTGTAAAACGGGATTAGACAGGGAAGGAGAAGGCCTGGAGTAAAAATGTGAAATCATGAATAATATCTTATAGCAGTGTTGAGGTGGTAATCTAACCATCTGAGTTAACCTCACGAGGTTGATAACGGACCATCATGAAAGAGAAATCTTCGATCTAGTAGAAAGTTTGCATCTGCAGACGTATTGTTCAGATCTCAAAGAAGAAATCTGTGGTGGTACATGGTCTCCAAATTTAGTGAAACTGCCTCCCGAGGCCTCAACCCAACATAATAATAATAACAGTAGCAGTAATAATAATTATAATAATAATAAGACATGTGGCCTGCGAGTAAGTCTGGTGCAGGCCATTCAAGTTGCTGCCCGTGGGCCACCTGTACCTCGTAAGTAGGATAAATTGATGGTGGAAACGGCACAAACATCCAGTCCTCAAACCAGAGGTATTAATCACAAGAAATTAAAATTCCCATGGCCCGGCCAAGAATTGAACCCGTTACGCTGCAGGCTGTCACATGGCATATTAACCTTGTAGCAATGGAGTTGGATAATAATAATAATAATAATAATAATTATTATTATTATTATTATTATTTTAGTTGCTCTCCTAATGTCAGATGTATTTGAATATCGCTTCTTACGTAATCTCAGTGGTAATATAAATTTTGACTTATGAAAAATTCAGTATGTTCACCCTGAGATGGCTTCGGGCACGTACCACCAAGCTGAGTATGTGGTGAGGTCTTCTGTAGTAACTTACCTCTAAACAAGAAGTACCGTCCAGTGAGCTATTGTCAATTTGTGGTCCCCATTCTCTATGTCAGTATCGTGACCATTCAGCAAACTAACCATGCTGCTGGAGTGACACCATTAGATATTCAATAAATAAAATGTTGATAAATGACTCGTTATTTATCTAACATGATACTGGCTGTAGACCCATATCAGTGACTATACAATACACGGAAACTTGATACATATCATGAAGCTGCTTTGAAGACTACAAATAAGGCAGCAGACATTACAATAGCTGGCTGACCCTCGTCCAAATGACAAGCATGGCACTGAGTTGTATTATACCAGCCAGATGCTTCCACAACCATTCCCATTTAACACAGGAAACAATATGATTGCAGGAATGTGCCCGCGTCTGTGTTCGAAGATCGCTGATTCTATTCCCGTCCGAAAAAGTCGGGTTTTTGAAGAGCCGGAAAAATCTACGGCACACGAAGCCGTAGAATGTCGGCTCGTAAAAAACTTCTTGTATCACTTTTGGCGATTACAATACAAAATTATCAAATCTCAGCCACAGGTGGGCCAACAGACTACTGGTTTCACTGGTGTTGTTTCATTTGAGAGGCTTGGACATCATGCTATTTAGCCTCATGTACTTGGGTGTGTGTAGAATTTGTCTGACAATCTTTGTTATTGTGGTGTATATTAGTAATTCAGATAAGAATTGGGAAAGAGGCGGCCGTGACCTTAAGTTAGGAACTAACCCGGCATTTACGTGGTGTAGAAGTGGAAAACCACGGAAAACCAATTCCAGGATGACTGAGGTGGGAATTGATCCCACATCTGCTCAGTTTTGCCTTACGAATCTGAGTGTAGGCTACCCGTTCTAGCCCTCAGACCAGAATTAAATTCCTTGCCATAGCTGGAATTTGAACCCGGACCTCCGGGGAGTCAGCCAAGAATGCTAGTTGCTACACCACGGAATAGTTTTGGTAAGAATGAAACCATACCCTTAATCTTGGGGTGTAGATCGCCTTATTGGTTCTAACTTCATTCATTCATTCATTTATTTGCAATGGGGGGAGTGTCCCCCGGTGGCAAATTGGATATACATAACAAATAAATAATTATACATAACAATTCAATAACAATTATACAACAATTAAACTGGAGTATTTACACAAATAGTCAGTCTTTTCTTAAACACACCTATATGTTTGGGAAAAGGCTCTAAGACTGCGGCAGGTAGAGAGTTCCAGTTATCAATGGCACGGTTTACAAAAGAATATTTACCATAATTTGTTCGCTGTGGTCGGCCCTTAACTTTGAAAGGATGATCGCTCCTACCCATGTAAGTGGGCTTTCCCAATCGTTTGCTAAGCTCACCCCATGCTGGTTGATTTGTATACGTGTTGTACATAGCGCAGAGTCTAGATTTCAACCTCCTAGCCTCCAGTGATTCCCACCCAAGTTTCTTTAACATACGGCTCACACTGCTCCTGGGATTAAAGTCACTGAGCACAAATCTAGCGGCCTTTCTTTGTACCATTTCCAACTCATTGATGAGCCCTACTTGATATGGATCCCAAACCGCCGAGGCATATTCCAGAATAGGTCTTACAAGTGACAAATAGCCTAATTCTTTAGCAGAGGTACTACTTCCTTTTAATACCCTCATTACAAAGTGCAGGGATTTGTAAGCTTTTGAAACTACACATCCTACATGACTACTCCATTTCATATCATTCCTTACGTGAACGCCCAAATATTTGCAAGAATCTTCTTCTACAAGAATTTCCGAGCCAATGTTATATTGAAAATCCTGTCTCCGCACATTCCCGATTTTTAAGAGACTACATTTTCTTGTGTTTATTTTCATTTTATTTTCAATTGCCCACTTATAGACCAGGTTCAGGTCCTCTTGAAGCACTGCATTGTCTTGTGAGTCATGTATCTTTCGATATATTACACAATCATCCGCAAACAATCGACAGTCACTGCGAATCCCATTTGGTAAGTCATTTATAAACGCCAAAAATAACAAAGTTCCGATTACGCTGCCCTGAGGGATACCCGACGTTACGGTAATTTCATGCTTCGACTTTCACTTTCTGGGAACGACCCGTCAAAAATTCTTGGATCCATAAAATTACTCTTCTATCAATCTTGGTCGAAGCTAATTTATGGAGTAGCATGTCATGCGGCACGACATCAAATGCCTTCGCAAAATCTATAACTACGGCGTCGACTGAGACTCCATGGTCTAACGATTCGCTAATGTCTTGAAAAAGTGATAGCATCTGACTCTCGCATGAGTAACCTTTCCGAAATCCATGTTGCCTATCATTAAACCATGATAATGTTTCCCACTGTTCCCTTAAGTAGTCGCAAATGAGATGCTCCATCTGTTTACAAAAAAATATCTATATACTTAAAATATCTATATTATTATTATTATTATTATTATTATTATTATTATTATTATTATCATTACTATTATTATTATTATTATTATTATTATTATCAATATTATTATACCGACAGCATTGGCTACGCTCGCTAAAGCGCAGCGTTAGGTCATGGGGCCAAGCTCTCTGCTGACTCGGTAGACGCGTGGGTTCGAGCCCCACCGTCGGCTGTCCTTGAAATGGTTTTCCGTGGTTTCCCATTTTCAACACCAGGCAAATGCTGGGACGGTACCTTCTAGCAGGCCACGACCGCCTCCTTCCACATCCTTGCCCAGTTTCATTCATCTCCATCCATTCCATCTCTCATCCCGACGCGCAGGTCGCTCGCTGGCGTCGACTAGAATGACCTGCACTTGGCCTCACTGGAGGCCACACGAAAATAATAATAATAATAATAATAATAATAATAATAATAATAATATATATTATTATTTTTATTTCCTAGAGCCTCCGTGGCTTAGGCGGCAGCACGCCGGCCTCTCACCACTGGGTCCGTGGTTCAAATCCCGGTCACTCCATGTGAGATCTGTGCTGGACAAAACGGAGGCAGACAGGTTTTTCTCCGGCTACTCCGGTTTTCCCTGTCAAAATTTCATTCCAGCAACACTCTCCACTATCATTTCATTCATCTGTCATTCATCTAATCATTGCCCCAGAGGAGTGCGTCAGGCCTCGGCAGCCGGCACAGTTCATATCCTCGCCGCTAGATGGGGGGCTTCATTCATTCCATTCCTGACCCGGTCGGAGACTGGAAGCAGGCTGTGGATTTTCATTTCATTATTTTTATTTCCTGCTACTGAAGCTGGAGATTACACGAAGCAGGGATGGAACCTTCAAGTGTGCTGATAACGGGATATTACAAGGTGTGTGTTATGATTAGGGCTCGGATCGATATGCTCGATAAAACCTCCAGATATGCTCGAAAACCATGTGTTTTATGCTCGATAGATATGCTCTAAACCCCATTATATGCTCGATAGATATGCTCGAAAAAGTCATTATATGCAGTTAAATATGCAGAATATGCTCAAAAAACAACTATAGAAAGGAATGTGAAACGAAAAAACCAATAACATACCTTTATATACGAGCTTCATTTTCTAATTGTATGTATGATACACTGCAATATACTCGCATTCAAGTTTTTCAAGTATATATAAGAGAAGTTCTCTTATACAAGTTACAGTTTAAAAGTTCATTTACAAAATGTTCAGAATTAGGCGAGTCAATGAAGTAGATCTGCATTGGTCTGTACAACAAGAATTTTTTCTATGTTTTCAGTTTTGAATAATTTTCTTAAATCAATCAATAAAAGTTTCAATGACGAGAACGCCCTCACTAAAGGTTAAAAACCTGCGGTTCTATTATTCGCACCAGATAGTCTTTTTAATAATTATTTCTGTTTTCGAACCTTAAGAATGGTCAGGGCCCAAATTCGGAGGGGGGGGGGGGGGAGAGGGAATTCGAAAAAGTAAAAACTATTTAGACGAAAACTAAAAGAATATGCATTTATATGCTTCTATTCTGAAAACCGCGGTTTTATGAATTTATATGCTCCATAAATTTCAATTCTGTTGGTCCCAGAGAGGTGAAAATACCACCGAAAGGCTTCTTTCAATGTGTACTATTCAGGAAAAAAATATGCAAATATGCTCGAATCCGAGCCCTAGTTATGACTTATGAGGCTCTGACATTCTAGCATGAGCACCAGAGATAATGAGGATGTGATGAGGGTTTCTGGAGACATAATGGATATGTGAGAGAAATGAAGACTGGGAAAAGTTATTTTGAAAGTGTTGGTTAGGGAAACGCTGCTTTGATTTCAGTACTTGCATGGGATCACATGTTATTAATGTATTATTCACTTACAGTTGTGAGGTCCGAGTGACAGTTCGAGAATCTCTATAAATAAAGTAAGCTTTCTGTCCGAGCATTTTGATATTTGGACCACAAGTTTGTATTTATTCCGGATGAGGTGACTAATGACCAAATATACACTCTGAAGTTAATTTTTGTCTGTTTGTCGTGTTGGCATCAAAACTATTGGACCGAATGGGATAAAAACTCGTAAGCAGAAGGCCTCCTGAAAACAAAACTACTGGCTGCGAGGCACAGTGGTAACGTTCTCGCCTGCTGTTCCCAAGGTTGAAAGATCGAATCCTGGCGCACTCAGCTGGCATTTGATGGTGCGCAAATGCGAGGCAGCCGTGTCAGTAGATTTACTGGCACGAGTAAGAACCGCTTTGGGGCAAAAAGCCGGCACCCTGGAGTCTCTAAAAGCCCCAGTTGTTAAACGGGATATAAAACCAATAACATTATTATTATTATTATTATTATTAAAATAAAACTAAGCAACAAATTATTTAACACTAGTGGTGAGGGGGTTATGTGGAAGCTTTAGATCTCGACAGTGGAGCAACTGGGCTTGAAATAACGTGAGATGAGAAGGATAACTTCTTGACATTAATGTTTTCCAATTCTGTTCTAATGTTTGTGCCTCAGTCAATCAAGATATTCTCACTCACTTCACACGGGCCGTCAAGCGAGTCAATTCGCGCTCAATTGGTGCTCCGTCTCCGGTCAGGAATATGGATGATCGATTCTCATCAGAATAATTACTTTATCTCTAGCTTCACTGGTATTTCGTAACAAAGTGCGTATGTGTATGTCTAGGCCTCATTATTCCCGTTTTCAACGGGGTCGGGGATGAGATGCGATGCAAGTCTATGTGGCGGGTGTTTTTACTGCCCGATGCCGTTCCTGAAGCCAACCTCATATGAGGAGTTATTGAGAGATTTAATCAATGAAGATACCGGGTGAGTTAGCCGTGGTCGTTACGGCATGACTGCTGGCAGTCGCTCACATCCGGGAGGCGAGGAGGTTCGAATCCCCACGCCGGCAACCTTGAAGATGGTCTTCTGTGGTTTCCCATCTTTCTTGTAGGCAAATGCCGGGGTTGGTCCCTAACTATAGGCCACAGCCGCTACCTTCCAACTCCTCGTCCTTACATTCCAACTTTCCTCCCCAGACAACACTCCACACGCGACGGTTCGTGTAGCTCACCCATTGGGTGTCCGCCTCGAAGCAGCTACAAAACTGGCGAGCCGAACATGTCCTCGGACACTCCCGGCACTAAAAGCCATAAAAAATTAAAAAATCAATGATGATGAATGAATCTGGGCAAGGATGTGGAAGGAAGCGGTCGTGGTCTGTAAGAAGGTACCATTCCGGCATTTTCCTGGAGTTGAAAATAGGAAACCACGGAAAACCATTTCAATAACTGCCGACGATGGGGTTCGAACCCACGTCTACAGAGCCTGCAGAGTGCTTGGCCATATGGCCTAGCGCTGCGCTTTAGCGAGCGTAACTACCGCTGTCGGTAATGTGTAATTTTCTCCACTCTTAGTTATTTTCTTTCCTTCGGTGACGGGGTTATGACCTAGAAGTTATCGTCATAATAGTACATTATGCAACGAGCCAATAATGGCAATAATTAAGACACGAGTATGTTTATAAAACGAGCTTATGCGAGTTTTATAATGTCCATACGACTGTCTTAATTACCATTATAGGCGAGTTGCATACGACTGTTTATGTTCGACGATAATTATTATAACTATTTTATGTTCGAAAATAAATATTCACAAATATCTGTCGAGATTTCGCCAGTTTTAGGCTATGTACTGAACCCTTTAGTATTGCAGTGTTTATATGTAAGAAATCTTAATCAAGGGGTCGCGCTCAGTTCACAGTGTGATGTTTACGTTCGCCAAACAACATGCTCTACTGAGGCAAGAGTCATAGGATTAGAACTATAATTAAGAAAGAAGTGACAAGACATAAAATAATAACATAATTTAATGACTATTTGTGCAAAAATGAAATGAATTAAAAACAACAATAAAACATTCCTCCCTGAATTTTCCCATGACAAAAATATCTATCAATGTTGAGGAGTCAGACGGATCTCCCCCTTATAAAACTGTGGATCCAAGTTCCACTAACTTGCATTGGGATTTCATGTACGCGTAATGACTAACTACGAGGAATGAGTACTTTGGATGACTGTTCGTTTACATCGGGTAACCGCCACGATGCTTACGAACAATCATCTCGTAAATCAACGTTTACGGATAAGGGACACAACACTAATAATAACCCTTAAAAATTAATGCTGACACACAATCTAAAATCTAATAATTACAGGAATCTCCCTCGAGACCCTCCTTCAATGCAGTGACGCATCTGACCAATGAGCTGCCAACCCGGCCAATTGCTCAATACTCAAACAAGGAAAAGACAGCCTCGCACGTGACTACACGGGTCACAACTATGAAACATAAACATGGACTTAAAACAACAACAACAAAAGCCTCAACGGCTGAGATTACCTTATATGAACAAACATGCACGTCAAGCTAACGCTTCGGAGATTATAGTGATTCGTAGGCAACTCCCATTTATTTAAACAATTTTTACCATTGATCAGTTCTTATTCTGTATTTCAAGTAACTTTACGGAGCCAAAGCACTCCCTAATGACCTTGATGCAATCCTTTCAGCCCGCCTTGTGAAACAGCTTCCCCCTACCACAACACCTGTCATCGTCCAGCCCAGTGTGTAAAAATAACCTGACCAACTGTCCCGTTATCTCGTAGAATCAACAGCAACAAATCTCAACCACATAAACATATGGTAAGACATTAATCGAAATAGCCACATATGTCCTCGCAAGGTAACGATATGGGCTTGGCATCAAGCTGACAGAAATCAGTCTACGCTGAAATTCCCGCTTGTAATGACCAATAAAATACACACATACACACTGCTGGGAATGACATAACACTTTTCACACAGGTCGGTTGAATAAGATGCTCACAAACTAATTAAGAAAATATTAAAACCTACGAGAGAGCTGACTGCTCCTCGCCACAAATCACATTGCTCCAACGGCAATAACTTCACTGAAACTGATCAATAATAAACATTACAAGGATTAATTTACCCTCCAATCTACTGCATGATTATACTAATTCAGTCCTACTTCTGAAACACAACATATCTCCGAGAGACGTTTCTCAACCGCATTACGTAAACATATGCGAACACGGTCGTCCACATAGCCACGTTAGTTAAAAAAAACAAACAAGGAACTACAACTAAATAAAATTGTGCGAGCTGTTTCCATGCAAAAGGTGTGTCAGACCAAAACTAAATACACTACGTTAATCAACACAAGCAAGATATTTACAAAAACTATTTGTCCCATATACCATAAGTTAATTTATCAGATAATAAGAATATTATTCAGTACTCATCCTCAGCCAATCACCGTCAACGGACATCTGCAGCCATTTCCCAACTAATGCAATTTAGCTCGTCTCAAACATCTCGACGGAGTGTTGTCGGTTCCAAACTTCTTCCATGGTCAGTGATGTCATCTCTCGTGCTGATGCAAAAAGTTATAAATTATTATACACTCGATATCTGACTACTAAATTCGCCGTTCTAGGTACTTAGTTCCCCAGAAACAGTCTGTTGGCGAATTGTCGAAGATACTGTCCCTACAAAAATAGTACAGTGACAATCTATCACACTGATTTTAACACACTTGTATTAATAAAAATCTGTGTCCTCATGACACGCAAAGTACAAGTGCCTACATCCTCGGACGCGCGAAAAGTAGTATAACCTTTGTCTTCCGACACACACAATATAATCAACCAGGTCTTGGCTCTTCACGCCACTTATAAATGAACTGGCCCTAAGTATCGATAGAGGGGGAAATTATATAAAAATTTCTCAAAATAATAGTGGTACAGGAATGAAACAAATATCACTGAACTCGTAAAATTGCGCAGGTCAAGAATATGCCCATTAATTCAGGAATCGATCGTAGAGATGTTGTCTAGCCGATCTCCCGCGTTAATGCTAGATATCGTGTGCCCAAGCTAGACTTGGCGCGCTCGTAAGCATTCATCTCTCATTGGTTCCACATTTTCTGTTAACTTCGCGGTTTTATCAGACCTCTGCCTCGTAGGAGTGTCCAGTGGTACCATCAACAACTCACGTTACTGCATTATATTTTTTCTAGGCGCGAATAGTACAATGCACATGCCATAAGCGTGTCTCACCACGCGTCCCTTCTATTTTGAGGAAGCCACCACCTGTCCTTCTGAATCATTGCTATGCTCTTTCTTTCCACAATCCTTAAGTATTTAGCCTTTTGTCAAACTGCTGCAGGTATGTACCAACTGTCTCCAACAAATGCTTGAAATTTCCTCATCTTCGTCTGGCTATTTTATGACGCTGGTGGAAATATTAATTAATTGAAGAAATAAAACATCGAATCATTTATCCATCAGAGGATAAAGTGTTCACAACTCCTCCACTCACAAAAATTCGAACTTAGGATAAAGTCGACAATTTTTAAAAGACTTCCGTAGGCCAATTCGTTTTATTTCAGAATCACCCCTTTTCTATTACTTGGTCTAGCCGCTCCTGTCTTGAATGGCATTTACTCGTTTTATTTCCTGCTTGGACCTCACCCTGCTTGCGTGACGCGCTGACGCCTGAGGCAACACTCTGCCCGTCTCGTTAATGATTGTCAACACCAACTCCACTTCCTTCTTCACGTGCCGTACTCAACTGCCCCCCGTCCACTTGGTTGATATAGGACGTCCATATATTTAAACTGCATCATTATTTCGGTGCTCCCATGGTTCGCTTCTTCGATAAGTTTTTAAGTTGGCTGCATTGTAGACCGACATTGTTCCTGTGCTTAACTCTTTCACTCTGTATGCATTATTTCCTAGGTTTCTTACAATAGAATAGGGTCCTATGAACTTTTCACAGAATTTGCTGAAGATTTTCTTCTCTGGATAAGATGTAGCGGGTCGTTTCACCAAAACGAGCTGGTTGATTTCTAGATCACGGTGAAATCTCTTATTTCTCAGTCGCCGTAATCTGCGATCTGCTTATTTTCTCATGTAGGCTCTCGTTCTCTCTATCCGCAGGTCAGGTGCTATCATGGGATCTTGTGGGCAGTTAATGATGCTTTTCCACGTTCTCACTGGACACTCGTTTTTGTGTAGGACTATAGGGATCTGTCCTGTTGACTCGTGCCTGGTAGAATTCATGCATGTCTCTACATCCTTAATTTTATCCACCCACTTATGATGTTCTTTGGAAATGAAGATTCTCAAGTATGATGTTACACATTTTATTGCTCTTTCACTTGGATTAGCTTGGGCATGTCGGATACTGCTTAAAACGTGTTTTATACCCATGTCCTCCATACCTTTCTTGAATTCGGCGCTTGTAAAATAGCTGCCATGATCTGACAATATAACTTCTGGTTTTCCAAGGATTGGAATAACTCTATTTCGAATACGACTGAGTACTTGCTTCGATGTAGTTTTCTGAATGGGGCATAATACGACAAACTTAGAAAACACATCAATGCACACTAGCAAGTGACGGCAATCTCGCCTTCCTTTCGGGATTGGGCCTAAACAGTCTAGGGCCAGTAGCTCGCAGGGTTTCTGAGGTAGCAATGGTCTAGGATACTGTCTCATTAAATAGTTATTGGGCTTTGTCCTCTGACAAGGATCACAAGTCGTAATGACGTCACATATAGTTGTTCTCATACGTGGCCATGTAAATGTCTCTCCTATTGTCGCTTCGCACGTGTCTACGCCGACGTGTCCGTAACTTTCGTGAGTATGCCATGTCAATCCTCGCTGTAAAGATGCAGGTACTAGTATGCGTAACTTGGTGTGGTCATTATCTACCCATTTGTGCAGCAAATTGTTGACATAAACATATCTTCCTTCTTTAGCTTTCGCTTCTCGAAATACAGGTGTTCCTGTAGGTAGCTGCTTTCTGAAGTATTGAATTAATAGCATCATCCATGGTTCCGCTTCCTGTTCTCGCTGTATCTC
Source organism: Meconema thalassinum (assembly GCA_946902985.2). Classification (NCBI taxonomy): domain Eukaryota; kingdom Metazoa; phylum Arthropoda; class Insecta; order Orthoptera; family Tettigoniidae; genus Meconema; species Meconema thalassinum. The sequence goes on from OX336389.2 coordinate 1,170,039,396, forward strand.
ACGTAACTCCTCCAAGAATTCCCGGTCCTTCGGTGTTAACTCCAAGTGTTGTACCATCGCTGTTTCTTCAACATCAGGCTCTGGGTTCCTGCTGAGTGCATCCGGAATCACGTTCATCTTCCCTGGGCAATGTTCAATCTCAATGCTAAACTGCTGAATATATATAGACCAACGCGTCACACGTTCGCTTGCCATCGACGTCTTAAACAAGAATGTTAGTGCCTTGTGATCAGTCCTGACAACAATGGGGTATCCATAAATTTTTCGTTTCCATTGTTGGAGCGCATGAAGGATGGCCAACAGCTCTAGTTCCGTTACAGTATAATTGCGCTCGTGCTTACGCAATTTTCGGCTGACAAATGCCAAATATGTTCTACGTTGCAGGTAAGCTGGATCTTCTTGGTAGAGCATGGCACCTATACCAATTAGTGAAGCATCCGCTTGGATTATAAATTTGTGCTTGAAATATGGATATCCTAACTTAATGCAGTTTTCCAGTAGCTGTTTTGTTCGCCTTCTCGCATTCCGCATTCCATAACCATTTATTATTCTTTTTTAGCATTTCCTGCATTGGAGCTACAGTCTCCGTGTAACCTGGACAGTTTTCTTTAAAGAATCCCGTTACGCCTAAGAAAGCCCGAATGTGCTTGACTCTCGTTGGTGTAGGGAAATTCTTTATCGCTTCGATCTTAGCTGGGTTTGGCTTCACTCCCTCCTTGTCAATGATGTGACCCAAATATAAGAACTCGCTCTTGAAGAAATGCGATTTCTTCAGGTTTACTTTGAAATTTGATGCATTCAGGTTGCCTAATACTTTATCTAAATTTTCCATGTGATTTTCAATGTTGTCGGATGCCAGCAGAATGTCATCAATGTAGCGCACCGTCATCTCCTTAACTTCCTCGGTTAGATTTCGATCCAGGGCTCGGATTAAAGCACAGCCCGCTGTTTTGACTCCGAAGGGCATTCGGACGAAACAAAACGTTTGGTTATCGAATAAGAAGCCAGTTAGAAGCTGTGACTTCTCATCCAATTCAATATGGTGGAAACTGGACGTCAAATCAACTGATGAATAAATGCTCTTGTTCTTAAAGCCTTTTAGTACGTCTCTAATAATTGGTGCTCTGTCATACTCAGGAAAAATGAGTCTCATGTTGAGATTTCTGGCATCTAAACAAAGTCTAATAGATCCATTTGGTTTTGTGACTGCCAAAATCGCATTTAGATAAGGTGTAGGTGTCTTCCTTACCACTCCTGCTTGTAACATCTCATCTATGATGACCTTGACTTGACCACGATATTTTTCCGGAATTGGGTACAACCTACTTTTGAAAGGTGACCAATCCTCGACTTGCATTGAATATTTGAAATTTAATATTTTCCCAGGTACGGTATCAAATACTGCTTTGTGCTTCCTTAATATCTCTTCCAATTGTTTTCTATGTTCACCCCCAAGTTGAATGTCATTGAGCCGCTCCTGTAGTAACTCTTCAAATTGTGCATCACTGTTATCTCCTTCTGTTAATAAAGACCATATCTCCTGGGATTCACTCTCCTCGTCTAGTTCCACAACAGCTCCTTCTATGATGTTATCTTCTGCCTTTCGTATCTCCTCTTCCGTCTCTTCTGATATTGCTTCCAATGCCCAAGAATTTACATCTCTTCCGGTAGTAATTTCTTCCATATGCAATCCCACGTTTTTCAGTTGATCATACTCTCTAAAACTGACTGTATTCTTGTGCAAATCTATCACTGCTTGATAGTCACAAATGAAATTTGCACCAAGAATTATATTAAAATTAATTTTTGCCATGATAATGAATGTTTGCCCAAAAGTGTGTTCCAATATGTTCAGCTCTAAGTATGCCTGACGTTTACAAGTGACGGTGCGTTCAGGAATAACACCCCTCACTTTGAGTTGTGGTACGGGAATCACAGGAATATTCTGACTCCGTCCCAACTCTCGAACCAAGGCCTCCGATACCAGACTGATCTGCGACCCAGTATCCAATAAACATCTTATATTAATTCCACCAATCCTCGCGTAAATAATGGGTAACTGCCTAATTTCATCGTTCCGTTGTTTCACCGTCTCCTCCAGGCAATCTTCTGGCAAAGCAATCCATTCTTGTATGTTCGCTACTATCCATCCATCTTCAACTTCCGACTGTTGCGTTTGTAGACTATCTCCTTTATCCAAATTTAGCATTTTTTTAAGCTCCGTTGCGACTCCCATCATCATTTTGTCGCCCACGCCCTTGACATTCCTCTTGTCTCAGTAGACTTCCAGCTTCCTCAGTATGTGTGTCTGGATTCTTCATGATCCCAATGGCTTTATCCCATCGTCCGTGCTCTCCACCTTGACTAGCGTGTAATTCCTCTAGGTAATTTTGCGATTGAGCGTGCCTATCATCCCAGTCATTTCGATAGTTACGTGCCTCTCCTTGATTTTGATCTCTCCTTCCTTTCCATCTTTGATTCCCATTGTAATCACCGTATCTTCCATAAGGCCTCTAATTTCTTCGATTTTCACGCCATTGTTGATATCCTCTCTGTTGATATCTATTGTTGCCTTGATATGACCTATTGTTGTAATTATTTTCGTTACGCTGGTACGGTCTGTTTTCTACCTCTTCCGGGTTTCGCCTAGGTGTGGATGTGCTTGCATTTGTACTCTGCGTTTTGGTGTTCGCCTGTTTTGGTTTTATGACCTCTGTCGTATTTACTAACTCCAGTTGTCTTCCTCCTCTATAATGATTATGAGATGTAGTCTCATCTATCTGACGTAATATCTGCTCTGCATGTAAGGCCGTACTAACGCTCGCTGCGACTAGTACTTGTTGCACGTAGACTGGTAATTGCCGCGCTATAGTCTTCACCAGATCCGCTTCATTTAAAGGGTAATCAAGGTCGCGAAATTTTAGCATTTGCATGTTAAAGAAATCTGAGTATTTCGTTTGCTGGGTAGTTTGATATTTCCTAGAGTAAAGCTCCATTCTTAGACTCTGTTGTAATGCCGGCGACCAGTACTTGCGCAGAAACGCGATTTTAAAATCCGTCATAGTTCCAAAGGTATATTTGAAGCTTAAAAACCATGTAAGGACATTTCCTGACAAAAACCTCTCCATCATTCTCAACCTACGTGCTTCAGGTACCCCAGTATCATTATAATGATCTTCAATTTCTTTAATAAAGGCTTTAGGTGTCACCCCTGAATTCTCCGTGTACTTCTGCGGTTTATAATCGTTCGAGCGAATTACTTGGATAAGTTGTGTGGCGTGGAACTCCTTTCAATATTCTTGCGAAACCCCTCCGTGTTTGTCAATAATGGGCTCTCGGTCAGAGTCGGACTCCCTGCTGTACTCGTCCCGTCCTGGCTATTTGAGTCGTCCTGCTTGTCTTTCATGGTTCCCGTTTTAAATATCGAGGATTGTTCTATTGACCTGAGTTCAGCTTTAATGATCCTGTCTGTTTGTTCTTTAAGTTTACTCTTAATTTCTTGTTCTAATGCTTGAATACGAGTATGATTTTCGCCTACTGTCTTAAGGATGGTTGATCTTTCCTCTTTAGAATCGATATTCATTTTTCGCCAATCTTTTCTTATTTGCTCCTTAATCGTGCTTACTTTTTCCCCAATCTGGCTTTTAGCGTCATCCTGATTACTTTCTATCTGGCTCAGCCTTTCGTCGATGGTACTCTTTAATTGATCCTGATCCGCTTCTAGGCTTTTCCATTGCTCCGCTGATTTTATTTCGAGACGGTCCATATCTTTAATTATGCCGGATATATTTTCATCTACCGCTGATAATTGTTGCTGAATGACCTTGCCGCTTTTTTCCATCTCCTTAAATCGTCCTTCCGACTTATCCTGAGCTATCTTGACCTCGCTCGTACTCATAGTGCATGCTAGTTCAATTTGATCTAATTTAGCTAACACCGTTTCATCCAGAATGCTAAGTTTTTGATCAAATATAATTTCCATTTTCTTAATCTGATCTAATTGTTTTTCATTGTTTTTACTAACATCTAGGGCCAGCAATACCATCTGTTGTTTAGTGTGATCCTTCATCTCTGCGGTTAACGCCTCTAATTGGTTCGTGTTTCTAACATTCTGCGCCTCTAACTGCGAATTTATAGTATCATTGATTTCACTTTTTAATAATCTAGCTTGTTCCGCCTGATATTCATTTTGTTCAATCCTACTGTTGTTTAATTGTGTCCGCAATGATTCACTTTGTTCAGATAGTTTTGTGTTTAGTGATTCACTTTGTTCGGATAGTTTAGTTTTTAGTGATTCACTCTGCTCCGACAATTTGTTTATAGACTCACTTTGTTCTAACATAGTATTGTTTAGTGATTCACTTTGTTCAGATAGTTTTGCGTTTAATGATTCACTCTGTTCAGATAGTTTAGTGTTTAATGATTCACTTTGTTCTAACATAGTATTGTTTAATGATTCACTTTGTTCGGATAGTTTAGTGTTTATTTGTTCAGATAATTTAGCGTCTAATGATTCGCTCTGTTCTGCCAATTTAGTGTCCAACAATTCCTGTGTTCTCCTAGCCGCGTTTTCAATGATTTCTTGAATCTGTTCTACTGTTGCCATGTTATACACTTTATATGAGACATTAGGGAAATGGCATAAAGCAACGCCCCCTGACACATACATACAATCCCCATGCATATTTAATTTATTTATCCTACTCAGTTCATTTATAATTTACATTTAATCCCACTAGTCGATTGCATCTCTGAGTGGTTCTAATTTTACTCAATTTAATTTAAACCCAAACACATATTCAGTCATTAAATTGTTATCCTGATCTGATATTAACACTTACTAATTAACAAAATATTAATTGTCATTTAAGGCTACCAGCCTCCTAACATTTTCATGAGTTTGACTTTCTAAACAAATCTAGTTATATCTTTAATCATTGGGCGCCCGATATCACGTATATTACCTTTTACTTTAATTCAATAGACAAAAACGTAAACCGTATTTTACATTGCAAACTCCTGTTTTTAATTTATCTTTCATACAGTTGGCGGTATCCTCTTCGCCTCAATTACTTTTAATAAAATATCACTTTCCGGTGATTAAAATACTGTCATATCTGCCTGCACTTGCGGCATGTCAGTTTTACTCAAATACGCCAACTAAATGTGTTCCAGCAGCGAACCAGCAATAAAAATACACCTTCATTGTTGCGTCAGTTTGTAATCCCAACTACGCTTACATTGACATGTGCAATTTCTTTGCCGTTACACCACAGTGAACCGCCCCACGCTTGGCCGCGCCAGTTTACCTCCTATGAACCCTTTAGTATTGCAGTGTTTATATGTAAGAAATCTTAATCAAGGGGTCGCGCTCAGTTCATAGTGTGATGATTACGTTCGCCAAACAACATGCTCTACTGAGGCAAGGGTCATAGGATTAAAACTATAATTAAGAAAGAAGTGACAAGACATAAAATAATAACATAATTTAATGACTATTTGTGCAAAAATGAAATGAATAAAAAACAACAACAATAAAACATTCCTCCCTGAATTTTCCCATGACAAAAATATCTATCAATGTTGAGGAGTCAGACGGATCTCCCCCTTATAAAACTGTGGGTCCAAGTTCCACTAACTTGCATTGGGATTTCATGTACGCGTAATGACTAACTACGAGGAATGAGTACTTTGGATGACTGTTCGTTTACATCGGGTAACAGCCACGATGCTTACGATCAATCATCTCGCAAATCAACGTTTACGGATATGGGACACAACACTAATAAAAACCCTTAAAAAAATTAATGCTGACACACAATCTAAAATCTAATAATTACAGGAAACTCCCTCGAGACCCTCCTTCAATGCAGTGACGCATCTGACCAATGAGCTGCCAACCCGGCCAATTGCTCAATACTCAAACAAGGAAAAGACAGCCTCGCACGTGACTACACGGGTCACAACTATGAAACTTAAACATGGACTTAAACCAACAACAACAAAAGCCTCAACGGCTGAGATTACCTTATATGAACAAACATGCACGTCAAGCTAACGCTTCGGAGATTATAGTGATTCGTAGGCAACTCCCATTTATTTAAACAATTTTTACCATTGATCAGTTCTTATTCTGTATTTCAAGTAACTTTACGGAGCCAAAGCACTCCCTAATGACCTTGATGCAATCCTTTCAGCCCGCCTTGTGAAACAGCTTCCCCCTACCACAACACCTGTCATCGTCCAGCCCAGTGTGTAAAAATAACCTGACCAACTGTCCCGTTATCTCGTAGAATCAACAGCAACAAATCTCAACCACATAAACATATGGTAAGACATTAATCGAAATAGCCACATATGTCCTCGCAAGGTAACGATATGGGCTTGGCATCAAGCTGACAGAAATCAGTCTACGCTGAAATTCCCGCTTGTAATGACCAATAAAATACACACATACACACTGCTGGGAATGACATAACACTTTTCACACAGGTCGGTTGAATAAGATGCTCACAAACTAATTAAGAAAATATTAAAACCTACGAGAGAGCTGACTGCTCCTCGCCACAAATCGCATTGCTCCAACGGCAATAACTTCACTGAATCTGATCAATAATAAACATTACAAGGATTAATTTACCCTCCAATCTACTGCATGATTATACTAATTCAGTCCTACTTCTGAAACACAACATATCTCCGAGAGACGTTTCTCAACCGCATTACGTAAACATATGCGAACACGGTCGTCCACATAGTCACGTTAGTTAAAAAAACAAACAAGGAACTACAACTAAATAAAATTGTGCGAGCTGTTTCCATGCAAAAGGTGTGTCAGACCAAAACTAAATACACTACGTTAATCAACACAAGCAAGATATTTACAAAAACTACTTGTCCCATATACCATAAGTTAATTTATCAGATAATAAGAATATTATTCAGTACTCATCCTCAGCCAATCACCGTCAACGGACATCTGCAGCCATTTCCAAACTAATGCTGTTTAGCTCGTCTCAAACATCTTGACGGAGTGTTGTCGGTTCCAAACTTCTTCCATGGTCAGTGATGTCATCTCTCGTGCTGATGCAAAAAGTTATAAATTATTATACACTCGATATCTGACTACTAAATTCGCCGTTCTAGGTACTTAGTTCCCCAGAAACAGTCTGTTGGCGAATTGTCGAAGATACTGTCCCTACAAAAATAGTACAGTGACTATCTATCACACTGATTTTAACACACTTGTATTAATAAAAATCTGTGTCCTCATGACACGCAAAGTACAAGTGCCTACGTCCTCGGACGCGCGAAAAGTAGTATAACCTGTGTCTTCCGACACACACAATATAATCAACCAGGTCTTGGCTCTTCACGCCACTTATAAATGAACTGGCCCTAGGTATCGATAGAGGGGGAAATTATATAAAAATTTCTCAAAATAATAGTGGTACAGGAATGAAACAAATATCATTGAACTCGTAAAATTGCGCAGGTCAAGAATATGCCCATTAATTCAGGAATCGATCGTAGAGATGTTGTCTAGCCGATCTCCCGCGTTAATGCTAGATATCGCGTGCCCAAGCTAGACTTGGCGCGCTCGTAAGCATTCATCTCTCATTGGTTCCACATTTTCTGTTAACTTCGCGGTTTTATCAGACCTCTGCCTCGTAGGAGTGTCCAGTGGTACCATCAACCACTCACGTTACTGCATTATATTTTTTCTAGGCGCGAATAGTACAATGCACATGCCATAAGCGTGTCTCACCACGCGTCCCTTCTATTTTGAGGAAGCCACCACCTGTCCTTCTGAATCATTGCTATGCTCTTTCTTTCCACAATCCTTAAGTATTTAGCCTTTTGTCAAACTGCTGCAGGTATGTCCCAACTGTCTCCAACAAATGCTTGAAATTTCCTCATCTTCGTCTGGCTATTTTATGACGCTGGTGGAAATATTAATTAATTGAAGAAATAAAACATCGAATCATTTTTGCATCAGAGGATAAAGGGTTCAGTACTGAACAGAGCGCATGGAACGCACAGCATACCTTGTATTTGACGATGGCCTCCCCGATTGTCCCACTATGACACTAGGCCAGGCAGTTAAATTTAAATTAGAAGGCCTTGGAACTTAGCGCGGGTGCGTTGCTATCCTCACCTGATTGGTCAAACAACTGTTTCATGAGCTCTGATTGCTGGGAGAAACTGTTTCATAATGAACAAGAAGTTCCGTGAAGAACTATACAGCCTACTTTTCATGCCAATGATTATTCTGCAGTATATGAACCTATCTAGAATAATGACGAAATTAAGTTGGTAATATCGAAATATCTAATTAGTTCAAAATATACCTGGTATGATGTAGCCTAATAGAGCACTACAGTTTGCAGCCCTGGTGACTGAATATATTCTTTGTTCCATCTCTTTAGGTACAGAATACAAAATTTGGTTGAAGTCCAATGGACGTTACATGCAGTTACACACTGGATCTATCAGCACGCGTAAAAGCATGTTGCCAACAATACCATACGTGTGCTGGTCAGAAATAATCTGAAATATTATGATGTCTTGTTGTGCCAATTTTGGATGAAATCCATTTGTTAGTATAGAAGTTACATGTATTTTAAAATTGGACATATCAGCAGGCATAGAATCATGTTGGCAGCACTGCCTTGTATTAATTACTCCAAATTAATCTAGAATGTCAGGTGCTATACGTGTGCAAAGGATAGAGCTGCTGGCTTGCATACTTTCTGATATATTGATATTAGGGTAAAAAAATATAGACAGCATTTATTAACAGTTGGCAGCCCTGATTGCTCTTAACAATACATATAGTCATATCTGTTATGGTACACATAGCACATACGAAATTTGGTAGAAATCCAACTGATAGTACAGAAGTTACATGTATTTAAAAATTGGTACTATCAGCAGGCTTATAATCATGTTGGTAGGACTGACGTATATAAGTTACTACAAATTAATCTAAAATGTCAGAATATACGTGTGCATAGTTTAAAGCTGTTGGCTTGCATACTTTCTGATATATTGGTATATGGATAAAAAATAGAGAGAGCAATTATTAACAGTTGGCAGCCCTGGTGGCTCGTAAGAATACGCCTAATCATATCCGTTTATGTGCAGATATTACATACAAAATTTGGTTGAAATCCAATTGATAGTGTAGAAGTTATATGCATTTAACCATTGGACCTATCAGAAGGTTTAAAATTATTTTGGTAACACTGTCATGGTTGGCCTCCTGGAAATTAAACTGAAATAGTATTATCTACATGTGTGCCAATTTTGGAATAGCTCCCATGTATACTTTGCAAGATATCCAACATGGAGCTCAAATTTCTAGTGCGTTTTTTCAGCAGTTGGTAGCACTGACATCATTTTCAAATATGGACGTGAGATATTCCGGTGCCCATCTTTACTGATACTAAATTTGGTTTTGATTGCTGCAGCCGTTTAGGAGTTGATAGGGGGGGACACACACACAGCCAGCAGACAGACAGACAGTCACACATTTTCCCGGATCGATCTCATAAGTCTACTTTTTCCTCATTTTTGCAACATGTGAAAAGTAGGCTAAAAATAGTATTATAATGACCATCATTATGATACAGTTTTCTGACATATAATAGTCAGGGTCGAACATAAACTGCTTTACCTTACTCCATTACGATTCAACGACGGGGAAAGAAAGCTAGTAGGCTATATTGATCGTGAATTTTAAATAGTGTTACGGATCAATAATTTCGTACTCTTTAACTTATTTTTATTCTAAAGATAGAGCACTGAGACTGAAAGATTCAGTATATTTAGATAATGTGTACATTACTTGTGTTAAAGACAGTACTGTCCTAATATGTGACTGGAGCTATTAGCAGCAATGGCAGGGAAATCCAAATTTAGGAAACTCAACTTTACCCACCACAGTCCGGAATTCAGTTAGTTAGTTAGTTATTGTTGTTTTAAGGGGCAGAACTACGAGGTCATCTGCCCCTATGTCCGGAATTCAACCAATAAACTTTGGCTTCCTTGTCTCCTATTGGAATGTGTAATACTAGAAAACCTTGCAAAAGTGATTTTTCCTAATCTCGCTGAAACTCTGCATACTTGTTTGTCAGAGTACAAGAAATACCTGTGGTGATATTTGGCTAAAAATCTCTTGAATATTCTCCAGGGTGAGTGAAATTATAAGCATTTAAATACGAACGCGAGACTTGATCTATCCCAGATGGGTGGGCTTGCCGAGTTCTTAAATCCTCTCTAAGCAATACCGTAGTAGTATTTCAACCTTTCCCTCAACAGACTGTCTATGGTGAGAGATCCTACTGTACATCTGCACATTCTCTGGAAAGTGCTTGTAGCGTGGTTGGTCGTAGGGCACATGAGAACTCAGCGCGCATATCCACCTGCTTGACATCATATTGTGGAATCTAATTTCGTCCTCTGGAGGATCACCTACGTTAATTTTGGGGAAAATACCATTACATATACATATACTTTTCTAGCAATCTCACCGACACTTCTGCTAAATTTCAGCGAGATCGGGAGATGTTTCCATTGGTATTTACATTGATTTAGTCACGTACCGTAAACGTAGATTTCCCTCAAATTTGAAACCCCCATGTAGTTGAAATTTTAAATCTCACGGTACTAGCATCTAAAATTTGGATGTATGATTTTTACGTTAGCCATAATGGAAAATATAATTCTTTAACATTTATTGATATAGTTACGTGCCACCCCCTAGTGGCACTTTTGTTAACTGGATTACAGTGGGTAGAAAGCACAACACCAATTACTGCTTTAAAGAGAAGTTAGCTTTATTGCTTGCAGGAAGATACACTACTCATCAGCAAATACAAGCAATTGGAACCTTACTCCAGTTTCCTCAAGTCTCTTGCTTATGGAGAGCCCTTGCCCTCTTTCACTTGTCAACAGTTAATCTTCTCGCTAACGAGTCTGGTGGCCTTGACAGAACTACATGCAACTCTCCCCTATGTACACAAATTACAGTTACTTACGAAAACACAGGCAGTCCCCTGTATGCTTCTCACTTCCTCGCTGTCAAGAGAAACGGCTTCACTAGGGGTTTCGCAAGTCACCACACTTCTGTCGCTCACGATAAACGCTCTCACTAGCTCGTAAAAACACACAACACAACACTGCTTGACAGGTCACTCTTATATAGCAGGCCGGTGACTCAATAAATGATTCTAGACCCATCCAGGGTTCACGGCTTCTCGACATTTCCTTCACTGGCTGGGTCACGAATATTCTGGACCATCCCTTTCACTTCGCAGCCCGTTGCGTAACGCGCATGTAATACACTGAGGCAGAGCACACACAGCCCAACCCTGGGGCAGTTGTGACTCATGCGGCGAGCGATGACACAAACTCACAGCCGTAACAATATTTTTTCGTTTATAAAATATATATGAAGGTATGAATGAACGAGGATTGTAGTTTAAAGTGGCTCTTAACCTAGAGTGGTAGGTGCACCATACATTGGATACGACTTTCTATGACCTCACGAGTATAAAATTAGATCCTTTGTTAATGTGAAATAGAGTTATCTGAAACAACACCATGCCACCTTGAATTCCTATACCCCTTACCTCCCTTCAATAATGTTGTTATTAATATTGTTACGATTATTATTATTATTATTATGATTATTATCAACATCATCAATAATACAAGTGGTTGTTGTTGTTGTTGCTTATTTTAGCGACTGCAACATCGTGGTCATATATGCACATGTATTCGGGTGTGTGTGATTGTGTGCTAACCGGTGTTATTGTGATGGCTGTATAACTGTGTGTATTTGTAAATTAGGCGCAGGGTTGAGAAGGAGGTGGCCGAGGCCTTACGTTTGAACCAGGCATATGCCTGGAGTAGAAGTTAGGAAACTACGGAAAACCATTTCCAGAATGTCTGAGGTGGGAATCGAACCCTCCTCTTCTCAGTTTTGCCTCACGAGGCTGAATGTACCCTGTTCCAGCCCTCACACCAGAATTAATATTTCTTGGTAGAGCCAGGATTTGAACCCGGACTTCCAGGCCGACTATTTCAAGAGGGGCTTGGACATCGTGGTCCTTTAGCCCTGTTTGAGTGTGTGTGTGAAATTTGCCTGATAACCTGTGTTATTGTGATAGATGCCCTAGTGTGTGTATTTGTAATTGAGTCAAGGATTGGGAAGGAAGTAGCCGTGGCCTTGTTAGCCTCCCACCAAGGCAGACGGGTTTTGACTCCCGGTTAATGCATGTAGGATTATCGATGTAAAATGTCACGTTTTCCGGTTCGGATTCTACATTTTAAGATGGTCTCTTGGCTTATGATTGCGAGGCTAAAGGCTACAAGGTTCCTTTCATTAAAAATTCCTCTCTTCCGCCGATAGGTGGGTAGTAACGTCACTGAAGGGTTAATTTGAATGACCAGTGAAATAGTGTACCTCCGCCGGAAGTGTATCACATATTCTCAGTCCTAAGCTGTCTGTTATTTGACAACATGGCCTTGACTTGGCTTCCCCAGCAATGGGGCGAATCAAGTTGTGTTTATATGCATCAGTTCTCCTGCAAATGAGCCTTTGTTAGAACCCAAGTGAAGCATAAAGTGAGGAGCACAGCTGACTCACAAAACAATGTACTGCCTTGTATGCTTCCACATATCGCTTATGTGCCACGGGTCAGTGCATTACATGGCATGGCAGAACGTGTGTCATGTCTACGGACTCCCACCTCACAATCAGCCATCCTGGAAATGGTTTTCTGTGGTTTCCCACTTCTACTCCAGGCTTTTCAGTCAGTCAACACGTTTGTACGTAATGCTAATGGCTGTTTCCATAAACCTGAAAAATAATACATTTGTATCTACTAATCTCATGTAATTTATTTCAGGATTAGGGCATAACCCAGCTCATTTGGGTCCATTCGTGTTGACCGACTGAGAAGCACTAAACTCTTGTTTAAAATACATTTGGTTAATAAGTTCACTTGGAAGACCAGTTTCGATCGTCAAGCTATCATCATCAGATCTCTTACACTTATGCCGTTAAATCTATGTCTAAAAGTACGCCGGTGATTGCATTTAAATATATACTTTTATTTTGTTGCAACAGCACAACTTTTCAAGATTCATTAGTTATGTGTCTTTTGTTTGTAGAGAAGAGATATTGTTAGTGGTCAATGACCTTGTTAAGTGGGTTGACCGACTGAAAATCATTAATTTCGATTTCTAGGGCAACACTGAAAAATGGCTTCCAACACGATAATGATTGATAATTGTTGTTTTAAGAGGCCTAAGATCGAGGATATTGGCCCTGGGTTGGTTTCAATTTATATTTACTGTACAAACTTTGCATTCGGTGAATCTGGATTATCCAGACCCTCCCTCTCATTTATTTTTTCCAATTATAGGCTATTGACTCTTTCCTATGTTGGTTTAAATATTTGTTTTTGTTTACATGTAGTTATACTGTTGATGTTGATATACCTCTAACATTGTCGTGTTGTAAGCCGTTTTTCAACGTTGCCTTAGTTATCGAAAAATAATGTTTTTCAGTCAGTCAACACGATTGTACCTAACTGTAATTGTTGGTTCCCTTATCCTGAAAAATATATTACACGAGATTAATAAATACACTTCTATGACCAGTTTTGATCGTCAAGCGATCATCGACGATGCTGCTACCTCCCGCTGCCTGCACTGATTTGAACTGAACGGACCACACATCATTCAAACAGCTAAGTGTACAATCCACAATAACCGGCCATTTAATGTATGTCCCCTTATAATTCCCAATTCCAACCGGGTCAGGAATGAGATGTGATAAAATTATATGCGGCGGATATTATTAACGGCCAGATGCCCACCTCATGAGAGAAGTTATTGAGAGATGAAACGAATGAAGATGAATGAAACTGGGCAAGGATGTGGAAGGAGATGGCCGTGGCCGGTCAGAGAGTACCGTCCCAGCATTTGCCTGTAGTTGAAAATTGGAAACCATGGAAATTCATTTCAAGGACGGCCTACGGAGGGAGGGGGGGGGCTCGAACCCCACGTCTACCGAGTCTACAGATAGCTTGGCCCAAGGACTAGCACTGCGCGTTAACGAGCGTAGAGTTAGTGCTGTCGGCAACCTGACCATTCAATAACAATCACTTAATCACAAACTTGAAACAAACAAATAATCACTTGGGCTAACTTCACTCGTAGCGCTAGTTTAGTTACTACTACAACTAAATAAGTGTAGATATGCTGTAATTATCATAACCCATACTTGTAGACATAGATTTAATAGCCTAATTGTAAAGGATCTGATGATGATCGTTTGACGATCAAAACTGGTCATTCAAGTGTCTTTACTAATGTCCTGTAAAGTTTTTCAAGATTAGGGAACCACTCAATACAATTGGGTGCAATCTTGTTGATCGCCTGATAAACATTAAATTTCGATATCTGTAACAGTTTAAGCAGCGTAGAGCAATATCCAGTGTCAGTCAGACAACTTTGCGAGTCAGTCGGCTAGCTAGCAAGCGAGCCTTTCCCAGAATTATGCGGCCAATGTCAGGGAAAATATGCACTTCAAAATTTACGAGTAGATATGTTTCCTCTGTACGTGATTTAAGTTATAATTCATTAAAAATTTATACTTAGACTGTCGTAACATAAAACACTTTTTATAACCCATCTTAGAGCCCTGCGCGGATAAACAAAACAGTATCCGCATTCTCCCCACATCCGCTCAGCTGTTACCCGCATCCACCCCGAATCCGCACGACTGTTATAAGCATCCGCCCTGCAACCGCACGTTTGTCATCCGAATCTACTGGCATTACAGTAATATGTTTTATTACAGTTTTTCAAGCTGAAGTGATAGCAATCACTACATGTCTTGAGGAAAACATGAAAATGAACTACAGAGATAAAAACATTTTCATATTTACGGACAGCCAGGCAGCTATTAAGGCACTTGGAGCTGTCCGGATAACATCCAAAATTGTTTGGTATTGCCATACACTTCATCTGAAGCTCTCAGAGTACAATGCACTTAAAATAATATGGGTACCTGAGCATTCCGGCATAGAAGGAAATGAAAAAGCGGATAAACTGGCAAGAAAAAGGTCAGAAACGACTTCTGTGGGTCCAGAACCAGTATGTGGGATCTCTTATAGACAAGCCCGCTACTACAAAGGGAAATGGATACAAAAAAAAAAAAAACAACAAATGGAAAACTGGAAAAATGCTCCAGGTTGCAGGCTTGCGAAAGAACTAATTCCGAGACCAAACAAGAAGTATACTAAGGAACTGCTGGAACTCAGCAGGGAAAAAATAAGATGGGTAGTAGCAGTAGGACTGCTGACGGGACACTGCCATCTTAAAAAGCGGAAGAATCAGCTGAACACATACGCTACGAATGTGAGGAGCTGGGAAGAATCAGCATCTCTACATTGGATTTACCTGGTTAAGACAGAGAAAATATCCGAGAAGACCCAATAAGGAGGACATGCAACGTTTTTAAGAGAGCAGAAATAAACAGTTGGGAATAAAGAGAAACACAAGGTAGCAAAAGATCTTTAACTATATTTACAGAGACCATATGAATAAAAGAAGAAGAAGAAGAAGAAGAATATGTTTAATTAGATAAAATATTAAAGCAATACATTTAGACAATTCAAGACAAAGTCGTTCCCTTAGGCTATGTACTGAGCCCGAAATCACATCTGCCATGTGACCTCTATGGCTCATGAGGAATTTACCATCCTTGAGAAAAGCGAAACTTCCAAGGAGAAGGCATGAGTAGCGCTCATTTGATTTAGTATGAGTTGCCGCGCCGCTGATGTACATAATTTTTTGTATTTCATGAGACTGTATTATTAACCATTATTGTATATATTTTCGCTGCACCGGAGGAAGATTTGATTTATAATGTGAAGGAAACATAAATGTTAAACCCGCAGAGAATGCCATAGACATTTCACAGTCACACATTTGACTGATAGCTAGATAGCGCATCCGGCTTCTTGCTAACCACTCTTACTGCAAGCATGGTCTTGACTTAACGTACCACTCTTACTGCAGGCATGGTCCTGACATAACGTGAAAATTTGTGATCGTCAAAATCGACGAATATCTAGTTAAATAAACTTAATCCGACGAACAGTGATGTGCTTTAGCACGCAGCAAGGCTGCTGAGTGAATTTGAGATTATTCGTGAAGGCAAATTCTGAATATTTGCGATATTATAGTAATTTTGTCGACGCTGACATCGAACACGCCATCTAGCACGTTTTCCCAAAGTGTAGCTAAAGTGTTACGATATTACCAGGTAAAAGGTACAGTGCAAAATGTTAATGAACGAATCACGTGTGATTTAATTCACCTAGTTTTGAGTGAGCATGGTAGCAAAAACTGCTAAAATTAAAATCTGTGAGTGGAGAAAATTCCATGGCCATTATTATTGCTTACCCGCTAATGCAAGTGTAGCTTCAGTGAGAAATTGCAACTTATAATTTAATAATAGATTCAGTGCAAACCTACAAATACGACATCACCATGGCATTAATTACACACATTCTACATGCCAAAGAAATGCTAATTATTCCCATTATGATGGAGTTGGAAATGGAATAAAAACCTCATAATGGCGGGGTTCAGTGATGGCTGGATAATACTATGAAACAAGGAACGAGTATCCTAGGCAACTTACCACCATGCCTTACTTGCAACCTAAACCAGGCAAGTCATTTCACGAAGGAATCGTGAAGCACACATGTAAGTCTGGCTAGAAGCCGAAACAACTTTTTATGTACGATCTCGTTATGGGGATTAGATTTAGAAGACCATACGCCGCACATTCTTAGGTAGGGCCCTTAATTATCATGTTTTCCTAGTGGTGAGATTACCACAATCTTTGTCGTATCATTTGCAAAAGCTTGAAACAAACGCTTTTGCCAACATTTTTGTAAATAACCATTTTCTAGTTCGACAGTGCATCGAACCCACACTCTTTAACGTGTAGGTATTTTTTTTGTTAAATATTCATGTCTGAATAACTGCATTCATACTGGGACGGTAAAAACCCAGCAATCACCTGTTGGCCGTGAAACAAGCCAATGTCACTTTTTTTAACCATTGACCTTGTAAACGCGACTAAAGCGCACTCTTTTCTTGAGATATTATTTAGAAGGCTGTGAGTGGAGTGAACACTAACCAATACTGCATAAAACCTGTTTACGATATGTGAAGAAGTGGGATTGTAACTTTATTGAATTCGACATTCAGACGACTATGATACAAGCTATGAACTGTATATACATTGCTCACAAAAATTAGAGGATATTGTAAGATCAGCTCATAATGGTGCAATAATATACCAGATCATTTAGTTTTTCAACCATTTATTACTTACATAATGCTATAATGACAGATAAAGCAGCCCATGATTCCTGAGATCCCCTGATGAGTGTTTGAATCAAATGACATGAATGAAGAGAGAATATGGCAAACAAACAAAGCAACATTAACACTACCATAATCGTGGGCCATGGGTGAATATTGGTCTCCAGTATGGTGTGTGGTCTCCTCGAACGTCTAGCACTGCTGCACACTTGTGTGCCATTGATGCAATGAGATGATTAATGAGTTCTTGGGGGATACGTGGTCAGTCGTCCATTAGAGGAATCTGCAGCTGTCGAACAGTTGTGGGAGGTGCTGGTTTGCCTGCAATGCGCCTGTCTAATGCATCCCACACGTGCTCTATCGGATTTAAGTCCGGCGAGGAAGCTGGCCACTGCATACGCTGGATAACCTCCTCCTCCAGCATGTCGTCCACCAACCCAGCTCTGTGGGGACGTGCATTATTGTCCATAAACGCAAAGGAACCACATCTGGCATCAGCATTCGGCACGACAAAAGGTCGGAGAATCTCGTCTCTATACCTTACAACGGTCACAGTACCACGTGGGATGATGTAGAGGTCCGTACGTCCACCCAGGCTAATTCCAGCCCACACCAGCAACCCACCACCGCCATATGGGGATCTTTCTTGTACAAAAGATTTGTTGTTTCGTGTCCCTCGTTCCTTCCTGATGCGAACACGTCGACTATGTGATTCCACGTTGAATCACGACTCATCAGAAAACAGAACTGAGCTCCATTAGCAGTTTCTGCGATCTCTATGGTGTTGTGGAGTTAACCTGGTACATACCATGGGCATACGGGCAGAGAGGCCACGTGCATGAAGTCGGTTACGGACAGTTTGGGTTGATACTCTGTGCCCTGTGTCTGTTAGAAGGGCACTTCTCAGTTGAGTTGCATTCTGCCGTCTATTCCGGCGGGGTGTTAACACGATGTAACAGTCATCCCTTGCTGTTGTTGCCCTTGGGCGACCTTTTCCTACCCTTCTGTGAAGAGTAGCTGTTGTTTGAAAACGATGCCACAGTCTTGAGATCACACTTTGAGACACTCCAAGGGCTCGAGCCACAAATTGTTGTGTCTATCACGGTTTCATCCGTCCTATGACCCTCCAAGCCATTGATTCAGGTAAATCACGTTGTGGAGGCATTGTTGTCCCTAAGTCACGTCATTGACTAACTGACAACGGGAATGGAATGGCTCTGACCTCAGCAACAAACCACCGCCGTGTGACCCTTTGACAGCGACAGTAAGGACAGTGCCCTCCGTCATGTGGTGTATGTGCAGGGGTGACGCAAACACATGTTTACCTTCTCTGGGTGTAAAGGAAAGCGATTGCATCTAATGCGGTACGAAACACATAGCATACATAGCTGAGTTTACAATATCCCCTAATTTTTGTGAGCAGTGTATTTGTAAGATGAACCAAGCAGGCTATCTTGAGTTCGAAGTGAGGGGTCATTTTAGGACTGTAAACGAAAGACCCTGGTTTATTAATACAAGTTTTCCCAGACTGTAGATGTCTGATATATGAGCACATAATGCACACATTGAATATGTTCAGAATGCACAGCTGTCATTAGAGCAGAATAAAATCTTGTCCACAAGCTGGAACTGTATAAATTTAGTAAAACCATTGTTATGTTAGAATGCACTACAGAGGTAGGATATGATTACCCTTAGTGGCCCAGTACAAGTTTTAGTACTATATGAGCTGATAACGTGAACGACTTTTGTCTCGTTATTCCAGCAGATGACCGACGGGTCAGTGGTATTGATCAGCACACAGAGGTGTTAGCTGAAGTTTGGAATTGATTTTTCTTCCAATAATGATGAGTGATATTGTATGCTTTTTACACCAATTTTTTCACACTTTACGAAGTTAACATGGTCACTAAACAATACAATGAAACTGATAGGACTGAACTAATCTGATAAATAAAAAAGTGTTAATCAAATATCATGATTTTCTACTTAATAAAGAACATAAACAAAGAACTAGGAAGTCTAATAAAACGTAAATAAACCAATAAACTTAAAGGAACCTTGATGACCAGTACTTAGATTTGATTCTTCGACACATCTAAATACAAATATAGCTATTCCTATTGGGAGACGACAATCAGTTAGTTAAGTGTTTAAACACGGTATCTAACCTGATAATGCGACATTAGACATGTTTTACTCATGCAGTCGCCGACCTAATTTTTCTCTCCCCAAACAAATCATGACCCAACTTCACAAACAGTGAAGCTGCGATGTAGGTAGGCAGGAACAGTGGCGCCCATTTCGCAGTATTAAAAGGGTTACATGTTACTTATTTGTGTTGTAAACTAGAATAGATTTTCATGCGTTCTGTTAGGTTCAGAATGTGCATAGATTTTGCTTGGAAATAAATTTTGGATGAAACGCTTCCCGTTTACATCCTTGTTATTATTAACGTACGAGAGGTATTAGATTAAATGACTATAACGTTAAATGTTGGAGATGACACCATTATAGCGTAGCTTTAAACTTATTGTGCTGTAAATGTAATGAATACCTTGCATTGTAAACAAGTAAATAACTTTCTTTGCTGTAAAGGCATGCTTGTATTATCATTATTGTTGAATCTCCGAAGTAATTGTATAGGGAAGAACTACGTGTCATTCTCTTAGATTGCATTTTGTGACTATCCATTTTTGCGTAGGACTTCGAGAGGCTTAAGTCATTAGGATTTTCGCACGGAGACGAGTTAAATTATTATCACCATTGTCTAGCACGGATTAGCCGTTTTCACCTCTCTGAAGTAGTTAGGGGTCTGCCACTTTTTGAATAAACTGTGTGCGATTTAAATATAAGCCTTGCCTCTTTATTGTATTTTTGAGTTTGTATTCTTCTGGACTGTTCGTTTCACCTCTCATTACACCCGACACCCTCGAGTACAAATTCTTTAGTGCTTTCTCAGTCCAAGAATCCATTCCTTCCCGTCCTATATGTCTTCCTGGGAGATGGGGGTTTCGGAAGGGTCATTTAAGGTCTATGGCTCCCCGAAGTTCTCGTCAAACGGGCACATAAATGATAAATATTAATTGGCGCCACAACATGATCGGCTCGATTTTGAGAGGTCAAGTTGATTGGTATACGAACGTGAAAGCTCGAATTTGAGAGGTCGAGAGGTCGTGTTTTTTTAAGGTATGATACCATCTGCCAGGGTAGTGACGAATTGGGATTCGTACTGCTGAATAGTAGCTGCATGGCACTCATGTTGAGATAGGACCATGAGGTCAGTTGGCATTAATTAAAATATTTGTAAGTTGAGATATTTTCATTTGCAGCCAAAACTGATCTTCAGTAAATGTAATTGTTAGGTTTTGTGTTTAACTTTCGTTAGGACAGATGCACAGCAATGGTCCCTTAGTTTATGAAAAGTGCAGACTTTCTCCAGAGCCTGATCTTAAGGATACACCGTAGTAAGTAAGTTTCAGCCTAACCTTTCCCCACCTAATTCTCCAATTGAAATTTTTTTTGATGGCAAGTGAAGGAGAACTGGACACTATTGCAACTTTGCCAGAGTTGCTAAGGACTCTGCGAGTGTCTATAAACAATGTTCAAGTGAACGTAGCTGGCATGCAAACAAACTTGAATGACATGGGAGCTAACATCCGAGCCGAAATGCAGACCAACAGTGACAATCTTAGGGATGATATGCAGGTCAACAGTGACAATGTTAGGGCTGATTTGAACACCAGTATAAACAATGTCAGGGCTGATTTGAACGAAAACATAAACAAAGTAAGGGCAGACATGCAAATTAATAGTGATAACATGAACACTAACATTAGCAATTTGCGCACAGAAGTCAGAAACGATGTAGAAGATCTGCGAACAGACATTAACGATATGCAGGCAGATTTAAACAGAGTCAGGGGCGATATTCAAGCAACTTCTATTAACCTTAGGGCTGATTTCGCGAAGGAAATTAAAATTCGCATCACCAAGGCAATGGATAACGTTAGGTCAGAAATCGAGACGGATCGTCGTAACTCTGAAGATATTCTCGAAGCTGTTAAGACGGAAATACGTACTAACCAAACTGAAAACATTCGGAAGCTGGAAGAAATACGTGTCAACGCAGCTGAATTTAGGGTTGATTTCGACATCCTAAAGGGTGACTTAATCGAATATAGAATGAACATTACCAACTTAGAGAAGAAGATGGAAGATATTACTATCGAAACCACAAATTCCAATGATAAGATACGCGAATATGTGAGCATAGCAATCGATGAACTTGGAGAAGAGATGGAGGAGAAATACCATGATTTAGATGGAATTGTTAGAGGTTAAATCGAAAGGCTGGAAATCCAGATGAACACCTTCCGTGATAGACAAGAACAGAAGTCAACTCAAGTGACACCTGAACGGGAAAAACCTATTCTAAAGCGTTACTTTGAACAAATAGGAGCTGACACAACTCAACCATCGAGGGAGGAAATACGACCGAATCCTATCGAGGCATGGAAGAAGTATTTTGAGCAGGAAAATGCTAATACAACACCAACATCAAGAAGGTAAATACAACCGGATACTGGCGGAACACCTGTCAAATTTGTCATTCCCACATTTGGTAGGACACCGAATATTATTCAAACGCCGAATTCGAATATAGTCTTATTGAAGAGTCATGACGAACGCCCTCATAAGTACACGGGAACCGGATCTCAGACACCTGTAGAATTTCTCCACAACCTGGAAAACAACATGGGTGAAACATTGGTAACACCAGACAGAGAGCTTAGAGTAGTAGAGTGATTGCTAGATGGTCCAGTTCTAGTATGGTTCAAAGCATTTAGCTATTCTTTCCGAAACTACCAAGGATTCAAGGAAGCGTTGTTGAAGACATTTTGGTCAGTTGAAATTCAACAAGAATTAGAGCTGAGATGTACAGCAAACGTTTTTCCATTAATTTACCCACCAAATACGCATCGTACTTTGCGCAACAGCTTGCCCGACTTCAATGTCTACGTCCACCTGTATCAGAGCAAGAGTTAGTGTAGACTCTTATCAGGCAATATCCAGGAGATGCCCAGAAGTCATTAATCGGTTCAGGGGCGAATACATTCGTCATATGCGATGAAATTTTGCGCAGACTAGACTGTAGCAACGAACAATTCGCACCGACAAGACATCGTGGTGAGACACGTCAAGTTAATCTAACATCTGTGGATCGGATGGTACAAACAACCAACCGCACTGACAGAGATAAGGACAGAGAAGCTCGTAACCGGAACAATAACAATCCGAAGAGAGATGGGACGCAATACGATAGAAACAGACAAGTAGAGGAGTATTGTCAAAGGCGATACCAGGCCTTGAGGAACGATTGAACTCGTTGGAATCGTGATCGAAACCAACACAACAACAATCGATATGACCGCAGGAATGCCAACAACAATCTGAGAAGGGATTACAGGTACAACGGAGGCTATCGTAGAGATAGGGACCCCAGGTATCACGGTAATAACAACAACAACAACCATAGAAGCGACAGAGCAGACAGAGATTGGCAAGGTAGAGCAGCAGAGAGCCAACGATATCCACGCGAACTTCGTGATGGAAGAAGAGAGGATCGTGAGAGACATCCAACATCGAGGGAACAAACCCCTAGAGACAGCCAACACGTCACGGTTGCTGATGTTCATCAAATTGAACTAGCTGAAGACCGCATGTCGGATGAAGAATATCGAAACGTGACAGAAATAATGGAAGAAGCCAGAGAACGGAACAGGAGTAGATGGAACTGATGACCTTGAAGTCAAATATAAATATGACAAACTATGAACTACCAACGACGGATGTTGTAAATAATTTATTTTTGTGTGTGTGAAATATTGGAACATTGAGGGAGTGAAGTAAATAAAAATGCCTTTCATCATTTTTATTTCATCAACGAAGGAGCATATGAGCCCGAAATCACATCTGCCATGTGACCTCTATGGCTCATGAGGAATTTACCATCCTTGAGAGAAGCGAAGACTTCCAAGGAGAAGGCATGAGTAGCGCTCATTTGATTTAGTATGAGTTGCCGCGCCGCTGATGTACATAATTTTTTGTATTTCATGAGACTGTATTATTAACCATTATTGTACATATTTTCGCTGCACCGGAGGAAGATTTGATTTATAATGTGAAGGAAACATAAATGTTAAACCCGCAGAGAATGCCATAGACATTTCACAGTCGCACATTTGACTGATAGCTAGATAGCGCATCCGGCTTCTTGCTAACCACTCTTTCTGCAAGCATGGTCTTGACTTAACGTACCACTCTTACTGCAGGCATGGTCCTGACATAACGTGAAAATTTATGATCTTCAAAATCGACGAATATCTAGTGAAATAAACTTAATCCGACGAACAGTGATGTGCTTTAGCACGCAGCAAGGCTGCTGAGTTAATTTGAGATTATTCGTGAAGGCAAATTCTGAATATTTGCGATATTATAGTAATTTTCTCCACGCCTCCTAGCATGTTTTCTCAAAGTGTAGCTAAAGTGTTACGATATTACCAGGTAAAAGGTACAGTGCAAAATGTTAATGAACGAATCACGTGTGATTTAATTCACCTAGTTTTGAGTGAGCATAGTAGCAAAAGCTGCTAAAATTAAAATCTGTGAGCGGAGAAAAATCCATGGCCATAATTATTGCTTACCCGCTAATGCAAGTGTAGCTTCAGTGAAAAATTGCAACTTTTAATTTAATAATAGATTCAGTGCAAATCTACAAATACGACATCACCATGGTGATCACTTTTCGTGGTATTTTCAATGTTTAGCATGGCCCATTTGTCGGTCAAATTTGTTTCTTGTTACCGAGATCCTCGAATGATAATTATTTCTTTGGAAATGTATTAATTGTTTAATCAATATGCATAAACTTTTTATTAACCATCCATTTATAAGCTATCAAGTTACTCACTTAAGTGTTTAAGGCTACCGCAACACATCACTGCATTATCTACACTGGACTTGTCTGTTCCGTGCTCGCTGTTGCCTCGAGTTCGTGACGTCATTTTTCCTGGACAGCCAATTAGCAGCGGTGTTCCTGTCGCCTGTGACTCGGCGGGTTCCCGGCCCTATATAACCGCGGCTCATCTTATTGGTGATGTCCATTCCAGTCCATTCTTCGTCTGCGTGCATTCTTCCACAGTCTGCTGCCACCACCATACGGGCCATGCTGGTCCTATAATACTTTGAGTATACTTCGAAGAGCAGGTTTCTCTTTTCATGGCCGCTCTGCGTCTACACTTCTGCCAAGATGTCAGAATCACCGCTCTGCAGATATTCTGAGGCCACTACTATTCAACCTTTGCTACAAATCACAGCAAGAAACATCGTACATACCATCAAGTGTGATTAACAAAATTAACCGCAGAAATACTTCGCCGCAGATAAGCTTTAAGAAAAGGTATGTCAACAAGGACTATTACGCACAGCTGTCAGTCACTGCATATCTTGTTTACCAACAAGATCCATCTGCTCAAAGTTCAAAGCAAAGTGATTTCAACTTCAAGTGTTGAGTGGGTTGCCGATGGAGGTTGCGACTCATAACCACATCACTTCGCTTCCACCGCATTCCCTCTTATGAGGAAGGATCCTCTACGAACACACTTTCAACAAATATACCAAAGCTAAGTTTAAACGTTTTATTATTTATCTTTTAAGACATTTTAATCAATTTTAAATCCAAAGTGGTTAAGTTCAAAGAACTCTTTTCTGGAGTGTTTCTGACGGTTATTAATATTTATTGTTGTTATTCATTCAAATTGTTGCACCATGTTGAAATAAATTATATATTGTTACAGAATATGTTTAAGTGTGAAATCCATTCAGCCCTAATATTAATTCAGTCTAATGCTTCCCCACAATGCTATACATTCCAAGCTAATGCTTGATGCAGTTCTCCCTCTATGAGTTGGAGTTTTTAGGGCATACTCCACCACATGGCATTAATTACACACATTCTACATGCCGCAGAAATGCTAATTATTCCCATTATGATGGAGTTGGAAATGGAATAAAAACCTCATGATGGCGGGGGTCAGTGATGCCTGGATAATACTATGAAGGAAGGAACGAGTATCCTAGGCATCTTACCACCATGCCTTACTTGCAACCTAAACCAGGCAAGTCGTTTCACGAAGGAATCGTGAAGCACACATGTAAGTCTGGCTAGAAGCCGAAACACCTTTTTTATGTACGACTCGTTATGGGGATTAGATTTAGTAAGACCTTACGCCGCACATTCTAGAGGTAGGGCCCTTAATTAACATGTTTTCCTAGTGGTGAGATTACCACAATCTTTGTCGTATTATCTGCAAAAGCTTGGGACAAACGCTTCTGCCAACATTTTTGTAAATAAACATTTTCGAGTTCGACAGTACATCGAACCCACACTCTTTAACGTGTGGGATTTTTTTTTAAATATTCATGTCTGAATAACTGCATTCTTACTGGGACGGTAAAAACCAGCAATCACATGTTGGCCGTGAAACAAGCCAATGTCCCTTTTTTTATTGACCTTGTAAACGCGACTACAGCGCACTCTTTTCATGGATATTATTTAGAAGGCTGTGAGAGGAGTCAACACTAGCCAATACTGCATAAAACCTGTTTACGATATGAGAAGAAGTGGGAGTGTAACTTTATTAAATTCGACATTCAGACGACTGTATATAATTATAAGATGAGCCAAGCAGGCTATATTAAGTTCGAAGTGAGGGGTCACTTTAGGACTGTAAACGAAAGACCCTGGTTTATTAATACAAGTTTTCCCAGACTGTAGATGACTGATATATGAGCACATAATGCACACTTTCTATATGTTCAGAATGCACAGCTGTCATTACAGCAGAATAAAATCTTGTCCACAAGCTGGAACTGTATACATTTAGTAAAACCATTGTTATGTTAGAATGCACTACAGAGGTAGGATATGATTACTCTTAGTTGCCCAGTACAAGTTTTAGTACTATATGAGCTGATAACGTGAACGACTTTTGTCTCGTTATTCCAGCAGATGACCGACGGGTCAGTGGTATTGATCAGCACACAGAGGTGTTAGCTGAAGTTTGGAATTGATTTTTCTTCCAATAATGATGAGTGATATTGTATGCTTTTTACACCAATTTTTTCACACTTTACGAAGTTAACATGGTCATTAAACAATACAATGAAACTGATAGGACTGAACTAATCTGATAATTAAAAAAGTGTTAATCAAATATCAGGATTTTCTACTTAATAAAAAACATAAACAAAGAACTAGGAAGTCTAATAAAACGTAAATAAACCAATAAACTTAAAGGAACCTTGATGACCAGTACTTAGATTTGATTCTTTGACACATCTAAATACAAAAATGGCTATTCCTATTGTGAGACGACAATCAGTTAGTTACGTGTTTAAACACGGTAACTAACCTGATAATGCGACATTAGACATGTTTTACTCATGCAGTCGGCGACCTAATTTTTCTCTCCCCACACAAATCATGACCCAACTTCACAAACAGTGAAGCTGCGATGTAGGTAGGCAGGAACAGTGGCGCCCATTGCGCAGTATTAAAAGGGTTACATGCTACTCATTTGTGTTGTAAACTAGAATAGATTTTCATGCGTTCTGTTAGGTTCAGAATGTGCATAGATTTTGCTTGGAAATAAATTTTGGATGAAACGCTTCCCGTTTACATCATTGTTATTATTAACGTACGAGAGGTATTAGATTAAATGACTATAACTTTAAATGTTGGAGATGACACCATCATAGCGTAGCTTTAAACTTATTGTGCTGTAAATGTAATGAATACCTTGCATTGTAAACAAGTAAATAACTTTCATTGCTGTAAAGTCATGCTTGTATTATCATTATTGTTGAATCTCCGAAGTAATTGTATAGGGAAGAACTACGTGTCATTCTCTTAGATTGCATTTTGTGACTATCCATTTTTGCGTAGGACTTCGAGAGGCTTAAGTTATTAGGATTTTCGCACGGAGACCAGTTAAATTATTATCGCCATTGTCTAGCACGGATTAGCCGTTTTCATCTCTCTGAAGTAGTTAGGGGTCTGCCACTTTTTTGAGTAAACTGAGTGCGATTTAAAAGTAAGCCTTGCCTCTTTATTGTATTTTTGAGTTTGTATTCCTCTGGACTGGTTGTTTCACCTCTCATTACACCCGACACCCCCGAGTACAGATTCTTTAGTGCTTTCCCAGTCCAAGAATCCATTCCTTCCCGTTCTATATGTCTTCCTGGGAGATGGGGGTTTCGCAGGGGTCATTTAAGGTCTATGGCTCCTCGAAGTTCTCGTCAAACGGGCACAGTACTGTATGTCATGTGCTGTGTATAAAATTAATGTTATACAGCCAGAGTTGCAACACTGCTCAGTTCGGAGTGTTAATTGTGCTTAAAGACATAATTTGAATGAGATTAGCAAAAATCATCATCTTACATTTGTCATGGATAAAATATCACGGGAAAAATGTGACATGTCATAAACATCTGAGTCCTTGTAATGATATTCAAGAATTTTGGATAATATTCTAAAAAACTATCGGCAAATTTACTCCAAACATTATCCGCAACTTATCCGCTATCTGCACAGCCATGCAAACTATATCCGCATGGCAATAAATTTTGCGGATATCCGCGGGTTTATCCGCGGATATCTTCATCCGCGCTGGGCTTTACCCATCATGCTGAGAAGGAAACCAAATAGGCCTATAGGTCGTAGTCCATTGGACTACATAAGCGATTATCCCGTAAACTCGTCCCGTACGAAGCCCCGGGTATCGTTGAATTATTACAGTATATAAATTAATTTCTTACTTTTGGTAAAGCCATTTTTGGCATGTGTTATGGTTAAACATGTTGTTTCATTGTTAATAGGTCACCTGATTAGGCTACATTATTTCATCGACGACTGTAATCTCATTTGTCCACTTCTTGGTTTAGCGGCTAGTATTCTTGACTGTCGCCCCGGAGGTCTGGGTTTGACTCCCGGCTCTGCCAAGACATTTAATTCTAGTCTGAGGGCTGAAACGGGGAACGCTCAGCCTCGTGAGGTAAATCTGAAAAAAGGTGGATTGGATTCCCACCTCAGCCATCCTGGAAGTTGTTTTCGTTGGTTTCCCACTTCTACACCAGCCAAATGCCGGGATGGCTCCTAACTCAAGGCCACGACCGTCTTTTTCCCAATAATCACCTGAATTACAAGTACACACTACTACAGATACCACAATAACACAGGTTGTCTGACAAATTATATATTCACTAAGGTACTCGGGGATAATTCACCACGATGTCCAAGCCCTCCAAATGAAACAACTACAAGAATCTAATTTCTTCTTTCTTAACTATTTACTTGATTACTTACCTACAAATACCTGCGTTTAGCTATGAAATTGACCTTGAGAGCTCAGTGGTATGAGAGGGGTGTAGAGCGGTGCGGGGAGCTTGCCGAATACTTTCCTTGGAACAATGAAGTGCGTGACAGTGGGATCTCACAATCAGACACAGACACGCTCGGCGTGGCAAATGTCTTACGCTGTAATAGTAAACGGTGGGGGTGGTTCGGGGGGGTGGGGGACTGCAGAGCTAACTGCCGGTAACTGTACTTTCTTACTTTCTTACTTACTTACTTACTTACTTACTTACTTACTTGTCGTCACTATTGTCCATGCAGGTCCTTGGTCTCCTTAATCCCCTGCGTCCATTCAATATCCGTCCTCTGCTCTCCTTCTCCCACATTTGACAATCACCATTCTAAGGTATTCTTCAACATCGTCAAATTTTTATTTCCCTGGAGCTATTTGTTCTCCTTCGCCAAATAGGTTTTCCCATAACTATCTCTTCGACAGTGTGCTGGTTGCCATTCTATGAACATGAAAATCCATGTAACTCTATATTGGTCCTAATTCTCCAACCGTCATCATATCCTACCGCTCCAAATACCTTTCTCAAGATCATTCTTTCCCACCGTACAATACGAGCCAATGTATTCTCTACTAAACATCACCCACCAGTCTGGGCCATAATTAACGTACTGTCCGTGAGTACTAATGAGAAGCAGTGGAGTCATATGCCACCTCAGTTTTACGTGACTTTCCACTTCATCTCCAGTGTCTTAAAGACACGGACGCTGATTCTGGTTTCAAATACTTACCAAATTACAACTACATATATCTGGTGCTGTAAGGCGTCTTTGTTTCGCAAAACGTAATACTGATATGTGCTAATGTCTTGCGAGCTGTATATTTGAAGTACATAGCACCGGCGCGGGTAGAGCACCCACTATTTGAAGTGGCCTGTTCTAAAGTACTATAAACTAGAGGCTACAAGCATGCTTGCTGTAACTTTGCAGGGAGATTTTTCATAAAAGATTATTACCTCAAAATCTGTAACTCAGGATCCAATAATTAGCAGGAAACTTTGTAAGGGGGGAGTAACATATCAGAGACCACGCTAGCATTAATCATAAGACTATAGCACTGCATATAGCAAGCCTCCTCCATCTTGAATATACAAGACACAATATCGATAATCCACTGTTTATTGCAGTTACAATGACGAAACATAGCAAGTATGTAGCCTACCATACGAGGTTTCGGCTATAGAGAGGTCATGATCATTGATTCGATTCATTCAAGATGGACGTACTCTTATAATGTTCCAATCAATTCCTCTGGATGCAAGACTGGAATGACAACGAAACTTAATAATCGAGGAGTCTTACAACTCTTAACGTTTATCACAAGAACATATAAATAGGCCTAATACTGCTTGATTAGAACAAAGAGTTATAACTATACCCATTCATGTGAGAGAAAGTAGGCTACATATTCTTTACTGAACATCTCATGTTTGCATATGATTTCCCTCAGTTATAGTTAATACACGTATACATTTGTGATAATTGATTGCCTTACAGAAGCGATTGCACCGAAATTCGATATTAAATAATCCATAATGATGAGCAGTCTGTTGCTATACAAGATCCTATAATGCACATCAATTATGCATAACGCGCTAGATATTATCTAAATATTTTATGAATCATTTGCCTATCTGTATCACGTTATATGTAAAACCGATTACTTCCAAATTTCCTTTCGCACTGATAGATGTACCATGCACATTTTTTTTTAGCGTATGGCTTTTAGTGCCGGGAGTGTCCGAGGACATGTTCGGCTCGCCAGTTTTGTAGCTGCTTCGAGACGGACACCCAATGGGTGAGCTACAAGTACCGTTGGAGAGGAAAGTTGGAAGGGAGGGTCGAGGAGTTGGAAGGTAGCGGCTGTGGCCTATAGTTAAGGACCAACCCCGGCATTTGCCTGGAAGGAAGATGGGAAACCACAGAAGACCATCTTCAAGGTTGCCGGCGGGGGGATTCGAACCTCCTCGCCTCTCGGATGTGAGCGACTGCCAACAGTCATGCCGCAACGACCTCGGCTAACTCACCCGGTGTACCATGTACTGAGATTAATATATTATTACCATATGTAATATATTGCTGTTTGTACTTCAAAATTCTCATCAACCAGCTGTAGGGAAAAAAGTAACTCTTAAGCTTATTCTTATCAACACGTCATTTGCTTCCATGAAGAAAA
The DNA here is from genome assembly GCA_946902985.2 of Meconema thalassinum. Lineage (NCBI taxonomy): Eukaryota > Metazoa > Arthropoda > Insecta > Orthoptera > Tettigoniidae > Meconema > Meconema thalassinum. The sequence goes on from OX336389.2 coordinate 1,170,070,478, forward strand.
ATAAAACAGGCCAATAGAGCTTCGATGTGTTGTTTAAAAAACAGGTGTAGGTGGCTGAGGTCATAATAATCTCCACCAGGAAGTGCTATTGTTTCTGCATTCCTCAGGCCACAATCAGGTGATACACTCAATGCTGGTTGTGTCATTCTCTATTGTGTCGTGTTATTTATCGCCTCTCCAGACAAATTGAACTGCGAAATGCCGAATGTCTCAGCACAAAACACGTTTTGTTTTGTAACTCATATCGATAGTTAAAGCGGTAGACTAACAACATACACTTGCATAAGGTGGTCTGAGTGTTGGATATTGAGGCAAACCCATCACTGCCATCAACCTCAGAGCTCTGCAAACCCGTGCCTGATTATGGCCCGACTCATTCCGTCTTAATTACGGTCCAACCGGCCCCAACCCAGACGCAAATAGAATCGGGTGCACTTGACCCGTCAACTAGACTATTGGGCCCTACTCATTCACGTAACGGGTAAGATTCGGGTGTGCACGTGCCAAAATATTCCATATTTCTAGTGTTTTTGCATTTAATACCAGCATCTCCTACCCGGCGAAATAAATGAAACATAAAAGATAATTTGATCATTTGCAAATAAAAGGAGTAACATTACAATAATTATAATGACACAAACTACGAATACTCCATAGCTTTAAGATCATTTGTCTGTTATCATAGATTTCTCTTGTATCCGCTCATGGAAATTATGCATGTCCATTCGATAATGTTTTCAATTGTCTCTTTGTCCACTTCCTGGTGTAGCGGCTTGTGTTCTTAGCTGTCGGGGTGGTCCGGATTTGATTCCCGGCTCTGCCAAGAAATTTAATTCTGGTCTCGTGAGGCAAACCTGAATAGAATTTGAGTTCGATTCCTACCTCAGCCATCCTGAAAGTAGTTTTCCGTGGTTTCTTACTTCTACTCCAGGCAAATGCCGGGATGATTTCTAAATTAAGGCCATGGCCTCCTCCTTTCCAACCCTTATCAGAATTGCAAATACACACATGAATACAGCCATCAAAATAACACAGGTTATCTAACGGTACATAACTCTAGAGCCTACACATATAACAATCCAACATGGCGACCATCTGAAATATTTAGACGATTCTCAATATCTACGAATCTATCACAGCAATGCAACTGAAATTTTGTATGTTGATTGAGGCTATGGATCATTCAATAACCAGGTGAGCAAAAAGCCAATATGGCGGTGACGCAAAATTCAAATATTTAACTGGATTTTTCTCGCGACTTTCCATCCGTGCGCTGTGAACCTTGGCACGGTATATTTTCATACAAGCCCTAAAATATACCGACGTCGAATTTAATGGAAATTAATGAGAACATAAAAGGCGGCCGTGCATTTAAAAAAAATCTCGTTTCCATTTTTCGTGTCCTAAGTAAAAGTTGAGCATATATGGAAATAAGATGTTTATTTCTTCAAGGAACTGAAATGAAAATGAAAATCCACAGCCTGCTTCCAGTCTCCGACCGGGTCAGGAATGGAATGAATGAAGCCCCTATCTAGCGGCGAGGATATGAACTGTGCCGGCTGCCGAGGCCTGACGCACTCCTCTGGGGCAATGATTAAATGAATGACAGATGAAATGAAATGATAGGGGAGAGTGTTGCCGGAATGAAATTTTTGACAGGGAAAACCGGAGTACCCGGAGAAAAACCTGTCTGCCTCCGTTCTGTCCAGCACAGATCTCACATGGAGTGACCGGGATTTGAACCACGGACTCAGCGGTGAGAGGCCAGCGTGCTGCCGCCTAAGCCACGGAGGCTACTCTTCAAGGAACTACTTGTTTCAATTATTAGAAGATTATGACAACTCATGCCACATTAAATTGAAAGAACTGAATTTATATCACAAATATGTAGTAATTTAATTATTATGTTCACTTTTGGAAACCCTTTCCTTTAATTTATCATGTTTACATTCAATCCCTTATTATTGCGGATTTCGCTGAGTGTCCCGTACATAAGAGACGGAAGGAAGAAGGAAGATTTTAGTGTTACGTGACCGTTAATCTCGAGGTCATAAGTCACGGGACCTCCTTTTAACGTGGAATCCGAACCCCAGGACATGGCATTTCACTCTGAAAACCTCACATGCATTGACCGGGAATCGAACCCGGTCCACCGTGGTGAGAGGGCAACAAATTGAACGCTGTGCCACCAAGCCCCACATAAAAGACACGTTAAAATAAACCGCCTCGTGTTGTTGTGGCTAATATTCTTGGCATTCTTCCCAGAGGTCCGGGTTCGATTCCCATTTTTGCCAAGAAACTTAATTCTGGCCCGAGGAATGGAATATAGTCAGCCTGGAAGTGTTTATTTTCGTAAATTTCCACTTCTTTTTCAGGTAAATGCTTCCTAACTGAAGGCCACGGCCGCCTCCATCCCAATCCTCACCTCAGTTACAAATATATATGTCGTAATCAGATAGTGAAATCCGTCATTTCATGAAAATCCTAGGCACTTCATGAAGAGCCGGCATATGATGTAAAAAGGTACAGTTGCACTATCTGACGCGTGGTTTCATGAAATGACTAAATATCGCCGTCACATAGTGTAATTCATTTTGAGCATCATCTGACGGGAAATTCAGCCTGTCACTTCATGAAGTACCGTAGCGGCAGCGGTGATCACGTGTGAGGGAAGTGGGATTTCCAAGAATTAATCGGATAAAAATGTGGCCACTAAAGAAAGGGCTGTTATTTCCTCAGAAAGTGAACACTGTGGCATATGGTACAAATGTCTAATGGTCTCATTTAACCCCTGATTCCCTCCCCAGCATCTTGCTTGGCCTTGCGCCTAGAAGGAATATTATGCTGTCGTACTGTGAACGGAAGAAGAACGTCGTTCAGATCAATTTTGTTTTTAAAACATTAGAGATAGATACCCGAGAGTATAAAATGACTTGTTTTCACTATTCCACCCTTTAAAACAACAAGAACTAACTCATTTACGGACGCGCAATAAAGAGATATTGTACAGCTCTTAGCAGCCGATACTCTTTGTGAAGTTGTGGCCTCGGGGTAAGGTGTTAGCTACCGAAGCACAACTTGGTGAGTTCGACCCCACTGAAGGATGATATTTTTGCCAAGTAACTATTGAACCCATGAACCATTGGTTCAAGGGGTCGAATCCATGTATTTTTGTAAAAGGAAGGAAATATACAGTCTTCAGAGGAACATAGCAAGATTTTATACAAGAAGGCTAGCATAACGTTGTGAAATAAACTGAAGCCAGGTGGCCAGGAAATGAGATCATGCATGACGCATTGATAAGGAGCCAGTCACGAATATAAATAGAACGAGTGGAATTTTCCAAGCGAGTGACGAAGAGCGTGTTTCGGAAATCGCCCTTACCTTGCAGTAAAATGGCAACCGCGCAGCTGTGCCAGAAGAATAATAATTAGATTTAACCCATTTGCAGGGATAAAATTAACTAAAGAAATACAGCATTGTGAATCATTTCGGAATAGAGATTTTTGTGTGGAGAAAGATGTTATAATAAAGGCCCAGGAGAGAAGTGCCGACGTGGTCATACGTCATTGGGGGTTTCCCGAGACCCGAGGAGGGGGGAATGAAAAATCAACTGTAACACCCACACAGCTGAAGACTACATTTTATTTAATATCTCAGAACTGCACGATCGATTTTCATGTGCAAAGAAGTCAGTTTACGTTTAGAAAACGAGCTTTCCAGAGATATAATTTTAAATAATGTGCGACCATTACTTCAAAAGTTGGTTCCGAAAAAGACGTAGAATTTATCTTTTTGTCGCCGATTTGTATAAAAGTCCTGGCAGAGCCAAGCCAATTATTCAGTCTTGAACGACCGTTGAGGCGGGTCGTACTGTTTCACCAATCATCCAGTTCCGTGAGCACCGAGACGCTGCACGATGAAGCATCAGAGTACGATAAGTATCATCATAGTATCGCCGTGTGGAGAATTAGGAAAATCCTAATACAGGATTTAGTTCCGCCAATATCAGTCTTACAGTGAAAAGTTCAGTATTACAGTCGAAGTAGGCTGCGAACTTAAAGAATAGGCGATAGGTCTTCAATAACAGTTTATTTAAACGACCAAGTGTATCGTAACGTTTTGAAGTACCATAACAGCGAAACAAACATTCTATCAACGTTAAAAGAACCCGATCAGGGTCGGACAAAATAAGGTCCGCATAGTATTCTGAAAAGAGAGGAGTTATAGAACTGAGTAATCAGAAAGGAGAAGTAAATTCAAGACGTTGTTTCAAGGAAACAAACGAACTATAAAAAGCACTAAGTTACGAGGAGTATTAGATGCTAGAAAATAATAGGTCACCGATAGAGTATTTGGGAGATCGAGAACAAGGCAGACTTTCGCTAGACGACTAATAGGGTCTAGAAAGAAGCTAGTTTGAGCTAATAATAATAATAGCCGATCATTAGGAAACCGGATTTGAAGAAGTACCATTCCAGGGAGGGGTAGAGTGTTCGAGACTTTCATATTCTGGTCAGATAGGAAGTCGACATCTACTAGTTTCACCCTTGGAGACGGGGAAGCAAAAATCACGTGTGCAAGGCCTAATCAGAGCCTCAGTGATTAGAATCAGTGTAGTGTAAATATATAAAATTGGTGTTAGATAGTAATTTTTCAGTGATTTTATTGTGTGTAATAGAAGAATACCGAAGTGTATTTTAAAATGTTACCAGTGTTTAAAGTATATAAAGTATATGTGTGTCAAGATATGTCCGTGTATGAAATGAATTTGAGCACGATGGTGTAATCACAAATAGTGGGCAAAAATGAAACATCGTTGGAAAGCACGGTAATGGACCGTCTGAACATGTAAGTAACTATTTTCATTATGTTATGTGTAGGGGGAATATTTGTGTACAATCCACCTGAGAATGATAAATAGGGATGTTTTTGAATAACAAATAACATAATAAGAGCGCGATCTGAACAAATAAAAATTGAGAAATTATAAAATGATTATGTGAAATGAATAAATCTTTAGAGGAAATGTATGAAATAAAATATCAGTGTGTTTGATAAATGTTATGAAAGCAAGCGGGAAAATATAATAATAATAAAAATTATATAAATGAAGATTAAGTTGAATTATATGAAAGTAATAGCTTTTGAGCTCTTGAAAAGGAATAAAGACATGGTGTGAATACATGTTCTTAAAGTATAGCGATTATTGTCACGGGAGAGGATTAATATGAAAGTTTGAGATATAGATCAAATGATGATTTTGAATTTATCAGTTCTTTGGAAGACGCTAGGCCTTAAAGATATGTATAGCGCAATGTAGTGCATTAAAGTAAATTGTCACGCTAGGAAGGCGTTGAACCTAGATATACTTGGTAAATTAATTATGAGGGACAGTTGATTGCGGTAATTGAGCTATGATAAGTCCTCCATTTAGTGATGTAGATCACGAGGCGTTGTATAAGGGTGCGAATTATTGTATTGATGAGCGCAGGTTGGACCGAGGTCGCCCTAAGCCGCTAATTTGTTGTAAAGTCCTCCAGTATGGGATTGGTTCCCGAGGCAGTTGGGAGAGTCGAACCCAGACTCGTATAGTTGTTGAAGCCCCTAGATATTGTTGTTGTATTGAATTATTCTTACCCACCAATGATGACACTTCATAATTAATAAATGCCAAGGTTACGAAAGTGGTCTATGAACCTAAATAATGTTGTTTAAATGAATGAAAAAAACGCCATGTCTGTTCAAAGAACTGTGTTTGAGAAATAGCTGTTTTAAAGCATGAGTAGAGCGGTCCCGTGTGGGCAATACTGAGAGTCTCCCTCCCGGGCAATAAATCAAGTCGAGTGTCACGGTCCAACCCCTCGCTATTGAAAGTATGGTAGGTCAGGGGAAACGTCTATTTGAAGTAATAATAAACCATGAGTGTTTAGAGTTGTTAATGACCCGGGATACGAACCGAGCTTCTTGTAAATGAAAGTTACCGCTTTGAAGTTCAGATCGTTTGCTTTCTTATGAGGTGATGGTCTTTTAAGACAAATAATAATAAATATAAATCCCTAATGTAATGAGATATTGATGTAGGATTTCACGAGTTCAATGAAGACAATTACATTTCCGGAGTGATCATAATTTTTGACTTTGTTCAAGTAGTCTTCTATAACTCGGGAGTACACAAGTATTTTTCCCAATCACTGTAGTGAATTTGTTAACTTGAGAGAGGTGGTAACATGAGAACATTGTGAAATGCCCAAAAATTTAAGTAAAGGAGTAACAATTACTTTGAATAAGATTATATATTGTTTTGACTATACGAAACTCATAAAATAGATATTGAGGTGTGTAAAAGAATAACACAGTTTATAGTGGAAAGTATCGAGCCATTGGAGCTCGTGATTGTAGTGAAATTTAAAAGGGATACTTTATGGAAGTGAAAAGAATTATAAGTTTGTTGGTTTGAAGGAAACCATGTATTTTAATATAACATATGTTGGATTCTATGGACTCCTTGTTCACTTTGAACCGGAATATTTTATTTGTTTAATCGGTTTTCCAACGTGGGGCTTGTATGATTATATCATACACGTACTAAACAAATCTAATTTTGGCGCCCAGTACGAAGGGATGAGTTTTCCTAGGGAAAACCCGAGTTTTCTTGAAAAATCAAAATTTTCATTTTTTTGAAAAAAAAATGGTTTTTCGAAATTTTGAATTTTTAAATACTTCCATAAAGGTTTTGACATTGAATGAGTACATCAAAAGGGTACGTTCTAGTAAACACCCGTACCAAGGTAAAATTTTTGAAAATTTGGGACACAAGAGTTCGGATTACCATCTCTCAATCATGTACCAGCGATGTGGCATAAGTAGCCCACTGTATTATAATAAGATGGCATTAAGTGAGGAAATGCAAAGGCTCTTGGAGGCCATGAACAATAGATTCGAGAAAATAGACAATACATTGGGCCTCCAACAGGATGATAATAAAAAAGAGTTCGAATCCATAAATCACAATTTAGGATCTTTAAAAACTAATAGTGATAACATGGGAACTGAATTAGAAGCTATCGAGGCCGACTGTATAAGAATGAACGATGAACTGAAGGCTGAGATAGAAAGTAAATTGGATAGTATAAAAAAGAAAATTCAGACCATTTTGCAGCACAATCCAAGGTTTTAGAAGAAACAATGAATACCAAATTTCAAGGTTTTGATACGGGGTTGGAGATTAAGTTAAATCAGTTTAAAGTGGAAATTACATGTAACATGGAAAAAACTTGTAAAGAGAATGTAGATGTATAAAAAGATGAACTTGTAACCCAGATCCAAGGGGTGCGAACAGAGTTATGGGGTCAAATAGAAAAAAATATGAAGATTTGTGAAAAATCCCGGGATGAGATAAAAGAAAGTGTTAATATACTAGGAAATCGATTTGAAGGGGTTGAGAATAAAATAGGAGAACTTGAGGGAAAAGTCGATGGAGTTCAGGACGAAGTAACAGAGATGAAAAATCAAAATCAGAAGGATGTGAAGAGCATGAAAGGTCAATTTGATCATTTTACTGGGCAGGTAGATGAGAACTTGAAGAAGCACGAGAAGGAAATAAATGAAAGATTAGGTACATACGAAGAGCATCTCCAGAAAGAAAGAGGACAACGAAATGAAGAAAATAAGGAAAATACCCAGAAGATGGATGAAATAAGTAAGGGTATTAATGAGGTTCAGGAAACCATCGGAACATTAAAGGAACAAGTAAGAAAAACCAATACCGAAGTAAACCAGGTCCAAGATGAATTGACGATAGTGTCTAAGAGCCAAGGGAAAACTGAGGAAAAGCTTGAGGGAATTAAAGTAGATATGGTCAAAGGACAAAAAGAAATGGAGAAGAAAATAAAGGAGATACGAGATGACCTAGATACAATAGGTGACGTTAAGCCAGAAATTATAAAAGAACAGGTCATGGTCATCAAGAAAGAGGTAGAAGATCAATTAGCTGAAATCAGGGATAGTTTCAGGGAAGAGAAATTCCAACTGAAAAAGAATCAAGACAGAATTCAGAATGAATTAGGATCCCGGTTGGAAAGGACTGAACACAAGAACAGTCAAATGGAAATTCAACTCATGGCTAATGAGGAAAGTGCCCAAAGAGAAAGGAAATTAGAATTTGAAAGTCAGGATGAATTTCAAAAGACAGGATGGGTAGATCCCCATGAACGAGGCACAAATCAAGATAGGGACTTAGGAGGGGAGAGCCCTTATAAGAACCCAGGATATCCGATGGCGATGTCTACCCCTTATATGAACCAAACAAATGGTCAAATAATAAATATCATCAAGTCAAATGAAGACAGACCGGTGAAGTTTACGGGTAATAATATGTCAATTACTCCTAAATACTGGTTGAAGGAGGTCGCAGAGTACTTGAATGAAATGAAAGTTCCTCAGGATCGGAGACTGAAAGCAATTGAGAAGCTGTTGGCAGGTGATTGTCTCACCTGGTTCAGGAGTTTCAGGTACACATTTGACACGGTGGAAGGTTTTAGAGAAGCGTTTCTGAAACGATATTGGGCAGCAGATGTCCAAGAGAATTTGAGGCTAGATCTGTACTCTAGGAAGTATAGCACAAATGCCCCAACTAAATATTCAGAATTTTTCTCCGCTCAGCTGTGTAAATTCCGGGAACTTGACATTGCTCCTGCTGAGAACGACCTGTGTGCCGCCATTGCAAGACAACTTCCATATGAGATCCAGAGGTTGTTAATCTCATCTAAAGCCAGAAGTGCTGTGGAAGTGGAGAGCGTCTTACGTCAATTAGATATGACGACTTCACACGTTACTCCCAGGCATCCAAGACAGACTGAACAAGTACATATGGCCAGCAGTCAAGAAAATAGAGAGAAACCATCGACTAGAAATCAGTCCACTAGTACTGATACTCAGGGACTGGGTCAAGAATATGGACATCAAGAGCCTAGGGGAATACAGCCATACTATAGAGGAGGATATCGAGGAAGGAATATGGGTTATAGGCAACAAGAGGACCGACCCTATAACAATAATAATCAGAGGCAGGATAACCGAAAGACATGGGAAAATTATCCCAGAAGGAATGTGAGGCCGGAAGACAGAAATGATGAGTATCGGGCCGAAATAGAAGAAAGATATCAGGAAAGTCTTCGTTACATGAATGAACGAACAGACGAACCTGAAACACAAAGAGTCCGTTGGAGTGAGGCAATAAAGAACCGAAAATCACCCGACCGACTAGAAGGAGCTCAAAACTTTGAGTTACAAGCTCAATTGAAGAAGGAGGGGAAAGGAAGCCCTCGGGATAAAAAAAACTTCAAAATTAAATAATCAAAAGTGGAAACATACCAGGAGCTGGGAGGAGGTAGATATTGCGAATTGGATAGCAAGACCAGATGAGCTAATTAAAGAGGATGTGGAAGGAATCCCACCTATTAGAAGAGAACTACCTATCATCATGCTCAGGATAGAAGGATTATTGGTCAGGGCATTAATTGATACTGGATCAACCATAAGTTTAATTACGCAAACCCTCCTAAATGAATTGGAAACAAGAGGTCGTGTATTGAAAATTCCCACCTCAAGTGTGAAGATTAAGGGCATTATTCCTGAAAAATCTTTAACATGTAAATTTCAGGTATACATTGATTTGATCATAGGTAACGCTGAAATTTCGCAATGCTTTTTGCTGGTAAATCAATTGCAATATAATGTCATAATAGGTATTGATTTTATCCGGGAGAACAAGGTCATAATAGACCTAGCGCAAAATTGCATTAGGATTCAAAGAGAGGAGGTGGACGAACAAAACATTAATTTACAGGAACAGGATGCGAAAATAGGAGAACAGGTATGGCATGCGGAAGAAGTGAACGTGGAAGGTTGTAAGGACATAGAAAAGATATTTGAAGTCCTAAACATAGAACTTGAAGATAGTTTGGAAACTGAGTTCGAAACCAACCTGTCAGGAAAAATAGAGGAAGCTAAAGTTAACCTCGAGAATAAGGAACAATTAAAGGAATTACTATTAAATTACAGGGACGTATTTGATTCCAAGCCAGGGAAGATTGAAAATTTTAAATACGCTTTTCAAGTAAATGATTGGGCACCGTTCAGACAAACACCATACCTGGTTGCAGAAAAACATTACCCACAAACGAAGAAAACACTGCAGGAGATGAGTGATGCAGGTGTTATAGAAAAGATGGCGACACCATTTGTTAGTCCATTAGTAATTGTGAGTAAACCGGATGGCTCAGTAAGGGTGTGTTTAGACGCCAGGAATTTGAACGCGAAAATCATACCAGAAAATGATTCGGCACCACCCATAAAAGAAATACTGAGGAAATTTCAAGGCAAGAAGATATTCACAAATATTGACATGACTTCTTCATATCATCATCTCGAACTGGAAGAGAAAACCAGTCTCTTAACTGGATTTCAGTTCGACCAACAAACATATTGCTTCAAGAGATGTCCGTTTGGCTTGAAGAACGCGGGATCCGCCTTAATAAGAGCGCTTGATCGTAACCTGTCAGAGGAAGTGAAAGATTGCACTATCCGTTATGTGGATGACATATTACTTACCTCGGAAAACATTGAGGAACATTTGGAAAAGTTAATGAAATTATTGGAAAATTTAAGAAGGGCTAACTTTAAGATTAATTTGAAGAAATCAAATTTTTGTCAGAGACAAGTTACATTTTTGGGGCATGTGATAGATAAGGATGGTGTTAAACCAAATCCATGCAAATTAGAATCGTTAAGAGATTTTCCCAGGCCTTTGAAGGTGATAAACGTTCGCCAGTTTTTGGGATTGATTGGATTTTTCTCAGGACATTGTCCGTCATACACCAAAACTGTTGCACCACTACAGGACCTTCTGAAGAAGGGGGGCAAATGGAAATGGACGGAGGAAACAGAAAAAGCATTTATAGAGGCCAAGGAAATGCTCTTAAATTATGTGAAGCTAGGATATCCTGATTTTAATCAGAGATTTGTTATACAAACAGATGCATCCCAGATTGGAATAGGGGCAATGCTATATCAGGAAAACCCGGATAACCCTGATAAGAAAAACTATCTAGCTTTCACAAGTCGGAGACTGAAACCACACGAGAAAAATTATACAATCAGCGAGATCGAGCTGTTAGCGATATTGCACGCGTTGCAATATTGGCGAAAGATTGTATATGGGTTCCCAGTCACATTAAGGACTGATCATAAAGCCCTAACCTTTTTGATGAAGACGGATTTATCCAGTCAAAGATTGATGCGTTGGGCTTTATACATTCAACAGTTCGATGTAAATATAGAGTATTGCCCAGGGAAAGATAATGTAGTTCCAGATTATTTAAGTAGACAGCCAGAGTCCACACAGAAGAGGAAGTAATGGCTATTGATTTGGAAGACAGGGATCAGCGTACTCTGAATGAATTAAGAAGCATTGGTCAACGACAACGTGAGGATCCATGGATGAACATGCTCATATCTTTCTTGGAAGGGAGTTTGATAAGGGGAACACCGGCGTACACTGAAGCTAATAAGATAGCTCAGGATTACACGTTCTTTAATGGATTGTTGCATAAGTTTGTGGACTCTTACCATACACGATTAAGGATCTTAGTACCTGCGATTTTGCAGAGGAAAATGGTATGGTTAGCCCATAGATCGTTCGGACATATGGGAGTCGACAAAACAGTCTCGATGCTGAAAGAAGCATTTGTATGGCCGAGACTGAGAGAGACTGTAAGGGATACGCTAAAGACATGTGATCTATGTCAAAGGATTAAGCCAAATGCATTTTTGATGAGACAAAAGCCAATACCATTGTTGCCCGAGAGGCCAGGTCAAATTATTTCTATTGATAATTTCGGACCTTTGCCAAAGGCTAGGCGAGGAAATAGACACATAATGGTGGCTATGGATGTTTTCACAAAAATGGTTGTCCTTGCTCCCATACAGAAGACTAGTACCAAACGGGTGTTAAAACGACTCAAAGAAAAAGTGATACCTACTCTGGGAAAACCCGAGAATTTGTTGTCGGATCACGGTAGTTGTTTTACAAGTGTAGAATTCAGACAGGAATTAGAGAGACTTGGAATACGTCAGATTTTGTCAAGTATTCGCCATCCTGAGGCAAATCCTGTGGAAAGAGTGATGAGGGAAACGGCCAAGTATTGTAGGATATACTGTGCCGAAGAAAATTGGAAATGGATATATATCCTGGATATTATCGAATTTTGTATAAATAATACAATCCACGAATCTACGGGAGAGATACCAATAACGTTACATCGGTATGAGCAACCAGAGAGACCTTGGAGTCTGGTCATTCCTAGGCCAGCAGACGCTCAGCCTGGAAGAGATGTACGTATTAGAAGAGCTTTTGAGCATCTAAAAGCTCAAGCTGATAGAAGGCAAAGAAGAAACAGGCACAAGAGGTATCATCGACCACTATTAGCAGGAGAAATGGTGTTAGTGAAAAGACCAGCCATTTCGGATCCAGGGAACCGCGTGTACAAAAAGTTCCAGAAAATTTACCACTGACCGTATCAAATAATAAGAGATTTAAGAAATAATGCCTATAGAATTCGGCACTGTGAAACGAATCACGAAGTGACCATGAACTCAGCGAATTTAAAAGTATATTACCCTACCGAAGACTTCGATGAAGCAAATGAACAAGCCCTGGTTATGGAACAATTTAGAGATGATGAATCCACTTTTGATAGAAACAATGGTAAGGTAGAACAAGGAAACAGAGCTCAACCATTCGAGTGCGAATGCGAATTAGAGAAACTGTATTGTGAGATAAGAGAAATAATTGATTTTGTTGAAAAGGAAAATTTCAATATAAGAAGAGAGAATGATGAAATAAAGAAACGGGTAGGGATAGGCCACACCCGTAATGAAGAATTATGTTCTGGAAACTTTTAGTCCAGACAAATAAGAAAGAAAGAAAGGTAGGGACAGAGCGTACCCAACCTACACTAATACCGGATATGACTTAAAAGGTGGAAAAACCCAAATTATCGTGGGATTTTAAAGGAATAAAGATCAGAAGGTACGGATAAACGTTATGATGGATTCGACAATGAAAAAAAAGAGATTTTTATGAAAATTATTAAAATAAATTTCCTAAAAAATTTCTCGAAAATTTATTTACCTAAGGAGGGGAGAGATGAACCCATGTACCATTGGTTCAAGGGGTCGAATCCATGTATTTTTGTAAAAGGAAGGAAGGAAATATACAGTCTTCAGAGGAACATAGCAAGATTTTATACAAGAAGGCTAGCATAACGTTGTGAAATAAACTGAAGCCAGGTGGCCAGGAAATGAGATCATGCATGACGCATTGATAAGGAGCCAGTCACGAATATAAATAGAACGACTGGAATTTTCCAAGCGAGTGACGAAGAGCGTGTTTCGGAAATCGCCCTTACCTTGCAGTAAAATGGCAACCGCCCAGCTGAGCCAGAAGAAGAATAATTAGATTTAACCCATTTGGAGGAATAAAATTAACTAAAGAAATACAGCATTGTGAATCATTTCGGAATAGAGATTTTTGTGTGGAGAAAGATGTTATAATAAAGGCCCAGGAGAGAAGTGCCGACGTGGTCATACGTCATTGGGGGTTTCCCGAGACCCGAGGAGGGGGGAATGAAAAATCAACTGTAACACCCACACAGCTGAAGACTACATTTTATTTAATATCTCAGAACTGCACGATCGATTTTCATGTGCAAAGAAGTCAGTTTACGTTTAGTAAACGAGCTTTCCAGAGATATAATTTTAAATAATGTGCGACCATTACTTCAAAAGTTGGTTCCGAAAAAGACGTAGAATTTATCTTTTTGTCGCCGATTTGTATAAAAGTCCTGGCAGAGCCAAGCCAATTATTCAGTCTTGAACGACCGTTGAGGCGGGTCGTACTGTTTCACCAATCATCCAGTTCCGTGAGCACCGAGACGCTGCACGATGAAGCATCAGAGTACGATAAGTATCATCATAGTATCGCCGTGTGGAGAATTAGGAAAATCCTAATACAGGATTTAGTTCCGCCAATATCAGTCTTACAGTGAAAAGTTCAGTATTACAGTCGAAGTAGGCTGCGAACTTAAAGAATAGGCGATAGGTCTTCAATAACAGTTTATTTAAACGACCAAGTGTATCGTAACGTTTTGAAGTACCATAACAGCGAAACAAACATTCTATCAACGTTAAAAGAACCCGATCAGGGTCGGACAAAATAAGGTCCGCATAGTATTCTGAAAAGAGAGGAGTTATAGAACTGAGTAATCAGAAAGGAGAAGTAAATTCAAGACGTTGTTTCAAGGAAACAAACGAACTATAAAAGGCACTAAGTTACGAGGAGTATTAGATGCTAGAAAATAATAGGTCACCGATAGAGTATTTGGGAGATCGAGAACAAGACAGACTTTCGCTAGACGACTAATAGGGTCTAGAAAGAAGCTAGTTTGAGCTAATAATAATAATAATAGCCGATCATTAGGAAACCGGATTTGAAGAAGTACCATTCCAGGGAGGGGTAGAGTGTTCGAGACTTTCATATTCTGGTCAGATAGGAAGTCGACATCTACTAGTTTCACCCTTGGAGACGGGGAAGCAAAAATCACGTGTGCAAGGCCTAATCAGAGCCTCAGTGATTAGAATCAGTGTAGTGTAAATATATAAAATAGGTGTTAGATAGTAATTTTTCAGTGATTTTATTGTGTGTAATAGAAGAATACCGAAGTGTATTTTAAAATGTTACCAGTGTTTAAAGTATATAAAGTATATGTGTGTCAAGATATGTCCGTGTATGAAATGAATTTGAGCACGATGGTGTAATCACAAATAGTGGGCAAAAATGAAACATCGTTGGAAAGCACGGTAATGGACCGTCTGAACATGTAAGTAACTATTTTCATTATGTTATGTGTTGGGGGAATATTTGTGTACAATCCACCTGAGAATGATATATTGGGATGTTTTTGAATAACAAATAACAGAATAAGAGCGCGATCTCAACAAATAAAAATTGAGAAATTTTAAAATGATTATGTGAAATGAATAAATCTTTAGAGGAAATGTATGAAATAAAATATCAGTGTGTTTGATAAATGTTATGAAAGCAAGCGGAAAAATATAATAATAATAAAAATTATATAAATGAAGATTAAGTTGAATTATATGAAAGTAATAGCTTTTGAGCTTTTGAAAAGGAATAAAGACATGGTGTGAATACATGTTCTTAAAGTATAGCGATTATTGTCACGGGAGAGGATTAATATGAAAGTTTGAGATATAGATCAAATGATGATTTTGAATTTATCAGTTCTTTGGAAGACGCTAGGCCTTAAAGATATGTATAGCGCAATGTAGTGCATTAAAGTAAATTGTCACGCTAGGAAGGCGTTGAACCTAGATATACTTGGTAAATTAATTATGAGGGACAGTTGATTGCGGTAATTGAGCTATGATAATTCCTCCATTTAGTGATGTAGATCACGAGGCGTTGTATAAGGGTGCGAATTATTGTATTGATGAGCGCAGGTTAGACCGAGGTCGCCCTAAGACGCTAATTTGTTGTAAAGTCCTCCAGTATGGGATTGGTTCCCGAGGCAGTTGGGAGAGTCGAACCCAGACTCGTATAGTTGTTGAAGCCCCTAAATATTGTTGTTGTATTGAATTATTCTTACCCATCAATGATGACACTTCATAATTAATAAATGCCAAGGTTACGAAAGTGGTCTATGAACCTAAATAATGTTGTTTAAATGAATGGAAAAAAACGCCAGGTCTGTTCAGAGAACTGTGTTTGAGAAATAGCTGTTTTAAAGCATGAGTAGAGCGGTCCCGTGTGGGCGATACTGAGAGTCTCCCTCCCGGGCAATAAATCAAGTCGAGTGTCACGGTCCAACCCCTCGCTATTGAAAGTATGGTAGGTCAGGGGAACCGTCTATTTGAAGTAATAATAAACCATGAGTGTTTAGAGTTGTTAATGACCCGGGATTCGAACCGAGCTTCTTGTACATGAAAGTTACCGCTTTGAAGTTCAGATCGTTTGCTTTCTTATGAGGTGATGGTCTTTTAAGACAAATAATAATAAATATAAATCCCTAATGTAATGAGATATTGATGTAGGATTTCACGAGTTCAATGAAGACAATTAGATTTCGGGAGTGATCATAATTTTTGACTTTGTTCAAGTAGTCTTCTATAACTCGGGAGTACACAAGTATTTTTCCCAATCACTGTAGTGAATTTGTTATCTTGAGAGAGATGGTAACATAAGAACATTGTGAAATGCCCAAAAATTTAAGTAAAGGAGTAACAATTACTTTGAATAAGATTATATATTGTTTTGATTATAAGAAACTCATAAAATAGATATTGAGGTGTGTAAAAGAATAACACAGTTTATAGTGGACAGTATCGAGCCATTGGAACTCGTGATTGTAGTGAAATTTAAAAGGGATACTTTATGGAAGTGAAAAGAATTATAAGTTTGTTGGTTTGAAGGAAACCATGTATTTTAATATAACATACGTTGGATTCTATGGACTCCTTGTTCACTTTGAACCGGAGTATTTTATTTGTTTAATCTGTTTTCCAACGTGGGGCTTGTATGGTTATATCATACACGTACTAAACAAATCTAATTTTGGCGCCCAGTACGCAGGGATGAGTTTTCCTAGGGAAAACCCGAGTTTTCTTGAAAAATCAAAATTTTTATTTTTTTTGAAAAAAAAAATGGTTTTTCGAAATTTTGAATTTTTAAATACTTCCATAAAGTTTTTGACACTGAATGAGTACATCAAAAGGGTACGTTCTAGTAAACACCCGTACCAAGGTAAAATTTTTGAAAATTTGGAACACAAGAGTTCGGATTACCATCTCTCAAGCATGTACCAGCGATGTGGCATAAGTAGCCCACTGTATTATAATAAGATGGCATTAAGTGAGGAAATGCAAAGGCTCTTGGAGGCCATGAACAATAGATTCGAAAAAATAGACAATACATTGGGCCTCCAACAGGATGAAAATAAAAAAGAGTTCGAATCCATAAATCACAATTTAGGATCTTTAAAAACTAATAGTGATAACATGGGAACTAAATTAGAAGCTATCGAGGCCGACTGTATAAGAATGAACAATGAACTGAAGGCTGAGATAGATAGTAAATTGGATAGTAAAAAACAGAAAATTCAGACCATTTTGCAGCACAATCCAA
This sequence comes from Meconema thalassinum, assembly GCA_946902985.2. Taxonomy (NCBI): domain Eukaryota; kingdom Metazoa; phylum Arthropoda; class Insecta; order Orthoptera; family Tettigoniidae; genus Meconema; species Meconema thalassinum. Next base: position 1,170,087,744 of record OX336389.2, read on the forward strand.
GGTTTTAGAAGAAACAATGAATACCAAATTTCAAGTTTTTGATACGGGGTTGGAGATTAAGTTAAATCAGTTTAAAGTGGAAATTACATGTAACATGGAAAAAACTTGTAAAGAGAACGTAGATGCATGTAAAGATGAACTTGTAACCCAGATCCAAGGGGTGCGAACAGAGTTATGGGGTCAAATAGAAAAAAATATGAAGATTTGTGAAAAATCCCGGGATGAGATAAAAGAAAGTGTTAATATACTAGGAAATCGATTTGAAGGGGTTGAGAAAAAAATAGGAGAACTTGAGGGAAAAGTCGATGGAGTTCAGGACGAAGTAAAAGAAATGAAAAATCAAAATCAGAAGGATGTGAAGAGCATGAAAGGTCAATTTGATCATTTTACTGGGCAGGTAGATGAGAACTTGAAGAAGCACGAGAAGGAAATAAATGAAAGATTAGGTACATACGAAGAGCATCTCCACAAAGAAAGAGGACAACGAAATGAAGAAAATAAGGAAAATACCCAGAAGATGGATGAAATAAGTAAGGGTATTAATGAGGTTCAGGAAACCATCGGAACATTAAAGGAACAAGTAAGAAAAACCAATACCGAAGTAAACCAGGTCCAAGATGAATTGACGATAGTGTCTAAGAGCCAAGGGAAAACTGAGGAAAAGCTTGAGGGAATTAAAGTAGATATGGTCAAAGGACAAAAAGAAATGGAGAAGAAAATAAAGGAGATACGAGATGACCTAGATACCATAGGTGACGTTAAGCCAGAAATTATAAAAGAACAGGTCATGGTCATCAAGAAAGAGGTAGAAGATCAATTAGCTGAAATCAGGGATAGTTTCAGGGAAGAGATATTCCAACTGAAAAAGAATCAAGACAGAATTCAGAATGAATTAGGATCCCGGTTGGAAAGGACTGAACACAAGAACAGTCAAATGGAAATTCAACTCATGGCTAATGAGGAAAGTGCCCAAAGAGAAAGGAAATTAGAATTTGAAAGTCAGGATGAATTTCAAAAGACAGGATGGGTAGATCCCCATGAACGAGGCACAAATCAAGATAGGGACTTAGGAGGGGAGAGCCCTTATAAGAACCCAGGTTATCCGATGGCGATGTCTACCCCTTATATGAACCAAACAAATGGTCAAATAATAAATATCATCAAGTCAAATGAAGCCAGACCGGTGAAGTTTACGGGTAATAATATGTCAATTACTCCTAAATACTGGTTGAAGGAGGTCGCAGAGTACTTGAATGAAATGAAAGTTCCTCAGGATCGGAGACTGAAAGCAATTGAGAAGCTGTTGGCAGGTGATTGTCTCACCTGGTTCAGGAGTTTCAGGTACACATTTGATACGGTGGAAGGTTTTAGAGAAGCGTTTCTGAAACGATATTGGGCAGCAGATGTCCAAGAGAATTTGAGGCTAGATCTGTACTCTAGGAAGTATAGCACAAATGCCCCAACTAAATATTCAGAATTTTTCTCCGCTCAGCTGTGTAAATTCCGGGAACTTGACATTGCTCCTGCTTAGAACGACCTGTGTGCCGCCATTGCAAGACAACTTCCATATGAGATCCAGAGGTTGTTAATCTCATCTAAAGCCAGAAGTGCTGTGGAAGTGGAGAGCGTCTTACGTCAATTAGATATGACGACTTCACACTTTACTCCCAGGCATCCAAGACAGACTGAACAAGTACATATGGCCAGCAGTCAAGAAAATAGAGAGAAACCATCGACCAGAAATCAGTCCACTAGTACTGATACTCAGGGACTGGGTCGAGAATATGGACATCAAGAGCCTAGGGGAATACAGCCATACTATAGAGGAGGATATCGAGGAAGGAATATGGGTTATAGGCAACAAGAGGACCGACCCTATAACAATAATAATCAGAGGCAGGATAACAGAAAGAGATGGGAAAATTATCCCAGAAGGAATGTGAGGCCGGAAGACAGAAATGATGAGTATCGGGCCGAAATAGAAGAAAGATATCAGGAAAGTCTTCGTTACATGAATGAACGAACAGACGAACCTGAAACACAAAGAGTCTGTTGGAGTGAGGCAATAAAGAACCGAAAATCACCCGACCGACTAGAAGGAGCTCAAAGCTTGGAGTTACAAGCTCAATTGAAGAATGAGGAGAAAGGAAGCCCTCAGGATAAAAAAAAACTTCAAAATTAAATCATCAAAAGTGGAAACATACCAGGAGCTGGGAGGAGGTAGAGATTGCGAATTGGATAGCAAGACCAGATGAGCTAATTAAAGAGGATGTGGAAGGAATCCCACCTATTAGAAGAGAACTACCTATCATCATGCTCAGGATAGAAGGATTATTGGTCAGGGCATTAATTGATACTGGATCAACCATAAGTTTAATTACGCAAACCCTCCTAAATGAATTGGAAACAAGAGGTCGTGTATTGAAAATTCCCACCTCAAGTGTGAAGATTAAGGGAATTATTCCTGAAAAATCTTTAACATGTAAATTTCAGGTATACATTGATTTGATCATAGGTAACGCTGAAATTTCGCAATGCTTTTTGCTGGTAAATCAATTGCCATATAATGCCATATTAGGTATTGATTTTATCCGTGAGAACAAGGTCATAATAGACCTAGCGCAAAATTGCATTAGGATTCAAAGAGAGGAGGTGGACGAACAAAACATTAATTTACAGGAACAGGATGCGAAAATAGGAGAACAGGTATGGCATGCGGAAGAAGTGAACGAGGAAGGTTGTAAGGACATAGAAAAGATATTTGAAGTCCTAAACATAGAACTTGAAGATAGTTTGGAAACTGAGTTCGAAACCAACCTGTCAGGAAAAATAGAGGAAGCTAAAGTTAACCTCGAGAATAAGGAACAATTAAAGGAATTACTATTAAATTACAGGGACGTATTTGATTCCAAGCCAGGGAAGATTGAAAATTTTAAATACGCTTTTCAAGTAAATGATTGGGCACCGTTCAGAAAAAAACCGTACCCGGTTGCAGAAAAATATTACCCACAAACGAAGAAAACACTGCAGGAGATGAGTGATGCAGGTGTTATAGAAAAGATGGCGACACCATATGTTAGTCCATTAGTAATTGTGAGTAAACCGGATGGCTCAGTAAGGGTGTGTTTAGACGCCAGGAATTTGAACGCGAAAATCATACCAGAAAATGATTCGGCACCACCCATAAAAGAAATACTGAGGAAATTTAAAGGCAAGAAGATATTCACAAATATTGACATGACTTCTTCATATCATCATCTCGAACTGGAAGAGAAAACCAGTCTCTTAACTGGATTTCAGTTCGACCAACAAACATATTGCTTCAAGAGATGTCCGTTTGGCTTGAAGACCGCGGGATCCGCCTTAATAAGAGCGCTTGATCGTAACCTGTCAGAGGAAGTGAAAGATTGCACTATCCGTTATGTGGATGACATATTACTTACCTCGGAAAACATTGAGGAACATTTGGAAAAGTTAAAGAAATCATTGGAAAATTTAAGAAGGGCTAACTTTAAGATTAATTTGAAGAAATCAAATTTTTGTCAGAGACAAGTTACATTTTTGGGGCATGTGATAGATAAGGATGGTGTTAAACCAAATCCATGCAAATTAGAATCGATAAGAGATTTTCCCAGGCCTTTGAAGGTGAAAAACTTTCGCCAGTTTTTGGGATTGATTGGATTTTTCTCAGGACATTGTCCGTCATACACCAAAACTGTTGCACCACTACAGGACCTTCTGAAGAAGGGGGCAAGTGGAAATGGACGGAGGAAACAGAAAAAGCATTTATAGAGGCCAAGGAAATGCTCTTAAATTATGTGAAGCTAGGATATCCTGATTTTAATCAGAGATTTGTTATACAAACAGATGCATCCCAGATTGGAATAGGGGCAATGCTATATCAGGAAAACCCGGATAACCCTGATAAGAAAAACTATCTAGCTTTCACAAGTCGGAGACTGAAACCACACGAGAAAAATTATACAATCAGCGAGATCGAGCTGTTAGCGATATTGCACGCGTTACAATATTGGCGAAAGATTGTATATGGGTTCCCAGTCACATTAAGGACTGATCATAAAGCCCTAACCTTTTTGATGAAGACGGATTTATCCAGTCAAAGATTGATGCGTTGGGCTTTATACATTCAACAGTTCGATGTAAATATAGAGTATTGCCCAGGGAAAGATTATGTAGTTCCAGATTATTTAAGTAGACAGCCAGAGTCCACAGAAGAGGAAGTAATGGCTATTGATTTGGAAGACAGGGATCAGCGTACTCTGAATGAATTAAGAAGCATTGGTCAACGACAACGTGAGGATCCATGGATGAACATGCTCATATCTTTCTTGGAAGGGAGTTTGATAAGGGGAACACCGGCGTACACTGAAGCTAATAAGATAGCTCAGGATTACACGTTCTTTAATGGATTGTTGTATAAGTTTGTGGACTCTGACCATACACGATTAAGGATCGTAGTACCTGCGATTTTGCAGAGGAAAATAGTATGGTTAGCCCATAGATCGATCGGACATATGGGAGTCGACAAAACAGTCTCGATGCTGAAAGAAGCATTTGTATGGCCGAGACTGAGAGAGACTGTAAGGGATACGCTAAAGACATGTGATCTATGTCAAAGGATTAAGCCAAATGCATTTTTGATGAGACAAAAGCCAATACCATTGTTGCCCGAGAGGCCAGGTCAAATTATTTCTATTGACAATTTCGGACCTTTGCCAAAGGCTAGGCGAGGAAATAGACACATAATGATGGCTATGGATGTTTTCACAAAAATGGTTGTCCTTGCTCCCATACAGAAGACTAGTACCAAACAGGTGTTAAAACGACTCAAAGAAAAAGTGATACCTACTCTGGGAAAACCCGAGAATTTGTTGTCGGATCACGGTAGTTGTTTTACAAGTGTAGAATTCAGACAGGAATTAGAGAGACTTGGAATACGTCAGATTTTGTCAAGTATTCGCCATCCTGAGGCAAATCCTGTGGAAAGAGTGATGAGGGAAACGGCCAAGTACTGTAGGATATACTGTGCCGAAGAAAATTGGAAATGGGTAGATACCTGGATATTATCGAATTTTGTATAAATAATACAATCCACGAATCTACGGGAGAGATACCAATAACGTTACATCGGAATGAGCAACCAGAGAGACCTTGGAGTCTGGTCATTCCTAGGCCAGCAGACGCTCAGCCTGGAAGAGATGTACGTATTAGAAGAGCTTTTGAGCATCTAAAAGCTCAAGCTGATAGAAGGCAAAGAAGAAACAGGAACAAGAGGTATCATCGACCACTATTAGCAGGAGAAATGGTGTTAGTGAAAAGACCAGCCATTTCGGATCCAGGGAACCGCGTGTACAAAAAGTTCCAGAAAATTTACCACGGACCGTATCAAATAATAAGAGATTTAAGAAATAATGCCTATAGAATTCGGCACTGTGAAACGAATCACGAAGTGACCATGAACTCAGCGAATTTAAAAGTATATTACCCTCCCGAAGACTTCGATGAAGCAAATGAACAAGCCCTGGTTATGGAACAATTTAGAGATGATGAATCCACTTTTGATAGAAACAATGGTAAGGTAGAACAAGGAAACAGAGCTCAACCATTCGAGTGCGAATGCGAATTAGAGAAACTGTATTGTGAGATAAGAGAAATAATTGATTTTGTTGAAAAGGAAAATTTCAATTTAAGAAGAGAGAATGATGAAATAAAGAAACGGGTAGGGATAGGCCACACCCGTAACGAAGAATTATGTTCTGGAGACTTTTAGTCCAGACAAATAAGAAAGAAAGAAAGAAAGGGTAGGGACAGAGCGTACCCAACCTACACTATTACCGGATATGACTTAAAAGGTGGAAAAACCCAAATTATCGTGGGATTTTAAAGGAATAAAGATCAGAAGGTACGGATAAACGTTATGATGGATTCGACAATGAAAAAAAGAGATTTTTATGAAAATTATTGAAATAAATTTCCTCAAAATTTTTCGAAAATTTATTTACCTAAGGAGGGGAGAGATGAACCCATGTACCATTGGTTCAAGGGGTCGAATCCATGTATTTTTGTAAAAGGAAGGAAGGAAATATACAGTCTTCAGAGGAACATAGCAAGATTTTATACAAGAAGCCTAGCATAACGTTGTGAAATAAACTGAAGCCAGGTGGCCAGGAAATGAGATCATGCATGACGCATTGATAAGGAGCCAGTCACGAATATAAATAGAACGAGTGGAATTTTCCAAGCGAGTGACGAAGAGCGTGTTTCGGAAATCGCCCTTACCTTGCAGTAAAATGGCAACCGCGCAGCTGTGCCAGAAGAAGAATAATTAGATTTAACCCATTTGCAGGAATAAAATTAACTAAAGAAATACAGCATTGTGAATCATTTCGGAATAGAGATTTTTGTGTGGAGAAAGATGTTATAATAAAGGCCCAGGAGAGAAGTGCCGTCGTGGTCATACGTCATTGGGGGTTTCCCGAGACCCGAGGAGGGGGGAATGAAAAATCAACTGTAACACCCACACAGCTGAAGACTAAATTTTATTTAATATATCAGAACTGCACGATCAATTTTCATGTGCAAAGAAGTCAGTTTACGTTTAGAAAACGAGCTTTCCAGAGATATAATTTTAAATAATGTGCGACCATTACTTCAAAAGTTGGTTCCGAAAAAGACGTAGAATTTATCTTTTTGTCGCCGATTTGTATAAAAGTCCTGGCAGAGCCAAGCCAATTATTCAGTCTTGAACGACCGTTGAGGCGGGTCGTACTGTTTCACCAATCATCCAGTTCCGTGAGCACCGAGACGCTGCACGATGAAGCATCAGAGTACGATAAGTATCATCATAGTATCGCCGTGTGGAGAATTAGGAAAATCCTAATACAAGATTTAGTTCCGCCAATATCAGTCTTACAGTGAAAAGTTCAGTATTACAGTCGAAGTAGGCTGCGAACTTAAAGAATAGGCGATAGATCTTCAATAACAGTTTATTTAAACGACCAAGTGTATCGTAACGTTTTGAAGTACCATAACAGCGAAACAAACATTCTATCAACGTTAAAAGAACCCGATCAGGGTCGGACAAAATAAGGTCCGCATAGTATTCTGAAAAGAGAGGAGTTATAGAACTGAGTAATCAGAAAGGAGAAGTAAATTCAAGACGTTGTTTCAAGGAAACAAACGAACTATAAAAAGCACTAAGTTACGAGGAGTATTAGATGCTAGAAAATAATAGGTCACCGATAGAGTATTTGGGAGACCGAGAACAAGACAGACTTTCGCTAGACGACTAATAGGGTCTAGAAAGAAGCTAGTTTGAGCTAATAATAATAATAGCCGATCATTAGGAAACCGGATTTGAAGAAGTACCATTCCAGGGAGGGGTAGAGTGTTCGAGACTTTCATATTCTGGTCAGATAGGAAGTCGACATCTACTAGTTTCACCCTTGGAGACGGGGAAGCAAAAATCACGTGTGCAAGGCCTAATCAGAGCCTCAGTGATTAGAATCAGTGTAGTGTAAATATATAAAATTGGTGTTAGATAGTAATTTTTCAGTGATTTTATTGTGTGTAATAGAAGAATACCGAAGTGTATTTTAAAATGTTACCAGTGTTTAAAGAATATAAAGTATATGTGTGTCAAGATATGTCCGTGTATGAAATGAATTTGAGCACGATGGTGTAATCACAAATAGTGGGCAAAAATGAAACATCGTTGGAAAGCACGGTAATGGACCGTCTGAACATGTAAGTAACGATTTTCATTATGTTATGTGTTGGGGGAATATTTGTGTACAATCCACCTGAGAATGATATATTGGGATGTTTTTGAATAACAAATAACAGAATAAGAGCGCGATCTCAACAAATAAAAATTGAGAATTTATAAAATGATTATGTGAAATGAATAAATCTTTAGAGGAAATGTATGAAATAAAATATCAGTGTGTTTGATAAATGTTATGAAAGCAAGCGGAAAAATATAATAATAATAAAAATTATATAAATGAAGATTAAGTTGAATTATATGAAAGTAATAACTTTTGAGCTTCTGAAAAGAAATAAAGACATGGTGTGAATACATGTTCTTAAAGTATAGCGATTATTGTCACGGGAGAGGATTAATATGAAAGTTTGAGATATAGATCAAATGATGATTTTGAATTTATCAGTTCTTTGGAAGACGCTAGGCCTTAAAGATATGTATAGCGCAATGTAGTGCATTAAAGTAAATTGTCACGCTAGGAAGGCGTTGAACCTAGATATACTTGGTAAATTAATTATGAGGGACAGTTGATTGCGGTAATTGAGCTATGATAAGTCCTCCATTTAGTGATGTAGATCACGAGGCGTTGTATAAGGATGCGAATTATTGTATTGATGAGCGCAGGTTAGACCGAGGTCGCCCTAAGCCGCTAATTTGTTGTAAAGTCCTCCAGTATGGGATTGGTTTCCGAGGCAGTTGAGAGAGTCGAACCCAGACTCGTATAGTTGTTGAAGCCCCTAAATATTGTTGTTGTATTGAATTATTCTTACCCATCAATGATGACACTTCATAATTAATAAATGCCAAGTTTACGAAAGTGGTCTATGAACCTAAATAATGTTGTTTAAATGAATGAATAAAAAACGCCAGGTCTGTTCAGAGAACTGTGTTTGAGAAATTGCTGTTTTAAAGCATGAGTAGAGCGGTCCCGTGTGGGCGATACTGAGAGTCTCCTTCCCGGGCAATAAATCAAGTCGAGTGTCACGGTCCAACCCCTCGCTATTGAAAGTATGGTAGGTCAGGGGAACCGTCTATTTGAAGTAATAATAAACCATGAGTGTTTAGAGTTGTTAATGACCCGGGATTCGAACCGAGGTTCTTGTAGATGAAAGTTACCGCTTGCAAGTTCAGATCGATTGCTTTCTTATGAGGTAATGGTCTTTTAAGACAAATAATAATAAATATAAATCCCTAATGTAATGAGATATTGATGTAGGATTTCACGAGTTCAATGAAGACAATTAGATTTCGGGAGTGATCATAATTTTTGACTTTGTTCAAGTAGTCTTCTATAACTCGGGAGTACACAAGCATTTTTCCCAATCATTGTAGTGAATTTGTTAACTTGAGAGAGGTGGTAACATGAGAACATTGTGAAATGCCCAAAAATTTAAGTAAAGGAGTAACAATTACTTTGAATAAGATTATATATTGTTTTGATTATAAGAAACTCATAAAATAGATATTGAGGTGTGTAAAAGAATAACACAGTTTATAGTGGAAAGTATCGGGCCATTGGAGCTCGTGATTGTAGTGAAATTTAAAAGGGATACTTTATGGAAGTGAAAAGAATTATAAGTTTGTTGGTTTGAAGGAAACCATGTATTTTAATATAACATTTGTTTGATTTTATGTATTCCTTGTTCACTTTGAACAAGTTAGAAGGATTGGTCAGTAGTTTATTTGTTTTATTTGTTTGTAGCGCCATATATTTGGTTAATTATATGTTTTATTATAGGAGTTGGTTTTGTTTTTATTTTGGAAGAGTATCCTCTATTTAATCCAAAATGTGTAAGTCACAGAGTGGGAGAACATACCATAACCCCGAAAATCCCGATTTGAGCATTGCTGGCATACTGTGATTTGCATATTTCTTGCTAAAAGGGCACACTATTTCAGTATTTTTTGTTCAATCTGCACATTTTAATATGGTTCAGTCGTTGCCTTGTTTTATAGTTGTTTTCTATGTATTTATTTTAAGGGCTAGGGACATCTTGGTCATCAGCCCAGTGTATTTGGGTGGTTGTTTTCTGATAACCTGTATTTGCGTGATGACTGAGGTAGTGCGTGGCTAAAAAATTTGGGAAGGTGTCTCGAGACTTGAAATGAAGTACCATCCCGGCATTTGACGAGAGGGTGTGTGGAAAGACCTGGGGGAAAACGCCACAGTCAGCGATGGGATTCGAACCAGCATAAGGCCTACTCGTTAAGTAAACTTATGAAATCAACTATGGTTACCACGGATAGGGACAAAATTATGGTCTGAGGGTTGAATTGGTGTACACTCAACCTCGGGAGGCTAAACTGAGACGAGTTCCATTACTACCTTAGCCATCCTGGAATTGGTTTCCCGTGGTTTCCCCCCTTCTCCTCTAGGCAAATGCTGGGTTGGTTCCTAACTTAAGCAACGGCCGCCTCCTTCCCAATCTTAACCTGAACTACAAATACACACACTACTACAAATACCATAATAATACTGATTATCAGACAGATTCTACACACTCCCAAGTACACAGGGCTGAATGACCACGATGTCGAAGTACCTCAAATGAAACAACAGCGTCATATTTCGTCTATTGTCTCTCAGCGCGACATTTTCGCGAAGAATAGGAGGGGCTTACACAAAAGCTTTACATTTGGTTGATTTAGTGGAGGGTTCACCTTCGAGAAAATCTCGAATTTCAGCCTATTTATTATAGACAGAAATATTTGAAAGAATGATTCTGCATTTTCCTTCATTGTGTGTATCTTACCTGTTATCGTTCCAGTTTTGTTGTTAATTCATTTGGGAGACTTGGGTCACCTCAATAATCAGCCCCGTGTGATTAGGTGTGAATTGAACTTATATTAATATGATGACTGTAGGGGTGGGTGGAACTGCATTAGGGAAAGGGATGGGGTAGGCGCCCCGGGACTAGAAGTGGTACTATCCCGGCATTTGGGTGAAGGGAGTGTGGAAAATCCACGGGGAGAAACCACACTCTGGATAGCCACTGTGATCACCGGGTTTAGCTCCTACGATCTCCCGACTTGCTGTAGCTACCTTTGTGGCCGGGGTGCAAGATTTGTACGTGCAAGGCTACGTCGCGAGACTCGTGAACACTTTTTTGCACTATGACGGGAGCACCAAATGTCATTTAAAGAGCACTGTGTAGCTCCCGATCACCAGGTTGGGAGCGCCTGGTTGCGTTAGTGAATGTAGCTACCGCTGTTGGTGATGAATGATGACAAACACACATAATTACCATTATTAGTCTACCATAACATGCAAACTCCCCTTCACTTGTCTCCCACAATAAATATTAGCCGATAGGAATACAGCCTATAGGCCACAACTATTTCCTCTTTGGTTGATTGAGATTCCAGAGCTAATTCAATCGTTATAATCCAAAGAACTTACTATTTATTTAATTTTGGGGAGTTATAAATAATACAGTGCAGCCTCAAGCTACGTCACCCTGCAGGTTGTTCAACTTTTCTTGCGTGACAGCGTTTACTAGTTTGCTAACGCTCCCAGCCCCCACCCTCCTTCAAACAAAACAAAATGGAGCTGTTGCCATTTTTCACCCAGCAGAAATCCCTCGACAAATATTTTACAGTATACTATGCAATCTAAGTATTCTAATGAACGTGTGTACTTATTTATTTAGGCTATTTATTTATTTAACAGTATTAAGGTACACAGACATAAGCCCAATTATGTTTCTTCTTGGCATATCAAGTTCAAAAATACAAATTGCATCAGTGAAGGAAAGAGAGAAAAAAGATACACAATTCAAGAACAAAAAGAAAAACTACAAATGAAATTATGAAAGTATGCATTACAGATTAGAAAAACATACTGTACAAATAAAAAATGTAAAAATAAAAATACAATCTTCCACAAAAAAAGAAGAGACAGAGAGTAAAGAGTAACCGGTATTTCACGTTTAGATTTAGGTTGTTATGTGAAAATTAATTTCGAAAACCATAATAAACAAGCAATAATTTATTTCTTGGAATAGAACAATTAAATGAATTATGTACGGGTTCATTGCGTCAGTCATTTCATGAAGTGCCGAATCAACAAACACCGGATCTTCATGAAGTGCCTCGGCTGATAATGTAAAATCATTTCTTACACCATCTGCCTAAATCGGTAGGTCACTTCATGAAGAAACTCGTCAGATGGTGTAACTATCTCTTTGTACATCATAGGCCGGCTTTTCATGAAGTGCCTAGGATCTTCATGAAATGACGGATTTCACTATCTGACTACGACATATTGGACACGGCTTCTTTATAAAAGAAAGACCAGGCCCATGATTCTTCTGTGAATCGAACCATTGATATCTGAGGGGGAACAGCCACAGTGAACCCAAGGAGCAATGAGTTATAACTGTATATAATTATAACAGCATGATTTCACGTCCAGAATGAGAATATTATAGCATTAAAGTTGGAATATTGTAGAAAATACAAGCCAGTATACGTATAAGCTACTAAGAGCTGAAGAAAACGGGCCAACTTGACAGTTGACTAATCGTAGCTAGCAAAGGGGCGTTACGAGTTGACGCCAGCGAACTACTCATCGGCGGCACTGAGGGAGTGAACAGCGATTGATGGCTATGGGAAGCCCAGTCTCACAAGAAGGAGAAGCAGAGTGGGGATGGTCACCCACAGAAATTAATAATTACAGCCAAATGGAGCAATGAATTGAGATGAAACTTACATCCAGATGCATATATTTTAGGAAAGGTAATTTAGGAGTGTCCGCACACCTAAATTAAAGCCTGCATCTAAAAAGTGGCTTATGCACAGACCAAATCCGTGGCAGAGCTAGGATTTGTCTTGTAGCAGCAGGGGAATAACCGAAGTAGTGTCCCAACGCCATGGAAGAAAGCAATTAATCCTAATTAATTGGACGAAGCAATTGCCAGCACGCAAGTGAATTTGGAACCTCCATGAATGGACGAGCAAGAATCACACTTCACTTTGTCAGAGAACGCATTATTTAAGAAGAGAGTCGCTGCTGGAAATCCAGTGGACTACTTTTCGACACAAAGCTTTATATGGGAGAAGCTGGAGGAGACGGTCAGTTCTTATTGACTCAACTCGTGGGGCGACATGCTGTTCGATCACGCAGGAAAGTGCGCGAAATTTATAAGTAGTGACGTTCAGTATTTTAGTAATGAACAATGAAAGGCGCATCATGCAGCGTAATAAAAGTAATTCTGCATTGTATGATAATTAGTCTACAGCAGACGTATAAGCAGACAGTATACGCGACTAAATAATCAGTACAGCGTAGAGATATTTTAGGATGATGTTTACAGACAATGAACCTATCCACAGGGAGTGTTATAATAGTTAAAATAACACATACAATTGTAATGAACACTACAGTTTTACGGGAACCTGGAAAGCATCACAAGTATTTGTGATCTATGTTTGAGCAACTTTGCAGTAGAGAAGATAGAAGCTGTAGGAGACGGGAGATGAGCACACACACGCGAGATAGACTTTCGAAGGAGATAGGCGGTTGTCAGGATTTAGCTGCATCGCATCTCTGAAGTCAGGCAATAGTGGAAATCTAAGCAAGGATCCGTGTGAAAAATTGTGTATAAAGTTATGTTACAGTGATCATTAAAAGTGTTTATGCTTATATGTTAAAAGAATGTGTGTTGTTTAAAAAGTGTAAAATGCCACTAGTGCAAGATATAATTACCATGTGCAAATCCTATGCAATGTGCCGTATGGAAAGTGTAATGATGGCTTAAAGCAAGCATGATGGTGGGCGAATTGTTGTCATGTTGGACTAACCCAGCCAGAATGAAAGTGAGTACCATTCCAATATGTTGATATGATTTAATAGCTCACCGTACAACAAATCATTTCCTCAAATATTAAGAATTAACAGTCATTTGTGTACGAGTTCACATCCCTCGTATTTTTATAAATATATGGCTTTGAGGATGACAAGCTTACGACCTTTTAGGCATAAGATGTTGATGAAAGTAACGATAACGTTAACTAATAATAATAATAATAATAATAATAATATAATCTGGGATCGGTAACAATAATAAATATATAAATCGGCGTATTCATGACTATAGAATGTGCAAAGTGTGTCATATCTATTGTAAAAATACTGTGTTATTGTGAAAAGTAAGAAAGATAGATAAATAGCGAGATAAAGAGAGTTTTTCAGTGTCATTGAAATGATAGATAAATGTTTTATTATGTTATATTCTACATGGTTGTATTTGAGAGCCATTAAGATAGTCAATGCAAATGCTAGTAAATTAATACTTGTTTTGGAGCTACGTAAAACTTTGGCTTGTAAGTAAATGTATGGAGGACATGAGTGCTTTAGGAATTGAGTCATCTGTAAGAAATGTTATTTTAGCCGCGATCAGCGAGCATGTAACGTAGAATAAAGAGATTTACGTCAATAAATTGCAGGGACCATCCGAGAATAGTTCGCACGTTGACGAATCTAGTAGGCTAATCTTCGAAGCAACGATATGGTATCGCCTTAGAGCATACATGTGTATTCGCAACAGAGTTTGGACAGAGTCTGTCTGTATCCACTGTTAGCAGAGTCTTCGCTGCCAGGGAAAACCACCAGACACCATAGGTAGGCCAGTATAGTAATTGATCTGCCCTTAGAGATAAGACAAAAATTCTTCGAGCAGGAAACGTGGAGTTCCTCTAGCTATATTCGTGCCCGTCCAGTGAGATAACAGTTTGAAACTCAGTTGGGACGCAAGCAAAGCCACTGATTACGTCCATAGAACGGCGAAGCTATTTTGTGATCCACCCTCGCTTTGAATACTAAATAGGAGCCGATATGAGCCCATTAAATACTCTAAGTGTAGGTATTAAGTAATTAGATCGACTCAATTCGTAATGACACAATCCAATCATGTACCCCGAGCACGGCTGCACCATTGAGTGAGCACATGGCCATTGCAGGAAGTCGGTCAGGGTAGCAGGTAGAATCCACAAACCCGGCAGCCAGCTTGCCTAGGACGGTCCGTGACGAATCTCTTGTTCATGCTAAAGGGAGTCAATAAGACCGGATCCTTTTATTTTAAGATTGTAGTGGGACACTGAAGGATCTCGATATGTCGAAAAGTAATTAAGATGTGCTTGATATGATGGTATCAAATGAATTATATGTACTGTTTCCATACATATGGAATGTTGGAATGAAGTAATTGGATAAGATTTGGCCAAGTTATTGTCCGAGGACAAATTAACTGCACCAAATAAATAGATGCATTTTTGTAAAGAATAATTACCCAGTTCATGCTAATTTATTCATACGGGTAGCGTAATTTAATGATATGACACGTTTGTAACGATAATGATATGACCAGACCCAGAAGAGTGTTGTATGGTGAAGCTATAAAATGTCTATAACTATGTGTATTTTGGATGGGAAGGTGTACCACTTCAGCGTTTGAAACTTATGGGAAAAGAAGACGATACGCGCGAAAAAAGCAACACATGCTAAGCAAGGCATAAGCTAATGAATCAATGTCATTTAAAGTAAATGTTCCGTGTCAAAACGGATAAATATTTAATAATTGCATATTTAATGTTATTTAAATGTAATTTGTGTTTGTTGTGTTGTGATACGCAAATTTATGTTAAATTGTGCCACGTGAAGAACACTATGGACACTCGCAAATGTCAAAGAGCATCAATGATAGGATATCTAGGATAGATATGGGTGTAGTGGAGCACCAAACTGTATGAGAAGAGACTCACATGTAATTTTGATTTTTGTTGTGGGAAGTAATTGTAAAATATTTTTGTGTTTTGTGTTGTGTTTTGCCATGAATTAGTACCATTAAATGTGATATTTAGGACTATGTTGTTTCTTTCAAGTAGAGTAGTTACCTGATAGACTCAAATCCTGAATATGTGCTCGTATAGTGGGTTGAACGCCCCATGCCTCGAAAGACCGTGAACTAGCTGGGATACGAACACATGTTCAACATGATAACGAAAGGGTACAATATACAGTACACTACTACAACCATGATAATAACATAGGTTGTCAGACAAATGTTACTGCCCTGGAATTGTACTGGAACGGAATACACTCAACTTCAAGAGGCAAACCTGGGAATAGGTCGACTGGCTGCGTGGCTCGGCGGAAACGTATTCGCCTAATGTTCCCAAGGTTTCAGGATTGAATCCTGGAGCAGCCAGTTGGAACTTGAGGGTGCGTAATTGCCAGGGAGCCGAGCCGTTTCAGTAGGTTAACTGATACGTTGAAGATCCCCTTCAGGCCACACTCCAGCCCCCGGGCGTTAAAAGGGACGTAAAACCAATAACATTATTTACTATTGAGAATAGCTGGATTTGATTCCCACCTCAACCATCCTAAAAGCGGTTTTCCGTGATTTTCCCCTTTTACTCCAAAATTAAGACCTAAATTAAGGCCACGGCACCTCCCTACCCAATCCTAGTCTCAATTGAAAAAAAAAACACATTAATGCAGCCATCACAATAACGCAGGTTATACGAGAAATTCCACACGCACACACACCCAAGCAAACGTGGCTACATAATTACGATGTCACTTAGCCCCTGAATGAATCAAGAACAACGATTCTTTCTTCCCGTGTTTTGAAGCACCAGAAGTAATACGTCGTACGTCTGATTCAAAGAATTTTTCATAACTGTCTAAGGAAACGTTATATGAAGCAAATCAGTAGCAATGTTTGGTTCAGTGTCACGAAACAGGGAAAATGCGGATCAAAGTGGTCCTTAAACGTGGGCTTACCTGGTTTTGAGACTAAAAGCGCACCACATAGTGGAGTAGCGGCTAGCATTGTAGGCTGTCGACCCGGGGATCCGGGTTAGATTTACGGCTCTGCCGAGGAATTTTAATTCTGATCTGGAGCCTGGAACGGGGTACACTTAGCCTATTGAAGCAAACCTGAGAAGAGGAGGGTTTGATTCCCACCTCAGCTAGTGGTTTTCCGTGGTTTCCCACTTCTCCTCCAGACAATTGCCGGGCCACGGCCGTCTCCATCTGAATTACACATACACACACTAATACAGCCATCACAATAACGCAGGTTATCAGAGAAATTACACACACACATAAATACACGGGTTACATGGCCAGGATGTCGCAAAGCCTCAAAATTAATCAACAATAACAGCAACGAGACTAAAATTTGTTATGTGTTTTACACTCAGGTCATTGTATAATTTAAATAATGTAGGTATTTCGTAATCACTGACCTTCAATTTTCCTGGGAGGTGTTTACAACTTCTACATTGACAGTCGATAACATCACTACCGTTGAAGGTTGAAGGTGAGCTGATGGGAGGCACCTCGAAAAATGATGGCAGCTTTGGTATACGACGGACGGGATAAATTCCAACACTACAATAGGATCGGTTTGTTTATTTCAAAATTTTACTCGTTCATCTACCGAATGTCTATTGTCCAATGGAGTATCCGATGGATATAAAGCTCCCAGGTTTCTTCGTATTAGACTTCTCGTATTATCGGGACATGCAATTTGACATCCAGTTTCACTCCCTGTTATTATCTTGCACCAAGAATGGACTTATCCGATTTCTCAAGATTCCTGCAAGTATGGGTATTGTTAGGAAAAACATCACTTAGCTTGACAATATGGCGAATAAACAAATGATACAATACATAGGAATTGAATAAGGTTATGAAAAATTAGCTGGTATATGAATCCTGATTCCTATACTGCGTCCTTTCTCCTACACTGTTCACCTCGGAATGGTTGCTGCGAGTTCCGTTAGCTTCCTAGTTCGTAAATTGTGGCTTGTTATTCTGTGGACTGTGTTATTAACACTACGTCTAAGTGATGTTCTCGCCATCTGTTGTTATTTCTTTTAACCTTGATTGGTTTAATTAAATTGTGTCTTGAGCAGACAATGTTCTAACCTGTGATGAAGCCAGGCAATGAACGCAAATGGGGGAAAGTCAATATCATTGGAAAAATACTAAGTGGGAAGGATGTGCGTTGCACCATATTCTCAAGCAACCAAGGCTTAAGTTAGGCAGTGCCAACGAGTTCAAGAAGCCCCAATAGACCAGTTGCGCTTTCAGATGACTCATTAGTTTATGCGAGGCGGTGAGGAGATTGATCTTTAATAGTTGAAATCGTCCTGAGTCATTAACATACATCATAACAGGTTAGTGCATTACCGGCTCAAGGCACAGACTGATTGCTGCTAGTTCCGTTAGCATCCTAATTCGTAAATTGTAGCGCCATCGACTTATTAATATGTGGACTGTGTTACTAGTCGCTATGTAGAAGTGCTGTGCCCGCCATATGTTGTTGTTTCTTAATACCTTGCTTGGTTTAATTAGTTTGTCCTGCCATCCAATTAAGTCCCTCTCCATTTGTTTGTACACATAAACGTGATATTGTGAGATAAATATCTTATGTAATATTTCTTATAGGTTATGGTGTGTAAACACGTGTTTTCTTGCCTAATGTAATTTGGATCAATTTGCCATCACCGACATGAAGGCTCTCTATAATCGGAACACATATTCACTTCCCAGTCGAAAGACTAAATACAAGCTTCACTAATGCTTCATTTTCTGTCCATCGACATACTTTTGCTCTTATAAGGAAATGTAGGAGAATATCATATTATTACGTTGGCCCATCTTTAAGTATCATGGATGGAAATGGTGTTAACATTCTCATTTAAATAAGACGATGTCAAACCAGAGCTTAAAACTAGCCAAATCCTGCATATACTACGTAGATGTATCAGTGAAAAGACATGAAGAGAGTCTGTAGATGCTATGTTATTATTGGGAACAAAAATATTTATAAAAATAAAACAAGAGTAATGATGAAAGGTTGGTTACTCCTTAACTGACTATTACCATAAAAACTATCAATTTCAGACACTCCAGCATGGGTAGAAACAGCATGGTATTCTGAATATCGTCATGGTATTTCAGCTAAACCTCTTGGATGGTGACAGCTTGTTACTTGTTCCCAATCCTTGAGGGCGTAGCCTCGATTCTGAACATGGGAGGAAATTCCGAAAGAATATAATGTGACCGAAGCCAACTAAGAAATGAAAACACGAATGGCATATTATCCCCGAAATAACTCCTCCCTATGGAGCTTCGTCGGCGGCATTAACTAACCCTCAGAGTGGCAACTATACAATGCAATCATTTATTGAAGCATCCATAATTGAATCATTCTGCTTTTGGTTCGAAATAGCCTAATTAAATAAACATAAATTGAGTGACGAGTATGAAGTAATCCTTTATCCATCTACGACCGTCAACTATGTACTTTTCGTGCTACCTGTCTTGACCAGAATAACTTTCAGAGTCTTCTGCCCTTTGTCCCATTTAAGTTTGCTTGAAAGAACAATAACTTATATGACAATCTGATTGTCATATGACGTTTGCAGTGAAGCATGTATAAATCCACAACGATCATCACAATTCATCTCAATAGCCATGATGTCATTTGAATTATTGGAATTGCTTAAGTGGGTTGGATGTTGGGCGGAACCGTGAAACGGGGGAAGTTGGGAGACTTATGGAGGCTAATGGTAGGACATAGCTGCTTCCATTTCCTTGGCAATTACTCAGTCCGAAGATCCCAGTACATTCTATTATTCCAGTGATGTGAGATATACGGTACTGTAAATGGAAGTTAATGATATTTTTTGCCTTTTATTGCATTATTCCCCATGTTAGCTCGAATGATAACTTGCATCACTGTTAAACAGAGGCGGATTCACCTACAGCACCATAGGGCACTGGCCTAGTGGTGGCGTATTTTGTCTGTCAGTTGGGTAGTCAGTCCGGAGGCTAGTTGGTTCCTCAAAAAGTGCCACAATAGATAGAAACCCTCAAAACCCAGGCAGCACTTGAATGAGGCGTATTAAGCAAGGTGAGGAGTGAGGTAGTTTACCACTGCTTTCCTCACTGTGTCAGTACAGCAGTACTAACCCTAGGAGTAAAACCTTTCACAACATCCATAGGCACTAGCTGTGCCTCAAATGGCATTACTCAGCACCACCCAAATCTCAGTAGTTTCCATATAATCATCGGTGTAAAGCCACATTTTACTCTAACCACGGCCAGCAGACAAAAATAAAACCACTGCATCCATCAAGAGCTGGTAAATTGGCTAGGATATGTTGTACCATGTTTTAATTCTAACAGAATTTATATTTCTATTTGCGCATAAGTCGCCTCCGTAGCGTAGCGGTCAGCATGGTTAGCTGCCGCCACGGGGGTCCTGGGTTCGATTCCCGGCTCTGCCACGAAATTTGAAAAGTGGTATGAGGACTGGAACGGGGTCTACTCAGCCTCGGGTGGTCCAAATGAGTAGAGGGGGTTCGATTCGCACCTCAGCCATCCTCGAAGTGGTTTTCCGTGGTTTCCCACTTCGTCTTCGGACAAATGCCGGGATGGTACCTTCTGTAAGGCCACGGTCGCCTCCTTCCCTCTTCCTAGCCTATCCATCCCAGTCTTCCATCCCTTACCCTCCCTCATGAGGCCCCTGTTCGCTTTGCAGGTGAGGCCGCCTGGGCGAAGTGCTGATCACACCTCCCCAGTTGTATCCATCCCGACCAGATGTTCCAAGCTCCAGGACACTGCCCATAGAGGCGGTAGTGGTGAGTTCCCTCGCTGAGTCCGTGGGAACCACCAACCTAGAGGGTAAATTGACAAAAAAAATTGCGCATAAAATTTGACGAAAAAAATCAAATACATAGTTTTAATGTTAGTTAGTTAGTTAGTTATTGTTGTTTTAAGGGGCGGAACTACGAGGTCATCTGCCCCTAGTTTTAATGTTAGGGTGGCAATTATTGGCATAATGATCCCCTACAAATATGATTACCTTGCAGTCGGTTTCTGTAGCTGAATTCAACAATCAGCTCCACGTGGATAGATTCATAACTTAAACACAGAGAAGCAATAAATGAATTTAAATACCACTGAACAGTCCATGTTCTCATGTGTTAACTTCGCTCTTAGAATATTTTTGTGTACATCACGTACAAATTGGTCAGCAGAACTTTTGATGTGTAACATCTTTCCGCTCGGTTGCTGGATAGTTTGGTGGGAGTGATTTTGAAAATTGGGGACGGAAGTGGAGGGGAACGATCGAGCTGGCAGTGGTGGATCAAACGGAAGTATGCACTTCCCACTCGATCGATTAAACGGAAGTGTACTACCTGGCAGTGGTGGACAACGGAAGTATGCACTGCCCGCTCGATCGATCAAACGGAAGTGTACTAGCTGGCAGTGGTAGACAAGGGAAGTATGCACTGCCCGCTCGATCGATCGAATGGAAGTGTGCCCTAGCTGGCAGTGGTGGATCGAACGGAAGTATAAGACGCACTGCCAACTCGATCGATCGATCCAGCTGGCACTGGTAAGAGAAACAATCAGCGCGCGGTGTCGAAAATTGATACCATGACGCACTCTTGGTCATGTGGAATGTATATGACATACTGAACGGAAAACACTCATGCGCACTCTGGTGTCAAGTGATTTAAACAAATGACATGGTACATGTTCGAAGTCTTCGTATCAGTATTTAAATGGTAAAATGCCTTAATATCAAACATTGTAAGTATTCGGCATTGCATTTTCATAAGGCATTTTAAACTCAATGTCATTCAGAAACATTATCGAAACAAGCAAAATATAAATGAAACTTAATTCCGTAATGCAGTATTATTGGAACGTGGAAATAAGGCACCATCTTGTGCATAATATTTGTGTAGTCGAAATAGCCGTGAGGTTATTGCGTATGACTATTAATCTAGAAATCTTGAGTTCGAATCCTGGGCGTGGTAGATATTTTTGCTACCAGATTATCATTTTAAACGATATTTATCATATCAATATGACTCATTTTAACAGAATCCATATGAAATTACGTGATGTTCTGTAAATCAACAGGACCTGTTTATAAAGAATTTAAGGTTATGAGCGGTGTCGCGTCTATTAATCTAGTTGATCCATATCGTATTCTTTATTTTGGCTAGTGTTGGTGGAAGCTACAAATCATCTAATAAAATGAGTTCCGTATTATAAACAACAATATCAGTAAAACACTCCCTTTAACAATAGATTAATATTTGTGCCAATAATACTATAAAATACCGGTGTATCAACAATTTCACGCGAGGTTTCTTCTATGTCAGATGTTACACATCATATGTGACTACTGTAAGACGCGTATTTTTTTATTTTTAAACTTGTTTCTGTTTGTTTGTTTGTTTCCAGTGTTTGGTTTCTTTGTACATGAAGACGTCACAAACACCCAGTTCCCGAGCCAGAGGAGTTAAACACAGGATATTAAACTCCCAATGGCCCGGCCGGGAATCGACCCCGTTACCCTTCGGGCCAAAGCCTAGCACGCCAACCAATTAGCCACGGAGCTGGAATGAACTCTCGTATTCGGCTCTTAAAAGGCTGAAGTCATAAATGGGCTTTACTTTGTCTGAGAAGAGACTACTCATTTTGACCATTCTTCACTTCGAACAGTTTGCTACCGTCATTGTGTGAACAGTGAATTAAAAATAAATGTTTTAAATGTCTATGTAATATGTAGTTATTTGTTGCTATTGATTCATTTAGGGACATCTTGGTCATACAGCCCAGAGTACTTGTGTGTATGTGGAAACTGTCTGATGAACTGTATCATTGTAATGGTTACACTGGTGTTTGGGTAGGAGGCGGTCGTGGCCTTAATGTAGGTACCATCCCGGCATTCGCCTTAAGTAGAAGTGGGAAACTGTCGAAAACCATGATTGAATCATTCTGATAGGCCTACAGGTTCCAAATAATTAAGTAAATGTATTTGTAATTGAGGATAGTATACAGGGTCTTTCATTTAAAATAAGAGCGCCAAGAGGCGGCTTTGTTAACCGCAGCTGCGGTCACCTTGGCCGAGCTTTTGGAGGGCCAAGGCCCCCTGCTTTTAGCGTGTGTACACTCCTATATGATGCAGCGGCCTTGCTAGCGTGTGTACAATGCTGAAATCTTACTTTAGTTAAGTTAGTTAGTTATTGTTGATGAAACCAAAACCCCTACTTGTGCTAATTTTGTGAGTGAATTAGGCTATTCGGAGACCGTTCAAGATTCTCGCCAATGTCATCTAGCTCATCCTCTGTTAAAACTGTTCGTGTGCGGGCATGTTTTTATTGAGCACCGAGCCAGTAGTGTCAAACTTATTTGCAATTACGTGAATCTGTGCTAGTGAAAGTGGCACTTCATCAGGAAATTGCTGAACAAATGCATCACGTACCCGCCGAGCCGACTCGTACTTAAAGTAAGTTTTACATAAAAAAATACGATGTTGAAATGATAACTGACTCACCATGTTAACACTTGAGGTTTAGACTAGCGACTGAGCAACTGCACGCTTATTGCAAGGTCAAGTTGTTTTTATACAGTCCATTAGAACTTGAAAAAAAAAAAAAAAAAAAAAAAAAAAAAACAGCCATCGTATGTATTATGCGCGCGCTTTCAATACTATAGGGGTTTCGGTTTCATCAATAATAACTAAATAACTAACTAAAGTAAGATTTCAGCATTGTACACACGCTAGCAAGGCCACTGCATCACATAGGATTGTACACACGCTTAAAGCAGGGGGCCTTGGCGCGCCAAAAGCTCGGCCAAGGTGACCGCAGCTGTGGTTAACAAAGCCGCCGCTTGGCGCTCTTATTTTATATGAAAGACCCTGTATGTTCAAAAATGTTAAATCCTCCACTGCTGTTGAAACCAATCAACTCCTATTCTTATGAGAATAAAACGTGCCCATCATACTAATAAATCAAATATGTTGTGATCAACTTCAAACTTGAACGTATGCCTATTACAGTACATTACAGGAACATAAACTATATTCACACAATCACTAAAGAAGTCAAAGTAATTTACATCGTAGAATACCGATTGAACACTTTCAATCCAGTGAGACAAATGCCATGTGATGATGTTTTGCCCAGTAAATCACTTCTCTCTTTCTCTCAGTTTATCTGGAACTATTCCATACCCTTAGGGCAAAAACTAGTCCCCTTCACACTTCCACAACATTGACAATCATAAATATCGTCACTTAGGTTGCATTACCACACATATTAATCCTTGCATTGTTTTTCTATAGATTGACCAATCCTCAACCTTAGAAAATTGGTGCTTGTTCATTCATTTAGGGGCCTCAGCATTGTCTACCTTAGGTGAGTTTACAACCTGTCTGATAATCTGCGATATTGTGGTATCTGTACAATTAGGCCTATGACTATTTTCTAATGGAACACAGAATTTTGATGGAGAAGGCCTTCAGTTAGGTACCATCCCAGAATTTTCATGGAATAGGAGTGGAGGGAAACCACGGAGACAATTTACAGGATAGCTAAAATGACTGTATTATTCCTGAATTATTCTCAAGAGGTTGGTTGTTCCCCGTCCCATCCCCCAGATCTGAATAACATTTCTTGCCGCAGCCGGAAATCAATCCAGGGCCCTCGAGGAATGGTGGAAAATAATACTAGCGTCTATACCACGAGTTGGTCTTCGGCCATGTTGGTTATGCAGTCCAAATGTACCGTACCATTCATTTAGGGTTATTTGAAGATGATAATTGTTGCTTTAAGGTGCCTAACATCTAGGTTATCGGCCCCATTTAGGGTTATTTTCCAGTCCATTTATCATGATACATCTTGCGGTAGTGAGTAGTTAATTGGAACTTTAAATGATTCACTCTATGCGGGGAATTTCCATGTGCAGTTATCCCGTACTATCCCTACACCAGGTTTCGGCTCAGTGGCTAAATGGTTAGTGCGCTAGGCTTAGGCCCGAAGTGCCCCGGATTTGATTCCCGGTCTGAGCCATCAGTGATTTTAATCTCCTGGGGTTAAGAGGGGGCGAAACTTGGGTCGGAAATCGCCTTTTATTTCCAGAAATGGCCACCTGAGAGGTGAGCGCTATTGTCGCGTAATCTGCATTACCGACCATGCTACAAAGGAGAGCGCGTATGGTGGCAGGTGAGAGAGAGAGAGCGTTTAGGACATAAAGAGACAGAGACACTCACTGCGATGTCGCCAGACTGCTCGTCCCGCAGTGTTGCTAATTGCTATGAAGCAAGTCAGTAAGCATTCAACCTCCACTCAGCCGACTTCTCAGTTTTCTTCCCTCAGTCTTTCGGCAGGACTTACGCAACCTGCCCAAGGGGATGTTGCGATGCTGTCAATCGTCACTTCGTAATTCTAAACGACTGCTATTCGGAACGTATTGTTTTTTTTCTTGCAACATAAGATTTCAAATGCGCCCACAATTGGGTTGTACCAAAACTACACAATGTCCACGCAGGGCCGCGACGATAGAGAGCGATCTTGGGCCCCACGGTATTGACTGCCACCCCACACTTGAGTTCTTTCCGTGAAATCCTAATATTCATGTTTTTTCTTAAAATAAATTAAAATTTCAATATTTGGTTATGTGAAATTATATCGGAAAGGGAAGCTATTCAACTTATTGAATTTTCACCAACCAGGCCTTTTGCGCAGTGCCGGATTTCTGCCTAGGCCTACAAGGCCCCGGCCTAGGGGCCCAGCCAGCCTAGGGGCCCCGGTGGGGGAATTTTATCTGCTTATGAGGAGTTAAGTAAAAAGTTTGACTTTCTTACGAAACTACATCGTTTGGAATCTAAAGACATTCGTGAAGGAGCCAGAAACCTTATAACTTTTTATCCGGGGGACTTGGATAGGACTTTGGAAAACGAGTGTCTGCACCTGCAAGCTCAATTGTCGTCGAATGATGAAGTTATGGAGTTATAGTCACTGAAGCTATACACATATCGGAAAAAGGCTTTTTCAACATTTATCCAAACGTAGGAATTGCGCTTCGAATGCTGTACACCATCGTCAAACTGCTCAGTAGAACGGTCGATTTCAGCGCTAAAGAGAGTAAAGGATTGCTTAAGATCTAACATAGGAGAAAACAGGCTCAATTCACTCTCTGTAATGTACATAGAGTCAGAAATGAAAATGTAAATCCACAGCCTGCTTCCAGTCTCTGACCGGGTCAGGAATGGAATGAATGAAGCCCCCATCTAGCGGCGAGGATATGAATTGTGCCGGCTGCAGAGGCCTGACGCACTCCTCTGGGGCAATGATTAAATGAATGACAGATGAAATGAAATGACAGTGGAGAGTGTTGCTGGAATGAAATGTTGACAGGGAAAACCGGAGTACCCGGAGAAAAACCTGTCTGCCTCCGTTTTGTCCAGCACAGATCTCACATGGAGTGACCGGGATTTGAACCACGGACCCAGCGGTGAGAGGCCGGCGTGCTGCCGCCTAAGCCACGAAGGCTTCAGAGTCAAAAATAATGCAGTCAATTGACTATGATGACGTCATTCATTCTTTTGCACAGAAGAATGTTTGTCGTTTGATTCTATACATTTTATAGAATAACGTAACAATAGTAACATAGACTGTATTATTCTGATGTTTATTAGAGTCATTAAAGTCGATTAAAAATTATATGTTCTGTACTAGTGCATTAATTTGCTAAATTTCCAAAATAGCTTCGAGATGGTGGGGGGGCAAATGTCAAGTGCCTAGGGGCCCTGGATCTGTAAGTACGGGCCTGCTTTTGCGGGGACATAATCTCATTTTATATTCATTCGTGAATTTTGTACTTTTAAATTTCGTAGCGTGCTTACATTTTCTAAGTTGCCTTTAGCACTGTAACGCTTGAAATTTTACCTGCTGCCAATAGACTACAGTATATACCTAGGTAAATAACAGTTCTTTAGAAATAACTGAAATTGGACCCAACGTTTTCGCTCTACAACGGCCCAAGAATCACCATTGTTTTAAAAGTTTACTCACTTTACCTTTCAAGAGTTTGCTTGGACTTATTTAAAAGACTGATATAGCAATTAAGAAGCCGTAGTTTTCTCTTTCGGGCCCCAGCGCTGTAGCCCCATTTGCCCCTCCTTCTCTTCGGACCTGTGTCCGCGTTGTCTTGCTATTTCATCAATTTCGTACGTACAATGAGCGGATTTGTGAAGTAACAATTCCACTCTGTTTTGTGATGGGTTGTGGGGAATATCATTAGAAGACAACCACTCGATAATGTAAGCCTCTCTGTTATTCGAGGTCGGAGCTTTGTTAATTTGCACTGAGAAAATGCTCACATTGTCCATAATAACTGAATGTGGACGGAGATCTGGCAGTAATTATTCAGTAAACCTTAGTTTAAAACGAGCGTGTCTCTCCTGAACGGCAATGGTCAGATTTCTCAGAGTTCGATACTAACCCTCCTTTGGTCGCGTAGATTACTATTGTAATCAAGGTTCATTTGTTTTATATCTACGAACATAATACACTAGATTTTCGTACATTCTGTTCAGTACATTTCCAAGAAGTTCTTCCCATTACAATCACCGGGAAATATTACATCAATTGCCACTATATAGCGTGCCAGTGGTGTACCAAATAGTCAATTGTATTCCACTCGACTATTTGCGGAACTACGCTTGAACTCACGGGTAGAGCCATCCGTGGATAAACAAAGTGTTATCCGCATCCGTCCCGCATCCGCACGACTGCTATCCGCATCCGTCCCGCATCCGCACGTTAGTTATCCGAATCTACTGGCATTACTATAATATTTTTAATTAGATAAAGCATAACGCATTAAAGCAACACATTTACACATTTGAGAAGAAAGACGTTCCTTTAGGCTTTGTATCTCAAGTGCTATGTTTAAAATGAATGTTTCACAGCCAGAATTGCAACCCTTTTCAGTTCGGAGTGTTAATTATGCCTAATGACTTAATTTGAATGATATTAGCTTAAGTAATCATCTTACATTTCTCATGAAAATAACATAACGGAAAAAAATTATGTCATCTCATAGACATCCGGGTCCTAGTAATGAAATTCAACAAGTTCGGATTGTATTCTAAAAGCTCTCCGCAAATTTATTCAAAACATTATCCGCAGCTTATCCGCTATCCGCACAGCCATGCAAACTACATCCGCATGGCGAAAAATGTTGCGATATCCGCATCCGCGTAGGGCTTTACTCATGGGCGCCCGTAGGGGAGGGGGCAAAAAGGGGCCGTGGGCCCCGCCTGGAATCCCGAGAATATTTCGACTGTTCATTGTCACACCAGTTTATTTCATAAATTGAGGATACTGATAGTTAACTGATTTAGATGTAGGGATAATTCCACAGTTTTAATTAACTAAGTAATTTGTGATTATTTGAAAATATCTCCAGTTATTTAGAAAATCGACGAACTGGATTAACATTACTATTTTAATGAACTGCTTGATTTTTATTTTACTTGTTCTTAAGAAATGAACATTTTGACGATGATTCACAAAACAAAGAAAAAAACTCCCATTCATGCCATGAAGATATGTACCCGACGGTTTTAGAGCAGTCAAATAATGAATAACACGAAGCAAGTAAGAAATGAAACAAAATTGCGGGGCGGAGGTACGTATCATCATCAGCTAGTGACAGGTAGGTAAAGAAATGAAAAATACAACTTGCCTCCCTCCCCCCGGTAAGAAATCCTGCGGGTGCCCATGCTTGTATAGCAATGTATAGAATTGGGCAACTGAATATATTAAGGAACACTTAATTGTAGAAAAATACTCATCTGTTCGCAAATATTTCATGTTTTTACTCAATACGGGAAACTGCCAAATTTCTTTCAAATTTAGAATTAGATAAGTTTTCATGTTGTGTCAAAATATTTGGTATTTCATGTATTTGTCATTGGAGGAAAGAAAGAGAGGATTTGCCCAGAGCTCGTGCCAGTGAAGCAAAGCGCTGAGTCCAAAGTGGGCGTAACCTAGTGTTCTGTGACTTGTATGCGGTAGAGCATTGTGCATGGTTATTTCGGAGTTTTTTTTCCTTCCTAATAATGGCGTATAGTGCCTATGGTGGTACGAATCGACAGAACAGAACAGACCAGGAAGCATAAAAATATAGTAGGCCTATTATTTACCATACTTGAAAGTTACAATATCAATTGAAGCTGAACCGTTGTAAGTTGTATCCATGCAATTCTGTTGCAGGTTGAGTTTAATAATATTATATTATATCTCAGGACTGGAAAGCATGGAGAGCTGCGTCAAACCAGTCGAAAGACTGAAGACTCAAACAACAAAACATTATATTGCACTAGCCAGCGCAGCGAAGGCATCTCCATCCGGTTCTTTCCTCTATGGTATTTGTCTATGATTAGTATATTCATCACACTCCATCCTTCTTATAAAATCGAAAATCAAAATTTTAAACCGAAAAAAGAACAAATGAAATACCCATTAAAATTGGCCTACGATTGTAATCCACGCGACTACTGACGTTGCATTTCGAGCCGACCGTCCTAACCAAAACTTCCAGTCCTCCGGAAACGTCGCTCATTTTCCAGCACATTGACCTTGTATAGTTTTGACTTACATTACGCTTCATCAAGGTAATAAATGCAGTAACTTATGTCCCTGATTCACCGATCTCGTACATTACGGTACCGGTACCCTGAAAAATACAGTTCTCGCCGCTATGATGTCACTCCTTTCCATGAGTAGCTTTTTCTCGTCATGAGTTTCCTCATATTTTTAGTGCTACGCTTATCTTATACTGTACTGTAGGTTCATAATTAGTTAAAATATAAGAAACTACCAGAGTATTAGTGTAGGACAATACTGTGAAAACACAATAGATATGATTTTTATACAGGGTACTTTTTTCGGTCTAGCGACATAGCAGTGCAGCGGCAAAATGCATGCGTAGCCGGGTTACTCATTGCGAGAGATATAGCGCTGCTATGTTGCTACATGGACAGGGGTAGATGACCACGCAGTTCCGCCCCTTAAAAAACAACAATAACGAACTTGCTAGATGGATAAAAAAGAAGGACCCTGTACTTTTAATTAATAAGTGTATGATAAAAATGTTTCACAATTAATTATACTTAAACTCGTTGAATTAATAACACTGTATACAGAAGATTAACCTACTAACAGTTCGTTTAAAAACGAAAGTAAACACAGTAGAATCCTATTCAATGAACACAATACATCAGCTGTAAGTCTTGTTCTCAGCGCTAAAAATAACTCGTCACTCTGCCTTACCGACCCATTACGCCTGCGCTCTTGCGGCTAAGTAGCGAACTTCTATGGCAGCGGCATTACGACTGAAAATGTAGGGCATTAAGAACTGCTTGTTTTATAGAAACACGCAGGAGAAAAGCAAGATTCATCTCTATAGAAGCATTCTTAAACAAATACCCTTTACAACCATGTAACTTTTCATCACTTTTGACAGTCACATTGATTTTTAATTTCTGAAGTAAAATCGGTGAAAAAAAGGCCTTGCCTTATGGGAAAACTGCTTCTCAGTTTCAATGATACAAAATGTTATTATCAATGAAATCTCATTTGAAAAGTTTAATACGTGCTATTGAAGGTATTTACGTGATTTGAAAGTGAATTTTTGTTTAATTTCGGCCATTGACCTATTTAAAACGTAGATTTTAACTCTCTCTCAATGCTATAAGCAGAGCCTGCCACGAGCGGCCGGCCGGCTGACTTTAGCGCCCTCTTAACTCCCGTGGCTCGGGGACTGGGTGTATGTGACATCCTCATCATCACTTCATCCACATTACGACGCGTAGGTCGCCCACGGGCGTCAACTAGAAAGACCTGCACTCGGCCTCTCCGGAGGCCACACGATCATTACTACACCGGTACTTGGCTAAGCGAAATGATTTTTCAATGTCTTATCAATGTTGAACTTCTAACATCTGTATTTATTAGAATCTAGCATTGGGGTTGGTACACTGGGAATTTATATGAGATACCTTTCCAACCTGGAGGGAGTGTGGACAAATATGGGGAAAAAAACCCACTCAGAATGGCCATAAGCAGCGTTGAGGTTTGACTCTTTGACCTCTAGACCCTCTGCCTGATACCCTCCAGTCGTGGTGCGTGTCTAGTAGCATTTGTAAACACAGTAAACTGTGAAATCTGTAAGCATATTCCTTGTAATGAATAATATTTTTTGATAAAAATGTACTTTACCTAACATCAAGTTAGTTGTTGGTCGTGGTCATGTAGTCTCGTGTACTTGGAATCTGTCTGATAACCTGTGTTTATTCACTTGAGCGATTTCATTGGAACTTGAACCCGATCGTATCTTAAAATTTCGATAAGTGTCGCCAATACAACGTGGCGGCTGCGCAAAATATTTCACCAGTATTCAATATCTCAGACCCTATATGAGCTATTAGCTTGAAATTTCGTAGCACTTATAGAGGATGTGACAGATATGACACTCTAAACTGAAACCAAGCATGAAACCAATATACTGTAGTGGTAGTGGGAATTTCCAAAATCGAATTCCCATCTCTCGGGACATATTTAAATTGTAAGCATGAAAGTATGTGCTATTATATAATAATATACAGTAAATTCAAAGATGTGACTTCGAAAACCGTGACAATCACGAAACGAAGATGGCAGGTACTCGAATTTTCAAAATCCAATTTCATTTTCTCGGGATCTATTGCAGCTTTAAGTCTGAAATTTCGGACCATGACAGAGAGCTATAAAACATATTTATTGATATAACGTTGGAAGAAGTGTCAGAAACCAAGATGGCGGTCATGTGAATGTTCTAAATTTATATTTTCTCGAAGCCTTTTATAGCTATAAGCTTGAAAATTTATTTTGATGGAGGAATACATTACAAGTTTCATGATATGGCTTTCAAAACCGTAGAAATTATGAAACCAAACTGGCAGCCACGTGAATTTTCAAAATTTAATTTCCTCCTCTCGGGACCTTTTACAGTTATGAGCCTCAAATTTTATACCATGATAAAGGATGATGATGATGATAATTGTTGTTTTAAGGGGCCTAACATCTAGGTTATCGGCCCGCCCATGATAAATGACCACAAAAATGTTCATTGATGTAAGTTTTTAATCCTGAACAAGCACCAATCCAAGATGACGACTACGCAAAGTTTTAATAACTCAATTGCCTTTCCTCATGACTGATAACTGCCGTAAGCTTGAAATCTTGTACTATGGTGGAATACTATAAGACAAAGTAACAGCTGTGACAATCAGAACCGGGACAAGCACGAAACCAACATTGTAGCCACGCGAATTTTCACATTTCAATTGCTTTCTTCGGGACCTACGATATCCACAACCCTTTATCAATTCCGTTACCATGATAAGTGAACATAAAACAAGTATACTGAAATATTCTGCAAAACAGTGATAAGCATTAAACCAACATGGTAGCCGTGCAAACATTTCAAAATTGAACTGCCTTTTCTCGGAGGCAATTACAACTGAAAGCCTGATAATTGTTCCACGACGGAGGAATTTTAAAAAAAGTTTAATGATATGCGTTTTGAAATTGCAATATTAAAAGAAACAACATGGTGGTCGTGCATTTTTTTAAAATAAAATGGAACTTTCTGGAGACCGAATCCTCCTAATGCATTGAAACATAGTGTGATAATTATGTATTTTCGTCTAAAGACTATGACACACTGTAATTCAATGGTTTAGAAACACACAAGGGTGGCTGTTCTTATTTTAAAAACATAGCCTATATCTATTTCCAGCGTCTTATTATTGTTATTGGTTTCATATGTGGCAGTCTATTACATGGATACTGGATTTAACTGAGATAGAAATGACCAGTGTAGCATACGGAAATAGGTGGCTTAGTTCTCCGCGGAACTACTTGTTTAATATTTTCATTTATTGCTATTGTGCAGTGTAATAGCCCAGGCAGTCCCTTCTTAGAGATAGGCCCTATGTTGGATTTGTCTGCCCCTATATTTCTGCAATCTTGTTTAGGCTGGCAGAGGAAAAGTGCGAAGCAGGATGTTTAATTAGCAGTACAATATGTTGTCTGGCCTTCAGTACTACATGAGCATGCTTTAGACATGGCGTCAAGGGTCACGTGATGTTGGAGCACAGACAGGACGGTGATCGGAAGAGTCCAATTGTTCTCTAATACCCTTGTTCCTCCCGCCGCGCCGTATACAGGTGTGTGCGTTCAGCTCTCACCTCACGACACGTCTGCTAGGGCTGTTCACAATACGCTTGTGACAGTTCAGTGTTGGGTCTTGGAACATCGTGATCATAAGCCCTACAAGTGTCATATTGATGGAATATAGACTTTCATCACCATGTAATTTACACCAGCCAATCTTCTAGGTATTTGCCCTGTGTGCTGCGGGGATTCGTCTTGACATTAGACAATAAGAATTAATTATATAAAATTGGTATGAATTACTAATTAAGAATATAATTAGGCTCTGTGATCCCTTCAGAAGCTTACTCGAATTAATTGCCAATTAATGACGAAGAGCACACAGTACTGGAAATAGTGGCTATTACATTTACTACAGAAACAGGGAATTTTATCCTTTATGCAATTCAAAGTGGAACTTTAAATGATTCACTCTATGCGGGGAATTACCATGTGCAGTTATCCCGTACGATCCCTACACCGACTCCGTGGCTAAATGGTTAGCGCGCTAGGCTTTGGTCCGAAGTGCCCCGGATTCTATTCCCGGTCCGAGCCATCAGGGATTTTAATCCCCTGGGGTTAACTCCAATGGCTCGGGGACTAGGTGTACGTGACGTCTTCATCACCACTTCATCCTCATTACGAGGCGCAGGTCGCCAACGGGCGTCAACTAGAAAGACCTGCACTTGGCCTCTCCGGAGGACACACGATCATTACCACACCGGCACTTGGCTTAGCGAAGTAGCTTAGCCACTCATTTGGCTCACAATTCTAAGACTAAGTCAATCACTTGTAAAGGTTGACGGCCTCCTAACAGGGACCTCTCCCTACATCGCCATACAGTAGACCTATGCGCGCAGTGAATCATTTCAGGGTTCCATAGCTTTACGTGTAAGGCAATTGTTCATAAACACCTTATTCCCATATTCCTTCTCAAATATATCTGCTAGGACATGGGCACAAGGATGTGATAAGACTCGTGTACTTAACTGGCAAGGATGAAAGGTGTTACTGTGGTATCTGTACTATTGAGATAATGCAGTTGAATGGTCCAATGTTTCAGTTCCTCCACTCACCAGATCCCAGGTGCAACACTGCGAAATCTTCATACCTTGCTCTAGTTTAAAATTCGAATAACGAAGTGAATTATTAAAATACAATAAAGGCAACAACTCCGATCAGACGTTCATTTGAACATTTAAATGAATCGAAACTTTGCGTATTTCTGAGAGATCCTGCTGTATCTTCATAACTTGATCTGTTAACATACGGACTGAAATTAAGTTCCGGTTGCAAGAATGCAAATTAGTTGCGGATGGATCCATTGATCCTTGGTTGTAAAAATACTCTTAAGTATACTAGCTGTGTCTTCGAGGAGTGAGGGATGTTGTGTGAAATTTACAGGAATGATCGTCACTGACAACCATGTTTTATGCTTACTATAAAGTCAAGAGTGGTAGCATGAACGATATCGACTAAAAAGTTGTAAGTAATAGAAGACTGCGATATAGGCTAAACTTCAATGGCAAGTTATGTGGACACGGCAGATGTGTCAAACATACTGTGAAAGTTAGAAAAACTATGCATCCCGAGAATTCTGTCATACCATTCTGTTGTGAGCAACAAACTATCAATTTATACTCTTCTGTCGGTCAACAGGATTTTGTCCAATTATATTAGGCAGGGTCCCTCACCTTCCTGAAAAAAATACATGTATTAATATTATTCACTGATAAAGGGGGGATTTTAGGATAAAGCGTTTCGACTGTCACGTGGTCATCATCAGATCCTGATCACTGGGGTTAAAGTTTAAAATTATACATGTATTTAGAAATATGTTTTGTTATACTTTGTATGGCTTATGCACAGTAGTTAATGTTGGTATTCATGATTCGCATTGAATGTCGTTATTTGAAAAGGTTGGCCTATGATGTAGGCCTATTATATATTTACGATCTACGAATGAATATTGTGCACGTGTAAGTAGTTAAGCTACATGCCAGGTGCAAGCTAGTCAAGTGTGAACACCTGTGGGACGACTGGGCCTGAAAAGGATACTCTAACGGTTAAGTACTCATAACTTAAAGTAGAAATCAGTGCCCATGCTCTAATTTAATTATATGGTGTGTAGCTT
Organism: Meconema thalassinum; assembly: GCA_946902985.2. Lineage (NCBI taxonomy): Eukaryota > Metazoa > Arthropoda > Insecta > Orthoptera > Tettigoniidae > Meconema > Meconema thalassinum. Next base: position 1,170,122,756 of record OX336389.2, read on the forward strand.
AACTATTTACACGTGCATACTATTCATACGTAGATCGCAATCATATAATACATCACACAATAGACTAACCTTATCAATTGCCGAGAGTCACTGCGAATCGTAAATACTAACATTAACTAGACAAGGTATAGGCTACGAAGTGTAGCAACACCGAGTTCCTAATAAGTTGCTTGTTTAATTTTAAAATTTCTACCCTAGTGATCGTGATCTGATGATGACCGCGTGACAGCCGATGCGCGTAATCCTAAATTCCGCCCTTTATAATAATAATATGTTTAATGTTATTGTTTTTACGTTCCTTTTAACAACTGCGGCTTTTAGAGACGCCGGGGTGCCAGAATTTTGCCCCGAAGGGGATGTTTGACGAAACAGTAAATATATTGACTCGGCTTCCTCGCATTTGCGCACCCTCAAATGCCAACTGGCTGAGCCAGGATTCGATCCTGTAACCTGCGAGAACGTTACCGCTGAGCCAAGCAGCCAGCTTCCCCCCCCCCCCCCCCACTCCATTTTATCAGTGAATAATATTATTACATGTAATTCTTTTTTTCAGGATAGTGTGTCATATATGAGGAGCTTGTTTTCAAAACTAAATATCTCCAAAAATTAAAAAAAAAAACTTTTATAGTTGATTCGCTAACATTTGCCTCAGCTGCATTTGATGGTAAAATATTTTTTGATCAACTGTTAATATTTCCTATCGATAAAGTTGTGAGAAAACATGCTTTTCGTTCAAAACTGAATATATCCATCACTTACAATATATTGAACTAAATGAATACTTTCTTTAAAATTAAGGCATTTAATTTATAATTGTACCCATTAATATTATGTTCAAAATAAATATCACAAATTAGGATAAATATTTGAGATTATGTGAAATAGCCTGATTCCCATAGCTAAATACAAACACCGTTTGTTTTTCAAAAATAAATATATCCATTCTTTTTTTATCAATCTTTTATCAATAACTTTTTATGTACTATATATAATTTAATGCACGTTTGGTGATAGTATGTTCCTCTTTCTAGCTATCAAGCTATATATTACTCCATTTTGATAATCCTGTCTGAAGATATAGCCTATGTTTTTATCTCTCCTGTAAAATTTCTGAATATCTCCATAATCAAGCAATATATTACTCCATTTTGATTATCAAAATGATCAAAATGGAGTAATATATAGCTTGATATTCAGTTTTGAAAACAAGCATATAGTTACCCCGCCTAATCTAAGTGGGCAAAAGCCTGTTTACCGACTGAAAAGTATAAATGATTTTTTTCTGGCAACACTGACAAAATTGGCTTTAGAAATCCACTTAAATACAACAAACTTCATAACATCGTAAGATTTGTTATACCCATAACGACGTTTTGGATTTACTGAAGGAACATCAATAGTTGTGGTTTAGTTGCATAGTCCACTGTAATGGTTTATGATCTCTTAAACTAGAACTAAATATGTAGGCTTAGATAAGGAAATATATGTAAATCCCATTACACAATTTGCCACAAGTATTGTGTAGGCTTACTGGTACTTTCCAGCAGTATCAAAATGTGATAATAACAATAATAATAATAATAATAATAATAATAATAATAATAATAATAATAATAATAATAATAGTGCCACCAATTACAGAATATCAACCTGGGAAATCCGCCTCGTTTGGTAACTGGGCTCGTATCAAGGCAGGTAATATACTAATATAGGCTATAGTGTAACCAGACCTTAATTTCTAGTAACGTCTCCACCATGGAAATGAAGGATTCTAGTTACATCTGTCCTCAAACCGACATGTTCTTTCGTACTAAATCAGACTTCAGATGCCTATCAGTTTACTGTCGTAGGAAGTTTACATTCATAAGAATGAACCAATTCGCATAAAGTGAGTCTGCAGGTTACATTAACAAACCCATATTATACAAATTTCTGAATTCAATTGTCACCAAGGTAATTAATGGATTGTTCTCCAAATAATTACACGTTTTAACTGTATAACAACGTTTAGCTCAAGACGTGTGATAACTGTAGGAAGCCACCTCGTGGCGCAGTGGCTAGCATTATTAATTGTCACCCCTGCGGACCGGGTTCGATTCCCGGTTCTGCCAAGAAATATAATTCTGTCCTGTGGATTGGAACGGGTTACACTCAGTCTCGTGAGGCAAAACTTAGAAAACATGGGTTCAATTCCCACCTCAGCTATCCTGGAAGTGGTTTTCTGCAGTTTTTCACTTCTACTCCACGCAAATGCCGGGATGGTCCCTTACTGAAAACCACGGCCACCTCCTTCCCAATCACTACCTGAATTACAAATACTACTACAGATAACACAATAACGCAGATTATCCGAAATATTCTACACACACCCAAGCACACAGGGTAAATTACCAGGATGTCCAAGTCCCTCAAGCGAAACAACATCAACAAGGAGCTGGAGTAGTTGCTTCGAGATTTAGAATGGGGCACCAACCCAACATCGAATTTAGTGATTGTGAGACAGTTTAGAACAAATTCTCACTAAGTTCATTTGGTGGTTGGCTTATTTAAACGTGTTCCCCGAATTTGAATAAAGTAGACATTAAGACCATGTTCGATTGCTGGAGGTCCTTATATTATGTCAAACCCATTTGCAAGAATACGAAATGCTGTTCATCTCGAAAGTTGCGATAGAGTTAAGCTGACAGGAATATTTGTTTTATGGATATTTATTTTATATTAGCCTATGCAGCAAGCGTACTGGCCAAATGTATTATCCAGTCTGGAGTGAATTTTACGAATGAGCAGATGGATTTTGATTCTTGGCTAACCATTAGCTAAAAGAAAAGCCTGAATGAAGTATTATATCCTATGACAAATTTTTTCACTCTTAGAAATACACCATAATGATGAACCCATTAAGGTTTCTGTGCTGCGAATGAAGAGCAACAAGAGTATCAAATATCGTGAAAATATTTATAAAATGACGAGTAATTTATGGAGTTTCAAAGTGGTGTGTTATTCCTAATGATTGTAGGATCATTAGGTGTGTATCATTTTCAACAAACAATTGACAATTCTAAAACCATTATATGTTTCTAATAAGTACTCCATGTAACATTTTACCCAGAAGCTTAGCAGAGTGCGCTGAGTTATGCTCCAAGACTGCATTGCGAATCTGCAGCAAGTTTCAGGATTGTAGGTTCGAATCGCGACGTTGCGCACTGAGAGCGTCATCATGAGTGTGGATTTCACTCGGGTCTTTCTACATTTCTTCAAGGCCGGTACTTGGACGGTACTTTATTTCAAGTCCCAACCCTAGAGTAACAAACACCACTACAGTAATCAAACAGGCAAGCACACAGGGCTAACTACCAAACTTTACCCAAGTTATTAATTGAAGTACATAACACGATGCAATACTGTAAAATGAAACATTGTTTTGCAGATAATTTCTTCTACAGTATCTAGAATAGACTGAAAAACGTAGAATAGAGAACTTCAAGTCAGTTTATTCCGGTCAACTGAATTTTCCCATTTCAACTCAACTAGTAAAGATAATAATCCACAAATGCTAATGTTACAGAATGTTCGGAAACAACCATCATGATTCAAATATAATGGATATGATGAGAAATTCATCGAAAACCAGAAAATATTTCCGAAATACGGTAAACCATCATCATGGTAAGTTCGTGTTTTTATAAGAAATACTCCTCTTCCTTATTCAAATGGTGAAAGTTTCTCAGTCCGATAAAGCTTTGAACAATATTTATAACGTCATCAAGTATGCACCATAGTTCTAAATTCACACAAGTCGTGAATTTTAATAAGCAAAAGTTGAGAGAAAAGATTTGAAGGAGAAGGAGAATAAGAGAACCCCTGTAAGTAATATTTAATATTTATCTTTACAAACGGCCAATGCGCATTTCCGATTTCTCTCGGGAGACTGAAAGCTAAATATAGCACAACTAATGACTAACTCGAGGTTTCAAAAACAACCACTTAAATCATTCTTCATCCTATGAAGTTTTAGAAGTAGATTTCTCATACAAAAATAACATTTGTTAATTGATATACGGTACAGTACTTATATTTCAATAGCTGTATGAGGTGAAGAACATTTCAGAATTCGTCGGCTATAACAAAATAACGAGAAATGTACTTTAAGGACTACTCGATGGCCAAGGAGTCTTTCAACTATTACATTAGGTCGTGTTAAGTAATTTGAGTACAGGCTAGGTAGATACCAGGTAGAGAGTTGACATGGCATGGCGAGTGAAGGAATCGAACCTGAAACCTTTCACCACCAGTAAAGGAATCGTACGAGGAGAATAATATTCCCTGAGGGAGATTGTATTGATGTAATTCTCTATGAAGGAGTTACCGTTTTTAATTGCGTAATGGTTAGTTAAAACACTGCTTTTTCTTGTATTGGTTTATAAATTATCAGGATTATCGGCTTTAATATTGGTCTAGAAATATAAATCAGAAGCAGTGCTGTTGTGATGGAGAGATAGCATGGTGCCGCAGGTCACTCAGGGGACACTACCGGCTTGCAGAAAGAACACGAGCTACGCCTTTCTTATCTCCACTTAAAGACAGTGATCGTCGTGTAATCGTGATGGCGGCCGCAACCAACAATTTGGTTTGATATTTTACTTGGATGGCACTGCAAGGCATCGCTGTTAAACGAACGAACACAAGCTTGACCCATCACGTTACGTATAACGCGCAATAAATATCAAATGATCGTTCATTCTCTCGAAATGTAGATGGCTTTCCTCGAAGAGGTCAAGAAAACAAACACAAATAAGTGGTTGAAAACAGGAAATATAAAGTTCATGTCCTGCGAGTCAAACACGTAATTGTCCAAGCCATGAGGGAGTGGCCTAAGAATCTAATTGATGGGAACACATGTAATATCGCCAACAGTGATCTCGTGCTTCACAGAAGGAAAGTATTGTTAGAAAGCTACTTACACAGGGGTTTACTAATAAAAAGTGGTATGACGGAGGAAGACACGGGAACACTCTTCTCAACCAGCGACCACCCACTCTAACTTACTCGCTACTTATGCTTAAAGCAAACCTTATGGACTCGTATGATATAAAATCATGGTGGTACAATACGATAGCAATCTTAACTGGACAGAGACGTGCTTGCCTGAACACAATGCTAACCCCAGAGACGAAGCACCATTTCCGCGTAAGAACAGTTCTTCGTTGACAATTCCTTCAGGCAGCACTCCATGAAGGAGTGCCCAGCACTCTAATTTATTTTGGTTGTATCGAAGAACGATTTTGTCGTTAACTACCATTATCAACAGCAAGATTAGATCGTGCACAACTAAAGTAAGGAAAGAGATAAAATTACGCCAAATCTCTTTATTTATTACAATTATTATAAATAAAAATGTTATTATTAAACATTGATGTTATGGTGCGTTTCATGGGAGAAATAAATTAGAAAAACTATACCACTCGTGACAAACCATTGTAAATTACTAAGTTTTAATACTACAGTTTTGTGCTCTATATGCCACCATGATTTTGAAAGAATTTGGCGCTATTTCGGTATAAGGGTTGCAAAAATACGTATCAACAAGGCTTGTATGATCTATGTCTGTGTGCATTCGCTCACTGCGGAGATAACACTTTGCACAACAGTGGTGACGCATGTGGAATGTTTTGAGCAACAGTTGTGCACTTAGTAACACAGCCGACACGTTAAGAATCACTTCTAGGAATTCACAGACGCCATCATCTGACGCGAAGCATCCGGTAGATGTCACACTGAATCCAACACTACAGCTAAATGCACTTCACTTTTAGGCTAAACGTTTTATTCATGACCAATGGTAAACGTAAGAGTATAAGCTGGTCTGTTGCGCTCCTCACGGAATATGAAATTAGAGCACCAGGTATCTCACAAGACGGTTTCTTGTAAACACAATTTATCGTGTAATCAGACCTCCGATCAATATATAAAATATTACCCCTTAAGGCAAAAAATTAACCGCACATTTTGTTATGAGTGTAATTTCAGTTTTCAATTTGGGTTGTAATGGAACCGGTGCTCCTTGAAGAGCGTGCTCACATGATGAAGACGAAAGATGAACTAAGAGTGGGACTGTGGTACATCCCTTTTCAGTTCACACACGAACATGAGGACGTGCACATAGACACACACCCTTCAACAGCTTTCTATAGCTAGCCAATGGGTCCTCCACCCTGGCCCACACAAGAGCTTCTAGTTACCGAGAGGGTGGAGGTGCCAGCCCATAGCAGCCAACACCCTGTGCTGTGCCGTGCTGTTCTGCTGCCATGCTTCCTTGGCGCCAAGAACCCGCATGCGTGCTTCTCAATTGTTCGGGGTGAAATCAATTATATCTATTTTTAAACAAATAGCGTTCCATAATATCCATGTCCTATAAACGTTCAGCTTATTTTGGTACAATGGAAAATCTTTGCAAAATACTAGTTTCAAAATGTTATCCATCACGCCTATCCTTTTGTGCAAGGACTGGAAATATAACGCACGCGACTACAGATGAGAAGTGCCGTATCTTCAATTATTATTATTATTGGCTGACTCATAAAATGCATCAATTTATACGAGGATGCTATTAGACTACTTGAAACACATATTTAAATTAAAATGAATTATTTATGGCTTTTACCTCAATTAATTTCTTCACTTTAGTAACAATCGTCGAATATTCTCAAAGGAATTAAACTTTTCTTTCAAATAAGAATCGTAAGTAAACTTCACGGAAAACGTGATTTTCACTCTCAGTAGGGAGAGCCAAATTGAACATTTTGAAAATTGGAGCTAAGTCAACCTCCAGCTCTGTTATTAGGGGAGGCTGCATCACACCGTAAAACCTTTCAGGGTCCCAAATGTACTGATACCCCACACTTCATAGGATAAGGTCTTAACTGGACTACACCATAATTTTCCCATTATTTGGTCACTTGTTCGTGAAGGATGACCTATTTTTTCATTAAAATAAATATTTTAAAATATCCATAAATTTTACAATGTATGAGTTTCACCATTGAACTCTTTAATGCTAATATAATAATGAAAATTAATAATAATAATAATAATAATATTAATAATAATAATAATAATAAATAAATAATAACAAATACAAATATCATCATCTTGCTACAAATGGTTTTTTTTGACACTAAAGCGTCTTCAATGGATATTTTTTGTTATTCTTTCCCTGAAGTCTCTCTTGGAGGAGGGTCGGCGTTCTGGGAGAGCTTAGCACAAACGTTAAAGTTAGACCACTTGGAGTTTTGTGCCTCCTTGAAGGTTTATAGAGCCGTGAGTCGAGAGGAGGGGTGTCCAAATTCCTTTCTATCCTGTACGACTTAGTCATGGACTTACCATTCTCTTATCAAAACAGCAGGCTGGGGTTGAACTAGAGACAAATAACATTACCACACTCCTTCTCATGTCCTCATCACGTCATTCACTGATGTAGAAGTTACAGAGCAGCGAGACACTCGTAGTTTCGTCCCATACTAGGATGACATCATTCGAATGCTAGCACGTTAGGACAGTAAGAGAAACGCGTGTGTTGGGGTCCAATAAGGTGAGAGCAGCTGGGTGGTCACAGGGAAACAATGAAATTCCTGGAACATTCTCATATTAGCGTTCCTCCAAGATTTCTTCTACTCACATGCAAACGTCACAAATCTCCTCCTCACCAAGGCTTTGAAATATACGGCATATACGTGTCTTAGACAACAAACACAAGAAAGTTATGAATATATTTTTCAACGGTGTGGGCAAGTAGTTTTCTATTCAACATATCCATTTGGTTCCTCGAACCCATTTCTGAGTTTCTAAGCAACTTTATCGAATTGCGCAGCTTTCATCTCTAGGTTTGTGAAATGCAGGATCGTGCTTGTTGGGTTTGCACCTTCTGTCCAACACACGCTACCTGATTTCGAAACAGTGCTAGTTATTTTTTACAGAAGCTTTCGATGGCAGCATTTTAAATTAATTATTTGCTTTACAAGTCCTTCTTTGTTGTTAACTCATTTTAAGTGCTTGAGAAATATTGGTCATCAGTCGTGGGTAGTATGTTGGATTTGACAGATAAGCTTTTCTTCTGTGGTGGTTGCCCTGGGACTTGAAATAAGGTAATTAGTTTAAACCGTAGCAGTTGCCAGGAAGAAATGTGGAAATAAGAACACACACTGATGATGTTCGTGGATCGCGAATTCATGCGCATGGCTATGTCTTTTTCTTTCTTTCTTTCTTTCTTTCTTTCTTTCTTTCTTACGAAATTTAAATAAGAAGAAAAGCTCAAAATAACGGTTTAGTGGCGTTAAAACAACGGGTCCGCCTCGTTGCGTAGTTGCTAACATTCTTAACTGACACCTTGGAGGCCCGGGTTCGATTCCCGGCTATGCAAAGCATTTTAATTCTGGTCTGTGGGCTGGATCAGTGTACACTCTGCCTCGTGAGGAAAACATGAGAAGAGGTGGGTTCAATTCCTACCTCAGCCATCCTGGAAGTGGTTTTCCGTGGTTTCTACTTCTACTCCAGGCAAATGCCGGGATGGTACCTAACGTAAGGCGACGGCCACTTCCTACCTCAATTAAAAATACACACACTAGTATAGACATCACAGTGACACAGGTTATCAGACAAATTCTACACACACTTAAGTACACGGGGCTATCCGACCACAATGTTGATAAGCACCGAAAGAATCAACAACAACATAAAACAACGGATCCTATGTGATATACGAAGTTATGAAACATTGGTCTTCGTGAATCCTTGGATGATATAATAATGTTAATGATATTGGTTTTACGTCCCTTATAACGTTTTAACTACTGCGGCTTTTAGAGACGCCGAGGTGCCAGAAGTTGGCCCTGAAGGGGATCATTATCGTGGCAGTAAATCTACTGACACGGCTCCCTCGCATTTGCGCACCTTCAAATGCCAGCTAGCGGCATCGGTGGCGTAGTTGGTAGCATGCTGAACTGCTGTGCCCAAGATAGCGGGTTCTTACCCGGCCGAAGTCGTTGGATTTTTAAGAGCGTTAAAAATCCTTCAGTATGCCTTCCTTCGGAGGGGAAGAAAAGCCGGGGGTCCCATGTCATAGATTTATGGTATGTAAAAGATCCTTCCACAGACTAAACTTGTGTGAAGCTAAATTGTTAGTTTAGATTTCGTCGGAACGCTCTATCAAAGTTCCAATGTTCACCACTAGGCATCATTGACATCTGGTAGCGAAAGTTGGAACAACTTGAAATTGAATGGAACTTGTAGCTCATCCTAAGGGTGTCCGCTGGAAGCAGCTACAGCCTTAGGCGAGCCGAACATGTCCTTGGACACTCCCGGCACTAAAAACCATACGATAAATGGATAAATGCCAGCTGACTGCGCCTGGATTCGATCCTGCAACCTTCGGAATAGTAGGTGAGAACGTTACCGCTGAGCCACGCTGCTAGCCTTAAATCTTGGATGAATGACCTCGTTTCTTTGATTTCAGGGTGAGTTACATGAACTGGCCTCCCTATTGCATTGTAATTCCTTTTCAGAATGCCTGATCATTGATTACTCAAGCACACCAATATTTCTGCTGTACATACAGCAAGCAACGAGACATAGGGAGGATATCGATATATTCGACTACTGTGCTCAATAGAAAATTATAGTGCTCATAATTAAGAGGGAGTAGAAGAGCTCTTGAGAACATTAGGAACCCTTTAGCAAGAAAAATTATAACGTAGACGCCTTAATTAATCACATATTCACAAACTGGCAACGTGGATGCGGCCTTCCTCAAAAGAATTCTTGCTTCCAGTGATCCAGTTCCTCTCAACAAATCACTCGGCTGCAGGAAAAGGTGTGGGCTTACCTCCCGAGGCCTGTAAGCTGTAGCGCACAACAGAAGTCACTTCATTATTAATTACAACCCACTGCTTGCGGAATATCTCTTATCGCCTTGACAGCAAGGGCTACATAAACAATTTTCACTTCTCTAGGGTCCTGAAGAAGCTACCGACATAGCCTTCAGCCAAACCCAGCTGGAGAGGCCAGACTTTGCGCTGTATCTAGCTATCACATCACAAGCTCGCTCTGTTATACCCTCGGACACCAGTTATTTTCTTGTCTAATTACACCTTTAAATCTAGCTTGATTGATATTAAATATATAATACATACTCACACTCAGAGGCCATTAATTTAAGAACATATTAACTGACTACAAGATGAGAGCCTGCCAAAGAATAGCTCATAACTTAATATATGAGAGGGGAATGACTATTTTAATTGGATAGCGCACACGCGACTTAAAATCTCCCAGAGGGTCAATGAGAATCAAACATGTACGCCTTGTGATATAGTGGTTAGCGTAACCACGTGATACCCGGGAGATCCCGGTTTGATTGTCAGCTCTACCAAGGAATTTAATTTATTTCTTATTTCAGGGAATAAGTTTGTTAACATACAATTCACCCAAGTTGAGTCCATTTCGAGGAATTTCAACTAGATACACTTGGTCACATGGTTGGTTGGTTCTTAAGTTTAGGGGCTGCGACAACGCGGTCATGTAGCCCCGTGTACTTTGGGTGTGTGTAGAATCCGTCTGATAAACGGTGTTAATTGTGATGACTGTATTAGTGTGTTATCTGTTTTTTTTATTTAAGTACTGCAACTTAGAATTTTTCAAATAGTTCCTACTTTTGCCGCCAAGCACCACCGTCAACGACTACTAGGCCAAGTTCAGAACTTAGCTACCAGACGCCACCGCAGTCGGCTCTTGGCAACGAACGTAGAAACCTAAAAGGGTTGTTTACATTCTTAACCTATCCAATTTAGCTTCACACAGGTGCAATTAGTGAAAGGTTCTTTAACATGCCATAAATCTATGACATGGGACCGCCGGCTTTACTTCCCCTCCGAAGGAAGGCATACTGAGGGATTTTTAACGCTCTTAAAAATCTGACGGCTTCGGTTTTGAACCCGCTATCTTGGTCATAGAAGCTCAGCATGCTACCGACTACGCCACCGAAGCCGCTCTTGGTCACATAAATTTACTTTACTTATTTCTAACATCCAGCCTCCGTGGCTGAGGCGGCAGCACGCCGGCCTCTCACCGCTGGGTCCGTGGTTCAAATCCCGGTCACTCCATGTGAGATCTGTGCTGGACAAAACGGAGGCAGACAGGTTTTTCTCCAGGTACTCCGGTTTTCCCTGTCAAAATTTCATTCCAGCAACACTCTCCACTATCATTTCATTTCATCTGTCATTCATTTCATCATTGCCCCAGGGGAGTGCGACAGGCCTCGGCAGCCGGCACAGTTCATATCCTCGCCGCTAGATGGGGGGGCTTCATTCATTCCATTCCTGACCCGGTCGGAGACTGGAAGCAGGCTGTGGATTTTCATTTTTCATTTCTAACATGTAAAATATGACAAGACAGATATTCGCCCACGTGAGTTTGACATTAGAGATCGCTTTTACAGATCGATATAGCACAGAGAGATCAGACGATAGGGCAACTATACTGTTTTTTTTTTTTTTTTTTTTTTTTTTTTTGCGTATGGCTTTTAGTGTCGTGAGTGTCCGAGGACATGTTCGGCTCGCCAGAGTTTTGTAGCTTCTTCTATACGGACACCCATTGGGTGAGCTACAAGTGTACCGTCGCGTGTGGAGTGTTGTCTGGGGAAGAAAGTGTTAATGTAAGGACAAGGAATTGGAAGGTAGCGGCTGTGGCCTATAGTCAGGGACCAACCCCGGCATTTGCCTGGAAGGAAGATGGGAAACCACAGAAAACCATCTTCAAGGTTGCCGGCGGGGGGATTCGAACCTCCTCGCCTCCCGGATGTGAGCGACTGCCAGCAGCCACGCCGTAACGACCTCGGCTAACTCACCCGGTAACTATACTGTAGTGTGGAGGGCTAAGTTAAGAGTTTATAGTTGACAGTTGTGTGTTAATATGACTATGCCATAATCATGCAAAGTCTAAATTATATTTAGGGGAAAATGAAGGAAGCACTCAGGAGATAAGAAAAACATTTTAAAGGTTTTATTAAGTGAGAGCTGGGTATATTCAGGATATCTGATACATTAGGTAGAGGTAACTGATATTAGGGGTGCACGAATTATTTCTGGTACAAATAGATGGGAGCAATGACAGGAAGGTACTCGTAATGAAGAGATAAAGGCCAAATTAGTAATGAACACTCTAGATGAAGCTGTCCGTAGGAGCCAACTAAGATGGTGCCATGTGAAGAGAATGGGGGAGGAGAGTGAGTTAGGCTGCAGAGGGTAAGAGATGCTAGAGTAGATCTAGGAGGTGACGGTTAGATTCAATGATGAACGATTTCAAAGAGGTGTAGAAGCAGAGGAGGCCGCAGTGCTAACTGCTAATAGGGGATCATGGAGGCGACGTGTTCGCAATTAAAGGCTTGCAGATTAGACTGGACGCTGAAAGGAAAAACAGTCTCAAATGAGAATGTATGTATGTTTTAAATGATAGACAGATTGCCTAATGTTGGCGGAGAAACATGGCTAGGAAAAGAGACCACCTATAATTTGGTAAATATAGGTTTTATTTCTAGTTGATCTTGATTTAGCCACCTTTGTGTTCTCAGGACACGTGTTCAGTTACCCTGAGTTCGATTAAGACCTCTACCATGCTAGATTTTTCGTGATTGTCCGATTCTAATTCAGGGAAATACCAGGCTTGAATCTAAATTAAGGTAACAGCTGCCCCATTTCAAATCAAATCCTCAATTACAAGCAGATCACAACGACAAATGTTATCCGACAGATTCCGTACATACACAAGTATACGGGACTGGTGCCCACGGTATCCTAAGCTTATAAATGAAACAACAACAGAAACAAGAAGTTCCGTGAAGAACTATACAGCCTACTTTTCATGCCAATGATTATTCTACAGTATATGAACCTATCTGAAGCCTCCGTGGCTTAGGCGGCAGCACGCCGGCCTCTCACCGCTGGGTCCGTGGTTCAAATCCCGGTCCCTCCATGTGAGATCTGTGCTGGACAGAACGGAGGCAGACAGGTTTTTCTCCGGGTACTCCGGTTTTCCCTGTCGAATTTCATTCCAGCAACACTCTCCACTATCATTTCATTTCATCTGTCATTCATTTAATCATTGCCCCAGAGGAGTGCGTCAGGCCTCGGCAGCCGGCACAATTCATATCCTCGCCGCTAGATGGGGGCTTCATTCATTCCATTCCTGACCCGGTCGGAGACTGGAAGCAGGCAGTGGATTTTCATTTTCATATGAACCTATCTAGAATAATGACGAAATTAAGTTGGTAATATCGAAATATCTAATTAGTTCAAAATATTTTTTTATTTTTTATTTAGTCGATTTACCCTCTAGGTTGATGGTTCCCACGGACTCAGCGAGGGAACTCACCACTACCGCCTCTATGGGCAGTGTCCTGGAGCTTGGAACATCTGGTCGGAGGGGATACAACTGGTGAGGTGTGATCAGCACCTCACCCTGGCGGCCTCACCTGCAAAGCGAACAGGGGCCTCATGAGGGAAGGGAGGAGGGGAAGATTAGGATGGATAGGCAAGGAAGGGGAAAGGAGGCGGCCGTGGCCTTGAAGAAGGAACCATCCCGGCATTCGCCCGAAGACGAAGTGGGAAACCACGGAAAACCACTTCGAGGATGGCTGAGGTGGGAATCGAACCCCCTCTACTCATTTGGGCCACCCGAGGCTGAGTAGACCCCGTTCCAGTCCTCATACCACTTTTCAAATTTCGTGGCAGAGCCGGGAATCGAACCCAGGACCTCCGGGGCGGCAGCTAACCATGCTGACCGCTACGCTACGGAGGCGACTTAGTTCAAAATATACCTGGAATAATGTAGCCAGATAGAGCACTACAGTTGGCAGCCCTGGTGACTGAATATATTCTTAGTTCCACCTCTTAAGGTACAGAATACAAAATTTGGTTGAAGTCCAATGGACGTTACATGCAGTTAGACACTGGATCTATCAGCACGCGTAAAAGCATGTTGCCAACAATACCATGCGTGTGCTGGTCAGAAATAATCTGAATTATTATGATATCTTGTTGTGCCAATTTTGGATGAAATCCAATTGTTAGTATAGAAGTTACGTGTATTTTAAAATTGGACATATCAGCAGGCATAGAATCATGTTGGCAGCACTGCCTTGTATTAATTACTCCAAATTAATCAAGAATGTCAGGTGCTATACGTGTGCAAAGTATAGAGCTGTTGGCTTGCATACTTTCTGATATATTGATATTAGGGTAAAAAGAATATAGACAGCATTTATTAACAGTTGGCAGCCCTGATTGCTCTTAACAATACTTATAGTCATATCTGTTATGGTACACATAGCACATACGAAATTTGGTAGAAATCCAACTGATAGTATAGAAGTTACATGTATTTAAAAATTGGTACTATCAGCAGGCTTATAATCATGTTGGTAGAACTGACGTATATAAGTTACTCCAAATTAATCTAAAATGTCAGAATATACGTGTGCATAGTTTAAAGCTGTTGGCTTGCATTCCGGTGCACATCTTTACTCATACTAAATTTGGTTTTGATTGCTGCAGCCGTTTAGGAGTTGATAGAGGGGGACACACACACAGCCAGACAGAGAGACAGACAGACACACATTTTCCTGGATCGATCTCATAAGTCTACTTTTTCCTAATTTTTGCAAAATGTGATAAGTAGGCTAAAAATCCACACTAATATTTTCATGCACCTAGATTCTCCACTTGAACCACTGGGAGGTGTGGGCCAGTGCAAGAAGCACTTGCGACTTAACATGTTACTGATCCTTTATTTGAATTCCACCCAGCTCTCTAATGTAATTTAAGAAGAGGGCAGGCACTATATCAGATGAAGACTGCGATGTTGTGTATTCAGGCACTCACATCATAGCAAACGGAACACAAGTGCAATCAGTTCTTTGGCCCCAGATCAGCTGCAACCCGCGACACAACAGACGTGTCTGGAGGATTAAGAGAGGATGATAAAATGAAGTGGGATAGACGTAGTATTTTTTCTGGGCTGTAAAAAACATCGTCTTCACTTCAAACTCCCACACTTGTGAATGACCAATAAATCAACAGGAGGGGCAATACGTCTAAATCGGCTGGTCGGTTGGTCGGCTTCGTGTTAAGATGTTATTCTGTCCACTTAGAAGCCCCACCACAATGGATAGAGCAAACGCCGCTCCTGGGAACCAAGTGCTGAAGCTTGGCTCCCACAGCTAACAGCAAGAAATGCTGAGAACTCAGCGCCAATAACAGCTCTGCTCTGCAAACTACAAATGGATACTTCGGTGACATTAGTAAATAATTTACGTTAAGAGGTCCGATACCAAAATTTACCATTTTATGATTTATCTAAGTACATCCTCGTTGCAAAAGACACAAAATCCATCTGTCAGCCTTGTCATATTGAATTGTATTTCTTTTATTTCTAATATGAAATCTATTACATTATGATAATTTTCTTTAAAAACGCATTTTCTTTGTTTAAATAAGTATCTTTTGAAGCAAGACAACAATATGTCGCAGGGCGGGATGGTAGCTAGATGAAGGCCACTACCGCTTCCTACTCAAACCGTAGTCTCAATTACAAATTCACACACAAGTACAGCCACATCAAGGACACAGGTTATCAGATTAATTCCACACAAACCCAAGTACACAGGACTATATGAACGCAATGTCCCAACGTCCCTAAATGAACCAACAACAACGTATCGTCGTCACGCCTGCAAAATCTAATATCGATGACCTAGTCATTATACCACGTAAATCCTCTTCATTAGCCAGAGAAAAACAAGCGTTATGTCTGTAGGTGCTATTCAGTGAACGTTATGTCCAGTGAGCTCAAGGGTCCATGAAATCTTGACATTTATGTATTTATTTATTTTTAAATAAAATCTTTTCTTCTGCCTCTTTTTCCTTATTTTATTTCAATTTCTCTTTTTACATTCTTTGCTGATTTCTCTACTTTCAATATTTTTTTCACGAAGACGCCACAGACACCCAATCCCCGAGCCATGTGAATTAACCACAGGATATTGAAATACCCACTGGTCAGCCAGGAATCTAACCTGGGACCCTTCAAGCCAAAGCCTAGCATGCTAATCAATTAGCCATGGGGCCGGACTTTCTCATTCGACAGTGTGTGTGAAGAATAGGCTACTCAATTCAATCAGATTTTACTTTCATTAATTGTTGGGACAGGAACTCTTCCGTAGGAGGCTATCTTTCCTCTCTCAACCAAAGAGACTTACATGGTATTAGAACTATGTCATCAATATGTGGCAATGTTCGGTTCATTTATATTTTGTCTGAAAGCAGGTCACGCCTGCAGCCGCATGTGGGTATGTATCCCCCACACAACAATTCCGTATAAGTCATATTCGTATGATCTTTCATACTGAACAATAACCAGAAGTGGATTCTTCTGTTGAACTGTCAATCCACATAGTGTTGGAAGTCCAGACTTACGTTAGAGGGAAAATGGACGTATAGGTCATTGTCACATAGCGGATTCTACAAGTGGAGTGACGATATCTCGATTGAAACAAGTACTGTAGTTCCGTGAAGAACTAAATGGCCTATTTTTATATATCCTACTGGTCTTTTCCATTAAAAACTCTCCCGTCTATTGAAAGGATTTTCCACGTGATGTATACTAAATAGCTTTTGATACACGACCTACTGTATGTCTCCACTAATACCATTGCATTGAGAAAGCATGTGCTGCAATATATATATAACTTCCTGTATCGGATAATAAGACTCCTCCCGCGAGAAGGCTTCTTTCTGTAACGCATCACGGGAGTTAAATTTAAGAAAATTCAACTTCATAGCTTCTCGTATGTCCTTAACGAGTTTCATTGGAAACACTTCAGCCGTTTACATTTTATTAGACACACACACACACACACACACACACACACGCGCGGAAAAAAGGTGATCTCATGAGCCTTTTTTATTTCTTTTCATCAATGCAAATAGGCCAAAAACAGCAAACTCTACAGAATGCTAGCCTTGTTTACACATGGATCACTGGGTATTGCAACTGGGCTATATAATATAACAGAAGACGATAGAAACACCTTGTGGTATAGCACATAGCATTCTCGACTGTACCTCGGAGATCCTCGTTCATTCCCGACTCTGCCAAGAAATGAAATTTAATTCCGGTCTCAGAGCTGAAACGGGGCATATTTAGCCTCGTAAAGCAAACCTCCAGCCATCCTGGAAGTGGTTTTACGTAGTTAACCGCGTCTATTCCAGGCAAATGACGGGATGGTGCCTAACTTACAGCCTCGGGTGCTTCCTTCCCAATCCTCACCTGACTTACAAATACACACAATACCACAGACACCACGAAAGCACAGGTTATCAGACAAGTTGTACACATACCCTAGTGTATGGGGCTTCATAACCAAGATCTCGCCGGACCTCTGAATGAAGCAACAACAAACAAACAACCACTCTGTCATCCGGTATTCTAGAATGGGTAATCGTGTAAGAGAAATCCTGTATTTAACCTGTTCCTAGAGTTTTGGTAATGTCTCCCGATTTCATATTTCTTATGAACTGGACACCCTGGTACAGATTCTAGGGTCTGCCTCGTTGCGTAGTGACTAGCATGCTTGGCTGTCATCCCTAAGGCCCGAATTCGAACCCTGATTCTGCCAAGGAATTTAATTCTGGTCTGAGGGCTGGAACGGGCCACACTCAGCCTCGTGAGACAAAACTAAGAAGAGGCGGGTTCGATTCTTACCTCAGCCATCCAGGAAGTGGTTTTCCGTGGTTTCCCACTTCTATTCCAGCCAATTACTGGGATGGTTCCTAACTTAGGGCCACGGCCGTCTCCTTCCCAATCCTCATCCAAATTACAAATACACACACTCATACAGCCATCAAAATAACACAGGTTATCCGACAAATTGCATACACTCACAAGTACACGGGGCTACATGGCGCGTTGTCGCAAAGCCCCTAAATCAATCAACGACAACAACAGATTCTTGGAGATGAAGATCACCACGTATATTTATTGCCATTATAATTACTACAAGAGGGAGGCGACCGAATCAGTCATTGCAATTAAAAACAATCGAACACGTCTGGCCGTAAGCGGAGTGAGTATTGAGAAATAGGATCACCCTTCGTGTTGGCCCTTCCGTGACCTCACACGCCCTGCTAGAGTCACGGGTTAGATGAACGCTCCTAACATCCACATTGATGACTACGCCTATGAACATAACATTCGCATTTATTCACTCTGAGTATCATGTTCAGTAGCCAAGCATTTGGATTATAAGGGATGTTCCTGGTTGAATTCTGCAAGGTTAATAATTTTGTAAACAGTGGTCATGTGCTTCAGGTTTCATAGAAAATGATCATCTTCCTCAACCAATCAAATGTAAAGTCTTAGATACGAATAATGGGTTGCTGTTTCATTTAGGGTCTTGGAAATCATCTTCATTTTAGCCCCAGATACCTGGATAGCTGTAGAATTACTTTGATATCCTTTGTCATTGTGGTGTCTCTAGTAGTGTGGCTTGGATTAGGAAGGAGGCAGCCGTGGTTTTAAATTAGGAACCAATCCCGAATTTGCCTGGATTGGAAATTGTAAACCATGTAAAATGGATGGCTGAGGGGAAATCGACTCCTCCTTTCCTCAAGTTTACTTCACGAGGCTGAGTGTACCCCGCTCCAGCACTCAGACCAGAAGTACATTTCTTAGCAGAGTCAAGAATTGAACCCGGACCTCAGGGATGACAGCCAAGAATGCTATCCAATAAACCACGAGTTGGTTGCTACGAATAGTATGGATTCGATCCAAAATGAAGCAGTAGTTTTTTAAGACAGGGAGATCCACTGCTGACTACTTGCTGGTGTAGTGGTTAGTGGAGCCCCGGACGTCCGGGTTAGATTCAGAGCTCCATAGAGAAACGTAATACTGATATGAGGGCTGGAACGGAGTACACTCAGCCTCGTGAGGCAAAAATGAGGAGCCATCCTGGAAGTTGTTGTTCATGGTTGCCAACTTTTATTCCAGGCAAATGCCGGGATGATATCCTAACTAATGGTCACGGTCTTATCCTTCCCAGTTCACACCTGAATCACAAATACACAAACTAATACAGCCAAAACAATAACACAGGTTATCACATAAAAAATCCACTCACGTCCAAGTACCTGGGCCTGAAATGACCACTTTGTCCAAGCCCCTGAATTGAAACAAAATTATAATTTTATATCATCATGATTCAGGAGGAAAATAAAATAAATTTTGCCTGATTCAATTCTAAAATGAAATGCTACAACTGCATATCGATTTTGTTTGTCAACAAGAAACAATCCCTCTTCCTATGTTACGAAGCGTACAGATATCTTGGTTTAATACAAAGTAAACTCCAATTTGCTTTGTGAATGCCTCATTCCTATACTTTTATTGGCCCAATATCTAGTGACTTACTTGACTTAATTTCTCTTCGTTCCTACTGGAACATAGGGCATCTGTGAAACGCCTTATTGTGATCGTCGACTAGCGAATGCTTTAACTTCTCTTCCAGGTCCTTCCCGCTTCAAGTGCTTCATCCTCTACAGTCCTCCTCCATGTCTCCCTTTCCTCCTTTCCTCCATCCACCTTGAGGGTTCCCTAGTGCTGTTCGTTTCATAGATCCTACTGGCTTTATCAAGGTATTGCCTTACCATCTCTATCTCCTCCTCTTAATTTCCGTCGTGATTGGAAGTTGATTTGTTGTTCTCCAGAGTTCTTCATTGTAAATGATTTTGGACCATTTAATGTTTATGATGCGTCGCAGGCAACGATTTATAAATATATGCAGGGGTTAGTGATATTTCGTGTAACCTTGCAGGTTCCTGATTTAACATTTTTATTGAAAATGTTGTCTTCTTTGAGATGTTCTTATTCTTGCATACTGTTTACAACTACATGAAAGTTGCATTTGCATTCCTAATTCTAGTTTTCACATCTTCCTCCTTCTCTTGTCACTTCACTTCCCAAGTAAGTGAATGTTCCAACCTCTCCAATCTCATTTCCAGACACAAATAATTTCTCATCACTTTAACCACTAGCTAGATATGTAGCTCAACATATTTCCTTTTCGATTGTATTTGGACAACGAATGGGTTAACACAAATTGTTTGCTAAATTTGTTATATACTGTAGGTATTTTAGTGTTATGGGCACAATTTACTCAAGTTATATTTTCATTGCCGGTATGTTCATCTAAACGTAAAAACTCACGTAGCAGCACCACCTGTGTTTGGAAAAATAACTATGCTGGACTTTGTACTTCCCCTCCAATGCACAAATCTACCCATCTTTTTAGTTGGCCTTTACAGCTTCACGACACGATTCACGATAGATAATGTTCAGATAGTTTTCACCACTCCACCACTTGCAGGGTCCTCAGACGCCGCCGGTGCAAACTATCATCCAGACGTAGTGTGTTGCTCAAGAGCGAGGGAGAAGGGACATGCTTAGCGTTGCCTGATCCAGCACGGCGCCACTTGTCATGTGGTCCAGGCTGAGTTAAACGTTCCTGGCTGGCTAGTGTTTCTGCTGAAGTGAAGCATGGGCATCTTTGCTACGAAGGTATAAAAGGAAGTGCACAGCAAGCTAGCAGACCTCTGAACTCTTGCAAGTACTATTAATGCAAGCAAAATTTCCTGGCCGACCTTAACTTAAATTTGAAACAAGAGGTGCAACATCTTGATGCCTGTATACAGTGCGTCAGAAAGCTTAAATATTGAGCTTATAAAAAAAAGTGACAAGATGAAGAAACCATAGCCATCGGAAAACTGCTAACTTTCAATTCAGAAGGGAACGTTGTAGTCCTTAATTAATTTTATGGGTTTGGGACATCTTGGTCATCAGCCCCATGTTATTGGGTGTATGTTGAAGTTGTCGGATGACCTGAATTGGTGATCTAGGGCGCGGATGTTGATGGCCTTAATATTATCGGAAAATGACCTATAAAATGCCCCTAAAATTCTCTTAAAATTACCTCATTTAAAAAAATGACCTAAAATGATCACTTTTAACAATTAATTACCGAAAAATGATCAATTTCATGATTGTCTTGTACAAATAATGGTTCGAATAACAAACATTCTTAGTAGAATTAGTGTTACTACTAAACTATTAATCAATAGATTAACAATACGTCATTTTTATTTCTACTACAAAGTGAAAAAATATATTGCTAACTAAACATACTTAGTTAGCGTTGCAATACACCACCATCGTCATCCTCAAGTTATCAAAGGTGAAGGAACGGCGGTTGTCAGCTAATACTGTTTTATATTTCGAGAAACTTCTTTCCACTTCCACTGATGTAATAGGAGCATATTTGAAAAGTACTATGTCACTGGCTGTAAAATCCTCTTCAAAAATGTCAATTCTGACGTCTTCTCCCGACAAAATACTGACTATTTGACACACTGTCTGATACCCTTTATTCTTGTCCAATACAAATTTTATGTTCTGTCTGACTGTGACCCCAATCTCACCTTTTACATGTTTTATACAACCTTCAGCATTCCTGACTAACTCTATTGACTTGCCCATTACCATGCCACTTTCTTCTAGGCAGGTTAAGGTTTCTGTCAAAAATGAAAAAAAAAAAAAAAAAAAAAAAAAAAAAACGATTTTATGCCAGCCAATTTACCTTCCATTTGAGGATCAGAAAACAGGTCCTGTGCACTCCCAATAGCCTTAGCATCTGTCCTATAAAAGCCATTCACTACTTCTCTCACTATCCCGAAATTGTCACAATAGTAGGGAAAGTGGGGCATAAGCGGGTAGTCGGGTTCAAACCGGGTACCCCAATTCTGGCTCAGTTATTGCTTCTACCAGGCGGCCGACAGCCAAACAAAACTACCAAGACCAAGGTGAAGCTGCGGGAAGGTCGCCATTCCACTGTGGAGATTTGTTCAGTTGTGACGAATGATTTTGTATTTTTGTGATTTCTTCTTTCAACTTTCTTTTAAACTGCATCGATTACTACCGAAGTACTACACCAGTAACAGTAAAGGGAAGTGCATTGTATGTAGCTTATTTCTTTAAGATTACGATGGTATGGGTGTATTTAAGATTCAGATCGATTTTGTTTTGGCTAGTCCATGTTTTTCTTTACGTCTGTCAGTGGGGTGAAACCGGGTATGACGCGTGGGGCAGGACCGGGTGGTGCCCGATTTTACCCCATCTATTCATCACTCCACAATAATAGCTAATGAATAGATTTTTAAATAAGAGAGAGTGTGTGTGTGAGAGAGAGAGAGAGAGAGAGAGAGAGAGAGAGATAAGTGTTATTATTTGAAATACAACTTAACTATGTGTAGGCCTAGACTTTTAAGTTTTTAATTTGTGCATACAAAGTTGTGTTGCTAATTGTAACTGTAACACCTGTGAAAGATTTTTCTAAAGGTGGAATGCGAGACTGCAAAACAGATTTCACCAATGAACAGGAAAATGAACTACAATTCTGTAGTTGAGCATATTGTGCTACTATAACAAAGGCTCTTTGGCCTTACGTTGACTGAAATGTGCAGGTTAGCGTATGAGCTAGCTGTGAGATATGAACTAAAGCATCCCTTTTGCGAGGAGTTAAAACTGGCGGGAAAGTATTGGCTCTACTGGTTTTTTGACTAGGCATGAAGGTAGGGTTTCTTGGATGGATCCCGTGAAAACACCTCTAGCAAGAGCAATGGCGTTCAATAAGCAATCAGTGAATGCATACTTAGACTTGTTGGATAGTTTGATTGATAAATACAAATTTCCTCCCAGCAATATCTACAATGTAGGTAAGCCAAACAAGGCTTCGAAAGTGCTAGCACTAAAAGGAAAAAGAAAAGAAAATCAAGTGGATTGAATAACATTAGGTGAAAGAAACAAGACTTTACTTCTAGCGAAGAAGAGGAGCTAGCCGAAGACGCAGCGTGTATTTTCTGCAGTGACTATTATTCTAATTCAAAAGGCAAAGAAGTTTGGATTGTTGGATACAATGCACAGGATGTCAGGGATGAGCACACGAAATTTTTTGGTGTTTGGATGGAGAGGACGATGACTTTGTGATTTGTCAAACTAAAATTATATTTTAATGTTTTTACATAAGGGAACAAAAAAGTACAATTTTTTACCATAATCGATAATTTTGTTCACAACTATATTAAAATATGTACGCTATTTAGTTGCTGAATAAGACTAGTTATCTCCGTTTACCATTATAAGGTAGACAATGAAGAAAAAAATGTGTTTTCTAATTTTCAATATACTTAACATGTGTACCCGGTTCTACCCCACCGGTGGGGTAAAACCGGGTAAAATGACATTTTTGTATTTTTTATAATAATAAACTGAATGACTATCTCGTTTATTGATGATGGCTATATTATGAAATAAAACTATTCAAAGATCATGTTTGCAGGTTTTAACAGTTAGCCTATCTGAAAATAAACATAGCTTCAGGAAGCCGTCGAAGTCTAGCCACCCGGTTTTACCCCACTTTCTCCTATATGCATGCAGTCATCCAGGTACCCCAGCATGTTAAAACCGGTGCGGGGGAAAAAGCTACATCAGGGGCCTTGTCTTTGAAATACTTAGTGCGGGATGGTGCTTTGACAAAGCCTTTCTTTACTGTGGAAACTATTCTATCTACTTCTGAAAATTTTGATCCGACCTCTTCTGCAATTCGATGAAAAGCAATGGCTAGACAAGTAACATGCACCATCTTATTGTAAAATGCTTTGATAGATTTTGCTGCCCTTACCATGTAAGGTGCTGCATCTGTTAGGAGGAGGAGCACGTTCACATGTTGTATTCCCCTAGGGCCTAGGCCATATTAAACACATGGACTTATCGAAAAGTTTGCATATCTGAGTGTGGTTAACCGCTTCCAAAACCTCTGAGGTCAGCAGAAAAGTTTGCCCGGGACTGTTTGTTTCTAGGGTGCCTATCATTCCTTTTCCTACATAACGTCCCTCTGAATCTGTAGTTTCGTCAACTGATTCGTACATTTTTTTCCTATTCACACATTCACGTATTCGATTTAACGTGTCTTCGTGACATTTTGATAGGTAGTTTTTACGCAAAGTAGATTCGTCTGGAATAGTATGACCAGTGTGCCGTTCGAGGAAATCACTTAATTTAGGATTGCTTAGTTTTCTTAGTGGAATATTAGCGCTAACAAACACTTCAGATAATTATTTATAAAAGGAAGATGACTTGTTATTTGACGTCGAAGCAGTTTCTTTTAACAGTAATTGAGACACTTTCCTTTTTTCCACATTTTCAAGACTTCGCAAATACTTACCGCTCCCAACATGTTGTTGTACGTTGAACCGTTTATCTGCAGCGACATTAAGTTCGCACACTTTACAGAACAAAATAGTTCCATCAGTTGAGAATATGTCTTCACCGAAATCTGACACACACTGTTTTAAACGGCTAGAAGTTGACTGCTTTTGTTTCGGCATTTCAGTTGCACTGCACAACATAACGTCAGACACCTACAACACAAACACACCTTAAAAGTCCTATAGTTGCCGGATAACTGAGTGAACGATCAGAAGCCAGAGCCGGCCAAAGCTGCGTCAGAACTGTCAACACTTCTAATATACTCGTAGATAAACTGGACATACACCACATGGCGCTCCTCAGCGGATTACCCCGTTTCGTTTCTCAGACTGACACAATACTCACGTGCACGTGAAGAAATCGGTGGCGCAAACTGTACACACAAATGCATCGTCAAGAAAAATTAAATCAGCTGCTTAGATAAGAAACGGGTAATGAAAACAGATGAGCACTGCAGAACTACAGTATATGGGTTAGTCCAAGAATGTTAGCGCAGACATGTTTAGAAATATAGATTCTAAAAACGATTTAACGATATTCATTTTAAAAATTATCTATAAACGTATAACACATGAAAAATGACCCAAAATGCACCTAAATGTTAGAAAGTGACTTTATTCTGGAAAATGTAGGAAAAAAGCATTTTGATGACTTAAAAAAAACATATATCTAACATATTTATTGTAGAATACACTTAATTACCACTAAGCATTGCCTCCGTATGCTCAGAAAGAAGATGACTTTTCATCAAAATTCGGGCCCTAGCTGATGACTGTAGTAGTGTGAGTTACTGTATTAGGGACAGAGATGAATTAGGTGCCACGGGACTTGAAGTAAGGTACTATTCGAGCATTTACCTGAAGGGAGTGTGGAAAAAACGAGGAAAAACCACGCTCAGGATAGTCGCTGTCAAAGTCGGCATTCAAACGTGCGATATCAGGACTTGCTGCAGCTGCCTTTGCGGCCGTGGTGCATAATTAATTGAACATGGCTACGCTGCGGGACAGATGACAATGATATTACAATAATGCCACGAAAAGGCTAGCAAATTACGTAAACAGCCTGCTAGTTTAAGTTTGGGGCCTTGAGATCTCCATCAACGACGATGATTCTCTCAGAGATCCCAGGATAACAAGTCCAATATCACATTTCATATTACATATGTCGCTTCATTTGAGGGACGCGGACATCATGGTCATTTAGCTCCATGTTCTTTGGTGTGTGGGTTCTGAATTTGTCTGATAACATGTGTTATGGTGGCGTCTGTAGTAGTGTATGTAATTGTTGCAATTTATGTGAGGATTAGGAAGGAAGCAGCCGTGGCCTTAAGTTAGGAACTATCCCGGCATGTGCCTGGAGCAGAAGAGAGAAACCACGGAAAGCCACTTCCTGGTTGGTTGATGTGAGAATCGAACCTAACTCTTATGAGTTTTGGCTTACGAGGCTGAGTATGCCCCGTTACAGCCCTCAAACCAAAATAGAATTTCTTGTCAGAGCCAGGACGATAGCCAAAAATGCTATCCGCTACACCACGAGGTGGATATATAATTAAAGATGCCTCTTTCTGTAGGTCAATGTATCTTTCCGTTTTTATGTTCTTTCTATTGTATTCCGTAAGAGAATGTTATGCTGTAGTTGCACGAACCATGACATCATTGGGAAATTGAACGTACAGCAGTTCAAATCCTGGCATAGGTGATAATGTATCTCGTTGGCCATCTATAGCTGCGGTCACGCCTTTTTTTCTATTGAACACTCACTCAAGGTATATTCAGTTACCGATCACCTCATTTCGAGTCCTAAAGTTCTTCCCCAACTTCAGAATGGAGCAATAATATTTTATTGTAATTATTATTTTTTGCCAAAGATTGGCGCAGTGAGTTGCGTAGGTGCAAAGTTCGGAGCATCCTGAAAGCAAGCATTCTCGTGACTTGAGATGAAGGCGACCTTCACAATACCTGATAACTTTTTGTCAGAAATAGCGTGCTCCAATCAGTTTACCTTCAAAACTTTTGCCAGAGAACGGAATTACTTTTAATGCAAATCAGAGTTAGAGAAGACACTTCAATGCTGATAATCGGAAAACACTAAGGCAAATTTCAGGCTTATTTAGAGGAAGAGAACTCCTAGCTTTCCGACTATTTAAATATGTAGAGTAGAAAAGTACAAGTAATTAGTTTCCAATAGTTATCGTGCCTTCGCCTTGTGTCTCTTCCTTTGTCCCTCGTGCTGCCAATTAGGCCCGGCACAAGAGATAAGCCCCAAACAAGAAGACAAATTAAAAGACCATAACGTTGGGCTATTGTCTCGTTTGTTACGTTTCTTATCACCGGCTGCTAAGACAAGAAAGAGCCATTTCTTTCTCAATTAAGTTATTTTATCTGTTTGGGGAAGTTTGGGAACGTGCCGATTGGTCGAGCCGATAAGTGGCGGACCACCTCCTGCAACTCAGTACCAGCATGTAACCCGTAAAGCTATGCTCAATTTATTACTATTCACGGACTTACTCTCTGAACTGAAGAAAATAAGACAACAGGATGCCTTGAAAGACTTCACTAAATAATCCTAGTAGAATACTTTAAAAATCTTATCAACACATAACAAATGGACGTGTTCTCATAGAAAGAATCCAAATTCAAACTTAAAGGTCCTAATACACATGACATGATAAAAATATACAGTTGCATGCATTGTATAGCACATAAAGTATAAAGCTATAAAAATAATAATAATAATAATAAATATAATAACAATAATAATAATAATAATTGGTTTGTGTTGTTGTTTTAACAGCGTGCCATAGAGGTGATCTACCCACCAATGTTGAGATACCGTTTCTCAATGAAAACTAGTAGAGAAACAAGAACCCTAACCAGTGCTCAGTGGACGAGGTTCATTGCAGTACAAATACTAACATACTGGTAATAGGTTTAGGAAATACTCATCACTCTACACATCTTCTTAATTGTTACCTTACTGTAAAGTGTGTGAATGTGCAGGTAATACAGACCTGATTAGGAGGTAGCAATAACCTTGAGCAATGTACAGTTGTGTGCATATGCCATACAAATACCCACACTGAGTCTGTATACGTCACAGACCGCGCCCCCATTGCCAACATGTGAATTACTAATGCCTCTAAACATATTATTGTTAGAAAAATGAAATTAGTTTTGCTATCCATAACTTAACCCTTATTTTGAATTTGACAAAGTAGTAGATACGTTCCATTTAAAAACAGAATTTTGGTGTGAAAATGGTACACTTTCTCAGTTTACTGGAGCAAGACCCCATGAAGAAACATGCTTGTGAGCTGAATTTTTCAATATATTGTGCCGTATCGCTGCCGGTTTGCCATCTCTTGATGAATGCAGTACATATGCATTTATCTCTTGGCACAGGCTCGAGTAAAATGTGGTTTTACACCGTTATATCTATGGCTGTGATTATATGGAAGCTACTGAGGTATGAGTGGTAGCCTTCAGGGTACAGCTAGTGCCTGTGTGTACTATGAAAGGTTCTTCTCATAGGGTCAGTGCTATAGTTATGACTAAGGTTCGGATGTTAAGGAAAAGTCATATTTTTTCCTGAGCTCATTTTACCCGAAACCTGAAATATTAGTTTGAATGACGGGTCCCTGACCACGTTTAAAGCAATTTGATGTTGCCTATAAATGCATATTTCGGCCATTTTTATTGTTTTGGTCATATTTGGTCATATTTTAGTGATATAAGGTCATTTGGTTATAATTTCAGCATTTTTGTTTAAATTGAGGCGTCGTTAACAAGGTACGTGTTATCTGCGTCGAGTTTCAAATACACTCAATAAACTTCCTGTTAGGCAGTTTATTTTTTATTTTTTAGCGTATGGCTTTTTTTAGTGCCGGGAGTGTCCGAGGACATGTTCGGCTCGCCAGTTTTGTAGCTGCTTCGAGACGGACACCCAATGGGTGAGCTACAAGTACCGTTGGGGAGGAATGTTGGATGGGAGGGTCGAGGAGTTGGAAGGTAGCGGCTGTGGCCTATAGTTAGGGACCAACCCCGGAATTTGCCTGGAAGGAAGATGGGAAACCACAAAAGACCATCTTCAAGGTTGCCGGCGGGGGGATTCGAACCTCCTCGCCTCCCGGATGTGAGCGACTGCCAACAGTCATGCCGCAACGACCTCGGCTAACTCACCCGGTTGTTAGGCAGTGTCTTCTAACTTACGCCGACAGATATCATAAAGCATGCTAATACTTCGTTTTTGTTTTTTGTTTTCTTTCGTTTTCTTTTAGGAAAACCAAGCAAGAACTGCATCTCAAGGCTATGATAATGAATGAATGTTGAAAATTTTAATGTACTGTGGCTCTCTGTCAGTTTGTATGATTAAATGTGTCTGGTGTATTATCGCTGATCACATTTTGGCATTTAAGACGTTTACTGTATGTTAGTGGTACTCTACCTATCCCAAAACTTCATGTCATATTTCACAGTTTATTAGGTCATATTTTATAGTTTTTAGGTCATATTTAGCTAGTTCTTAGGGCATATTTGCTTGCATATTTTGTATTTCTTTAGGTCCTAAACTTCCGAACCCTACTTCTGACGCAGTGAGGCAAGCAATGGCAAACTAACTCTCTCCTCATCTTGCCTAGTACGCCTCGTTATAGTGCTGCTTTAAGGTATTTGCAGGTTGCGAGTAGTCGGAAAAGAGAGAGTGTGGGTACTGAACTAATCAGACAGATCGTTTATCATTTATTCAAGACAGTAAATTAACTTTCAACACTGTGAACATTTAAACATACAAATGATTCAAAGTACTTCTCCTTAAACATAATTACTCCTAGAATTTTGAGGTTTCGTGATTCGCAGCATACCTGAGCACAGAGAACAATCGCAATACTTCATATGTTAACTAACAGACCACATCGTAGTGTAGTGGCTAATATTCTGGGCTGTCACCCCGGAGGTCCGGGTTCGATGCCTGGTTCTACCAAGAAATTTAATTGTGGTCTGAGGGCTGGAACGGAGTACACTCGTCAGACAAAAACTGAGAACAGGTTGGTTTGATTCCCATCTTAGCTATCTTGGAAGTGGTTTTCCGTGGTTTCCCCACTTCTACTCCTGGAAAATGCCGGAATGGTTTTCTAACATAATGCTACATCTGCTCATTTCCCAATCATATCCCCAATTTACAAATACACACACTAGTACAGCCACCACAATAACACAGGTCATCATACAAATTCCACACACACACACACACACACACACACATAAATACAAGGGGCTATATGACCGCGATGTCGCAGTCCCTAAAATAAGCAACAAGGACACAAAAATAAGTAAACATAATTACTCGAAGAATTTTGAGGTTTCGTGATTTATAGTGAGCCTATAACTGAGGGCAGGGAACAATCGCAACACTTCATATATCAACTCAAGATGGTAAAAAGGACGAGGCTGAATTTAACTGAGAACCGTGAATTTATGAGTGTTGATCAAAACCGCAATATCAGATTCTGTGCGCCTGTAATTGTACAGCATTTCCGGGATAGCTCTTAAATATGCAGAGCCAGCAAGGTTTGAGGAATATGATTTACACAATGCGGTGTAATAGTGGAACTATTTTCCACGTATCAGACATAATGTGGTTACTGTGGTACAAAGCGTGGGTTGATCAAATGTCACGGAGACGATTTACGAAAGAATCCTTGAAGAGAATGAACGGAAGAAAGGTCACAGAACGAATGGAACGGAGACGTGGAGCAAGAAGCTAAACGGTACTGGTGAACGTTGTTGTTTTTGATATATGTAGGGTCTTTGTGACATCGTGGTCATGTTGCCCCGTGTACCTGGGTGTGTATGGAAGTTTTCTAAAAATCCGTCTTATAGTGGACTAGCAGTAGTGCCCAGCTTCGCCCGGTGGATTTATTTGATTTATGGATGATAATGAATACTACTAGAGAACTGGCACATGATACTTAAATTAACAGGGGGAAAGAAATATAACATTTTGTGGTGGTAGTGTGGATCATACGTAGTACAGTATAATGGATGTAACGTTCAGGTCTTTTTCCCGTAATGATTATGATAATAATGAACAGGGAAACGGCTATTTAATAACTACAGTATTGACACCTGCAATTTACAAACGAATTGAAAAATATAATTAGGAAGAGGAGTAAGTGAAATAAACGACACTGCCTAGAGCCTATATCTCATTGGCTGTTAGAAAAGTAGAGGCCAATAGTGTCGTCTTTTGTCGCATAGCGCGTAGGAAAATAATCAGAGCAGCTCCTGAGATAACAATAGTGTTATTTATCGCCTCAAAGCGCTCAAAGATAAGAATCGGAATAAATGAAAGTACACTTGAAAGCACCAACCCTCACTGCAGCTGATAACCTCAATGTACTGCACCAACACCATCGCACTTATACAGACGCATAATATTTTCATGATGATAACTGTTTTAAGGGGCCAAAGAAATCCTTTTGCACTAATTACTCCCCGTGAAAGCAATTTATACCCAGCGCAAGATGTAACTATTTTCGTAATTCTGCACCAGAATACTGGTAGCCAACAATAGATTTATTAAGACATTCTTACAGTTACACTACAGTACTACGGACATGAAAGGTTCTAAGGCCTTAAAACGTGGTTTACAGTACAAGTTTCTATTGTCTGTTATTCTAAATGCAGATAACGGAGAGGGTTCTCCAAAATATGAAGTGGACATTGTTACCAGCAGGGTTTCAAACGATAAGCAGGCCTGTGTAAAATTCGGTGCAATTAGGTGAAACGGTGCAGATTTCTTCTAAAGGGTTTAAATGCAGGGAATAGAGTGATCTGTCTGAAATTACATGTAGACAGTGTTACTCGTCGGGTTCCAAAGGGTAAGTATGTACAATTTGGTTCAGATCAGTTAAACGGTGTAGATTTGTGCCCAAGGGCCAAAATGCAGGGAATGGAGTGGTCTGTCCCAAATTTCATGTACACAGTGTTACTCGTCGGGATCCGAAGGGCAAGGTTATAAAATATGGTTCAGATCGGTGAAACGGTGTTTGTGCCAAAGGGAATAAATGCAGGGAATGGAGTGGTCTATCCGAAATTGTAAAGTGGACAGTGTTACTCGTTGGGTTCCAAAGAGTAATTATACAAATTTTGGTTCAGATCGGTGAATCGATGTAGATTTGCACTAAAGGGCCTAAATACAGGGAATGGAGTGGTCTGTCCGAAATTTCAAGTAGACAGTGTTACTCGTCGGGTTCCAAAGGGTAAGTACATAAAGTTTGGTTCAGATGGGTGAAACGATGTGGATTTGTGCCAAAAGGCTTAAATGCAGGGAATGCAGTGGTTTGTCCGAAATTTAAAGTTGGCAGTGTTATTCGTCGGGTTCCAAAGGGTAAGTATGTACAATTTGGTTCAGATCGGTGAAACGGTGTAAATTTGTCCCAAAGGGCCTAAATGCAGGGAATAGAGTGGTCTGTCCGAAATTTCATTTAGACAGTGTTACTCGTCGGGTTCCAAACGGTAAGTATGTAAAATTTGGTTCAGATCGGTGAAACAGTGTAGATTTGTGCCAAACGGCCTAAATGCAGGGAATGGATTGGTCTGTCCGAAATTTCAAGTGGACAGTGTTAGTCTACTCGTCGGGTTCCAAAGGGTAAGTATGTAAAATTTTGTTCAGATCGGTGAAACGGTGTAGATTTGTGCCAAAGGGCCTAAATGCAGGGAAAGGAGTGGTCTGTCCGAAATTTAAAGTCGACAGTGATACTCGTCGGGTTCCAAAGGGTAAGTATGTAAAATTTGGTTCAGATCGGTGGAACGGTGTAGATTTGTGCCAAAAGTCCTAAATGCAGGGAATTGAATGGTCTGTCCGAAATATTAAGTCAACAGTTTTACTCGTCGGGTTTGAAAGGGTAAGTATACAAATTATGTTTCAGATCGGTGAAACGGTGTAGATTTGTGCCGAAGGGCCTAAATGCTAGGAATGGAGTGATCTGTTAGAAATGTAAAGTGGACAGTAGTAGTGGTTTTGTACGGGTTCTAATACCTCCTCCTCCTCCCCTCCTCCCAAGATGGCGGCCGTAGCTTAACTTAACCTAGCTTGTGAACCAATGAGACTATAGACTTGAACGAGGTGTCAAATTACTCGGGCTTACGCCCCCTTTCCTCTAGACAAATTATTTCAACCCCAAAATGAAACCTACCCCTACTAGGGGGTGAAATAATAATTTTTAGTTAAAAGTCGCTATCCATGTGCAACATGTGAGAGGGTGAATGCCAATATGAAATTAATCTCGTTCTACATAAAGTGTATGCATACAACTGAATGCCGCTATGATTTATCATTTTTGTTTTTTGTTTTACGCATGCGCAATTGTTTTTTTTTGTAAGAGGGCGGGCTTTTTGAATAATGATTTATAGATAACTTATTTTTAAACAAATTAACCAAAAGATCCAAAACTAATAGCTCATTGGCTTATTAATATCTCATGAACCAAGAGGGCTAGGGACTTGTATGAGGAATCGTTGGACTTGAGGTGACGCCCTGTTTTTGAATGTATTATTTATCTTTTGTCAAAAGGGCCTAACAGCACTTTCGTTAATATCTCGCTAACTAATAATCAGAGATGGTTAAGTGAGGTGTCATTGGACTTAGAATGGCCAACCCTTTCCCATGACCAATGAATTTACCCCAAATGACCCAAAACACAAAGGTCATTGACCTAAGATTTTATAAACTAATGATCAGAAATGGACAAGTGAGGTGTCACAAGACTTAAGATGGTCAACCCCTTTCCATAGCCAACGAATTTACCCAAAAGATCCAAAACAGCAAGATCATTGCCCTAAGATTTTATAAACTTATCATTAGAGAGGGTCAAGTGAGGTGTCATAGGACTTAGAATGATTAACCCTTTCCCAAAAATCCAAAACAGCAAGTTCATTGACGTGAGATTTTATAAACTGATAATCGGATACGAACATGTGAGATGTTTACCATGAGTGATGAAACATAGCTAGGTAGAGAAAGAATTAGTGTAGGCTACATGTATGGTGACTGACAAGTCTTTTACCATTGGAACTTGTTTTCAGATCAAACTGCAGTACAGAGAGAGTATAGGTTGCAGGTATGGGTTAATAAATGGCAAACGGTGTACACAGACTCTGATTTATCGATTCAAGAAATAAGAGTAGACAATTTTAAGTGATTGGTTAAAGAGGATAGCTAAAACACTAAATGCCGACTACATAGAACTAAACTGATCCAAGCTGAATCAAACCCATCTAAACCGAACTAAACCGAACCAAACCTAATCAAAAACAAAGCCAAGGGTTTAAGTGTAAAAATTGTGGGTGGATGTGGTCATTGGTGATGTCAGAAAGGAAAGGGATAACGCTCTACCAATAGAGGGTAAGGTAAAGCTAGTGCATGGTGCTAATGCACATACACAAGTACATGAACCACACACAACTAACCTATACTGTTTTTGTGGGTTGACTGTTAAAACTTGCTCAGTGGTTACTGGGAACAAAATGGTCGCTACACACTCAAGCTTTAAATACTTGAGGCTAATAATCTATATACACTCACGCACACACACACACACACACACACGTTTGTTCTAAACTAAACTGTCTTGCTGACAGTGCTCACAAAAATGCTTGGTTAACAGAAATACAATCATTTCCGGTTGTCTAATGTTACCAGCTAACCATTTTGTGCCGCAGTGGCGAGCACATGTGCCTCTTGCACTAGAGATTTTAATTCGATTTCCAGCTCTAAGGCCTGGAACGAATCAAAATAAGAAAGAAGTGCATGGTGGCGCAGTGGTTAAGCTGTTTGCCTTTCACTAAAGTGGACTAGGGTTTGATTTCAGGTTAATACGCATGTCATAAACATATAAAAAAGCAGAGATAATGTTTTAAACCGATTACACTTGTCTCATTTCAAATTATTACTTGGATTACAAATACAAAGGTGGACTGGGTTTGATATACAGTTAATGCTGCCTATCGCACACTAAACTGTATGGAAGCCATATATAGAGCTATATGTAGAGAACTACCTAGATAATTCATGAACTGGCAAAGCTATGTCGCATAAACGGTGCAGGATAAAATCCAGCAACCATAATCCGTATCTTGTGGAACAGAGAAAATGCACTTTTGCCTTGATGGATAACAAATGTGTGCAGACGAATGACTACGCATTAGCCTACCAAGGGGTTATTACCACGAGGAGGAGGTGTGATTTCTATATTTTATTGTTAAGAGACATGGCTTTTGTAACCAGTAGATTTAATTGATATAGTATTTTGTAAATATTTATTTTTGTAATTTTAAATAGTTAATTTTTTGTAAATAGTGGAAACCATTTATTTTTGTAATGGTAAATGTTAAATGTATAATTAAAGTTCTTTGGGATGAGTGTGCATGTCAATGATGTTTTTGGGGATAAATAGAGTGATTGTGTTTGTTCTCAAAGACAGGTATGGTTGTGGGGATGTATGACTACGCAGAAAGAGAGAGTGTAAAACAGCCTTACCTGCAGAAGCAGCAGTAGTAGTAGTAGTAGTAGTAGACCTCTATGTTTTGCATACACATCGACAGACTGTACCATAGCCGTGGCCAAGCTCTCACTTTAACACCATTTACAAGAACTTAAAATGAAAAAATCATGTTTCACAAATATGAACTTTTGACATAAACAAAATAAAAATAATATGTGTAAACAACAAATTGGAAAATCCATGTTTCCATATCATGAAATTCAAAAACTTTAAACTGACATTTAAAAGAAATACAAATGGAAAATTGACAAATTGCAATGTGTGAAATGTGAAAATGAACAAAAAAATAAAAAAATTACAAAAAAAACAACATGGTACTGTATGGTTGAGGTGTGAATCAAACCCTATCTACTTATTTTGGACCACCCGAGACTGAGTATACTTGTTTTAGTCCTCATACCACTTTTAAAATGTTGTGTTGAAGCTAGGATTTGAACCCAGGAGCTTGTTGGGGGAGACCAAGGTTAGAATATGTTAAACAGATAGTCTTGATTGTAGGGTGTGGTAGCTATATAGAGATGAAACGATTAGCTCGGGACAGGGGGCGTTGAGATCTGCAGCAAACCAGTCAAAAGACTAAAGACTCAAACAACAACATGTAAGCTCACCAAAATAATGTTGTGTAACGGTAAATGTCAGTCAACGAACAGTAATGCATTACTAAAACCCATGACACGGTACCTAAGAGCTTTTCTAAAATTATTATAAAATGCCTTTAACCCTATATTAAACACTAAGTTCAAAAGACTCATAACTACAATGTTATGGTAAAACAAAACAAAATCTATATTTCAAAACAAGCAAGTGGTTTAATCAATGTATACTGGGAATAGTTTTGTAAACACTCAAGTCCACAAGACTAATTAAATTAGTAACTGTCAGGTTGGTCGAGTGGTTAAGGTGTTTAACTTAAGATCAAATGTTCTGTACAAGGAAGCAAGGATTCGAATCCCTTACCTGACATAACTATTGACTTAACATGGCTTGGCCTTACTGTATTATTATGATACTCGGTACACAAACCATAGACAGAGTGTATTGTTTAAGGCACTCTCTTTGTGAACATAGTCAGTGACTGTTGATGGTTAACAATTGCATATTAATGCATGGGGATAGCAATTAAGATAAACAGCCAATACCCATACAATATTTTTATTCATTTTTTTTTTACAATAGTTACACACTGAATACAACTTTTTATCTCTTTACCATTGTTTGATATAGATTTTAAACACAACGCTTGTTGTAGATCCTTTTATAGCTTTCTCCAGGTACTCTTGTTCTTAAAAACTGGGGAAGCCGCAATGGTTTTATAGACATTAAACCCCTCATCCTCTTCTTTTTCATCATCATCATCATCATCATCATTATAATTACTATCATCATAATTATTATAGTCACTGTCACCAACATTATCATCATCATCATCATCCTCAACATCACTAGAACTATCCAATTCCTTTTTTCCTTTTCAAAAGGGACCTCTTGAAGTGTGGGTGTTGCTTTTGATAGTGTTACGGGATTTTTGAATGTTGACAACTGTCCTAACATGACTTTTTGAGGAGATAAATGTTTTTTCACAAAGAAGTCACTATGTTGAGTAACATTATATTTTTGTTGGGCTTGCTTTTTCTTGTTCTTTTGATCATGTTTTGTTAACAATAACGTTGTTTCATTTGGTATACCACATTGATGAGTACCCACACTTAAGACCTCACTATGCTTACTTTTCAGACGACCTAGACATTTTGTTGTTCTTTGTTTTGAGCACTGCCAAAATATGATGCCATTCGCATTTTCTCACTTAAATAAGAGTAGCCATGATACAGTGCACGTGGTTTACCTTTATTGGTTTTAGTATATTCCATAGTAGTAACTGACTTGTAAAGTTAATCTACCTACTACAAAGGTCAGAACAATTCTGGTGAAAGCGTGATTTTGTGTTGACGTTTTATATAGGATTATGTTGATGGCTTATGTTGATGGATTATGTTGGTGGCTTATG
Source organism: Meconema thalassinum (assembly GCA_946902985.2). Classification (NCBI taxonomy): domain Eukaryota; kingdom Metazoa; phylum Arthropoda; class Insecta; order Orthoptera; family Tettigoniidae; genus Meconema; species Meconema thalassinum. The sequence goes on from OX336389.2 coordinate 1,170,159,742, forward strand.
TTGATGTGTAATGTTGGTGGCTTATGTTGATGGCTTATGTTGGTGGCTTATGTCGGTGGCTTATGCCGGTGGCTTATGTTGATGGATTATGTTGGTGGCTTATGGTGGTGGCTTATGTCGGTGGCTTATGTTGGTGGCTTATGTGGGTGGCTTATGTTGGTTGCTTATGTCGGTGAGAATTGATGTGATTGCAAATAATAATGAACAATAGATACCGTTCAAAAATATATTAAAACTGAAAAAAAAGTATAAAACTACGATTTTTAGATTCATTCCGCTTTATACCAATTAGTCTTGATAAGCATGCTAGTAATTTAAAATCAGATCAGTTTCATGAAATTCAAAGTGTCTTTCCTAGAGAAGATGATTTTAATTTGATTCATCAAAAAGGTATATTCCCTTATGAATATATTAACTGTGTGGAACGTCTTGAGGAGTGTTCTTTACCACCGAAAGATGCATTTTACAGTTCCTTAAACACAAGTGATATCAGTGATCAGGAATATTTACATGCACAACGTGTATGGACGTAGTTTGACATTCGAACCTTAGGTGAATTTTCAGACATATATTTAAAGACAGATGTGTTGTTATTAGCAGATGTTTTTTTAAAATTTCCATAATGTTTGTATGAAAACTTACGACCTTGACCCTTGTCAGTATTTTACTGCACCTGGGTTAAGTTTCAGTTCAATGTTGAAAAAAAAAACGAAAGTAAATTTAGAATTGATGACTGATATAGACATGATTAATTTTATAAAATCATCAATTCGAGGTGGATTAAGTCAATGTAGTGGACGGTATTCTAAAGCGAATAATAAATATATGCCTAGTTATAACCCTTGCGAAGAGTTAAAGTATATTGTTTACCTTAATGCAAATAACCAATATGGTTGTGCTATAAGTCAATATCTACCACTGAAAGATTTTCGCTGGCTGACACAACCTGAAATTGATGTCTTACATGTTGACACTCTTAATGATGACTATGATAAAGGATATATTTTAGAGGTAAACCTTGAGTACCCTAAAGAGATACATGATGATCATAATGATTTACCATTTTGTCCTGAGACTATGAAATCTCCATACATTACATCACGAACGAAAATGTTAATTGCTAATGTGAAAGATAAATGTAAATATGTAATACATTATCAAAACTTAAAACAGTGTCTACAGCAAGGATTGAAATTAACCAAAATTCGTCGAGTATTACAATTTCATTAGTCAGCATGGCTCAAACCGTATATTGATCTAAACAATAATTTAAGAACACTGCCAACAAATGCTTTTGAAAGAGATTTTTATAAACTCATGAATAATAGTGTTTTTGGAATGACTGTAGAGAATGTTGATAAGCGAGTTGATATAAAGCTGATAACAAAGTGGGAGAATGATGGTAAAAGGTATGGTGCGAGCAACTTAATAAGCAAGCCTAATTTTCACAGCTGTTCAATTATTCATGATGATTTAGTTGTAATACAAATAATCGCCTTAAAGTAACACAACACAACTAGTTTCAGTTTCAAAACTCATTTGCTGTGATGATGTTAGTGGCTCCATTGAAATGATAGTATTTAAAATAGAGGATATACGGATGGCATCTTTGCAAGTCTTTGCATAAAATCTTTTGGTGCATCAGGTCCTCTATAGAGTTCAAACTTATTTAACGAGGCATCATAACTACATTTAATATAATATGCAAAGCTAAAAGGTTCATGAATGTGAGTAGTGTTGGTATCCACAGAGACCTCTTCATAGTTTGTGTTGACTTTGATAGTGTTGAGGGTTTCTTAGACGTTGACAACTGTCCTAACATGACTTTTTGAGGACATGATAACTACTTTGGAATAAACACTGCACTATCTTGAGCAGCAATATCGTTTTCTTGAACTTGCTTTTTAGCATTTTCATGATTTTTTTGTATACAGCAACCCTGGTTTGTTTGGAGCACTACATTGATAACCACTCACACTTAAAACCATTTCATTTTTACTTTTTTAGATTGCCTAGACATTTTGTTCACCTCTCTTTTGAGCATTACCAGAATATTATTCCATTCACATTCTGACGATTATAGTTATAAGAGTAGCCTTGATAGAGTGCACGTTGCCTACCTTTGTTGGTTGTAGTAAATTCCATAGTAGTAACTGACTTGTCAGTATGATGTTCAAACTACAAAGGTTACAACTGTTTTGGTGATGAAGTGACTAACCATAAGCTTATATATTGGCTTATGTTTTGGCTTTTGTGTTGGATTTTATGTTGGCTTATGTATTGGCTTTTGTGTTGGCTTGTGTATTGGCTTATATATCGGCTTTTGTGTTGGTTTATTTCACAAGTTATTTTTCTAAAGAGGCATGTACTAAACAGTATGCTGATATATACAGCTTACGACGTATCAAAGAGATTATGACATGCAAAATAAAGGATGGCTTGTGTGTTGGCTTTTATGTTGGCTTATGTATTTTCTTTTGTGTTTGCTTTTGCGTTGGCTTTTGTATTGGCTTATGTATTGGCTTTAGTGTTGGCTTACATTGGCTTTTTGTGTGTTGGCTTATTTGACAAGTTATTTTTGTCAATGTATTTAGTTGATTTTTTTTCTTGGTCTTGGAAAGTATCTCAAAGGAAGGAAATATTTAAAGACTTAACTTCAGCTCACCTAACATAACCTAACTTTGCCTAACTTAACCTTATCACGTGACATGTTCTACAAGTTTAGACTTGCTTTAGGACTGGCTATGACGTCACACTTAGCTCACCTAACCTAATGTAACAAATCATAACCAAACCTAACCCCATCTAACCTACCTTCATTTAACCTAACCTAACTCCATCCAACCTAAATCTTATTTGTTATGTTATTATTATGATTTGAAAGTCAAAACTTTCATGCTAAATAATAATCATTTCTTACTACCCCCACCCCCTAGTGTTTTTGTTAATTCTAGGCCACCATTTGTTAGGTGAGGCTAGGTTCAGTTATGCTACGGCCGCCATCTTGTTAGGTTAGGCTAAGCCATCAACAAAAGACACCAACATAAGCCATTAATGTAAGCCACCAACATAAGCCATCAACATAAGCCATAAACATAAGCCATCAACATAAGCCACAGACATAAGCAACCAACATAAGCCACCCACATAGGCCACCAACATAAGCCACCGACATAAACCACCAACACAAGCCACCAACATAATCCATCAACATAAGCCATCGACATAAGCAACCGGTATAAGCCACCAACATAATCCATCAACATAAGCCATCGACATAAGCCACCGGTATAAGCCACCAACATAAGCCACCATTATAAGCCACCAACATAAGCCATCAACATAAGGCACCAACATTACCCATCGACATTAGCCACCAACATAATCCATCAACATAAGTCATCAACATAAGCCATCAACATAATCCTATATAAAACGTCAACACAAAATCACTCTTTCACCAGAATTGTTCTGACCTTTGTAGTAGGTAGATCAACTTTACAAGTCAGTTACTACTATGGAATATACTATAACCAATAAAGGTAAACCACGTGCACTGTATCATGGCTACTCTTATTTAAGTGAGAAAATGCGAATGGCATCATATTTTGGCAGTGCTCAAAACAAAGAACAACAAAATGTCTAGGTCGTCTGAAAAGTAAGCATAGTGAGGTCTTAAGTGTGGGTACTCATCAATGTGGTATACCAAATGAAACACCGTTAGTGTTAACAAAACATGATCAAAAGAACAAGAAAAGGCAAGCCCAACAAAAACATAGTGTTACTCAACATTTATCTCCTCAAAAAGTCATGTTAGGACACTTGTCAACGTTCAAAAAACCCGTAGTACTATCAAAAGCAACACCCACTCTTCAAGAGGTCTCTTTTGAAAAGGAAAAAAAAGGAATTGGATAGTTCTAGTGATGTTGAGGATGATGATGATGATGATAATGATGGTGACTGTGACTATAATAATTATGATGATAGTAATTATAATGATGATGATGATGATGATGATGATGATGATGATGATGATGATGAAAATAAGAGGATGAGGTTTTAATGTCTATAAAACCATTGCGGCTTCCCCAGTTTTTAAGAACAAGAGTACCTGGAGAAAGTTATAAAAGGATCTACAACAAGCGTTGTGTTTAAAATCTATATCAAACAATGGTAAAGAGATAAAAAGTTGTATTCAGTGTGTAACTATTGTTAAAAACAACTAAATGAATAAAAATATTGTATAGGTATTGGCTGTTTATCTTAATTGCTATCCCCATGTCACACTATTAATGCAATTGTTAACCATCAACAGTCTCTGACTATTATCACAAAGAGAGTGCCTTTAACAATACACTCTGTCTATGGTTTGTGTACCGAGTATCATAATAATACAGTGAGGCCAAGCCATGTTAAGTCAATAGTTATGTAAGGTAAGGGATTCGAATCCTTGCTTCCTTGTACAGAAAATTTGATCTTAAGTTAAACACCTTAACCACTCGACCAACCTGACAGTTACTAATTTAATTAGTCTTGTGGACTTGAGTGTTTACAAAACTATTCCCAGTATACATTGATTAAACCACTTGCTTGTTTTGAAATATAGATTTTGTTTTGTTTTACCATAACATTGTAGTTATGAGTCTTGTGAACTTAGTGTTTAATATAGGGTTAAAGGCATTTTAAAATAATTTTAGAAAAGCTCTTAGGTATCGTGTCATGGGTCTTAGTGATGCATTACTGCTCGTTGACTAACATTTACCGTTACACAACATTATTTTGGTGAGCTTACATGTTGTTGTTTGAGTCTTTAGTCATTTGACTGGTTTGCTGCAGATCTCAATGCCCCCTGTCCCGAGCTAATCGTTTCATCTCTATCTAGCTACCACACCCTACAATCAAGACTATCTGTTTAACATATTCTAACCTTGGTCTCCCCCTACAAGTTCTTGGGTTCAATTTCTTGCTTTAACACAACATTTTAAAAGTGGTATGAGGACTAAAACAAGTATACGCAGTCTCGGGTGGTCCAAAATAAGTAGAGAGGGTTTGATTCACACCACAACCATATTGCACCATGGTTTTTTTTAAACAATGATAGCCATTTGTTCATTTTCACATTTCACACATTGCAATTTGCCAATTTTCCATTTGCATTTCTTTTAAATGTCAGTTTAAAGTTTTTGAATTTCATGATATGGAAACATGGATTTTCCAATTTGTTGTTTACACATTTTATTTTTATTTTGTTTATGTCTAAAGTACATATTTGTGAAATATGATTTTTTCATTTTAAGTTTTTGTAAATGGTGTTAAAGTGAGTGCTTGGCCATGGCAATGGTACAGTCTGTCGATGTGTATGCAAAACATAGAGGTCTACTACAACTACTACTACTACTACTTAAGTTTTAATTTTATGTTTTAAGTTAAGTTTTTAAAATAGTAACGACATGTATTAAGTTATTAAGGAAGGAAGGAAGAAAAATACTATAATTTTCTCCAATTGCTTTATTGTATTAACATTAACATATAATCTTGTTAACCATAATTTCTTGCTATGAGGTGATTGAATATTTTTTGTGAATTTTTATTAGCGGCACTATATATAATAATTGGAAGCTGAGAGATTGGACGCCATACGTGTGAATGTAATTGTGTTTGTTGACATATATGTAATTATGATTGGCACCAGCCGACAAGCGTAAGCTTGGCAGGACCAAAAATGTAAAATTTGGTTAAATAAACAACCTGTATAACTGTATAACTACTACTACTACTACTACTACTACTACTACTACTACTACTACTACTACTACTGCTGCTGCTGCTGCTGCTGCTGCAGGTAAGGCTGTTTTACACTCTCTCCTTCTGTGAAGTCATACATCCACACAAACATACCTGTCTTTGAGAACAAACACAACCACTCTATTTATCCCCAAAAACATCATTGACATGCACACTCATCCCAAAGAACTTTAATTATACATTTAACATTTACCATTACAAAAATAAATGGTTTCCACTATTTACAAAAAATTAACTATTTACAATTAAAAAAATAAATATTTACAAAATACTAAATCAATTAAATCTACTGATTACAAAAGCCATGTCTCTAAACAATAAAATATAGAAATCACACCTCCTCCTCGTGGTTATAACCCCTTGGTAGGCTAATGCTTAGTCATTCGTCTGCACACATTTGTTATCCATCAAGGCAAAAGTGCATTTTCTCTGTTCCACAAGATACGAATTATGATTGCTGGATTTTATCCTGCACGGTTTATGCGACATAGCTTTGCCAGTTCATGAAATATCTAGGTAGTTCTCTACATATAGCTCTACATATGGCTTCCTTACAATTTAGTGTGCGATAGGCAGCATTAACTGTATATCAAACCCAGTCCACCTTTGTATTTGTAATCCAAGTAATAATTTGAAATGAGACAAGTGTAATCGGTTTAAAGCATTATCTCTGCTATTTTATATGTTTATGACATGCGTATTAACCTGAAATCAAACCCTAGTCCACTTTAGTGAAAGGCAAACAGCTTAACCACTGCGCCACCATGCACTTCTTTCTTATTTTGATTCGTTCCAGGCCTTAGAGCTGGAAATCGAATTAAAATCTCTAGTGCAAGAGGTACATGTGCTCGCCACTGCGGCACAAAATGGTTAGCTGGTAACATTAGACAGCCGGAAATGATTGTATTTCTGTTAACCAAGCATTTTTGTCATCTGCCTAAGTGTGAGCACTGTCAGCAAGACAGTTTAGTTTAGAACAAGCGTGTGTGTGTGTGTGTGTGTGTGTGCGTGAGTGTATATAGATTATTAGCCCCAAGTATTTAAAGCTTGAGTGTGTAGCGATCATTTTGTTCCCAGTAACCCAGTAACCACTGAGCAAGTTTTAACAGTCAACCCATAAAAACAGTATAGGTTAGTTGTGTGTGGTTCATGTACTTGTGTATGTGCATTAGCACCATGCACTAGCTTTACCTTACCCTCTATAGGTAGAGCGTTATCCCTTTCCTTTCTGACATCACCAATGACCACATCCACCCACAAGTTTTACACTTAAACCCTTGGCTTTGTTTTTGATTAGGTTTGGTTCGGTTTAGTTCGGTTTAGATGGGTTTGATTCAGCTTGGATCAGTTTAGTTCTATGTAGTCGGCATTTAGTGTTTTAGCTATCCTCTTCAACCAATCACTTAAAAATTGTCTACTCTTATTTCTTGAATCGATAAATCAGAGTTTGTGTACACCGTTTGTCATTTATTAACCCATACCTGCAACCTATACTCTCTCTGTACTGCAGTTTGATCTGAAAACAAGTTCCAATGGTAAAAGACTTGTCAGTCACCATACATGTAGCCTACACTAATTCTTTCTCTACCTAGCTATGTTTCATCACTCATGGTAAACATCTCACATGTTCGTATCCGATTATTAGTTTATAAAATCTCACGTCAATGACCTTGCTGTTTTGGATTTTTGGGGAAAATTCATTGGTCATGGGAAAGGGTTAACCATTCTAAGTCCTATGACACCTCACTTGACCCTCTCTAATGATAAGTTTATAAAATCTTAGGTCAATGACTTTGCTGTTTTGGATCTTTTGGGTAAATTCGTTGGCTATGGAAAAGGGTTGGCCATCCTAAGTCTTGCGACACCTCACTTGTCCATTTCTGATTATTAGTTTATAAAATCTTAGGTCAATGACCTTGCTGTTTTGGGTCTTTTGGGGTAAATTCATTGGTCATGGGAAAAGGTTGACCACTCTAAGTCCTATGACACCTCACTTAACCCTCTCTGATTATTAGTTAGCGTGATATTAACGAAAGTGCAGTTAGGGCCTTTTGACAAAAATGAATAATACATTCAAAAACAGGGCGTCACCTCAAGTCCAACGATCCCTCATACAAGACCCTAGCCTTCTTGGTTCATGAGATATTAATAAGCCAAAGAGCTATTAGTTTTGGATCTTTTGGTTAATTTGTTTAAAAATAACTTATCTATAAATCATTATTCAAAAAGCCCGCCCTTTTACAAAAAAAAACAATTGCGCATGCGTAAAACTAAAAACAAAAATGATAAATCATAGCGGCATTCAGTTGTATGCATGCACTTTATGTGGAACGAGTTTAATATCATATTGGCATTCACCCTCTCACATGTTGCACATGGAAAGCGACTTTTACCTAAAAATTTATTATTTCACCCCCTAGTAGGGGTAGGTTTCATTTTGGGGTTGAAATAATTTGTCTAGAGGAAAGGGGGCGTCAGCCCGAGTAATTTGACACGTCGTTTAAGTCTCTAGCCTCATTGGTTCACAAGCTAGGTTAAGTTAAGCTAAGGCCGCCATCTTGGGAAGAGGGGAGGAGGAGGAGGTATTAGAACCCGTACAAAACCACTACTGACAGTGTTACCCATTGGGTTCTAAAGAGTAAATATACACATCCTGGTTCTGATCGGTGAAACGTTGTAGATTTGTGCCAAAGGGCCTAAATACAGGGAATGGAGTGGTCTGTCCGAAATTTCAAGTAGACGGTGTTACTCGTCGGGTTCCAAAGGGTAAGTATATAACGTTTGGTTCAGACGGGTGAAACGAAGTAGATTTGTGCCAAAGGGCCTAAATGCAGGGAATGGCGTGGTCAGTCCGAAATTTCATTTGGACAGTGTCACTCTTCGGGTTCCAAATGCTAAGTATGCAAAATTTGGTTCAGATTGGTGAAACGGTGTAGATTTGTGCCAAAGCGCCTAAATGCAGGAAATGGAGTGGTCTGTCCATAATGTCAAGTGGACAGTGTTACTCGTCGGGATGTAAAGGGTAGGTATCTAAAATTTGGTTCAGTTCGGTGAAATGGTTTAGAATTGTGCCAAAGGGCCTAAATGCAGGGAATGGACTGGTCTGACCGCAATTTCAAGTAGAAAGTGTTACTCGCAGTGTTCCTAAGGGTAAATAATCAAATATAAGTTCAGATCGTTGAAACGGTGTAGATGTTTGCCAAAGGGCATAATGCAGGGAATGGAATGGTCTGTTCGAAATTTAAAATAGACAGTGTTATCTGCAAGGTTCAAAGGGCAAGTATTCAAACTTTGGTTCAGATTGGTGAAACGGTGTTGATTTGTGCCAAAGGGCCTAAATGTAGGGAATGGAGTGGTTTGTCCGATATTTCAAGTGGACATGGTTACTAGTTGGGTTCCAAAGGGTAAGTATACAAATTTTGGTTCAGATCGATGAAACGGTGTAGATTTGTATAACTATCAATTAGACAGACAGACAAACTTTGAGCTTTATGTATATAGGTGATTGAATTAGTGGGTGTATTTGCAATTCAGGTGAGGAATAGAAAAGGAGGACTGTGGCTTTAAGTTAGGAATTATTTCGGCATAGATGTCTGTGGTAGGAATCGCACCCACCTCTTCTCAGTTTTTCCGCACGAGGTTGTGTGCACCCCGTTCCAGGTTTCAGACCAGAATAAAATTTCTTGGCAGCCATGCAAGCTAGCCACTACACCACAAGGTATTCCGACTGATGGACACTTCTCCGTAGAACAGCCATATCATTTTATCGTATTTGCGTTTGCCTCAGTTCCTTTGATTGTGTCACCCTAGCAAGTGAGTGCGGTAAGTCTCACTGTACGCTGAAGACAATTTAGCTGCACATTTAGAGGTCTCAGGTTCAAACCCTAGTGCTGAGAGTAGCCATGCTAAGTGGGGTAATACCTCAGGATCATCCAAACTCAATGCATTGGAATATTACAAACCATTCTTCAGTGTTGTCTAATTAGTAGAAGCTTTTCAGTTGGTCAACACCGGGTGAGTGAGCCGTGGTTGTTACGGCGTGGCTGCAGGCAGTCGCTCGCATCCGGGAGGCGAGGAGGTTCGAATCCCCCCGCTGGCAACCTTGATAATAATAATAATAATGTTATTGGTTTTACGTCCCTTTTAACTACTCTGGCTTTTAGAGACGCCGGGGTGCGGAATTTTGCCCCGAAGGGGATCTTTAACGTGCCAGTAAATCTATTGACACGGCTCCCTCGCATTTGCGCACCCTCAAATGCCAGCTGACTGCAACCTTGGGCTCAGCAAGCGAGAACGTTACCGCTGAGCCACGCAGCCAGTCGGCAACCTTGAAGATGGTTTTCTGTGGTTTCCAGGCAAATGCCGGGGTTAGTCCTGAACTATAGGCCACAGCCGCTACCATCCACTTCCTAGTCCTTACAATCACAATTTCCTCCCCAGACAACACTCCACACGTGACGGTACTTGTAGCTCACCCCATGGGTGTCCGCATAGAAGCAGCTACTAACTCTGGCGAGCCGAAAATGTCCTCGGACACTCCCGGCACTATAAGCCATACGCTAAAAAAAACGAGCCTTACAGTAGTCGCATATGATGTGTAACATCTGACATAGAAGAAACCTCACGTGAAATTGTTGATACACCGGTATTTTATACTATTATTTGCACAAATATTAATCTATTATAAAAGGGAGTGTTTTACAGATATTGTAGTTTATAATACGGAACTCATTTTATTACATGATTTGTAGCTTCCACCAGCACTAGCCTAAATAAAGAATACGATATGGATCAACTAGATTAATAGACGCGACACCGCTCATAACCTTAAATTCCTTATAAACAGGTCCTCTTCATTCACAGACCAACATGTAATTTCATATGGATTCTGTTAAAATGAGTCATATTGATATGATAAATATCGTTTAAAATGATAATCTGGTGGCAAAAATATCTACTCCGTCCGGGATTCGAACCCAAGATCTCTACATTCACAGTCATAAGCACTAAGCCCACGACTATTTCGACTACGCAAATTTAGTGCACAAGATGGTGACTTATTTACACGTTCCAATGATACTGCATTACGGAATTACGTTTCATTTATATTTTGCTTGTTTCGATAATGTTCCTGCGTGAAATTGAGTTTAAAATGCCCTCTTAAGAGTAAAGAGAATGTTTTCAGAAATAGTTCATGAAGGCTTGCTCACTTCTCGTATAACCACAACGATTATATAATATTGATGACTGAATTACCGTTATATGGGTTAATATTTGAATAGCCATTGTGCAGAAACATAATACCGGCAATGCCGACTACTTACAATGTTTGATATTAAGGCATTTTACCATATAAATAGTGATACGAAGACTTCGAACATGTACCATGTTATTTGTTTCTATCACTTGACACCAGAGTTCGCATGAGCGTTTTCCGTTCAATATGTCATATACATTCCACATGGCCGAGAGTACGTCATGGTATCAATTTCCGACAGCGCGCGCTCATTGTTTCTCGTACCACTGCCAGCTGAGTCTTACCACTGCCCGCTGGATCGATCGATCGAGTTGGCAGTGCATCTTATACTTCCGTTCGTTCGACCACTGCCAGCTAGTACACTTCCGTTCGATCGATCGAGCGGGCAGTGCATACTTCCGTTTTCCACCACTGCCAGCTAGTACACTTCCGTTCGATCGATCGAGTGGGCAGTGCATACTTCCGTTATCCCCCACTGCCAGCTAGTACACTTCCGTTCGATCGATCGAGCGGGCAGTGCATACTTCCGTTCGATCCACCACTGCCAGCTCGATCGTTCCGATCCACTTCCGTCCCCAATTTCCAAAATTACTCCCACAAAACTATCCAGCAACCGAGCGGAAAGATGTTACACATCAAAAAAGATACGAGCCTTACAGTAGTCGCATATTATGTGTAACATCTGACATGTTATCCTACACGTATACTACACAGCTTGGACATTCTTAAAATGTTAATTTACGCTCCGTTTTCATACTGGTACGATGATGGATGTATAGATTGAATTGGAGATATGCTACTGTCACACTTGTGGCGCAGCGGTCAAGCTGTTAGTCTCTCACCAAGGTAGATCGCGTTCGATTCCCGGTCAATACATGTGAGATTTTCGAATTGAAATGCCATGTCCTGTGGTTCGCATTCCACGTAAAAGGGAGGTACCGTGGATCATGATCGTGAGATTAACGGTCACACAAAACCACAAGCTTCCTTCCTTCCTTCCTTTTACTTGAATAATTCATAATAACAAAGTGACACACAACGTCGACTCTACTCTGAAATACTGTGTGCACCCTCCTCAGTAACTATAACATTCATTATTCTCAAGGCTCTCACACAATTCGTCGTAAACAATCAAAACATGGCTTCCTACAATCATGAAATGGCCTAGTCTCACAAATGATGAAAATACAGCTTTTATTCCACTCATATAACAACATTCTGTTATGCATTTAATATTTGATTACTCACCCACAGTTTGACAATAATGCCACTTACTTAAATGTCATTTGTCGTCTTTATTTTATCATACACTCAACAACATTAATCTCAAGTTTTCACTTCCTACCCTATGTGATATTCAACCTTGAACGTGAAGCTTCATAAACTGCTCAATGACAAATGAAAGTCGGTGAAACATTTGCCACTGTGCTCGTCAAACCAGTGCCTGCTAAATGCACTGCCTACTGTATTATCATAACATTCTCGAGCTACAGAGCACACACTGCCTTGTTTCCATTACACCCATTTTCAATTGTACAAAAAACACGCTGCCTTTGCATGGTACCACTGCCAGCTAGTACACTTCCGTTTGATCAAGCGGGTAGTGCATACTTCCGTTGTCTACCACTGCCAGCTAGTACACTTCCGTTTGATCGATCGAGCGGGCGGTGCATACTTCCGTTGTCTACCACTGCCAGCTAGTACACTTCCGTTTGATCGATCGAGCGGGCAGTGCATACTTCCGTTGTCTACCACTGCCAGCTAGTACACTTCCGTTTGATCAATCGAGCGGGCAGTGCATACTTCCGTTTGATCCACCACTGCCACCACGATCGTTCCGATCCACTTCCGTCCCCAATTTTCAAAATCACTCCCACAAAACTATCCAGCAACCGAGCGGAAAGATGTTACACATCAAAAAGGTTGGTCAACACGAGTGTGCCCAGTTACAATTAATTGTCTAGTGCCTGAAATAAATCACACTTAATAAACACTTCTTACACAAATAAGGGGCTTAAATGGATGACAAGTTTCATTGTGAAACCAAAATTATCAGATCCTGCTTATAGGCCTTCCGTCCTACTCTTACTCTTACTCTTACTCCCACCCAATATAACTGGGTACTTTAACGTGTAGTCCTACTGAATAGCAATCCATTTCTATAGTTGAGGCATTCGCCAGTTGAACCAACTATCCGACAGAAGATTTATTTGACTGTTAAAAATTCATTTCCAGGGGAAGATCCCGACAACCTGGCTTCTTCGAAACCAAAGCACCTAAATGAAATACAGTATTTAACCTATATTATTATTATTATTATTATTATTATTATTATAAGCCTCCGTGGCTTAGGCGGCAGCACGTCGGCCTCTCACCGCTGGGTCCGTGGTTCAAATCCCGGTCACTCTATGTGAGATCTGTGCTGGACAAAACGGAGGCAGACAGGTTTTTCTCCGGGTACTCCGGTTTTCCCTGTCAAAATTTCATTCCAGCAACACTCTCCACTATCATTTCATTTCATCTGTCATTCATTTATTCATTGCCCCAGAGGAGTGCGTCAGGCCTCGGCAGCCGGCACAGTTCATATCCTCGCCGCTAGATGGGGGCTTCATTCATTCCATTCCTGACCCGGTCGGAGACTGGAAGCAGGCTGTGGATTTTCATTATTATTATTATTATTATTATTATTATTATTATTATTATTATTATTATCATTATTATTATTATTATTTGTGTTAGGAAACCATATCGGAGACTGATTGTTTACTGGATCACCAAAACAGATTTTGAGTTTCAGAGGTGTTGAGAACCGGTGAAGTATTTCGCATTTCCACCATGTTGGATTGCTTTGAATGTAAGCCATTGATTTATGCACTAGTAATTAGGCCTAAATACTACAGTAGTGGTTCATCGTACAAGGTTTCATTTCGAACGCTTCATCAGGGTTCAAGAAATAAAAACATGTTTATAAAAACATTCGCTCAACCGCCATACTGAAGTTTTCAAAATATTTGCATTACATTAGACGTCAATGTAACTTCAATTGTGTTGACTCACCAATTTCTGTTACTGAAACATCCATCATAGAACATGAATAACTTTTAGCATGAACATTTAGTTAGTATGAATAGATTGCTATTGTCAACAAAACAAGGGTCATTAAAGGAAATCACAAAACAGAGTGAGCTTGAAATCCAAAAATGTGGCGTGGCCAGCTGGTTCCGCCTGCTCATCCACCATTCGATTAGCTCAGCTTCCGAGAGGAAGTGGGACCTCATTGAATGAGCAAAGCGGTCTTACTTCATGTCTCCCCAGCCTGCCGTCAGAATGACACCTTTATTTACGACTGCCAGTTGTATAGCTTACATCATGGCCCATGGGTGTTCTCTGCTTTTCCCACGATTTACTCTTCATTTGAGTTCACTACGGAACATTAGAGCCCACTAATTGCTTCCGTTACATTTCCATTTGTTGTTATGTAAATAGCATGCACATTCTGTCCCCATAGAATCATCGTGAACCCTTTCGTAAGCTAACCATCCCCCTAAAAGTCATACATGAATAGAAGAATGTGCATAGTTCTGAACAGATTTCTAATCACACGATGTGTAAATACTCAGAGGGGTGCAATTTATGAGACTCAAATAAAGATTTAAATCAGTCACAATGTTTTCTTCAAAATCATTTTATTTTATTTGTATTACCCTACTGAGTAAGGCTTCCTCCCCTGTGGACTTACAATTTTCCCAGAAGGAATTGCATCTGGAAATTTTCAAAATTGGAGATTCTGAGGGCACCTGAACTGGGTCCGTTCTTTAGCCTATTTTCATCAATAAAAAATTGGCTTATGAGATCACCTTTGTCCGTGTGTGTATGTGTGTGTGTGCGCGCGCCCGTGTGTGTGTTCCCCCCTAATTACTTCTAAACGGCTGGAGCGATTTCATAGTACAATTTTGGCCGACCCCGAAATTGCCCTTCAAACTTAATTATGTTCGACTCACCAATCTAACATGGCGGCTGTGCAAAATATTTCACCGGCATTGTATACCTCCGAAACTATTACTTATATCACCCTCAATTTTTTAAGGAGATAAAGGGCACTACTAAACGTTTACCTATGTGACTTTCAAAAACCTGTTAAGTACAAAACGAACATGGTGGCCGAGCGAAGTTGAAACATTTAAATAGTCTTTTCTCGTGATATAACAATCCGAAAGCATCAAAATCTTGGTGCAGCAAATGACTATGCAAACTGAAATGCACTGACATCTAATTTCGTTCAATTCTTTACATAACCTCATGATGGTGGCTGTGCGAAATTTTCAAATTATGTTTTCATTTCTTGTGTTCTAATCATGCGATCGAAATCAACGTTTGTATAATGAAGGCACACAATAATCCTCATCTAATAGTACATAACACTATGGCCTACACATATTAATAATCCATCATGGAGACAATCCGAAATATTTAGACGGTTTTAAATATCTAATAATCTATGACAGCAATCAAACTGAAAATTTGTATGTGTATAGAGTCTATAAACATAAATTCATCTATGTGACGTTCAATAACCTGGTGAGCACAAATCCAACATAGCGGCGATGCGATATTTAAATATCCAAATGGACGTTTCTCGCGATTTTACCGTCCGAGCGCAGTGGAACGTGGAACGGTATATGCTTATACAAATTTTAATGCACTAGCATCTAATTCATTTCAATTATTTTCATTACCACAAGACGGCGGCTGAGCGAAATTTTAAAATCACGTTTTTATTTCTTGTGTCCCAATCATGCGATTGAAGTTTGAATGAAACACCTACACAATAATGTACGGGGATATCCTAATACTTAAAAAGCTATGTATGCATATATTTTCTGGTATTGCTGGATGTAATATTGATTATTCTCAATACATTCTAATTCTAAATTCTAAAAAAATAAAAAATAAAATAAAAAGGTACTGGTACATAACTCTAAGGCCTATATATAAAAATCCAACATGGCGATCATCCGAAATATTTATACGGTTCTCAATATCTACGAATCTATTACAGGAATCAAACTGAAATTTTGTATATTGATAGAGGTAATTAACATAAGTAGGATATATGAAAATAGGCTATATAGTTCTTCGCGGAACTACTGTACTTCTTCTTATTTTCATTGACTTCGGAATGAATCCTCTAAATCGGGTGATTTCAATCAATTGTCCACGAATCTTTGAATAGTTCAAGAGTGGACAATTAGTAGGCCTAATAAAATACTTCTAATCTCTATGGTCTAAATTCACATGAAAATTAGAATAATCAAAACAAAACGTGTGGCATTCTGCAATAACAAGGTTCCCTTTTTAGTGGAAACTGTAAAAAGAAAAACGTTTACTGTCAGATTCCATGAAAATTGTTATTGAGACTATTGATTAATTATTTGAAATAATTTCATCGCCTTGCAAAACATTTCTACTCTATTAAGTTAAAATAAATGTTGGAAAACTGCCTTTGAGTTTAATAATTTGCACACCTCTGTTAATCATTGTTGTTCAATCTGTCAACACGTGGGTGCCAAATTATTTTGGGTGGTTAGTATTGAACCCATGTACCATTGGCTCAAGGGGATCGAATCCATGTATTTTTGTAAAAGGAAGGAAGGAAATATACAGTCTTCAGAGGAACATAGAAAGATTTCATGCAAGGATGCACGTTGTGTAAGAAGCTGGACCCAGGTGGCCAGGAAATGAGATCATGCCTGACTCATTGATAAGGAGCCGGTCACGAATATAAATAGAAGGAGTGGAAAGTTCCAGGCGTATGAGAGAGAGCACGTTTCGGAAATCGCCCTTACCTTGCATTAAAACGGCAACAGCGCAACTGTGCCAGAAGAAGAATAATTAAATTTAACCCATTTGCAAGAATAAAAGTAAGTAAATAAATACAGCATTGTGAATCATTTCGGATTAGAGATTTTTGTGTGGAGAAAAAGCTTTTAATAATTGTCCAGGAGAGAAGTGCAAACGTAGCATACGTCATTGGTGGTTTACTGAGACCCGAGGAGTGGGGAATTAAAAAATCAACTGCAACACCCACACAGCTGAAGAATAAAAATTATTTAATATCTCAGAAATGCACGATCGATTTTCATGTGCAGTGAGGTCATTTTACGTTTAGAAAACGAGCTTTCTGGAGATATAATTTTTATAAATGTGCGACAATTATTTCAAAAGTTGGTCACGAAAAAGACAAGGATTTTATCTTTTTTTGACTAAATAGTATAAAAGTCCAGGCCAAGCCAGACCAATCATGCAGTTCACGACAGACTCCTTGAGGGGAGAAGCTACATTACATCATGCAGTCTACAAGCATTCCTTGAGGGGAAACGCTGTATCACATCGTATAGCCAGTAGCCGACCGCCAGAGGGAGTCGCTGTATCGACAACCAACGTGCATCCGTAAGGAGTGGCCGATAAGTATTATTATCAAAGTATCGCCGTGTGGAGAATTAGGAAAATCCTAATTACAGGATCTAGTTCCGGCAGTATAAATTTTACCGTGAAAAGTTCAGTCAGAATAGGCTGCGAACTTAGAAAACAGGCGATCGGTCTTCAAAAATACAGTCCAATTAAACGACCGAAAATATCGTAACATTTTGAAGGACCGTAAGAGCGAGATAAACATTCTATCAACATATAAGAATCCGATCAGGGTTGGACCAAAAATAAGGTTCGCATAGGGTTCTGAAAAATAGGAATTCGATGACAGAATAAGCGGAAAGGAGAAGTAAATTCTAGACATTGTTTCAAGGAAACAAACTAACTATAAAAAGCACTAAGTTACGAGGAGTATTAGTTGCCAGAAAATTAATAGGTCACCGATAGATTATCTGGGGGACCGTGGACAAGACAGACTTTTCACTAGACAACAAATAGGGTCTAGAAAGAAGCAGTTCGAGCTAATAATAATAATAGCTGATCGTCAGGAAGTCGAAATTGAAGGAGTACTATTCCAGGGAAGAAGTAGATGGTTCGAGACTTTCATATTGGTTAGAGAGGAAGCCGACATTTACGAATTTCACCCTTGGAGACGGGAGGTCAAGAAATCACGTGTGAAAGGTTTAATAGAGCCTTAGTGATTAGAATCTGTGAAGTGTAAATATATAAAAAAAATGTGTTAAAGAGTAATATTTTTAGTGATTTTTATTGTGTATTATAGAAGAATACACCAGTGTATTTTAAAATGTCACCAGTGTTTAATATATCTGAGTTATATGTGTGTCAAGATATGTCAATATATGAAATGAATTTGTGCAAAATGGAGTAATCACAAATAGTGGGCAAAAATGAAACGTCGTTGGGAGGTACGGCATTGGACCGTCCGAGCATGTGAGTAATCATTTTCATTATGTTTTGGTGTTGGGGAAGTGTTTGTGTACAATCCACTGGAGTTTGAGAAGTAGGGATGTTTTTGAGTAACAAATAACAGAATAAGGGCGCGGTCTGAACAAATAAGAATTGAGAAATTATAAAATAATTATGTGAAATGAATAAATCCTTTAGAGGAAAAGTATGAAGTAAAATATCAGTATGTTTGATAAATATTGTAAAAGCAAGCGTAATAATAATAATGAAAAGTATATAAATGAAGATAAATTTGAATTATATGAAAGAAATAGCTTTTGAGCTTTTGTATGGAATAGAGGCAGGATATGAATACATGTTCTTAAAGTATAGTGATTATAGTCACGGGAGAGGATTAACATAAAAAAATTGAGATGTAGATCAAATGTTGACTTTGAATTTACCAGTTCTTTGGAAGACGCTAGGCTTTAAAGTAATGTGTAGCGCATTGTCGCGTATTAAAGTAATTTATCACGCTAGGAAGGCGTTGAATCTAAATATACTTGGCAAATTAATTTTGAGGGACAGTTGATTGCGGTAATTGAGCTATGTTGTAAGTCCTCCAGTATGGGATTAGTTCCCGAGGCCATGTGTGTTGTATTGAATTAAATAATAGGGAGCGTATTTGTTGTATTGATGAGCGCAGGTTAGACTGAGGTCGCCTAAAACGCTGAATTGTTGTAAGTCCTCCAGTATGGGAGTGGTTCCCGAGGCAGTTAAGAGAGTCGAACCCAGACTCGTATAGTTGTGGAAGCCCCTAAATATCGTCGTTGTATTGAATTACTCTTGCCCATCAATGATGACACTTCATAATTAATAAATGCCAAGGTTACGAAAGTGGTCTATGAACCTATAAAATGTTGTTAAAGATTGAATGAAAGAAACGCCAGGTCTATTCAAAGAACTGTGGAAAGGAAATAGCTGGTTTAAAAGCATGAATGTAGCGGTCTCGAGGCGAGACATAGAGCCTTTCCTCCCTGGCCATAAATCAAGTCAAGTGTACGATCAGACCCCTTGTTGTGGTAGGGTCGGAGTAGACCGTCAGCTGGAAGTAATGATACACCGTGAGTGTTTAGAATTTGTTAATGACCCGGGATTTGAACCGAGGTTCTTGTAGATGAAAGTACCGCTTGCCAGTTCAGATCGTAGCTTTCTTACGTGATAATGGTCTTTTAAGACAAATAAATAAAAATCCCTAAGGTAATGATGTATTGATGTAGGATTTCACGAGTTCACTGAGGACAATTAGATTCCGGGAGTCATCATAAATTTGACTTTGTTCAAGTAGTCTTCGGTAAACTCTGGAGTACACAGGTATTTTCCCGATCACTGTAGTGAATTTGTTATCTTGGGAGAGATGATAACGTGGAGAACATTGTTGAATGCCCAAAAATTTAAGTAAAGGAATAACATATACTGTAAAGACGATTATATATTGTTATAATTATAAGAAACTCATAAAATAAATATTGAGGTGTGTAAAAGAATGACACCGTTCATATTGGAATGTATCGGGCCAGTGGAGCTCGTAATTATATTGAACTTTTAAAAGGGATACTTTATGGAAGTGAAAATAATTATAAGTTTGTTGGTTTGAAGGAAACCATTTGTTTTAATATAATATTTATTTGATTTTTATATATTCCTTGTTCACTTTGAACGAGTTTAGAAGGACTTGGTCAATAGTTTATTTGTTTTATTTGTTTGTAGCGCCATAATTTTTGGTTAATTAAATGTTTTAAAATAGGAGTTGAATTTGTTTTTTTTATTTTGAAGTGTATCCTCTATTTAATCCAAAATGTGTAAGTCACAGAGTGGGAGAACATACCATAACCCCGAAAATCCCAATTTGAGCATTGCTGGCATACTGTGATTTGCATATTTCTTGCTGGAAGGGCACAGTATTAATATTATCTACTCACGCAAACACGCAAATATTACACTTACAAATTGTACACTTTACTTCATAAGAGCAATTAGGGGAATAACATGTGTCATTCTTTGACTGGCCGCGTGGCACAGAGGTAATATTCTCGCCTCCTATTCTCAAGGGTGCAGGATCGAATCCTAGGAGAGTCAGTTGGCATTTGACGGTGCGCAAATGCGTGGGAGCTGTGTCAGTAGATTTTCTGGCACGTTAAAAATCTCCCATGGGGCAAAATCCTGACACCTCGGCTTCTCTAAAAGCCGCAGTAGTTAAAAGGAACGATAAATCAATAACGTTATTATTATTGTTTTATTCGTCATTCGAACATCTCCTTATCTAGATAGGCTAAAAATACGTTAATAGTGTTATTGTTAACTTTTTTGAGCTCAAGGGTGTATCTCTCATATTGTTATTGTCATTTACATGTGAGGAAATGTATGTGATTGTTGATTTTTACTAGTATTACTTGGGCAACTCAACATTTTGTAACTTCTGATCATTGAATCTCATGTTCTTTTTAAAAATATCCTAGACTCATGTCCCGATGGTCCTTGGTTTGATTCCCGTCTATTCCAAGAAATTGTTCTGGCCTGAGGATTGCACTGGGTTACACTCAGCTTGTGAGGTAAAATTTGGAAGAGGTGGGTTCGATTCTCAGCTCAGCTTACTAGAAGTGGATTTTCACTTTTACTGTAGGTAAATGCCGGGATGGTTCCTGGCTCAAAGCCACGGCTGCCTCCTTCCCAATGCTTACCTCAATTAAAGAATCACACACTATTACAGACAACACACAATAACACAGGCTATCACACACACACCCAAAGTACACGGGACAGAAATAACCACGGTGTGCGAGCTCCCAAATGAAACAATAGCAACAGTAACTTAAGTAATAATAATACAACATATTAACGACAGTAGTGGCTACGCTGGCTAACGCGCAGCATTAGGTCATGGGGCCAAGCTCTCTGCTGACTCGGTAGACGCGTGGGTTCGAGCCCCACCGTCGGCCATCCTTGAAATGGTTTTCCGTGGTTTCCCCTTTTCAACACCAGGCAAATGCTGGGGTGGTACCTTCCGACAGGCCACGGCCGCTTCCTTCCACATCCTTGCCCAGTTTCATTCACCATCATTCATTTCATCTCTCATTAACTCCTCTCATGAGGTTGGTGTCAGGAAGGGCATCCGGCCGTAAAAACCATCGCCACAATGTCTTCCATCGCATCTCATCCCCGACCGCGTTGGAAAACGGGAATAATAAGGGGTAGACATACATACATACATACAATACAACATATTGTTTTAAATTGAGGAACTTCACTGACATGAAAGTTTTGCTGATTTGTGGTACCTATTATAATTTTTAAACCGCTCTAGCTTAAAATATTAAGTATTGTGGTTCAGTGTGACTAATGAGTGCCGTCAATGTGTGTACTAGGTATATTAGGCATGCTGGGCTGATAATAATATCGTACTAATCACAACCAGGCATTGACTGTCTCAAGATCAATACTACACAGTATATAGACTTTAGTGGCCTCCGTAGCGTAGCGGTCAGCATGGTTAGCTGCCGCCCCGGAGGTCCTGGGTTCGATTCCCGGCTCTGCCACGATATTTGACAAGTGGTATGAGGACTGAAACGGGGTCTACTCAGCCTCGGGTGGTCCAAATGAGTAGAGGGGGTTCGATTCCCACCTCAGCCATCCTCGAAGTGGTTTTCCGTGGTTTCCCACTTCGTCTCAGGGCAAATGCCGGGATGGTACTGCCCCCGTAATTGAATTATATAGAGACCACGGTGGCTATTTTGGAAATTATAAAGAAAGTTATGGCTGTCATAGTTATGACGTGGGTAGTCATGACGTAAGCACGGATGACGCAGACATTATGCCAGCAGGCTACTTGAGCTGAGATTCTCAGTGACGTCAGCATTTATTCGAGAAAGATCCGAGATGTACGACGCAGTCGCAGGAAACGTGGAATTCTGCTGAGGAAGAAAGTATGCTATTGGAGGGGAGGCTTGAACCAATGAACGATAGTCTGAAGGAAGACGGAGATTGCTGAAACTATGGTATTTTTATTACTTTTTGGAATGCAGAATTGTGGAAATCCATTTGCAGTAGAGGCATTGATCTGGAATTTTGGTGAAATTTATTTTCAGTTTTTGAATTTTGAAAATCCGTCATGTATTGACGAAGTTGGAACTTCTAGCGATGACGCAGTAACACGCGATGGAAGGGATAGATACGCCCCTCATGAAGTTCATAAAAGGCCTTGCGCAGAAGAGAGGAGTCTCATTCCTCATTCTCAATCGTCAGATCTCAAATAGTCATTTCAGTGAAACATCGAGTGAGATTATTAGTGAAAAAGTCGTCTTTGTAACGCGTGGCGAAGCCACTGCATAAAAACGAAAGTCGAGCTGATAAGCAGTGCAGGTTTACTGTGTGTAAATCTAGGTGAAGTTGAAACGACCATTATAACGCGTATACAAGATTAGCTGTGAACAGTTAGCGGTCGCCTATAAGCTAATTCTATTGTGCATTGCTACAGTAAGGAGTGTAGAAAAGTTGAACAATTTCGAGGAAGTATTTTGGAAGTTATTGACTATTTTAGACGACTGACAAAAGTGATTTTCTCGCCACAGGAGAAGCACTTTGTATAGCCAGAATCTACGCCACGGCTACACGGCTAGTGAAATAGGGAGACTTCAGATTGCTTTTGTGACACAACGCTACAGTATTATGGAGCAGTCTAATATGGCAGTTTGTTCTTCTATTACCATATCCGAAGAGAAGATGGAAGGCTAAAGGACTTTATGCAATTGGGACATATTTCAACGGAGTAAGATAGCAGCATGGAACTTCGCTAATTGCTATTCCACACAAGCGAACATGTGGTAAATAACCATCTACACCATGTTTCGTGATTAAAGGCTGAATTCTATCAAACAGCAATAGAAATGATTTCATACTTTCTGAATATGAATATTTCTTCGGAAATTTCTACAAAAACTTCATGGCGATTTTCAACTGGAACTTCAGGGATTTTTCAAGAGAGGTCAGGGTTGTCCCGACTCACAAAGAAGATTATTGCCGGAAGGATGTCGTTCGTCTTCGTGAAGCAGTTCGATTCTCCGATGGTGCTGTTTCCTGTTTCGAGGATGGAGCTCAGCTTTAACTTGGTGAAATGGATCCATCAACAGTCTTCTTTGGGGAATTTTCCTCTGGAACGTCAATCGGCAGATAAGGTAGTCGTGAACGTTTATTGTATTTGAGTTTCTTAGCAATATTTGAGCAACCATTTTTCCCATATTTTTGTCCTCATGTATTTTGCCCTATATTCTTGTTTGAGATTCCTATTCTCAGTACACCTTGATGAGTTATGCCTTTTTCGACGTTTTATTAAGACATTGTTATGTCATAGGCATAGTTAAACGATTTTGGATCAGTTGAGACTGATATTTAGATTTTTCAGTAATTTGCTTTTTTTTTTGTTGTCACAATTTGACTGTAAGTTAATGTTTTTTATGGCAGATTTAAATTCAGACAGCGTGTCACTTTATTAAAGTAATTCTACCCCAGTTTAATTACTTTGACCAATTTTCTGTCATCATCAAGAAGGAAGATCATTTAAATGATTTTAGAGCGTTAAAATCCAGTACGTTGTCGACGATCTTGGAAATACTAGTCGTTATTTGAATTGATTGCAACACAGACATTTATCGTCAGTTATGAACGATCATTGCATCATAGACAATTTTGTGAAAGATGAACTTTAATTATGAATTATTGAATGCATTAAATTCGTGAAACTTGTGTTAGGTTTTTTCTCAATTAGAGATTTATATAACGATGTTTGCATTCCCCAGTCTAATTGGATTCTATTCGACTATTTTGCAGCTTAGTCGCACTTTGTTTGATGATAGTATTTTTATACTACAATTCTTTGAAGATGTTAATCTTAAATTTTGATAGACCAGATAGGCGTATATAAGCGTATTCACTATTAAATTTGTTTGTGATTGGCAAATTTTTACTTCATATCGGTTCATGAATGAAATCCACGAAGGTTAAATGACAACAGTTTTGAAACAATTAATGATTATAAGAATTTTTAAGTGGAACTATGAATGTATAATCGATAGTGCAGCGGACATGTTGAAAGTCGCTGATGTATAATGCCCTTAAATAAATGAAGGAAATTCCCACAGTAATTATTGATGATAAAGATTGTGTTAGTGGAGGTTTTTGTAAAGTCTGTGGAAGATTTTGATACCGTATATTTTAATATATGATGAATTTTGGGCCTATTTTTAATGCAGTGTGTGCATTATTTTGTAAGCGAAGTATTTTCCGCTAGAGTGTATTGTCATAGTTCGTTGAAAATTAATCAAGTGAATTTGCTGTTATAATTAACAAGAGTTTTGAAAGAATTTGAGATAAGATTTTGAATGAAGATTACCGTCACAAATAATAATAATTATTACAACCTTTATTAAACCAGATTGTGACATTAACATGTATAACTAACCTTCATTGGTCGATTATATTAAACACGATTATGAAATTACCAACCGGATGAACATGTGGTTCAATGTATTTCTTAAATTAATAATTTAAATAATTTAAATGTTAATATTGTAAATAATAAATGTATATATCTTTGACAATAATGTGGAACGAAAGTAATGTTAAAGGCGTGTTTAAAATTTTTGTAATTATCTTCAACAATATTATAAACAATTTCTAATTGTTATAAATAATTTATGTGATTTTGTTATAAACATTTAAGAGTGTGTTTTATACTCTAAACTATGCTTATTAAACATTTGGATGATAACTTAACAAGTTTAGGGATTGTCAGAATAATCCAGTGGTATGTGAGTTAAGCATTTGAAAGATTTGCGTCAATATATATGAATTGTCTTGTAGACATTTAAAGCTTTGAAAGGAAGCGGAATTCTTACGCAGTGTGGCGAGACGAGTGAGCCCCATTTGACAGGTGTGAGCCAGGTTGAAGGGTAGACCAGCCGGCCAGACATCTGGTTATCAGCGGGCGAGGTCGATACTCTGGCCTTGCGCCTATTAATACAAGTGTCATGTTTATTAAAAGAAACCAAATGCTCTATATATGTCGTATCCTGACTTCCTCATCCAATCCAAATGTGTTTTGAATGTTACGTTATTTTGAGCTCATGGGAGCTAACATATTGTTTGATAACTTTGCAAGTCCTTTAAGTGGACGTAGTCAGATTGACATGGGCTACTGATAGCCACATTTATTTTGTTGAGTTGTTAAAGTCATACTCTTTATTTGAAATAAAAGCTTTTGTACAGTTCAAAGTTCTCGTCTTCGGTCTGGTTCATTTTTAAATGTCATGGTCAAGATTATTGTGGGAGCATACTTTAGAGATCCTGTTGTCAACCCAATCCCCGAGATAATTTTTAAGAGGTAAGTAAAAGTAAGTATGAAACCCCGTCTATTTTGGTGTGTTCCACAATAATTTTCTTGGTAACTTCTGTGTTCAAACCTCGGTAGTATCTGTCAGTGCCATTTTCATTGATGTAGCTGAGCTGGTGCGATTGATTGTTGGCAATCCGATTGAGGGGGCGGATATCTGACAGCCTACTATCCGGGTAAACGGGGACAGAAGGATTGGCACACCTAGAACGTGGGGCTGAGTCAACAGTAGGATTGGCAAACCTAAAACGTGTGGTTCGATTAGACTCAAATAAAGAGGTTGATTCTTTGTTAGATGTCTAGGCCAATTGTAGAATTTAAGAGTGTGATTATATAGGAATTAAATGTTGTATTGTAGTAGAAAAATTACACTCAGAAAAGATCAGATCTTATACAACTTGAGAAAGGTTAAATAGGCTGGAAACTTAGAAAAATCGCCTATGATCTGGAATCTTATTTTATTTGACCGGCTTATGACATTTTAGTCATATTAAAGATAAAATTAAATTATTTGAATTGTAAATGTAAATTATTTGTGATAGGATATTTTAAAATGGGCCAGGGAAATTTGAACATGTGCTTGAGTTTGTTTCAACATGAAGGGTCTTCGAAAGTTAATTATAAGGTAGTTATAAGTTAGATTTAAGACAGAAAATTGATCAAATTTATATATGGTGAAAAGTGTTGCTCAAATGTTGTTATTTTGCTCTTTTGATGTATGTCCCTACAGCAGTCTAATTTTTGAATAATATTGTAATGGCAGATGAAAGTTTGAGGAAAATGTTAGAGGAGATGTCTGCTAACGTGAAGCAGATGAGTGAAGGCATGAAGGAGATGGAAGCTAGGAATACTAGTCGAATGGAGGAGAATGCTAGTAATTTGTCTGCCAATTTGAAAGCTAGCATGGATGAAAGTTTGAAAGCTATTCAGACTAGTTCTGCTAACTTAGAGGATAATATGTCGCGTTTACAGATTAATACCCAAGGAATTGAGAATGCTGTAACTGACATGCGCTCAGACATGTCCAATGTTAAAATTGATGTTGCTAATGTGCATAAAGATCTTACAATGTTGAATCTAGATGTAGCTAATGTCCGAAGTGATATTTCTTGTGCTAGGGCTGAGGTAGTTGTTGTCAAAAATGATGTTGCGACTGTCCAAGACAAGGTTGAGGAAGTCCAAAGAGGAATCCAAAATGTTAGAACTGATGTGTCCAATGTTCAGGTTGATATTAATAACATTCATTCGGATGTAAACGAGATGCAAAGTGACATAAATAAAATTCAAGTTGAGGTCAACACAGTTTTCGTAGATGTTGCTAAAGTCCAAACTGATGTAAATAAAGTCAGGGAAGAGATAGAAAATTCGAAAACTCTTTGTACACGTAATATAAGTGCATTAACGACTAGGCTAGTTGATGAGTCAGTTAGAACGACAGCGTCTTTAGAAGGTTTAAAGTTTGATGTAGAGGTCATGAGAACCCAAGTATTAGAACATAATAAAGTATTGAAAGAGGATATCGAAATAGACATAACAGAAATGTTAACGGCAAATGTAGCAGTATGGAAAGACGAGTGGAATAGGTCAAGTGGGGAACATGTAACCCAAATTCAGGATCGTATTGAAAGGAAACTTGCCAGTACTCAAATTGATATTAACAATGAAGTAGTACAGATTAGGAAAGATTTAAGCGTCAGGATGGATTCGCTATCCGAAAGACAAGTTGAAGATAGAACACAACTAGATCGGGATGTGCAAACATTAAAATCTGCATTAGAGGAACAGATTCATAAGGTTGTCTCTGATGTGAATGGAACGTCGAGTAAACTGCAGAATTTGAAGTTAGGAGAGGCTAGTTTAATGGAGACCTACAAAGAAGAGTTAATCAAGAAAGTCTTAACGGAGATTACTGACAAGGATACAGTAGGCTTGGCTTGCGAAACCAATAGGAATTATGCCAGAAGATATAACATAGATCCAGAAGAGAGAGACGTGACTCCTGAAGAACGTATATCCAGATTCAGGGAGGAAGATGACGAGAGGAATATGGAACCTGAGTGGAACTATCGAGATAGTGGGAAAAACTACCCGGATTCATATCCGAGGAACGTAACGGTCATCAGGAATTTTGAAGATAAACCGCAAAAATTTAGTAACACTGATAGTTTGACACCTATCGAATATGTAAGGAACCTCAAAGATTATTTCATCGAAGCTCACATTCCCAGAGAGAGAGAGAGAGATGAAGATAGTGGAGAGATATTTGATTGGAGGACCCCTCGAATGGTTTCGCGCATTTAGATACACATTCAGTAACTTTGACGAGTTTGCAGAGGCATTAATCAAACGATTTTGGTCCATAGAAGCGCAGAATTCGTTAAGAGCGGAGGTGTATTCAAGAAAATACTCAGGTACTCTTCCAACGCGGTACGCTGATTTCTTTACGAGTCAATTATCCCGCTTGAGATTTTTGCAACCCCCATTGTCAACGGAGCAACTTATTGATGCGATTTCTCGTATGCTACCTGTGGAGGTGAGGAGACTAATAATTTCGTCAAACATCAGGGATTTAACCAGCATGGATGAATTACTGAGGAGGTTAGACTACACAAGTCCAATGCCTAACGTGGTACAGAAAGGTCAAAGGCAGGAGTTTAAAGAAATAAATACTGTATATATGGACCAAGTCCAACAAACTGACAAGCCAGATGAGGAGAAAACTGACAACGTAGGTCCTCACAGGAATAATCAGTTTCGAAATAACAGATCGCCAGGTTACCGACCGTATCAACAGAGAAGAGGCTGGAACTATAACCGAGGAAATTACAATGGAAGAGGCAGATATTACAACAATATTGGTTATAATAGAAATTATAATAGGAATAACCAGAACCAAAACAGAAATCAGAATCCTCAAGGTCAGGTTATGACATCCGATCAGTATCAGGAAAGAGAGAAGGAAAGCCAGCAATACCTGAAAGAATTACGGGAAAAAGAAGCCAACAACCAAAAGAAAAGGCAGGATGTTGTAATCGATCCTGGGCCTTCTACGAGCCAGCAGAACTTCGAAAATAGAAATACTGGACAGAAGAGCAAGTAGAGAGGAAAGAAATGCATTTAACCACACACAACCCAGAGAGAGGAGAGATTAATGATTAAGGAACATAGAGGAAATATCATACTAGAGTAAGCCAGTAATAATTCAATTTCGTGTTCAAGAGAGTTGAGGTACTTGTAACACTGAGTTTAAAAACAATTTGCAACTGTTTTTAAAACGTGGTGAGAGGAGAATGTCCCCGTAATTGAATTATATAGAGACCACGGTGGCTATTTTGGAAATTATAAAGAAAGTTATGGCTGTCATAGTTATGACGTGGGTAGTCATGACGTAAGCACGGATGACGCAGACATTATGCCAGCAGGCTACTTGAGCTGAGATTCTCAGTGACGTCAGCATTTATTCGAGAAAGATCCGAGATGTACGACGCAGTCGCAGGAAACGTGGAATTCTGCTGAGGAAGAAAGTATGCTATTGGAGGGGAGGCTTGAACCAATGAACGATAGTCTGAAGGAAGACGGAGATTGCTGAAACTATGGTATTTTTATTACTTTTTGGAATGCAGAATTGTGGAAATCCATTTGCAGTAGAGGCATTGATCTGGAATTTTGGTGAAATTTATTTTCAGTTTTTGAATTTTGAAAATCCGTCATGTATTGACGAAGTTGGAACTTCTAGCGATGACGCAGTAACACGCGATGGAAGGGATAGATACGCCCCTCATGAAGTTCATAAAAGGCCTTGCGCAGAAGAGAGGAGTCTCATTCCTCATTCTCAATCGTCAGATCTCAAATAGTCATTTCAGTGAAACGTCGAGTGAGATTATTAGTGAAAAAGTCGTCTTTGTAACGCGTGGCGAAGCCACTGCATAAAAACGAAAGTCGAGCTGATAAGCAGTGCAGGTTTACTGTGTGTAAATCTAGGTGAAGTTGAAACGACCATTATAACGCGTATACAAGATTAGCTGTGAACAGTTAGCGGTCGCCTATAAGCTAATTCTATTGTGCATTGCTACAGTAAGGAGTGTAGAAAAGTTGAACAATTTCGAGGAAGTATTTTGGAAGTTATTGACTATTTTAGACGACTGACAAAAGTGATTTTCTCGCCACAGGAGAAGCACTTTGTATAGCCAGAATCTACGCCACGGCTACACGGCTAGTGAAATAGGGAGACTTCAGATTGCTTTTGTGACACAACGCTACAGTATTATGGAGCAGTCTAATATGGCAGTTTGTTCTTCTATTACCATATCCGAAGAGAAGATGGAAGGCTAAAGGACTTTATGCAATTGGGACATATTTCAACGGAGTAAGATAGCAGCATGGAACTTCGCTAATTGCTATTCCACACAAGCGAACATGTGGTAAATAACCATCTACACCATGTTTCGTGATTAAAGGCTGAATTCTATCAAACAGCAATAGAAATGATTTCATACTTTCTGAATATGAATATTTCTTCGGAAATTTCTACAAAAACTTCATGGCGATTTTCAACTGGAACTTCAGGGATTTTTCAAGAGAGGTCAGGGTTGTCCCGACTCACAAAGAAGATTATTGCCGGAAGGATGTCGTTCGTCTTCGTGAAGCAGTTCGATTCTCCGATGGTGCTGTTTCCTGTTTCGAGGATGGAGCTCAGCTTTAACTTGGTGAAATGGATCCATCAACAGTCTTCTTTGGGGAATTTTCCTCTGGAACGTCAATCGGCAGATAAGGTAGTCGTGAACGTTTATTGTATTTGAGTTTCTTAGCAATATTTGAGCAACCATTTTTCCCATATTTTTGTCCTCATGTATTTTGCCCTATATTCTTGTTTGAGATTCCTATTCTCAGTACACCTTGATGAGTTATGCCTTTTTCGACGTTTTATTAAGACATTGTTATGTCATAGGCATAGTTAAACGATTTTGGATCAGTTGAGACTGATATTTAGATTTTTCAGTAATTTGCTTATTTTTTTGTAGTCACAATTTGACTGTAAGTTAATGTTTTTTATGGCAGATTTAAATTCAGACAGCGTGTCACTTTATTAAAGTAATTCTACCCCAGTTTAATTACTTTGACCAATTTTCTGTCATCATCAAGAAGGAAGATCATTTAAATGATTTTAGAGCGTTAAAATCCAGTACGTTGTCGACGATCTTGGAAATACTAGTCGTTATTTGAATTGATTGCAACACAGACATTTATCGTCAGTTATGAACGATCATTGCATCATAGACAATTTTGTGAAAGATGAACTTTAATTATGAATTATTGAATGCATTAAATTCGTGAAACTTGTGTTAGGTTTTTTCTCAATTAGAGATTTATATAACGATGTTTGCATTCCCCAGTCTAATTGGATTCTATTCGACTATTTTGCAGCTTAGTCGCACTTTGTTTGATGATAGTATTTTTATACTACAATTCTTTGAAGATGTTAATCTTAAATTTTGATAGACCAGATAGGCGTATATAAGCGTATTCACTATTAAATTTGTTTGTGATTGGCAAATTTTTACTTCATATCGGTTCATGAATGAAATCCACGAAGGTTAAATGACAACAGTTTTGAAACAATTAATGATTATAAGAATTTTTAAGTGGAACTATGAATGTATAATCGATAGTGCAGCGGACATGTTGAAAGTCGCTGATGTATAATGCCCTTAAATAAATGAAGGAGATTCCCACAGTAATTAATGATGATAAAGATTGTGTTAGTGGAGGTTTTTGTAAAGTCTGTGGAAGATTTTGATACCGTATATTTTAATATATGATGAATTTTGGGCCTATTTTTAATGCAGTGTGTGCATTATTTTGTAAGCGAAGTATTTTCCGCTAGAGTGTATTGTCATAGTTCGTTGAAAATTAATCAAGTGAATTTGCTGTTATAATTAACAAGAGTTTTGAAAGAATTTGAGATAAGATTTTGAATGAAGATTACCGTCACAAATAATAATAATTATTACAACCTTTATTAAACCAGATTGTGACATTAACATGTATAACTAACCTTCATTGGTCGATTATATTAAACACGATTATGAAATTACCAACCGGATGAACATGTGGTTCAATGTATTTCTTAAATTAATAATTTAAATAATTTAAATGTTAATATTGTAAATAATAAATGTATATATCTTTGACAATAATGTGGAACGAAAGTAATGTTAAAGGCGTGTTTAAAATTTTTGTAATTATCTTCAACAATATTATAAACAATTTCTAATTGTTATAAATAATTTATGTGATTTTGTTATAAACATTTAAGAGTGTGTTTTATACTCTAAACTATGCTTATTAAACATTTGGATGATAACTTAACAAGTTTAGGGATTGTCAGAATAATCCAGTGGTATGTGAGTTAAGCATTTGAAAGATTTGCGTCAATATATATGAATTGTCTTGTAGACATTTAAAGCTTTGAAAGGAAGCGGAATTCTTACGCAGTGTGGCGAGACGAGTGAGCCCCATTTGACAGGTGTGAGCCAGGTTGAAGGGTAGACCAGCCGGCCAGACATCTGGTTATCAGCGGGCGAGGTCGATACTCTGGCCTTGCGCCTATTAATACAAGTGTCATGTTTATTAAAAGAAACCAAATGCTCTATATATATCGTATCCTGACTTCCTCATCCAATCCAAATGTGTTTTGAATGTTACGTTATTTTGAGCTCATGGGAGCTAACATATTGTTTGATAACTTTGCAAGTCCTTTAAGTGGACGTAGTCAGATTGACATGGGCTACTGATAGCCACATTTATTTTGTTGAGTTGTTAAAGTCATACTCTTTATTTGAAATAAAAGCTTTTGTACAGTTCAAAGTTCTCGTCTTCGGTCTGGTTCATTTTTAAATGTCATGGTCAAGATAATTGTGGGAGCATACTTTAGAGATCCTGTTGTCAACCCAATCCCCGAGATAATTTTTAAGAGGTAAGTAAAAGTAAGTATGAAACCCCGTCTATTTTGGTGTGTTCCACAATAATTTTCTTGGTAACTTCTGTGTTCAAACCTCGGTAGTATCTGTCAGTGCCATTTTCATTGATGTAGCTGAGCCGGTGCGATTGATTGTTGGCAATCCGATTGAGGGGGCGGATATCTGACAGCCTACTATCCGGGTAAACGGGGACAGTACCTTCTTCAAGGCCACGGCCGCCTCCTTCCCTCTTCCTTGCCTATCCATCCTGCCCATCCATTACCTTCCCTCATGAGGCCCCTGTTCGCTTTGCAGGCGAGGCTGCCTGGGCGAGGTGCCAATCACACCTCACCAGTTGTATCCCCTCAGATTCGATGTTCCCAGCTCTAGGACACTGCCCGTACAGGCGGTAGTGGTGAGTTCCCTCGCTGAGTCCGTGGGTTCCACCAACCTGGAGGGTAAGCGACTTAGAAAGAAAGATATAGACCTTAATATTACAACACTAAACGAACAGCTTTTGAGTTTTATAACCTACTGTATGTTTCAAACCACTTCCATACTAGAAGGGAGATTTATTTCTTACATGTTTTCCTAAAAATGCACGGCTACAGTCATCAGAAAAAAGATTATCAGAGAAGCTGAACACACACTCAAGTGCATGGGGCTTATGACCAAGATATCTCCAGTCCCTAATATGAGTTATCAACAATGGCATTTGTCATTAACTAGGAGGATGGATGGACTGCGATAGTGAATATGCCATGGATGTTAATATAAAGCGATAGCTCTTGAACTCAGGAAACCCAACACAAATGAATGTATATACTGTATGAAATATGTCGTTTCCAAATATCTGTTTAATCTAACGTGCACTGGCAGGTGGTCGATGTACCTTCTTTAGTCTCTATAGTTTCATTAAAGGAAGGTTTGATGTACGTCCAAGAGGCCCAGAAGGAAGCAGCCACATGAGGGGTAGGAGACACATAGAAGATATTTCAATGTACTATTGTAGGTACACTGTGGCACAACTCAAGTATGAAGCTGAGTTCAAAATTGCCCCTAGGATGTTACCACGTACCTGAGGATTCCTGTGCACTTGAGAGTTGTATGCACATATGCACACGTGCGATATCATATCACACTGCTGCTTCCTTATAATCTCCCTCATTTTCTACCTCTGAGTTGTGTTCACTCCTGATGAGGTATAGAGCATATTATGATAACTGTAATTTCCATCCCTGTGAATTATTTAGCAATTCCGAAATATTGATGGCATTGCTATAGCATTTTTTGTTTAAATCGTTAGGCTACATTGTTATTACGTATTTTGAAAACATCTTTCCATCCTCGAAACAACCGTTTGATTAAATAAATTAATTTGAACTTCGTCAGCCAAGGTTGATAAGTGGTAGATTCCAGAATTGTGAGTTTAATTCCTGGCTGTGAAACTCAGATATATTGATGGAGTGAAATTCTTGGCCCTACTTGCCATACGGTTGGCATAACCAAGATACCGTATCTTGGGACACATTCGTTGGCTACAAGTCAAATAGAATCTTAACCATTCAGACTCCCAGATAGACTTCTTGGTTTCTCCGATACGAATCAGTGAATACTGAACGTCGAACTTATCATTTAGGTTCCCCAGACGGATTCATATAAAATACCAGCACACTGAGGTTGTCTGTATGCGACATACGTGCCCCAGATGAAACATCAGGGGATAAATGAAAATGTCGAAATAACTCTAGTGGACTGTATTTACAAAAATGTACATGATACAAAAGACACAATACTTGATATGCGAAGGAGCTGATGCTCCGAAACACAAACACATTCAGCCATGATGGCTACTTCACTCTCTGTCTCTAGGTCACTGCTGCCAACCTAAACATAAATAAATGTATCTGTCACCAACTGTGGAAATAAAACAATTATATAATTCTCCCTGAGAGCAAACATACTCCCCACCTTGAAATACATGGATTTTAATAATCTGAAATGGAAACACTGAAATGTTCCAATGACAAGGACATGAAACACTAAAATATTCACTAACTTAAAACACTGACATATTAACAGTCAAAATTATGTGTCTGCTCAATTGGTAGCGGAGCTACCTTGGAAACTGGTCGTTAAAAAATACCACTGTTGCACTTCACTAAAACCACTCTTACCACATTATCTTTACCACCATGCACTTCTGTGATAACACTAAGGGGCCACTGGAGTGGGTGAACATTGTCTTCCCGTATCAGCACCACAGTACCTGGTGATCCGTTGCAGGAGGAGATCGTCCATTTGCTGCGCTGCTGCAGATGAGTGAGGTAGTCTGATGACCATCTCTTCCAAAAGGATTGGAGTCTTTGTTGAAGAACCTTATATCTAGTTAACAAAGGCCGTTTACATAATGTTAAATCAGGTTCGGGAAGAGTAGTGAGGGGTTCGCCTATAAGGAAGTGACCTGGTGTCAAGGTAGATGCATCAGAAGGATCATTTGACAGGGTTAGAAGGGGACGTGAGTTTAAGCAAGCCTCAATTTGCGCAGTTAATGTAGCCAATTCTTCATATGTGAAATGAAGTGTTCCGAGAACTCTTCTTAGATGATGTTTGAGGGATTTTACTCCGGCCTCCCAAAGCCCTCCAAAATTAGGGGCATGAGGAGGTATGAAATGCCACTTAACTCCACAACTACTGGCGAAGTTACTGATCTCCTCTCTTGTCCGTTCCTGAGTGAACAATTTCTTGAGCTCCTTGAGCTCTCTACTTGCACCTTGGAAATTTGTACCATTGTCGGAGTACATGTTACTGCATAATCCTCTTCTTGCGATGAATCTCCTGAGTGCTGCGAGGAAAGGAAAGGAAGGAAGGAAGCTTGTAGTTTAACGTGACCGTTAATCTTGAGATCATGAGCCACGGGACCTCCTTTTTACGTGGAATCCGAACCACAGGACATGGCATTTCACTTCGAAAATCTCACATGCATTGACCGGGAATCGAACCCGGACCGCCTTGGTGAGAGGCATACAGCTAGACCGCTGAGCCACCACGCCCCCTGCGAGGAAAGCTTGAGTGGTTAGGTCGGAAACGATTTCTAAATGAATGGCCTTGGTGCACATACATATGAAAATGCATATGTAACCCTTGACAATGGTCTTGCTACGTGGATTGCCGATCTTCAAGTAGAAAGGGCCCGTGAAGTCTGTGCCGGTGTTGCGGAATGGTCTTGCTTGAGACACACGAACTGAGGGCAACTGTCCCATTACTTGCTGTGTAGTTTTGGCTTTGAACCTGAAGCATTTTATACAAGTGTTAATAACTCTTCGAACCACCGACTTTCCATTGATGATCCAGTAGCACTGTCTGATGGATGCTAAAGTCAACTGGTTTCCTGAATGTAGGAGTCTTTCATGTTCCCTCTTGATTATTAAATCAGTAAACTGATATTTAGCGGGCAAAATCATCTGATGTTTGAAATCGTAGTCTTGATTGGAGTTCTCTAGTCTTCCTCGAACTCGCAGGATTTGATCCTTGTCTAAAAATGGTACTAAACTTTGAAGTTTGCTACGTCTTGACACTGCATTGTGTTTCAAAAGATCAGCTATTTCCTCGCGGAATGCTATTGACTGGACTAGTCTAACACATGTCATGTTAGTTTGCTGCAACTCTTCTATTGTTAATGGACCATGTTTCCGTTCTGAAGGTTTGTGTTTAGTGTTGTGCACGAATCTTAAACAGTATGCTAACACTCTTTGTAGCTTGAGATGGGAAGAAAATCTTGTGAGCACGTCTGCAGGATTAGAGTGGACTGAACAACTAAGCACTATCTTGCGTTGCTCAGGAATCTCTGATTCAGGTTGTTCACTGGAAGTGGGCCAGTTCCGTTCCGAACACTGTAGCCATTCAGGGTTATGCCACCAAAGATGATTATTTAAAAGGTTTGTAGGATCAGGTCCTCGAGAAATTAGATCTGCAGGATTATCTGCTGATGCTACGTGCTTCCAATCCTTGACCGAAGTGTTGCCTTGCACTTCAGCCACACGGTGCGCAACAAAAGTTTTCCATTTTGACGGTTCTCCTGCTAACCATGCGAGAACAATCTTTGAGTCTGTCCACAGATGAATGCTGTGGAATTCAATATTGAGAACATGACACATCTTTTTAACCACTTGTGACAATAGTACTGCTGCACACAACTCTAGTCTGGGTAGCGTGATCTGTTTCTGTGGAGCCCCTCTGGACTTGGAGCACAGGAAATGTGTTATTACGTGACCTTGATCTGTTGACGAGCGTAGGAATAAACATGCACCGTAGCCCTTCAAGGATGCGTCAGCGAAGCCATGCAACTGCACCTGAGTACAATTTTCTTGAAGCACAAATCTGTTAATATATATATTGTCAATCAAGGGTATTTGAGAATGCAGAGTACGCCATCTTGTAAGAAGTTCTGTTGGAAGTTCATCATCCCATCCTATCTTCTCTTGCCATAGTTGCTGCAAAAACATCTTGAATGCGATGACAATAGGACTGATTAGCCCAATAGGGTCATAAATTGACGACACAATCGATAACACCTTGCGTTTGGTAACTGGAGATCCACTTCCTTGTTCTTTCTGCACACCACTGGATATCTGTAGTTTGTCTGTCGCTGTATGCCAAAGTAGACCTAAAGTCTTTATATTTTCTCCAGAATCAATCTGAAGGGGAAGCTGCGTCTCTATGCAGTCCTTTGGAACCGCCTCTAACAATGCTGGATGGTTAGAGCACCACTGGCGCAGCTTGAAGCCTCCCTTGGATAACAATTGGATCAGTTCACGTTGTAGGAGTAATGCATTGTCAACCTTACTTGTTCCTGAAATGCAGTCGTCTACATAAAAATCACGAAGAAGGACAGATGCTGCCTGCGGATACTGTTGTCCCTCATCATATGCCAATTGTCTTAAACATCTTATTGCTAGAAATGGAGCTGATGATGTGCCATATGTGACCGTCTGAAGTTGGTACTGCTTGATAGGCTCATTAGGAGAACCTCTCCAAAGGATGCGTTGAAGGCTGCTGTCTCTGGAATCAACCTTAACTTGTCTGTACATCTTCTCGATGCCAGCTGTAAAGCCTATGGCGTGAGTTCTAAATCTAGCGACAATCGAACATAAGTCTTGTTGAAGAGTAGGATCCGTCATTAAAATATCATTAAGTGACTTTCCTGACCTCGATTTACAAGGAGCGTCGAGGACAACTCTAGTTTTTGTAGTAGTGCTGGATTTCTTGAATACCGGATGGTTCGGCATGTAGTATGCTACCGATGTTGCCATACTAGAATTAACAATATCCATGTGACCTAGTTCCTGATATTCAGTGAGAAACTGGTCATAATCTACCTTCAGTTGCGTATCATTGTTAAGCCTACGCTCAAGGTATTGAAATCTGCTAGTTGCTGTTTGTAAAGAATTGCCTAATATACTTGGATCCTGCTTAAATTGTAGTCTGACTATGTATTTCCCAGATGCATCTCGTTTCACATGATCAGAAAAATGCTGTTCACATTCAATCTCTTCTTGCGACTTGACTGGCTCGTGAAGTTCTTCGATCTCCCAAAATCGTTGTACTTGGTTATGAAGGTGAACATCATTACGAAGGAAAAACGTTCCTGCTGCATTGTTTCTCTTTCTCGAGGTGGATTCATATGAACCTGACACAATCCATCCAAAATCTGTGTTTTGTAGGACTGGAAACTTCCCTGGTCTCGTCCTGTGTCCCCTCTGTAGAATTCTAAAGAATACATCAGCACCGAGAAGTATGTCTATCTTGGCTGGGACATAAAACCTCGTATCTGCTAACTGAATATCATTAGGGAGCTCCCACTCTTCACAGGGTACCTGCTGACTAGGCATGTCGCTTGTAATTTTGGTTAGGACCAGACATTCAACATTGTGGCGTGTGTTGCTTATGGAAGATTGCACTTCAACGCTCACACTATACTTGGCTTCAGACATGGACTGAGAAATACCTTCGATGGGTGTGAGATTCTTGGCCTTTCTTAAGCCCAAATTTTGAACCAAACTCTCGGTTACAAAATTGCTTTGACTGCCACTGTCCAATAAGCAACGAGTTAAGTGTAGCCTACCAGCACTATCCTTTACCTTTACTATTGCTGTAGAAAGTAGAACTTGAGTTTGTGGTTTGAGTTTCATAGTGCAATAACTGGAGCAGTTACCACGAACTTGAGCATTGTGAGCCTGGTTGGGCTCGGGGTTTGAACATCTGCTGATAGCTCCTTGCTGAGACTGTTTAGACGAGTTGGCATTGAATTGCTGATTCCCAGAATCAAAATGTAACAGTGAGTTGTGACGACCGTTGCAAGTTTTGCATGTTGACATCGAAGGACAAGAACTTATAGCGTGTGATTCATGCAAACAGTTGTAGCAAAGCTTATGCTGCTTAACTGGGTTGTATCTACGATTAACATCATAACCTAAAAATTTATCACATCTGAAGATTGGATGTTGCCCCTTACAGGCTTCACAATTATTGTTAATTGCAATGTATGTACTACTTGTAAATGGTTGTTTCTCATGCTTGAAACCATGCTTAGAAGTTTTATCTTGATACAATCTACTGATGTTATCACTGTGACCCTTAGTAGGTGAAAAATCAAGTAATTCAAGGGTTTGAGCCCGCCTTTCAAGATATTCTAATAACTCCGTAAGTGTAGATAGTTCCTTTGATTTGTTGCTCATTTCCCATTGCTTACGTGTGGCTTCAGGTAACTTGTCAAGTATGATTTGACCTATTATGATTTCATGTAGGGGAATATTCAAATTCAAAGACTCAACAGCCTTTAAATTGGACTGTACTTAATTCAAAAGTGTGCGTAGACTAGAAGATGATTCCCTTTGGACGATATCTGGAGAAAACAGTAATTTGATATGTGCATTTACTATTACCTTTGAATTGCGGTATCGCTTGCAGACCGTTTCCCAAGCTAGCTCAAAGTTATCTGCAGTAAGAGGAATGTTTTGAATGAGTTGATGAGCATTGCCACGCAGTGCTGACATTAAGTAATGGAACCTTTCAACATTACCCAAAGACTGATTCTTCAGTATTAATGAATCAAACAGGTCATGGAAATGCATGAATTGCGTAACATCACCTGAAAATTCTGGTAACCGTATCTTGGGCAAACTGTACGAACCTGTATTACTACTTGTAGATTCTCTACCGTTGCTAGAGACAGATGAGGCATGTGTGCAATGGGTATTTAGTAACTGTTGTAGCTTAGCCCTAGGTTCGGCATAATCATCTTCGAATTCACACCGGACCTGCTCATGAGAATTCTTTTCATCCAAATCCTCCAATTTGCTTTGAATTTCATTAAATTCTGGTAATAGAGCTAATAAACGTTCATTCTCCACATTTAATACTTCAGCAGGAGTCTCATTATTAAATTCATTAATTTGGGTATGGAGTCTCGTGAGGGATGCTCGGAGAACACCTCTGCGCTTGGTCAGTGACTTTATCTCACGTTCAGTAGACATGCTTAAAATGGTTCATGCACAGGAAGGATTGCTGGGTATGGGAAGTAATTGCTATGAAATGCCTTTGTTAACTTATCTGTTGTAGAGGTTCTTTCAGTCTGCGTCGTCACCCAACGGTCGGATATCGAAGTCAGGACGTCTGAATGGAACTGCGTCTGTCAGTAATCGAAGGCTGCACCGCTGAATGGAACTGCGTCCGTCAGGAATCGAAGGCTGCACCGCTGAATGGAACTGCGTCCGTCAGTAATCGAAGGCTGCACTGCTGAATGGAACTGTGTCCGTCAGGAATCGAAGGCTGCACTGCTAAATGGAACTGTGTCCGTCAGGAATCGAAGGCTGCACTGCTAAATGGAACTGTGTCCGTCAGGAATCGAAGGCTGCACTGCTGAATGGAAGTCGCGAGAACTCACGCATGGCCTCAAACATGCGTCCATTGATGCTTTCAACTGCACACCGAAACTTTCACAATACTGGATATGCTTTTACGAATATACAATTCATCATGAATAATTTTGCAAGTCCCGCTGCATGAATTAACTTATTCAAATATTAAACTTGTATTACAACAGCTGCGTTGTAAACATGAATCAAGCAGGCTGGCGAGCGCTGCCTGCTGGCGCTGCTATCAAACACAGTACCGAAGCTAACCGATGCTAGCCGAGGCGACACGAAGCCAAAGCACAATGGTGGATTCGTTTCGCAGCCACTATGCTCACTTTTCAAATAAGTTAGATCGAACAGACAAACATTGATAAATACATTACAATTGAGCCTGCATTGTTCACAATAATGTACTAGTATTGTCTCTACATACGTATTTCGCACTGGTTCACTTAAATACAGCAGTTTTAGCGTTTGTCGGGACCACATGGCCTCAGTTGATATAGCGGGAATCCTGCCCGTGTAGGACCAAAACATATGTCTGTATGCGACATACGTGCCCCAGATGAAACATCAGGGGATAAATGAAAATGTCGAAATAACTCTAGTGGACTGTATTTACAAAAATGTACATGATACAAAAGACACAATACTTGATATGCGAAGGAGCTGATGCTCCGAAACACAAACACATTCAGCCATGTTGGCTACTTCACTCTCTGTCTATAGGTCACTGCTGCCAACCTTAACATAAATAAATGTATCTGTTACCAACTGTGGAAATAAAACAATTATATAATTCTCCCTGAGAGCAAACAGAGGTTATGTTAGTTTAGTTCCTCTTATCAATATTATTATTATTCAACGTAGAGCTTAAAATTGATACCATTTTGATACTACCGTACTAATTATTGTTGTTAGAAGCTTGAGACATACTGATCATCTGCCTGGTGTGCTGTAGTAGTATGTGTAAGGGTCAGAGATTGGTTTAAGTGCTCCAGGACTTGAGGTACCATCCAGGCAGTTGCCTGGTGGGGTTATGGAGAGAATCGGGATAAATCAACACTTAGGATGGCTACATTCAACATTGAGGTTCAAACCACCTATCTCCGGACTTGCTGCAACTCCCCAGAGCAGTCATATTACGAAAATGAATGTGCACAGCTATGCCACAGGTACCGTAGTAAGGATTGATACGGATCCATATTTTCTCTGAATAATGTGAAACTAAGTGCAAAATTGATCTATATGTTACAGTCATTTCGCCTTCTTTTAGGACTAAAAATTCAGGGTTCGGAGAGTGTATTGGACCGTAACTATACCGTCTATACCCCCTATGTCGTCAGATGTGCAAGTGATCGCCTCGGATATTGGTTGATTACTATTGGATGTAGGGAACTATGGTCGCTGGTGTCCAATTCCTCAGAAATTGATTTCGTTTCACTTAAAAATATGTAACCCTCCTCACTCACGCTCCAGTACCTTTAGTATTGTGCTCAAGGTCCGTATTCTATAGGCTGTTAGAAGAATCTATTCGCTCGATTTGATTTCCGGGTCGCTGATTCTGGCCCATTCTGAGTCGATCGAAATTAAAGTAAACACTCTCGACTGCTCATCCCAGCGTTCCCTTACACTACTCACCTTAAGGTTTTATGCCGGCCAAGAAAAGTTGGGGGCCATTCACCCCATGTGCTATACTATATAATCTCTATGATAACCCGTGTAAAACCTAACTACAGTATATTATTACGCATTTATGTAATTGTACTACAAATGGGAAGGAGCCGTAGTATCAAATAATTTGGCTGGAATTGAAGTAGGCTATTAAATACTAACCGAAGTAAGTACGATCGGCAATTTATGTCAGAATTCTGAAGATGAGTGGGTTCGAATCCCACAGAACGGTTTTTCCGTGGCTTCACATATTTAATTCCAGGCAAATGCCACAACAGTACTTCGAATACGTCACGGTCACTCCATCCCAACCAATTGACCATTATCATTCTATCTATCTCCTATTATCACACCTCATATGGTTGGCATCAAGAAAGGCATCCAGCAGTAAAATAGTTGTTTTTGTTAATTCATTTTACGGGCTTGGGACATCTTGATCATCATCCTCGTGTAGTTGGGCTTGTGTTCAAATTGCTTGATAACCTATACTTACAGTATATGATGGTTGTAGTAGTGTGCGTAACTGTATTAGGGATGAATTAGGTGCCCCGGGAATTGAAGTACGGGAATATCCTGGCATTATCTAGAAGGGAGTGTGGAAAAACCCGGAGGAAAACCACACTGAGGATAGCCGCTGTCAGAGCCAGGATTTGAAGCTGCTATCTCAGGGCTTGCCGCATCTGCCCTCGCGGCCGTGGTGCACGGCCGTCCCACGGGGTGGCAGTATAACAGATATACCTTGCATCTTATCCCCGACCCCGTAGAAACAGGAAATGGAAAATCATGATAAAGACTAGTAGCGTAGATTGGGACTCACACACACCGTCCTTTCCAGGTGTTCTAATACAGTATGGCTGAGGGTTAGACGTTCCAAATCTCACATCGCTGTCAATGCCCGCGGGCTCAAGGCTGCACTGTAGAGTATATCAACTGGAAGTGTGAGGCAGTTTTAGAGAGATTATTGCGTTGAGGGGTCATCTGCCCAAATAGTTTTAGAAAGACGG
The DNA here is from genome assembly GCA_946902985.2 of Meconema thalassinum. Taxonomy (NCBI): domain Eukaryota; kingdom Metazoa; phylum Arthropoda; class Insecta; order Orthoptera; family Tettigoniidae; genus Meconema; species Meconema thalassinum. The sequence goes on from OX336389.2 coordinate 1,170,203,136, forward strand.
CAGGTGATATTCAAAAACATGACCAACAACTGCATCGTTATTTCTCCTATTGCCGGGGAAGGAACAGGCTATACTTCAAAATTATAATGATTACATTAAAGCAAATATGCAATTAGTGTGGCCCTGTAGTGTTGGGGTTCGATTCCCGGCTCCATCATGGATTTTAGAAACTGACGTGAGGGCTGGAACGGGGTGCGCATTGAGGACGATTGAGTAGTTACCTGACAGTGGGGAATCACAGCGGGCACGGTAATCAAGATTTACGGCCAAGAGGACCCAATGCGTTGACCACGCTTCATTCCACAATCTGTTGGCTGGGCAGCGATCGCTCAGTACGTCAAGGTCCTTCATGCGCTGTGGTGGCAGGGGGTTTAACTATACAATTGGCTTCATTAGAAATCTATCATCACGTGCTTAGGACGAACTGAATCGTAGTATAGACAAGTCATTAATAACTGGCACATACTTGTAAATTTCTCCTCTGTATTGTGAATGACGAGATTTACATGTTAACAACACCACGATTTGCATTCTAGTCAATTTTGTACTCTTTTGTTTTAGTTGCTTCTCTTGGAAAGTTGAACAATAAGCAATAAACAAATCAATCTCATCAGCTTGCTGAATGAGGGCGACTCACATTCCGAACTCCGCAGGGAGGCGCTGAAGTAGAACACAGATCAGTCCAGTTCGTTTCTCCAAACCACGATTTGTAGCACAGTTTAGCATAGCCTACTCCCACCGGCAGAAAAAATTCGTAAACTGAGTATGTTTAGATCTCACTCATAATGAAATACAGTGGAACGTGGCTAATTCGAACTTCCATAATTCGAAATCTTCTTTAATTCGAATTTTTCTCTTGGTCCCTAGCATTTTATATACAATCAATGCTAAAAAATCGTGGTTAATTTGAGTTATATTTTGGTTAATTCGAAGTTTTTAGTGTAAAAAGCCGATCAGAAGCCAAACAGTAGGGACAATTTCCGAAAAAACTGTTCCGAGTGCAGCCCCAAGCAACAAACCACATCACAGAACTTACGTGGTTTGTTTAAAGTAGAAATGACGTAAGTAGTTCTGTTTTCCGTTCCTTAAATTTGTTAGACTCTTTTGAGATGGCTAAGAGACTTAATTGTAGGAAACAGGTAAAAATCTCTAACTATTTTGAAAAACAATAGATTTCTCTAAGACTTAACTAGATTACTGAACTAATACTGTCGTAAAATAGGTGAATATTACATTTTGGTTTTATTATTCATTTGAAACTTTTGAGGTTATTCACGATACAGTCTTTATAAAGTACCGTTGTCTGTTAATCTGCTTTGTTGAACGTAAATCATTATGTAAACGTAATACAATATATTTTCTCCATCCTTTTCAAAAAACTTTTTTAATTCGAATTTTTGGTTAATTCGAATTTTTTTACTGGTCCCTTGAGGTTCGAATTATCCAAGTTCCACTGTAGTAAGTAACGCTTTTCTTACTTGTATCCCATGGCGTAGCCGTACGCGTCACATCACTCACGACAGTGACGAGGAGCAAGTCCAGAGCTCGGAGGTTCGAATCCCAACCTTGACGGTGACTATCCTGAGGATGGTTATCCCCCTGATTTTTCCAAACTTTTCCAGGCAAATGCTGGTGTAGTACCCTATTTCAATCCTCAGGGCACGTAGCCCATCTCCGCACCTAATAATACAGTACATTTATACACCATACTACAGTCACCACATTAACGTAGATCAACAAATTGAACACACACCCAAGTACACGGGCCTGATGACCAATGATGTCCTAATTCCTAATAAAGATTCACAGCATCAAAAACAGCATGTCTTACGTACTTTAACGAATATAGCCACTTGTTGGAAATGTGTATGCATGTACAGTTTTATGAAAAAGCAGAGGTTGCTATTTGACATATTATACATGAAATGAACAGTGCCTAGAAATAAATTGAGATCTTTTAACTACGATTAAGAACCTTTTCAGATTCTTTTCACCTTTCTTTCATCATTTACTTTTATGAACTAATGCCTTCATGTGAATTAGTGACACTTTCATTGTTATTTATATTGGCTTCGGTGGCGTAGTTGGTAGCATGCTTAACTGCTGTGCCCAAGATACCGGGTTCAAACCCGGCTGAAGTCGTCGTATTTTTAAGAGCGTTAAAATCCTTCAGTATGCCTTCCTTCGGTGGGGACGTCAAGCCGGCGGTCCCATGTCATAGATTCATGGCATGTAACAGATCCTTCCACAGACTAAACTTGTGTGAAGCTAAATTTCTATGTTAGATTTCGCTGGAACGCTCTGTCATAGTTCCAACGTTCACCACTAGGTATCGGTGACATCTGGTAGTGAAAGTTGGAACTACTTGAAATTGAACGGAACTTGTAGCTCACCCTATGGGTGTCCGCTTGAAGCAGCTACAGCCTCTGGCGAGCCGAACATGTCCTTGGACACTCCTGGCACTAAATTCCATACGATAAATAAATAAATAAATAAATAAAATAAAAATTGTTATTTTTTATCCGATTTTAGATTCACTAAGGTCGCGTACACCAAAAATATCCTTATTATGCAGTTGTTGTTATTGTTGCTTTATTTTGGCTGATGATATATCGTGGCCAATAACCCCGTGTACTAGCCTGATAACTTGCAACATAATAGTGTCACAATGTGAGCACATTTGCTTATATCTAGGAATGGTAGGGATTTAGCTGTGGCCTTAGCCTATATGTTGTTATTATTATTATTACTAATGGCCATATTGGTGGCGAAGGTAGTGCTCCTGGCCCTCTCTTACACTCGTCCATACACCAGGTAAATCAGCTATCCTTAATAATATTGTTTTATGCAGTCCAACTAGCGTTGTTATCAGGAAAGTCAAATTTCTCTGCTCGCATCCTGTACTGTGACTACCGACAAAAATAATAGTGTGCAGTATCGCTTGAGGGATATGCTTGCAGTACATTAGTACCATACGGGATGCAAGCAGAGAAATATCGACCTTCCTGATAACAATGCTAGTTGGGCTGCATACAACAATATTATTAGGGGCAGCTGATTCACCTGGTATATGGCCAAATGTAAGAGAGGACCAAGAGCACTACCTTCGCCACCAATAAGGCCATTAATTATAATAATAATGAAATGAAAATCCACAACCTGCTTCCATTCGACCGACCGGGTCAGGGAATGGAATGAATGAAGCCCCCAGCTAGCGGCGAGAATATGATCTGTGCCGGCACTCCCCTGAGGCAATGATTAAATGAATGACAGATGAAATGAAATGACAGTGGAGAGTGTTGCTGGAATGAAATTTATGGCAGGGAAATCCGGAGTACCCTGAGAAAAACCTGTCTGCCTGCACTTTGTCCAGCGCAAATCTCACATGGATTGACCGGGATTTAAACCACGGACCCAGCGGTGAGAGGCCGGTGTGCTGCCGCCTAAGCCACGGAGGCTCGCAATTATAATAATAATAATAATTATTATTATAATAACAACATATAAGCCCACAGCTAAATCCCTACCATTCTTAGATATAAGCAATTGTGCTCACATTGCGATACTACTATGTTACAAGTAATCAGGCTAGTACACGGGGTTAATGGCCACGATATTTTATCACCCAAAATAAAGTAACAATAACAAAAACTGCGTAATAAGGATATTTTTGATGTACGCGAACTTAGTGAATCTACAATCGGATAATAAATATCAATGAAAGAGTCACTAATTCACATGAAGGCTTTAGTTCAAAAGAATTAATGATGAAAGAAGGATGAAAAAAATCTGAAAAAGTTCTTAATCATAGTTAAATGATCTGTATTTAATTCTAGCCACTGTTCTTCTTCTTCTTCTTGTTTTTGAGCGTTTGTCCCACGTGGCTGCGGGGTCCACTACATGGATCCGTTGTCTCCACTTTGCTCTGTTTGAGGCCGCATCAGGATGAAGATTCACGCTTTTGAGTTCTTTATGTAGCGTGTCAGACCAACGTTGCAGAGGTCATCCTTTTGGCCTTCGGCCGACGACTTCAAGTGTGTATCCTGCCTTGGCACTAGGCGCTATTCATTTTATTTAAAATGTAAAATAGCAACCACTGCTTTTTCATAAAACTGTACATGCATACACATTTCCAACAAGTGGCTATATTCGTTAAAGTACGTAAGAAATGCTGTTTTTGTTGCTGTGAATTTGAATCAAGAATTGGGACATCATTGGTCACCAGCCTCGTGTACTTGGGTGTGTGTTGAATTTGTTGATCTACGTTAATGTGGTGACTTTAGTATTGTGTAGGCTATAAATGTATTATTAGGTGCGGAGATGGGCTACTTGCCCTGAGCCTTCAAATAAGGTTCTATCCCGGTATTTGGCTGGAGGAGTTAGGAAAATAAGGGGAATAACCATCCTCAGGCTAGCCATTGTCGAAGTCGAGATTCGAAGCTCCGAACTCTGGACTTGCTCCTCGTTACTGTCGTGGTGAACGATATGACGCACACAGCTACGCTATGGGGTACATGTAAGAGAAGCGTTACGTACAATTTCATTATAAGAGAAGTACAAGTCACAGTACGGGATGCAAGCAGAGAAATATCGACTTCCTGATAACAACGCTAGTTGGGCTGGTATAATAAATGTGATGCATTAAGGAAACACAATACACACTTATTTTACACAAGTAAATTTACTATTAGAGCCGGCCCTGTGGTGTTGCGGTAGCGCGCCTGCCTCTCACCTGGAGGCCCCGGGTTTGATTTCCGGCTCCGTCAGGGATTTTAGAAACTGACGTGAGGGCTGGAACGGGGTGCACTCAGCCTCGTGAGGACAATTGAGTAGCTGTCTGACAGTGAGGTAGCGCCCTGATCACGAAAACCAAGTTTAACGGCCGAGGGGACCCGATACGCTGATCACGTGTCACCCCAATATCTGCAGGCCAATTGGCTGCGCAGCGGTCGCTTGGTAGGCCTAGGTTCTTAATGGGCTATAGTGCCAGGGGTTATTGTTTATTTTTTAAATTTACTATTCATTTATTATTTAATTTGTTTGAAACAAGGCGACCCTTAAGCAAGAGTGCGATATTCTGAGTGGTTTCCTTCGTCAGTGACAGAAGACTAATCGATCCTCAGCTAGTGTTCTTTTCTGACGAGGCGTGGTTCCACCTAAATGCTCTTTTGATCACTCACAATACTCGCTATTAGTGTTATGAGAATCCAAATCGCATTATTTAAATCCCTCACAACGACAGAAAAATTGGTGTTTGGTGTGCTGTTAGAGCAAGAAGGATAATCAGTCCGATCTTCTTCGAGCAAACAGTCAATGCCGAGAGGTACCGAGATAACATTTTACCCCGTTCTTACACCAGTTGACAGAATGAGGGAAAACACATGAATGGTTTCAACAAGATTCGACAACCGCTCATACAGCAGAGATCGCCATTAGTAAAATGAGTGATGTGTTTGAGGATAAGAGTAATTAGACTTAACAGTGTGCGATTTTTACTTGTGGGGTAACCTGAAGGACAAAATCTGCAAAACAAATCCTCACACACTGGAATAACTGATGACACGAAGTCAGAAACATTTCAGTAACCGAACTTAATCGTGATATTCGAAATGTGTTTTCTCGATACAATGCCTGTTAAGCTGCGGGAGGACACCATTTTCAGCATCTCATAAAAGGTAAGGTTTGAACATTATTAACAATGTATGAGAGATAAAGCTTGAAAAGTTAGTTTAAGAAGAGGAGTTATAGCAGCGGCGTGGTCGGCTGATGCACGGGTGACGGCCGAGTGGAAAATCCCCGCGCGACGGTGCTTAGGCTATATACAGTGTGGTCCACCCGCCCCTTATTATTTAGTTTCATGAAACCCAACTAACATCGCATTTCTCCCGATGGTCGATATTGCTCTGCGCTCTGACTGTGTGACAGCAATGTAATTGGGTCATGGGTCTAGCAAAGAAAAACCGACCTTAAACTTGTCCCCGCTAAATGCTATGGCCCATTCTACTAACATATGACTTACTGCTCCTTGTAATAACACATATACACGTAATACGATCGAATTAATAGCTTACGCCACGTGATCTGTAATAGTAGAAAGTTAAATCAACACCATAAACCGTGATTGAAGACTTTGAGATGGACTTAAACGTTTGAGGTGGGACGGCCACAGTAACTACTGCAAGTGCAGCGCGCGCTGTCTACCATGCATTGGTGGCTGATTCGGTTGAAGTTGGTCACTAGTCGTGGCCGAGTGCGGTACGTGTGTGCGCGCTGTGTGACCGCATTGGAAGAGTTTACGGTTCCTAATACCGGTGCTTCCTTAGTTCCACGTGTGTACTGACCTTCCGTGTGTCATTCGGACAATACTTTTTCAAGTAGTGTTCCAGATAGGACAACAAAACCAGAAACCCAGAAAACCCCGCTGAAAATCATGTCCGGATACCAGAGAAAAAACACCGTACGCTGCCAATGGGACAGGCAGAGTTCTCGCCCCTCACCAGGAGAAATTCACCGCTGGATTGGCGATACCCTCCGGTTGACTGTCGACCAAGTAGAAGCCATCCAGTTAAATGCGCACGAAAAAACCATGTACATCAAGGTAATCAGCATATCTATTTATCAGAAATTGTTAAATACTTTTGCAGATCCTATTAAATTTCAGTATGACTCAGGCGAAATGACAAATGTTAAGCTCTCCACAGCGGATTCCAATTTTAACACAGTGCGTATATTTAATGTCCCACTCGAAGTACCCCCTGAAATTTTCAAATCCGTCCTGTCGAAATATGGCACTGTGAGTGACGTCAGGAAAGAACAATGGTCTTCTGCTTATCAGTTCCCGGTGTATAATGGAATACGTGCCGTCACTATGGAAATCAAGCAAGATATCCCCTCCACTGAGACTTTTGGTGGCCATTCTGGATATATAACGTATAATGGACAGAAACAGACCTGTTTAATTTGCAATGCTACCACACATCTACGTATTAACTGCCCAAAGAAAATGATTCCCCTCGGTATAACTCCTACACAACAACGACGTGTCCAATACTCGGAAGTTGTGACGCAGCAAACGTCATATGAAAACATGCTTATTGATCAGTCAGCTGGGACAACACCAGAAGTGACCTCGGATACATCTGACGCAGAACTGGTACCTTGCCCTGACCAGAGCTGCGAGCCACAGAGTGCCCCTGTGCTATCGGCAACCTGTATCGCAGCCTTAGAACCAATTATGCCGTCACTACAGGCTGCCAAAGAAATTTTGTCTTCACTGCCCCCACCTTCTCTGGTACCTACCGACTCACTTAAGCAGGTCGATCGGGGATCCGAGAACGTATCTAAGAAGATTAAAACAAATGCCTCGATTGCCGTACCAGCCCAGAAGAATCAAACTGGCTCTACAAACGTTCCCGCAGCTGTGAAAAAGAAACAAAATCTTCATTCTACGTCATCTAGGGACCCACGAACGCTCTCAAACGCTGACAGCCGGCCTATGAATGGCAGTCATAAGGAACAATCTCAACCTAATTTGACATAGTGCACCAGGATAATTCTCACCTGTGTCTTCTTTCGAGTCCACCTTCCAGTATGTCTAGCACAGCTTTTATACTTCTCTTAATGGCGCAATTTCTCACTGTGGCCACTGTGAATATCAATGTAATAGAATGCCCTCTGAAATTTCAACTGTTGGAGAGATTCCTTCGAGATGCAGACATTGACATTGCCTTCATTCAAGAAGTTGCTATACCCTGTTTGCCCATATCTGCCTTCTACAAACAATACATCAATACCGGTACTACGAATAGAGGGACCGGATTCCTCATAAGACATGATATCCCACTCGAAGGTGTGCTATGTCATCCATCAGGACGCATAATATCTGGACACATAAACAATACGACCCCGATAAATGTATATGCCCCATCCGGGTCCAATAAACGTGTGGAACGGAAAATGTTCTTTCAACAGAGTATACTGCCTCATCTGCACGACGTTAAGGAAAAATTTATTCTTGCAGGGGATTTCAATTGTATTCAACGCCCAGAAGATTCCACTAGCTCATACCAAGGTGTCAACCCGGCTCTCAGGACCCTTCTTACCTCCCTACACCTCATTGATGCTGTGGATAGTTTAAGGGTGCCCCTGCCCCATTACACCTGTATAAGTCACAACTCCTCATCACGACTTGACCGCATCTACTTTTCACAGGAACTTATCCAGCCTAGACGATATGAAGTGATACCTGCCAGTTTCACTAACCATCATGCTGTCCTATGTACAATCTCTTAACCCCATCCCATATTTCACATAGGAAGAGGTTATTGGAAGCTGAATTGCTCGCTGTTACTGGAGGAGGAATGCCAAGATATATTCAGACAACACTGGACTCGATGGGTCCAACAAAAAATGCAAATTTCGCGACTGCACAGACTGGTGGAATATTTTAGTTAAACCAGGGATCCGCCGCGTCTTTAAGAACATATCTTACCAACGAGGTCGGGAAAGACGGGATACAGTTGAATTTTACTATCGAGTTCTTCGCCAGCTCCAGCAAAGATCTGATGCTGGGGAGCGTATATATGACCAGATCCGGGAAGTTAAAACCAAGCTCCTGTCTCTACAGCAACGAACGCTCGCTCATATAAACGTGGCTTTAAAAGATCGTACAGTGCTCCCGGACGAAAGTGCAAGTGTATACCATATCGCCAAAGGACAACGTGAGCGGCAACGTAAATATATCCACCGCCTCCGCACCAGTACTGGAAGTGTCGTCACCTCCCCTGACGCTATACGTCGTGAAATATCATTATTTTATCAACGGTTCTACGCTAAGGCTCCCATTGATCCACAGCAGGTGACCCTATTGCTGTCATCTTGCAGTACCCAACTATCTCCGGACAACAAAATTCTGCTCAGCGCGGATATTACGGATGAAGAGATTCACTCTGTGGTTAAACGACTCCCAAACAACCGCTCACCTGGCATTGATGGACTGCCATATGAAATGTATAAACACTTCTGGCCTCTCATTGGCAAATAATTTTGTCATGTCCTGCGTACCATTCTCCAACGTCGTGCTCTTTGTCAATCACATCACGAGGGTACCATAGTCCTCATACCAAAAACATCCTCTCCCATGGCAGTTGGTGACTTCCGACCAGTTACTCTGCTCTGCAGTGACTATAAAGTCCTTACCAAAGTACTTGCATGCCGATTGAAGACTGTTCTACCTGATATCATTGGTGATGAACAATGTTGCAGTATTCCTGGAAGAACTCTGTTAACAAACTTAGCGATACTACGGGACCTACACCTAAAAGCCGAAATGCTCCCCGCTGAGCCAATGAGTTTTCTCACCTTAGATCTTGATAAAGCTTTCGACCGCATCAGTCATGAATACTTGTACATGGTCTTGCAACACTTCGAATTTCCTGAAATCCTTATTGACTACATTCGTATGATAAATTGTAATGCTACGTCTAGAGTGCTCGTCGACGGTTTTCTTTCCCCTCTGATTCCAATACAACGATCAGTTAGGCAAGGATGTCCCCTTTCTATGCTACTTTTTGTCATTGGCCTTGAACCGTTCATTCGGACTACCCAGGTGAAGCTACAGGGTTACAAACTGTCCACACATGTTTTTGGAATGTGCGCCTATGCTGATGACGTATCAATATTGATCCGCAATAAAGAAGACATCTCCCACATCGATAGCGTCCTTCAGCTCTACCATATCCCCTCTGGAGCACAATCGAACCCCCAGAAAACTGTTTTGCTTCCGCTCAATACTAACTCAGTGATTACCCCACAGCCCTGGTTCCGGATAGTAAATGAGGTGAAAATTCTTGGCATTACCTGGAAGCAATCGCTTCTGGACACAGTGCAAGCAAACTGGACTAAGGTCATTGCCAAAGTTAGGGGAGTCCTGATCCAATTTGGTCAAAGAAACCTCAATATAGTGCAACGGGTCATGGTCCTCAACGTGTTTGCGCTCTCTAAAATATGGTATGTCGCACAACTTTTCCCACTTCCCAAAATGTTTGAGAGCCAATTGGTTTATATGGCAAGGATTTTTGTTCCGAGTACAACGGGAACAGTTGTATCTCCCATCCCGGCAAGGCGGGCTAGGGCTAACAGCTCTTGGCATGAAATGCCGTGCACTCCTCTGCAAGAACGACATCACCATTCTTTCCCAACATGACACTTTTACGAAAGCGCTATACAAAGATATTCGAAACACAGCCCGTGGTTGTGATAGAGCTTTGCCGAAGATATTTAGGGACCATCAACAGCACCTTCTGGAAACTGTTCGCCAAATGCCTTCAGGGACTGTTCCAACGACGAAAAGTATCTATAACATGTTGCGGCAAGTGGTACACTCCAAACCGCGAATAGAGGCCACCACCCTCTACGTCCATTGGCCCACTGTTTGGAAAAATTTTGGGGCTATGACCATTTCTTCTGCTGTACACTCCCAGGGTTTTATCTTCCTCAACGATCTCATCCCAACCGCTCTACGGCGATATACCATCCATCTTGAAGCTTACCCATGGTGTACTACATGTGGTCAAACTGATACGGCGATACACCGCTTCACATCATGCACGCGAGTTGCCTCCACCTGGCTGTGGTGTAAGGGAAAAGTATGTCAACTATTAAATGTGCCCACGGATGACCTTGATGACAGGAAGTTGGTTCGTTTGTCGGTGACCGCCTTCCCCCAAATTAAACAGACTGCCATTGTGTGGATAATGGGCCAATATGTACACTTCGTGATGGACAACGATCAACATTTCTCTTTCCTGGATCTCAGGTATCACCTGCAAAAAGAGCGTTGGAAGCTTAGTGAAAGTGGACAATTGTACGATAAATATGGACACTATCTGGATTTCTTGTGATGTATTAGTATGGTATTTATCATATCTGAAAATTCTGTAATTCTGTAAAGAGCTAATAAAAAAAATCGGTTAAAGCACGACCGTAGACGGCGGGCGAGAACGGGTAAAATAGTGCATCGAAGCTAATGGTAGGCATACTTTTTTGAATGAAAGTCCACGCTCCATTTTAGTGGAGATGTAATTACATTGCCACATTCATTCCCTCAAGATGTATTATTGTGAAGAATACGTTGAATTTTATTAAGAGAATACAATCGAATTGGTAGGTTATGCCACGTGACTTGCAATGGAAGAAAATTAAAAAAACTGTCACGGATATTAACAAAGGCTAACGTATCGATGTGTCGCTCTGGAGGTCCGGGTACGATTCCTAGCTCTGCCAATAAATTTAATACTGGCCTGAGGGTTGAAATTGGGTACACTCAGCCTCGTGAAGCAAATCTGAGAAGAAGTGGTGCGATTCCTACCTCAGCCACCCTGGAAGTGGTTTTCCGTGGTTTCCCACTTCTACTCCGGCCAAATTCCGGGACGGTTTCTATCTTAAGGCCACGGCCGCCTCCTTCCCAATCCTTAATTGCAAATACACACATTATTACAAGCCCGCAATAACTCAGGTTATCAGACAAATTCTACACACACACACACCCAATACACGGGGCTAATTGACCGCGATGTTCTAGCCCCTCAAAGGAAACAACAACATATCGAAGGAGATTCTGATCGCCAGTGCTCGCATCGAATTTTGTTATTGAATGTTAACAGTCTTTAGGCCCGTATCACACGACAATCGCTGGCAAGGAAGCCTTATTAACGCAAAGCGGTAGCAAAACTTGCTTTACGTAAATTTGAAAACATGCCTATCAATATTTAAGATCTAACTGTAATAATTGAATATTTTACCATATGCGTTAATAAGAAGCGCAGCAAAGAGCACTAGAGTATGGTGGGATAGTGTGCGAGTGGTATTGCGCCCGCTCGCTGTTATGAAGATCCCGGGTTCAAGACTATACTTTTTTCTTCTTCTTCTTCTTCTTCTTCTTCTTAGTCGTTTACCCTCCAGGTTGGTGGAACCCACGGACTCAGCGAGGGAACTCACCACTACCGCCTGTACGGGCAGTGTTCTAGAGCTGGGAACATCTAATCGGAGTGGATACAACTGGTGAGGTGTGATTGGCACCTCGCCCAGGCGGCCTCACCTGCAAAGCGAACAGGGGCCTCGTGAGGGAAGGTAATGGATGGGCAGGATGGATAGACAAGGAAGAGGGAAGGAGGCGGCCGTGGCTTTGAAGAAGGTACCATCCCGGCATTTGCCCGAAGACGAAGTGGGAAACCACGGAAAACCACTTCGAGGATGGCTGAGGTGGGAATCGAACCCCCTCTACTCATTTGGACCACCCGAGGCTGAGTAGACCCCGTTCCAGTCCTCATACCACTTTTCAAATTTCGTGGCAGAGCCGGGAATCGAACCCAGGCCCTCCGGAGTGGCAGCTAACCACGCTAACCGCTACGCTACGGAGGCGACTCTATTTTCCCTAAATACTGTTCAAAACCATGGATGGATACTATTCGTGATTGTCCTGGGTTCGATTCCTGGCTCTGCCACGAAATTGGAAATGTGCGTATTGGGCGAAGTGCTGATCACACCTCCCCAGTTGTATCCAATCCTACCAAGTGTTCCCAGTCCTAGGACACAGCCTGGAAAGGCGGTAGTGGTGAGTTCCATCGCTGAGTCCGTGGGAACCACCAACCTGGAGGGTAAAATTGACTAAAAAAAGTTATCCCAGAATAATAATAATAATAATTATAATAATATGACACGTTCTGTATTTACTGCCTTGAAGCGTGGCTCAGCGGCAACGTTCTCGCTTGCTGTGCCCAAGGTTGCAGGTTCGTATCTTAGCGCAGTCAGCTGGCATTTGAGGGTGTGCAAATGCGAGGGAGCCGTGTCAGTAGATTTACTGTACTTCTCGCACAGACGCTGTTGAAGGAAATTATAGTTTTGGTCTGATGTATTTATTCGTGAGCCTACCCACATAACAAATCTATTTGTTATTTGTTATGTGGGTCGTCTGTGCGAAAAGCGCTTGCTATACACATACAGTAATAGTTAGTTAGTTAGTGAGGTTTTAAGGGGCGTAACTACGAGGTCATCTGCCCCAATCATACAGTAAATACAGATAATTATAATGTTAATGGTATTACGTCCCTTTTAACTACTCTGGCTTTTAGATATGCCGTGGTGCCGGAATTTTGCTCCGAAGGGGATCTTTAACGTGCCAGGATACTTTGCATTCGTTCTACAGGTCATTATGTCGTCGTTCAATCTGGCTACGCACCACCGGATGAGTACGGTCCTTATCAAGACCAAATCAAAAATCAATTGTTGGAACAGATAGATATGCGTCCATAATACTGTGCCCGTTTAGACCGGAGTCCGCACGACCACATATGCATTTTACCAAGAATCAGTCATCACGAGAGTCAAAATATCCCGGGGCGCCAGATGGGTTAAAGCTAATCGCAAAAACGACATCAAATGAAAAAAATGCTTTACTGATTTTTGGCTCAATGCAACAATAAGGATAGAAGGAGATTCAACTGGGCATAACACATCATGTAAAATTATCTCATTTTATTCTGAATTTAAAATTGACTGCAAAAATAAAATGCTCAAAGCAGCATCATTCACGTGTAGCGACCCACATTACTATTTACACAAAGTACAGAAATTTTCCAACACATTGGACAATTATCTTTGGAAACACAAGTCTGATTATCAGTCCTGTAGACTGTGTTCCAAAATTATCTCCATTATTTATGATTAAATCCAGTTCAAATTTAATTGTCTTTACTGGAAATACTGTAGTTCACTGGTTGAATTTTTACATAATATTAACACTCGTAGAATAATTGTTCATAGAATTTTTAACTTTCACTTATTTTTCCAGTTTCAAAAAAAATATTGTCATAGAATATTATTATCTGTGAATCAACACAAATTATGTACACATATTAATAACAACATCTGAAAAGTATTTGACCATTGAGCATAGCATCGAAGAACTGTGCGAAGCACAACAAAATTAATTGTTCTTCTGACATTAAACGTTTCGAGAAGTGACTCGATTATGAACTTCAAGTTCCTAACAAAATATATGATTTCTGAATCATCAACTTGATCAATAAATGGTTGGACCATCCAACTATTCGATTTTCCACTTGGAATCATTATTAAGAAAAATATTTATATTTGTGGCCATTTTAGTAACTTTCACAACTTTCAATTCTTCGACAGAATGCGGAAATAAGAATTGTAGCTTCATAATAAATTCATTTAGTTCATGGCACTAGGATTGAAAACATCCTTCAAATTATTCGTGGTTATAGAATTATTTTTCATTGGCAGTGGCCCATTCTATTATTTTTATAAGAATACAATATTCTAACAACAACGGCAAAGGTCTTCCTCTGAAGAAGAATAAAATACTATCATGACAAATCTGGGTTCTAGCAAAATCAAAGTCTTAATGGAATCCGTAAACAAGGTTGAAATAAGAACTGATGGTTTTTTATGAAATAACGTTTGGGTCATTCATACGACGCAATGTGTAGTTCCAATACTCCTTCTTTAACACTGAGTCATCGAACCTGCTATTTGATTGATGCTCAAATAAAAAAAACCTCATTCCTGCGACTTAAACATGCGCACCTGGGAATGGCATTTCAACTACTCCACACACATAAATTTTCTTCCCAAAATTTATACAATAAATCAAGCCTCTGCTTGTTATCAACACTGGAAGATTAATAAACTTACTAGTTTATTTTATTTTACCATTCAGTTCAACACGTGAAGTTACCACACTTATGATAATCTCTTTATTTCACTTTCGAATGTGTATTTACGTCATGATTTTATATAAATACAAAAATATCCCAATTGATACAAATATCATTTGCTTCTCGTTTCATGCCTCTCCGTGTTATCTGAAAAATATACTTTACTCATTGAAAATATTAACTGTTCAACCAGAACTGTAATGTTGGTTGAATGCGGGCTTGCGCTAACCACTCTCCTTCGGAAAATCACCTGTTCCAAACTAGAAATGATTAAACTACTTCATAAGCTCTCTCTCAATAAATGTGATTATTAGAAAATATAAGATCCAAGAATTATTTAGAAAAGTTATGAAAATCATTATTATTATTATTATTAGTGGATTATTATTATTATTATTAGTTATATTATTTTAAATATATTTAATTATTGTTTCATTATGTGAGAATCCACATGTTCGATTCTTCGAATATGGATAAAATATCCATCTCTCAACAAAAATAATTATTAACTTTTACAGTTACATCGGCTGATTACCGTGATTATCAAAAAATATGAAACATTCAAATAAATGCTCGTTCTGCTCGGTCATCAATCCTAAACTGTTCTGAGTGCTGAAATTACTCAGAATAACTCATTGCAAGATTTAAATACGAAGAAAAAAAAACAAATGTGTTGGTCATCTGCAGAAAATGAGTTTGTTCCAATTAGCTAGGCATAATATAAAGTCAAAAGTGGCTTACATTTCTCGTTGGTCTTGAAGCGTAGTGAACCTGGTCTGTACCAGATTTATCCAGATACATGCCCTATCGGATACGAACGTCTAATCCTTGTATCGGCCGCCATTATATACCCACAATCTGTCTAACACGACATAGTGGCAATATTTCTTGAAGTTTGAAGTAACTGCTGATCCATTTTAATATTGACTTCTCTTAAGTCCATAGCATTTCGCTTAAATGGGGTCAGATCTAAGTGATCTATTCTCAAATATGTCAGTTGTAACATAACTCACGGTAATCTTTTCAGTACAAGAAAACACCGACAGTCTAAACCAATCAACGGCTGTTCTGAAGATCGTTCCCTGGGCATGGCTTATCACCATCTATCATGCGCGAAGCAACTTATAGTTTCCCTTCGTCGGCTAATAAACAACACCGTGATAGACTGGCCTTCAATATACTGATAGATCGAAGTGGTTATCAAGTTACAATTTATGAAACTGACTAATTGGACTAAAATATCCAAGTATTAAATTATTATTACTGGACTGTGACAAAGTACTTTCTAGACAAAGTCTAGCATATGTCCATATAGAAATAAAATATTTCACCAGTGTCCGTAGAAAAATAACAATCACCTTAGTGATTCTCTCTGCCGGAAACTTACTATGTTCCACATGTATCGCAGCACTTTTGTGACTATCACAATTTAAAGATATCTTCTGCGTAGATCCGGCAACCATGTACCTTGGCTCAACGTGGCAGCACCTTGTCATGCAAGAGCTTGGTTCGAAGTGAGCTGATGTTGCTTGGGCCGGCCGGCTTTTATTCAAAACGGTCAGGTCCACGCTGCATCACGCTGAAATCTAGAAATCCTCATATCTCCGGTATCCGTGGTCCGATTTACTTGATACTAAGTTCATTCTCTTTCATTTGGCCGTGCCCGTAATCTGATCCAAGTCTCAAGTCTCTACTCCATGGCTAACTATTTAATCAACAAATAGTCTCGACCTCTGCTAATACTCGCTACGTCGCTTGACATGCTCTTGGCTGCATAAAGTTTCCATTCCCTTCTGGAAGTAATGGAGCGCGATATTCAAATATCTCAACTTTCAAAAGCGGCTGTAGCCTTTCCCTTGATATCTAGGTGTCTGAATCTTGGAATACCCATTCCTAGAGTTGGGCACATCCACCCGACACCTAGCAAAAAATAAAAATTGAAAAATTTTTATTTTTCCTATCTACACATTAAATCATCTCGTTCTTGAATAGTAAATCTTCAAATTCGCTGCATTATAAGTTCCCACGATGTTACCAGTTCGTGTATTGGCGATTTCATAGCTTCCACTGTTGTTTACTTCCACAAAATCATCGTCATCATTTGGATCCATGTCTCCCTGTAGAAAACGAAAAATGTTTCTAAAACGTCGGTCTCTCCTCTGGGATAAATGCAACAATCTTAACCTTCTCAAGGTATCCTCATCCTCCTGCGTCAGGTTAACTTGAAAAACCTTAGATGTAGACTCCACTGCTCTACTCAATAAATCAGCTCCAACGTTCAACTTTCCAGGAGTGTGTTCAATAACTAGGTTGAATTGTTGAATAAAAAGTGACCATCTAGTTATCCTATCACTGGCAAAGTTTGTTCTCAAGATAAACTCCAATGCATGGTGATCAGTCCTCACAATTACTGAATGTCCAATTAACATTTTCTTCCACGACTCCAACGTGAAGATAACAGCAAGTGCTTCTAACTCTGTGGTGTAATAATTCCTTTCTGATGGACGAAGTTTCCTGCTTATGAACGCCAGGTAACGTCTCTTGTGATCTTCATCTTCTTGAAGAAGAATAGCTCGAATCCCTACGGTGGATGCATCAGATTCTATGATGAAATTCTTGGTAAAGTCAGGATACTCTAATTTCACGCTGTTTACCAATAACCTCTTGGCATCTTGAAATGATTGTTCACAATCTTCATTCCATTTCCATTTGTTTCCTTTTTTTAATAATTCCTGCAATGGAGCAACCGTCTTGGTGAAGCTCGGACAATCTGCAAAGAATTGGCATGTCCCGAGAAAACTGCGGACATTCTTCACTCTAGTAGGTCTAGGGAAATTCGCAATCACCTGTATCTTTGTCTCGTTGGGACGGTATCCT
Organism: Meconema thalassinum; assembly: GCA_946902985.2. Taxonomy (NCBI): domain Eukaryota; kingdom Metazoa; phylum Arthropoda; class Insecta; order Orthoptera; family Tettigoniidae; genus Meconema; species Meconema thalassinum. Next base: position 1,170,220,754 of record OX336389.2, read on the forward strand.
TCACCATCCAAAATGTGGCCCAAAAATTTTATTTCCTTCCGAAAGAACTGACATTTTCGAAGGTTTACTTTAAAGTTCGCTTTTCTCAAATCTGCGAATAACATCTGAAGATGTAATAAATGTTCCTCCTTAGTCTCAGATGCAATTAGGATATCATCTATGTAACGAATTGCTATCTCTTTTACTTCAGGACTCAAGTTTTGTTCCAGTGCTCTGATCAAAACAGATCCAGATGTTTTGACCCCAAATGGTAGATGGCGGAATACATATGTCTGCTGGTCAAACATAAATCCTGTAAACTTTTTGGAATCTTCACTAAGCCTAATGTGGTGGTAGGACGAAGTGAGATCAATGTTAGAGAACCAGACCTTGCCTTGGAATTTCCTTAACAGTTCCCTAATGATTGGTGGTCTGTCATACTCTGGCAGTAATCTTGAATTCAAATTTCGCGCGTCTTAACATAGTCTCAGACTTCCATCTTGCTTAGACACTACTGCTAATGGATTGACATAAGATGTAGTGTACTTTTCAATCACATTGTTGCTTTCCAACTCTTTGATAAGCACTTTTACCCTTTCTCGATGCTTTTCCGCTACCGGATACAATTTAGCATGGAAAGGTGCATCATCATTTACACGAATACGATATTCAAAATCTTTAATTTCACCAGGTTTAATATAAAAAATATCGTGATACTCTTCCAAAATTTTTCCTAGCTCTGGGGACTCCTTCTCAGTGTAGACTTCTCTTCCTTCAGCTTCATGAAAAATCAGAGACCATTGAGCATCTCCCTCGATGTCTTCCTCTTCTTTTCCCTCGAAGTTTATCTCTTCGGTATTCTTGAATCTGATCGTCTCTGTCTTCATGTCTATCAATGCTTGATATTTCTGAATGAAATCCGCTCCCAATATCATGTCAAAAGCCATGTCCTTCATTACTACAAACACATGTCGGAAATCATGTCCTCCAATAGTAACACATAAGTATAATTGTGTTTTACACGGAGATATTTTGTTGGGTATTATTCCTTGGATTTTAATTCCTGATACTGGAATCTCCTCTAAATTCTCTTTGAGCTTCCACAGAATATAAAGCTTCTCGCTCACAAGACAAAGCATAGCCCCAGTATCAATTAAAGTATCGACAGGCATACCGAATACTTCGCATGATATGATTGGCATTTTAATTCTTGTACCCATTTCTTTCCGTTCGTCATTATGTTGAATTAAGTCATCATCCTCTGCTTGCCATTTAATAATTCTGGAAGTGAAAGTGTTTAAAATTCTATCTTCTACTGTGAATTCGAAGTTTTTTTTTCGTTTCCATTCCCCCGGGATTGTTGTGTTCCCGATGGACCTGGTTCATTGGGCTTCTGTTCCAAGAACTGCAAGTTTTCTTGGTGTCTTTCTTCCAAGTTCTTCTTCGTCTCCTTATTGAACTCTTCATTGGACTGACGAGTATTTACATTCCCTCTGTTATTGTAGTTATTGTTTCTACCATAGTACCTTCTTTCCTGGTACCTTCCTTGATTATCCCTTGACCTTCTCCATCGAGTATTATATCGATATCCACCATCCGGTCTCGCATAAGGCTTGTAACTGTATCTGTTATTGTACTGATTCCATCCTCTTTTATCGGGCTCTTCCCTCGGCGTTTTCTCTTCTCGCCCCTCTCGAATCTCTCGAGGTGTTTGGAATAACTGTCGGCCATAACAGCGTACACAGCGTTGTTATTCTTTCCTCCCTTCTGATGGAAGAATTGAGCGTTCGTGTGATCAAGTTTCTGCAATACCTCGTCAAATTGCTCCATATTATAAATGTCAGCAGCGATCAAAGTTCTTTGGACGTCTGCTGGAAACTGACGTATTAATGCTGTAATTAATTCATTATCTGGCATCGGCGGATCTAAATGTTGTAGTTTAGAAAGCTGTCCAGAAAAGTACGTAGAGTATCGAGTAGGTTGTGACGTCGAGAATCTCTTTGAATATAATTCTGCTCTGACTTGCTGTTGGGTTTCCGGGGACCAAAACTTTTTTAATAACCCACGGGAAAACTCCTCAAAATTGGTGAGAGTGGACCTAAAAGCTCTAAACCAAAGAAGTGCAGGACCTTCCAAAAATTTCCCTATCACTCGGATCTGTCTTTCCTTAGGGATTTTGGAATGTTTTCGGTAATCACCTGCTTCTCTCAAGAATTCTACGGGTGTCACAGAATCTAGCCCTGAAAATTTAGAAGGCGTATCCTCTACATTCTTGAATACAGTTATGGGGTTGGATTGAAATACTGTCCTGACCTCATCCTGTCTTTGACTATCAGTTTCTCTAGCTGCTCCTAGGTTTATCTGTATCTGTTCTTCTCCCCTTACACTTGGCATTTCCAACAGATGGCCAGACTGTTTCTCGTCCTTGATTTGGGTTTTCATAGCCTCAATTTCCTTATGGTTTTCTTCTGCCATTTTTTTAATTGCTTCGGTTTCCTTACAGTTCTCCTTGACATCAGTGGATATCTGGTTCATAACAGCCTCGTGACTTTTCAACGACCCTGTCATATCTGATATGTCCTTCTGAGTTGCTTGAATATCTTTGGAAATTACTTGAATATGGGATGACAAAGATTCCCTAATTTCCTTGACTCCCTCTTGGTTCTCCAGCTTGAGTGTGTCTTTAATTTCATCGATAACTGTGGTTTTAATTTCAGTTTGTAATTCATTTATCACACCTTCTCTTATTTCTCCCATTACGAGTTCTTTGTATTGTTCTGTCAAACGTTGAACAACTAGAATTGCCATCTCATTGCTCTCTTTCTTCACTCTGACTTCTAGGTTGATCATGTCTTCACCAACTTTCCTAAGACCATGTTCTATCCTATCAGCTAAGCTTTGGGATCTTAGATCGGCATCGCGAAATTTATCGTCCAATAAACTTGCGTTAGTGGCTAATGAAGTTTCGAGCTCATGTGATTTTTCGCATAATTTAGTCATTTTACTCTCAAGTGACATTTTCAAAATTTCGGAATTCTCTTTAAATTTATTTTCCATAGAATTAAATTTACTATTTAAATTTTCTTTCAAGTTATTTTTAAAAGAATCAGAACTTTCTTTAAGTTTATCTTCTAAAGAATCAGAATTTTCTTTAAGTTTATCATTTAAACTTTCTTTAAGTTTATCAGAATTTTCTTTAAGTTTCTTTTCCAAAGCCTCTGTATTTTCTTTCATAATGGCTGCTACACGCTGTCCAGCTTCTTTGGAACTCTCTTCCAAACTCCTCATCATCCTCATCATCTCTTCCATAATTTTCAATTATTATTCAAAACTTAGGGGTATACATGTCGGCAGACACAAGCTTATAACTAGAGCAAGAAATATGAATAGCTAATTGGAACACTCTAATAAAATGAGATTTGTCCTAATGTCGACGTGATGGAAAACCAAAATTCTCTACTTTTACGAATTACATTTACCACAATATCACAAGAAAAATATGCAAGTTCTCAAATATCCTCCACCTGGATTCTAGTAATGCGTATGTCCAGTCTTCGAACGTTTACTACTGAATTTACTTGACGCCCTAATGGTTAAGCCATTATCAAAAATAACCAAACCCATTCTAATCATTAACCAAGTTAAATTTTTAATTTTCCCCACTAATTGGGTTTCCTACTAATTTATTCATCCAAACCAGACATCTCTCAACTCCCAAAATATCTATATAATAATTATCATAATTTAAATCGGCATGCGATTGACCGTGTCTAACTCGAGCCCCACGTTCGAAGCCATTTCTCTCTCTATCTTATTTTATGTGCCCGTTTAGACCGGAGTCCGCACGACCACATATGCATTTTACCAAGAATCAGTCAACACGAGAGTCAAAATATCCCGGGGCGCCAGATGGGTTAAAGCTAATCGCAAAAACGACATCAAATGAAAAAAATGCTTTACTGATTTTTGGCTCAATGCAACAATAAGGATAGAAGGAGATTCAACTGGGCATAACACATCATGTAAAATTATCTCATTTTATTCTGAATTTAAAATTGACTGCAAAAATAAAATGCTCAAAGCAGCATCATTCACGTGTGGCGACCCACATTACTATTTACACAATGTACAGAAATTTTCCAACACATTGGACAATTATCTTTGGAAACACAAGTCTGATTATCAGTCCTGTAGACTGTGTTCCAAAATTATCTCCATTATTTATGATTAAATCCAGTTCAAATTTAATAGTCTTTACTGGAAATACTGTAGTTCACTGGTTGAATTTTTACATAATATTAACACTCGTAGAATAATTGTTCATAGAATTTTTAACTTTCACTTATTTTTCCAGTTTAAAAAAAAATATTGTCAAAGAATATTATTATCTCTGAATCAACACAAATTATGTACACATATTAATAACAACATCTGAAAAGTATTTGACCATTGAGCATAGCATCGAAGAACTGTGCGAAGCACAACAAAATTAATTGTTCTTCTGACATTAAACGTTTCGAGAAGTGACTCGATTATGAACTTCAAGTTCCTAACAAAATATATGATTTCTGAATCATCAACTTGATCAATAAATGGTTGGACCATCCAACTATTAGATTTTCCACTTGGAATCATTATTAAGAAAAATATTTATATTTGTGGCCATTTTAGTAACTTTCACAACTTGCAATTCTTCGACAGAATGCGGAAATAAGAATTGTAGCTTCATAATAAATTCATTTAGTTCATGGCACTAGGATTGAAAACATCCTTCAAATTATTCGTGGTTATAGAATTATTTTTCATTGGCAGTGGCCCATTCTATTATTTTTATAAGAATACAATATTCTAACAACAACGGCAAAGGTCTTCCTCTGAAGAAGAATAAAATACTATCATGACAAATCCGGGTTCTAGCAAAATCAAAGTCTTAATGGAATCCGTAAACAAGGTTGAAATAAGAACTGATGGTTTTTTAAGAAATAACCTTTGGGTCATTCATACGACGCAATGTGTAGTTCCAATACTCCTTCTTTAACACTGAGTCATCGAACCTGCTATTTGATTGATGCTCAAATAAAAACCTCCTCATTCCTGCGACTTAAACATGCGCACCTGGGAATGGCATTTCAACTGCTCCACACACATAAATTTTCTTCCCAAAATTCATACAATAAATCAAGCCTCTGCTTGTTATCAACACTGGAAGATTAATAAACTTACTAGTTTATTTTATTTTACCATTCAGTTCAACCCGTGAAGTTACCACACTTATGATAATCTCTTTATTTCACTTTCGAATGTGTATTTACGTCATGATTTTATATAAATACAAAAATATCCTAATTGATACAAATATCATTTGCTTCCCGTTTCATGCCTCTCCGTGTATCTGAAAAATATACTTTACTCATTGCAAATATTAACTGTTCAACCAGAACTGTAATGTTGGTTGAATGCGGGCTTGCGCTAACCACTCTCCTTCGGAAAATCACCTGTTCCAAACTAGAAATGATTAAACTACTTCATAAGCTCTCTCTCAATAAATGTGATTATTAGAAAATATAAGATCCAAGAATTATTTAGAAAAGTTATGAAAATCATTATTATTATTATTAGTGGATTATTATTATTATTATTATTATTAGTTATATTATTTTAAATATATTTAATTATTGTTTCATTATGTGAGAATCCACATGTTCAATTCTTCGAATATGGATAAAATATCCATCTCTCAACAAAAATAATTATTAACTTTTACAGTTACATCGGCTGATTACCGTGATTATCAAAAAATATGAAACATTCAAATAAATGCTCGTTCTGCTCGGTCATCGATCCTAAACTGTTCTGAGTGCTGAAAATACTCAGAATAACTCATTGCAAGATTTAAATACGAAGAAAAAAAAAACAAATGTGTTGGTCATCTGCAGAAAATGAGTTTGTTCCAATTAGCTAGGCATAATATAAAGTCAAAACTGGCTTACATTTCTCGTTAGTCTTGAAGCGTAGTGAACCTAGTCTGTACCAGATTTATCCAGATACATGCCCTATCGGACACGAACGTCTAATCCTTGTATCGGCCGCCATTATATACCCACAATCTGTCTAACACGACATAGTGGCAATATTTCTTGAAGTTTGAAGTAACTGCTGATCCATTTTAATATTGACTTCTCTTAAGTCCATAGCATTTCGCTTAAATGGGGTCAGATCTAAGTGATCTATTCTCAAATATGTCAGTTGTAACATAACTCACGGTAATCTTTTCAGTACAAGAAAACACTGACAGTCTAAACCAATCAACGGCTGTTCTGAAGATCGTTCCCTGGGCATGGCTTATCACCATCTATCATGCGCGAAGCAACTTATAGTTTCCCTTCGTCGGCTAATGAACAACACCGTGATAGACTGGCCTTCAATATACTGATAGATCGAAGTGGTTATCAAGTTACAATTTATGAAACTGACTAATTGGACTAAAATATCCAAGTATTAAATTATCATTACTGGACTGTGACAAAGTACTTTCTAGACAAAGTCTAGCATATGTCCATATAGAAATAAAATATTTCACCAGTGTCCGTAGAAAAATAACAATCACCTTAGTGATTCTCTCTGCCGGAAACTTACTATGTTCCACATGTATCGCAGCACTTTTGTGACTATCACAATTTAAAGATATCTTCTGCGTAGATCCGGAAACCATGTGCCTTGGCTCAACGTGGCAGGACCTCGTCATGCAAGAGCTTGGTTCGAAGTGAGCTGATGTTGCTTGGGCCGGCCGGCTTTTATTCAAAACGTTCAGGTCCACGCTGCATCACGCTGAAATCTAGAAATCCTCATATCTCCGGTATCCCTGGTCCGATTTACTTGATACTAAGTTCATTCTCTTTCATTTGGCCAGTGCCAGTAATCTGATCCAAGTCTCAAGTCTCTACTCCATGGCTAACTATTTAATCAACAAATAGTCTCGACCTCTGCTACTACTCGCTACGTCACTTGACATGCTCTTGGCTGCATAAAGTTTCCATTCCCTTCTGGAAGTAATGGAGCGCGATATTCAAATATCTCAACTTTCAAAAGCGGCTGTAGCCTTTCCCTTGATATCTAGGTGTCTGAATCTTGGAATACCCATTACTAGAGTTGGGCACAATACATCCACAACAAACGACATTAAACAAAGAAGAAATGTACTACTGTAGTTCGAGGTTCGAACCTACTACAATGCGACTTCGTTGACGCTACTCAAGCAATTCTTGATTTAGCCGCCCCATCTACCGAGAAGCATGGTGTATTACTGGCATGTATTGAATCTATTCGTCGACACTTCCTGTCCAAACGTAAGAAGGTGTTATTCGGAGCTGTGATCGTTTTAATCATGCATTATATTTGAGGTCATTGAAATAACACTGCCACTATCGATTTCTACTATATTGGCGAGCATGTATTCAACGGTAAAGTAGTACTACGGTCATAAAAGAGCAGGTACGAATGATTTTAGGAAGACTATGATATACGCGTTAGTTGGGTTGCCTTCCTCCAAAAAAATAAGGGGCTGGCGGACCACTCTGTATATAAATATATCTTTGTATTTCGCGGCGTGGTCGGCCGATGCACGGGTGACGGCCGAGTGGAAAATATATTATATATAAATATAACTTTGTAACTTTAAGGAGGTGGCTATGAGTCATAATCGTTGTGATTGTCGTATGACTGGTGCTAGTGAGGTTTATTTTGTAATACCCTCAGTCTACTCAGCTATGTGTCAATTACTCAACCGCATCCTTAGTAACTTATTTTAGTGTTTTATTAGATTACCCGCCCGTCACCATGAATTTGATAGAGCACTGGCCCTGAGCATTTTATATAACATAATAAGTTATGTATCTGCAAATTTTTGTCATTGTAGCTCGAATAGGTAGTGGGTTATCGATTCTAATGCCTATTATTTGAAGGTAGTGTCTACGCGCTCTATACTGTGTCATAGTCATATGACGATCACTAACGAGGTCAGTTATTTGATACTCCTCCTTTACCCTGTTAAGAGTTAGTTGCGCAAACACTCTGAGTTATTGCTTTCAGTATTTCAATAGTACGCCCACCCGCCATCTTGATAGTATGCAGTCGCATCTATTGCCTTGGGCAATCAACGTCATAGGATTATACCCTACTGCCAATAATCGTTACTCTACCTCTAAAATGTTTAGTTATTTGTTTCTAAATTCCATCATTTCAATATGGCAGGTGTGCGTAGTACAGTAGACTATTCAATTTGATAGGAGTTATCACTTGGACAGCGTAGGTTAGTTAAATGACACCTACCTTCCTTTCCCTTATTCCTTTATGAACATGGGTCATGGAAATGAAAATCCACAGCCTGCTTCCAGTCTCCAACCGGGTCAGGAATGGAATGAATGAAGCCCCCATCTAGCGGCGAGGATATGAACTGTGCCGGCTGCCGAGGCCTGACGCACTCCTCTGGGACAATGATTAAATGAATGACAGATGAAATGAAATGATAGTGGAGAGTGTTGCTGGAATGAAATGTTGACAGGGAAAACCGGAGTACCTGTCTGCCTCCGTTTTGTCCAGCACAGATCTCACATGGAGTGACCGGGATTTGAACCACGGACCCAGCGGTGAGAGGCCGGCGTGCTGCCGCCTAAGCCACGGAGGCTTTTATGGGTCATGGATAAAAAAAAAGTTAAAATTATTTGCACCCTCACCATCTTGAAATCGTACGTTTGATGACCTTTCACATTTGGCCACTGACGCTTCCCATAAAATAGTTTGTATTTCCGAAGGTTATTAGTGGTCTGTGGGTTAGCTGAGATGGTATTTGAGATAGCCGTTGAAAACTCGGGTGACCGCCATTTTCTCTTTTTTAAGATGGCGTTGATGTAAAATATGGGACTGATGTGTTATCCACTAGTGCTACCTCTGATGGAAAGTTTATTAAAATTGGCTTCGTCATTTGAGAATTGATAGGAGGGGGCAGACACAGGCTATATAGTCACAGTTAGACGGATGAACACTTTAATTTTTTGCAAAATTCGAAAGAAGGCTAAAAATATGCTTAAACCACCTTGAATAATAGTAGGTTTACAAACGCTGTTGATTGAAGCACATACACTTAGCAAAAAGCCCACATATAGTAGCCTACTGCATATTGAATGTTTATGAGCTCTTCCCTCTGTGCCAGTCAGGGGTTCCCTGACTATGGAATGGGGACAATCATTATGAAATAATTTCACAAAATTATGAATATTTGATGCCCGTCATAATCACCAGTAACGCGAGAAATATCAGACATAGATCGGTTGAAGACTTTGAAGTTACCATCAGGCTTGGACGATCTATGAAGGCAGTTGTTTTAACCAGTCCAGTGGTAGGAGGTAGGTATGCTCGGAGGGTGGCTACTCATCTTCTCCATTATAATCACTGCCACTTCCAACATCAATACGCCATTTTTAGGTGAGTTGCCGGCATGTAAACATGGCTGCTGCGATTGGATTCTCCCGCCAACTGCGGGCTGCGTAGTTTCTTTAAGCTGAATGGAATAGTAAAGCGGAAATTCATCGAAGAATAAGTTATCTTAGGCTATTCATGACAACGCCCGTGCTCACAGTACTGCTGCATTCTGACAGCTTGTTCAGCAGTTTCGGTGGGAAGTTTCAGAATTCCTCGTGGATAGCCCAAGCATAGCTCTTGGCGACCTCCACTTCTTCCCTGAACTGAAGAAGTGGTAAGGAGGGCAGTGGTTCCAGATAATGACGATCTTCAACCCAACGTTAAGGTGCATGCCAGTATTCTAAAAGATGGAATTGGAATGCTTTTCCACAGACTGGACAAATGCTTCATTCTTCAAGGTGGAAAGTAAACATGCTTGTACATCCAAACGATCATTCATTCATTCATTCATTCATTCATTCATTCATTCATTCTTTATTTTATTTGCAAATGGTGCCGAATATTAGAATTAAAGAATATTTTCTCAATTAATTGCAACCCTGTGAGTGTCACCAGATTATTTTCAATTGTTTTGATTATGGTCGCTGATGGCTGTGACAATCCTGTTTTTTCAATGATATCATGGTTTGTACAATATTTGTGAACTATTAGGGTTCTTACTGTGCCACAATTTTTCGAAAAATAAAACCTATCCCCATAATCTTCCATAACAAACATCACTCATAATATGGCACCGCCTAGCAAGGTTTCAAAGAAAAATCACGCATTACGTAATAATAAGCAACATTGTTTGTAAATACATATTTGTAATCCAATAACTTCAAAATGTAGATAGATTACATGGCGCTGATTTAATTATTGTTTGTAGGATTTATCTCTTTTTGTGATATACTGTATATGAGCTTCTAAATATACCATAGGCCTACACATCAAAGAATTAACTTACATACAGATATAGCTTACCGGAATTAAAGTAAATATTTATTTGTTTCTTACGGCACATTTATCTATTTGGAGGCTCACACATTATTGCGAGAATATAACCACGTATGTTACATTTGGTATAAGTTTATTTTATTATTCACACTAGTATTTTTAATGACCGTCAGAGGTTGAAAGACATCGGCTTCGTTCCTTTTGTCGTGTGGCCCCTTGAAAGAGAGAGAGAGATAGAATTGTTGAAGATGAATTAAACTGGGCAAGGATGTGGAAGGAAGCAGCCGTGGCTTGTCAAAAGGTACCATCCCAATATTTGCCTGGTGTTGAAAATAAGAAAGCACAGAAAACCATTTCAAGAACGGCCGACGGTGCGGCCCTAAACCACGCGGCTACCGAGTAAGCGGAGAGCTTGGCCCCATGACCTAACGCTGTGCTTTAGTGAGCGTAGCCACCGTGGTCGGTATCGCCCTCGTTGATGTAAAGGCATGTTTATGTGGCTTGAGGATTTCCCTAACACCGTACTATGCAAAACAATAGTCATTATAGCAAAAAGCTTGTAGTTTAACGTGACCGTTAATCTCGAGATCATGAGCCACGGGACCTCCTTTTTACGTGGAATCTGATCCACAGGACATGGCATTTCACTTCGAAAATCTCACATGCATTGACCGGAAATCAAACCCGGGCCGCCTTGGTGAGAGGCATACAGCTAGACCACTGAGCCACCACGCCCCAGTCATTATAGCCTAACAGCGCAAAGATTACTCATCAACTTTTACTTTTGGCTCAAAGTCTATAAGTACTGTAATGCACCTATCACAGGTAGGAGATAATGCCAATGTTATAGTTACTTGTACAGTATTTCTGCTCCTTATAACCCATAACTTCCTAAGTCTGGTAATAACAAGTGGTGCATTTTGCCATTATATCTAATACTAATTACGTTAAGTACAGGTACTTATCATGTAAACATCCCGGTGTGCACTTAACTTGTCACATATTACAAGTTCAAAGAGATTTATAGTCTTGCATTAAATTCACATAGTGTACACATGACACACCGTTCCTGCAGCCTCGTGTTGAAAGTAGATCAAAACCCCGAGTTAAACCAAAGAGCAATATTCAGATTGTCAATTGCATCAGTACGGGCTTGTTGTGGGCTCTCTGCAGCGCTGATGTCATCCGCAATCCAATCACCTCATCTGTTTGCACAGCCTGATAACTGTCCGGCTCCATGGCTAAATGGTTAGCGCGCTAGGCTTTGACACAAAGTGCCCCGGGTTTGATTCCCGGCCGAGCCATCAGGGATTTTAATCCCCTGGGGTTAATTCCCGTGACCCGGGGAATGGGTGTAGGTGCTTCTTCATCATCACTTCATCCCCATTACGACGCGCAGGTCGCCCACGGACGTCATCTAGAAAGAAATGGACTCGGCCCCTCCGGAGGCCACATGACCATTCATACCTGATAACATGCTACGATACCTACTCGGCAGTGTAGCGAAGAGAGTCAATACAAAGCCTGATAATTTACTACTACACTTACTCGGCAGTGAAGCGAAGAGAGTCAATTTATAGCCTTATAAATTACTACGATACCTACTCGGCAGTGTAGCGAAGAGAGTTAATACACAGCCTTATAAATTACTACGATACCTACTCGGCAGTGTAGCGAAGAGGGTTAATACACAGCCTGATAAATTACTACGATGCTTACTTGACAGTGTAACGAAGAGAGTCAATACACAGCCTGATAATTTACTACTACACTTACTCGGCAGTGTAGCGAAGAGAGTCAATTTATAGCCTTATAAATTACTACGATACCTACTCGGCAGTGTAGCGAAGAGAGTTAATACACAGCCTTATAAATTACTACGATACCTACTCGGCAGTGTAGCGAAGAGAGTTAATGCACAGCCTGATAATTTACTACTACACTTACTCGGCAGTGTAGCGAAGAGAGTCAATTTATAGCCTTATAAATTACTACGATACCTACTCGGCAGTGTAGCGAAGAGAGTTAATACACAGCCTTATAAATTACTACGATACCTACTCGTCAGTGTAGCGAAGAGAGTTAATGCACAGCCTGATAAATTACTACTACACTTACTCGGCAGTGTAGCGAAGAGAGTCAATTTATAGCCTTATAAATTACTACGATACTTACTCGTCAGTGTAGCGAAGGGAGTTAATACACAGCCTTATAATTTAATACGATACTTACTCGGCAGTGTAGCGAAGAGAGTCAATGCACAGCCTGATAAATTACTACGATACTTACTTGGCAGTGTAGCGAAGAAAGTTAATACACAGCCTGATAAATTACTACTACACTTACACGGCAGTGTAGCGAAGAGAGTCAATTTATAGCCTTATAAATTACTACGATACCTACTCGTCAGTGTAGCGAAGAGGGTTAATGCACAGCCTGATACATTTCTACGATACTTACTTGACTGTGTAGCGAGGGGAGTTAATGCACAGCCTGATAAATTACTACGATACTTACTCGGCAGTGTAGCGAAGAGTGTTAATGCACAGCCTGATAAATTACTACGATACTTACTCGGAAGTGCAGCGAAGAGGGTTAATACACAGCCTGATACATTACTACGATACCTACTCGGCAGTGTAACGAAGAGAGTTAATGCACAGCCTGATAAATTACTACGATACTTACTCGGCAGTGTAGCGAAGAGTGTTAATGCACAGCCTGATAAATTACTACGATACTTACTCGGAAGTGTAGCGAAGAGGGTTAATACACAGCCTGATACATTACTACGATACCTACTCGGCAGTGTAGTGAAGAGTGTTAATGCACAGCCTGATAAATTACTACGATACTTACTCGGAGGTGTAGCGAAGAGAGTCAATTTATAGCCTTATAAATTACTACGATACATACTCGGCAGTGTAGCGAAGAGAGTCAATGCACAGCCTGATAAATTACTACGATACTTACTTGGCAGTGTAGCGAAGAAAGTTAATACACAGCCTGATAAATTACTACTACACTTACTCGGCAGTGTAGCGAAGAGAGTCAATTTATAGCCTTATAAATTACTACGGTACCTACTCGTCAGTGTAGCGAAGAGGGTTAATACACAGCCTGATACATTTCTACGATACTTACTTGACTGTGTAGCGAAGGGAGTTAATGCACAGCCTGATAAATTACTACGATACTTACACGGCAGTGTAGCGAAGAGTGTTAATGCACAGCCTGATAAATTACTACGATACTTACTCGGCAGTGTAGCGAAGAGTGTTAATGCACAGCCTGATAAATTACTACGATACTTACTCGGAAGTGTAGCGGAGAGGGTTAATGCACAGCCTGATACATTACTACTCATTAATACTCAGTCTGATAAATTACTACGATACTTAATTGACTGTGTAGCAAAGGGGTTAATGCACAGCCTGATAAATTACTACGATACATACTCGGCAGTGTAGCGAAGAGAGTTAATGCACAGCCTGATAAATTATTACGATACTTACTCGGCAGTGTAGCGAAGAGAGATAATGCACAGCCTGATAAATTACTACGATACTAACTCGGCAGTATAGCGAAGAGAGTTAATGCACAGCCTGATAAATTTCTAGGACACCTACCTGGCAGTGTAGCGAAGAGAGTTATTGCACAACCACCAACCTTACTACTAACTCATTGTTTCAAATGTAGGCCATACAATGATATACCAGCAGATGAAGATTATTAAGGTGGATCATTATACAAACTTTTACTTCGATCTCTTGATTAGGACACACGAGACAAAACCTAATTTAAAATATTCGCACAGTTACCCTCTTGAATTTCTCATAACGAATTGAATTAGATTAGTCACCAATATACTAAGCCTTGCATAAAGATTTTCCCTGACACATTTTACTGCGCTCTGAGGAAGATATCGCGCGAAAAGTCAATTAACATATTTAAAATTTGCAAGTCCACCACGCTGGTTTGTGTTCATCGGGTTTTTCAAAGTCACAAGGGTGAACATATCTTAGTATCCTCTATTTCCATGCATTGCTTCAGGTGGATAGCTTTAATAATTTTAGAGATATTTATAATAAAATGTCAACCAAGTTTCACTATGCCAAGTTTTTCTGCGCTCGGTTGTTTAAATCACCCGAAAGGCCCTTTTAAATATTTGAAATTTGCTTGACCAGCACGTTGCTTTTAAGCTGGTCACAAGACTTTGCTGTTCCACCCCTTTGAGTGACAATAACTAACTAATTAACTAACCAACTAACTTATTAACTAACTAACTAACCAACTAACTGTTTTTGAATGTCTCGTAGTGTATGTGAACATACTTTATAGTCTTCTATCATCAAATAATAATTACGGTTGATTGGTGCAATACTGTAGTTTCGGAGAATTTAAGTACCGGTGAGATATTTTGTGCTGCTGACATGTTAGATTGGTGACACTTATTGAAACTTGATGAGCTCTTACGAGGTCAGATTGATAGTAACAAGCCCTTACCAAGTTTCATTGAGATTGCTCCAGCCAATCAAAACGTATTAATTGTTTTTGTTGATTCTTTCTGGGATTTGTGACATGGTGGTCATGTAGATATGTGTGCTTGGGTGTGTGTAGACGTGTTCTGATAACCTGTGTCACCGTGCTGTTTGTACTAGTGTGTGCAATTGTAGTCGAGGTAGGGCTTGGGTAGGAAGTGGCCGTGGCCTCAGGTTAGGTACTGTACCCGTAAAAATAGGGGAGGTGCTCACTGGTCATCCGAAACAAAGTTTGATTTTTGAAAAGTGAACATCCCGGCTTAAGATTGTTGTTCAGTTCCGCCAGAGAGTTCTCCAAGATTATACACAGCAAGCTGGAAACATGCTATGGATGTAACTGGCTATCTTAATATACGCAAGGGTGCAAACCTACCTGCATTTCTCTCGGGGCTAAGTCGGATGAAAAAAACAACACATCCTAACTAAAATTATAGCGTTCCATAACATGTGTCATCATAGAAATAAATGAACATCGAACACACGTGTAGAAAAATATAAATTTATTAATAAAGACTAAATAACAATACTAAACTACAAAATACCCTAAATCTAGATCTACATACACGCCACTGACACACACACAAAACTTCCCTACATTTATGCAGGTTAAACGGTTGAATCTACGAGGCGCTTCTGCCGTCTCCTAGTGTTAAAAATACAATCAAAACAATTTATACTACTGCACCTTGAAAGCGTGCATTCCATTTAAATTCCAAACATATTTCAGGTCACGTGCCTGCAAATAACTGGGCTGTTATGTCAGGGCCTTCTCTACTGGCCTCTGTATCACAGGTGTTAGATTGCCATTCATTTGTTTATCGCGCGCTCCTCGCACAGTAGCGGGATCGCTTGCCCTCAGCTGTCATAGCCGACACTGGCATACACACAATGCTCGCAAATGAGCGGTAAATGCAACTCTAGCGTTTCACAAAATAACGTCTTACAAAAGCTGTAATAACCTGACTAATTCCATTCTAAACTCATTCATACTTTAAACAGTCATTCTTACAGTCGCGATCGATATTCATGACCACCGACGCTATCATTCACTCTGTATTAACAATTAAAATCAAACACACGTTCCAAAAACATTCGCCCCTTTCAACTACAATCTCTACTAAAAACATTTAACTATCAAAATAATTATTAAATATCAAAAACCCTTTATATAAACAAAATAAAATATTTACACAATATATACAGACGTCTATCGCTCCCATGATTAAGGCTTGAGCGATATGACCACGTTAGCTTCATTCGCAACGCATTTCCTTATAGTATAATTACTATATCCTTCTTTGAAATGCTTGACCATAATTGTCATATCATGTTGAAATGTCTATATCGGTTAATCAATGTCCGATCAGTTAAGATAAGTACATCGTTGCTTCTAATTCAGTTTAATAAGAAAATTAATAATTAATTTAGAGAACTGGGATATTATATATTTTCTTAATGGAGTTCCGCCAAATAAACGGCATCTAGGCCGCAGATCTAATTACATGCAAAGTCTTCACTGACTCTCTTCAAAATACAACAACGCTACCTTTATACATCCTCAGTACATTATGGCACTAAATACGGAAATCTCCTTCGTATAACAAACAACTTATTTATGGCAAAAATCTCCATAACTCCTCTATAAAACTTACAAGTCAATAACACTCTTGTTTCAACAATGGTTTTACTGTAATGGTATAGCTCTCTATTAGCTTTAGACCTTATTGTTGCCTCAACAATACAACATATCAATGAACAGCGATATCTGTTCTACAATTACATTAGTTTTCTTCAAACAATGGTATTAATAGGTCGATCGTGGTTTACTAAACAAAATTACTCAGACATAAGACACCATGTCTCCCAAAATTTTATAAAAATATACATGATTCTCTTACTGGTCGTTCTTAATAATGCACGGTTGTAAAACTACGTTGACACTTAACATAGCGTTACACTTGTGCCTGTGTTATCTTGTCGCTCAATAAGGATGATCGTGACTGGAAAAAGTCTTAACTATACTTTCCTAAGATCGAATAGTTTATCATTCAAAAGATATGTCTCTATTCATTTATGTTTAATGAAGAGCAAAGTCTTCGTCCAATTTAATATACGTTTCTCGTTGACTGAATATAGCATCACTCTACAAAAAGAATGTTCATGTCTATTCACATTCACATAGTATTCACGTATTATTTCAAATAATCGTATTATTTCTTCTCCTAAATATATATTTCTTCTTACAAAAAGAACATCCAAGTTCATTTAAATAAAATGAATTTAATGAATGTTCTAGACTAAAAATCTGAAGTCTTGAATAAAAGTCGAAATCGTAGAATAATGACTTCTTTAAACATTTTCCCAAAGGAAATTAAGTTTCTCAAACAGCTGACTTCAATTCACAAACTGAATCTTGAAACATTTAAAACGGTATAGGTGATGAACTGACTTTCATCTTATACAGATTCGAAGAATAATATTTACTAAACATCGAAGTAAAATACATAAGACAAGTATGGAAAAATTGTTGTTCCGAAATGTCCTTGACACACTCAAACAAGAATAATTATGGAAAAACATCTACCTTCATCTTGTAGCAATTGAAGTTCATTGTCGGGTAACAGAAAATACCCAACTAAATCGTCATCATCCAGGTATGATTTGTTCAAAACAAATCTAGTCTAGATTCCTTCTCGGCATACTCGTCTCCTCCTGGTATCGAACTGCGTTCCTCGGACTGGAATTACATCTCGAACTATCATCGGGCTGATACCTTCTGCACTCCGCCAATACTTTTTCAATAGCCGACATCTCTAGAAGTTCATCCATTATTATAGAGCAATATATTCTGAATAGCCTCTTCGTTATAGAACAAACTCGAAAGTTGAACGTCGATTCGCTATCGTAGATGGTAATGTTCATTTGGTTGGTCAATGAAAGATTATATATGCTCATGGTCGAGAATGAATGTACATGGAAATACATTAAATGTACTGGATGGAAGTGTACTTAATGCATCCTGTTGTCTCGGCATTCCGTTTATCTAGATGTTATAGATCTTGTCATTGTTACTCTAACGTTGTTCCTTTGTTGTAATCACAACTCTGTCTTGATATATCCCTGACGCGAAATTGTTTAATACACCATCACTGACATTCTTAAAAAGTCATGAACTATTTCTTCTTTATAATTGTCAGTAGCCATTATAATGTTCAAATACAATACAGTTGCAATGTTTATGTAATATCACTTCACTCACTTTGAACTGCTATGTGGACTCGTCTGGGTTGAAGTCTCACCACACTAAAATGATTTCCCTTCTCTGAGTTGAGCAACTTTGTCAGACACCACAAAGTCTCAAATATCTTGGAAAATTGTCGCTTGATTTTACTGAATCTTTCTGTCGTTATACTCTATCACTGGATAGGTAAACTAGAAACACTTTTATCTGGACTAAGTAAAGCACTTGTCCGTAATTAAATAAATTGTCCACCGCTCAACTTCACCTCAATTTGAAGCGGGGATCTCTCTATATGTTGGCCGGTAGCACCGCTGCCTATGGTCTCGAAGGACCTCGCACTGTAGCTTTTCTACGGGAATTAATTTCCTCCGGACGGTACGTCTTATCGCTAACAATTCTGTCGAGAGAAGAACGCTCTTGACTGCCGTCTCCCCTCCAGCTCGTCTGAAAATTGCGCCATAGTTAATGCCACGCAATTAATGGCGCTCACTTGTAATAATCCTTATTACGGTGAAAATCTTCCGATTTGCGTCACTCAAAGTAGTAGTAATATCTTCTTTTAATTTTCTTTAAGTTTTCAATGGATTCAAATTGTTACCTAGGGCTTAAATGACATAGTTAATCACATTAACTAGGTAAAAAAATCCATGCCTGCTTCATAAAGCCTCCTCTTATTGGCTGTAAGCATATATTCAATGATATATTTTATAACAATAAATTGGTAATATTACGCGCAATTTCCTTGTTGCTAGGCACTTTTCAATGACCGAGAATATTCTCGACGTCTCTGATCACGTGATGGGTTTCTCCCATTGCCTGTGTTCACTAACAAATCTCGCCTTGAGCCAACTTCCAAGATTTATATTCTAATGTTAAATTTTATCATGGGCTCGGATAATAACATCATTTTCATCCTAAATTATCAAAATTTCGGGTGCAGTACCATCACGGCATTTGCCTGGTGTAGAAGTAGTAAACCACGGAAAACCACTTCTTGGATGGCTGAGGTAGGAATCGAACCCATCCCTTCTCAGTCGTACCTCATGAGGATGATTGTACCCCGTTCCAGCCCTCACATCAAAATTAAATTTCTTGTCAGAGCCGGGAACCCGGGCAACCGCGGTGACAGGCAACAATGCTAGCCACTACGCAACGAGGTGGTCCAAAACTTACTAGGGACACACCCACGCACACTGAACATAGCAAGCAAAGGCCAACTCCATACAGGCCACGGGAGCCGATGGAGCAGTGGAAGGTAGAGGCTTCCATCCTTCCTGGCATCGGCACTAGATGGGGTGAAGTTGTCAGCTCCATGCCGGTCACCTTTGCTTCCCGACATTACACTGGTACTCATTTCTGTTGCAGACTGAGTAAACCCCAGGGCCATTAACTTCTGAATGTGCTAGTTTTCTGTCTAAAATTCTTGACCTTGGTGAAAATCGAACCCACTGCCTTTCAGTTACAAGCTGCGTGCCATTCCTGACTGTGCTACGCATCCCCCTCATTTTTCAGCGTATGGCTTTTAGTGCCGGGAGTGTCCGAGGACATGTTTGGCTCGCCAGTTTGTAGCTGCTTCTAGGCGGACACCCAATGGGTGAGCTACAAATACCGTCGCGTGTGGAGTGTTGTCTGGGGAGGAAAGTTTTGAATGTAAGGACGAGGAGATGGAAGGTAGCGGCTGTGGCCTATAGTTAGGGACCAACCCCGGCATTTGCATGGAAGGAAGATGGGAAACCACAGAAGACCATCTTCAAGGTTGCCGGCGGGGATATTCGAACCTCCTCGCCTCCCGGATGTGAGCGGCTGCCAGCAGCCATGCCGTAGCGACCACTAACTCACCCGGTATCCCCCTAACTGACAATAGGTGATCGTAAGCCTATATATTTTGTGTTGTGATAAGCTAAAATTGAGTCCCATGACTTATGATAGCGAGATTAACGATCACGTAAAGCTACGGACTTCCTTCCGTTTCCTTTATCTTGCCTAGTAGCCCTCATTTTAGCGTTGCATTCGGGGAGTTTACCTATCCTACCTGAATAACTTATGACGGTGTTTATTGAAGATCCGCCCAGGCTCGGGATTAACAGACATAACTTACTTTTCAATAAAGGGGCATTTGCCTTCAGCAGTCTTAGTCAATGCCCATAACCTTGAGTAGCATGGCGTTCATAACGCTGGTATTGACATTGTACGCTTGGTTCTATCCCACCTCAGCCATCCTCGAAGTGGATTTCCGTGGTTTCCCACTTCCTCTTCGGGAAAATGTCGGGATGGTACCTACTGTCAGGCCACGGCTGCCTCCGTCCCTATTCCTTGTCTATCCCTCCCATTCTTCCCCATCCCTTCCCATCCCTCCTGAGGCCCCCTGTTCGCTTTGCAGGTGAGGCCACCTGGGCGAGGTGATAGTCCCGCCTCCCCAGTTGTATCCCACGATCCAATGTCTCAAGCTCCAGGACACTGCCCGTAGAGGCGGAAACCTCAACACTCTAGGAAGGTTTCTGTAGAAGATAATTTATTTATGATCAAAAGAAGCCAAGCACGAACGATTTCAGTGAAAAAGTCGAAAAAATAACCTGTTGTCCTTGCGCTTCTTAAGCTTACGCTGGGCAAACCGTTAAAAATATCAATATACTATGAGTGTAAGAATTGTTTAGCATGAAAAGTTCTACAAAAATGTCCGTGAGTGCCCTCTAGAAGTGTTTTCACGTTTTCATTTCTTCCAACAGTCTCCATTCAATTACTAAGGTGACTGTTTACGAGCTAGCTAGGAGCGGGCCTATCGCCCCAGTTACAGCCTAGATAGCGGGCGAGCCTATTACCCCAGATATAGCCAGTAGCAAACTGTCGAGTCGTGTTGAATTAAGACTTCAGAGAAGAGTGGTTGTGTATGGAGTTTCCCTGGAAGTGCATGTCGGCTTTTGTTCATTTCGCCGGTGAACTTTTCTTTCCGCAAAATACACAGTCAACTTAAGATTGGACGGAAGGGGGATTTGTGTTTCATGCACCTCGCCATTCTTAAATTACGTCTGACAAGAATTCGTTGCACATGCATAGTCCAGTCAGTGATATTAACCCATCATACGGATACGTAAAACGGATATAGGTCGTAGTTCATTGACATCGAAAAACATGGGCTTATCACGTAATGCATCGTAACTGTTCCCGGCCGAAACCGGGGCGGTTTGCTAGTTGTAAATATGAAAACAAACTGAAACGAAACGAAAACAAGGGAAACAAAACAAACAATAATGTGACCGAAATTGCAATGCCTTAAATGAGTGCCATGATACCTTGTCAACATTTATGAGTATAATAATGCTAAGTAGACTAGGTTATCCTCAGGTATCTTACATGTACGGGGAGAAACTAGCGAAACACAATGTAGATGTCGATGCGCTAGTGATCCCAACTCGACTTGGTCAGACGCGGCTAAGAGCTGTCGCAGTGGCAGCAGCCAGTCCAGCCGAGAGAAGCCGGAGCCAGCCTACCAGCGTGCGGCGCAGCATCTATTGAAGCTCAGCAACATGCGGCTAAACTGAGAAGATTCCAACCTTAGCCATCCTGGTCATGGTTTTTCATGATTTCCCACCTCTACTCCAGGCAAATGCTGGGATGGTTCCTAACTTACGGCCATGGTCGACTCCTTCCTAATCCTATCCCCAATCCAAATACACGGAGCTATATGACCACGATGTCGAAGCCCCTAAAATAAGCAACAACTGTTGAAGAAATGACACATACGTTACTTTAGGGATGAAGTTTGAGTGTACGAGTATTGTACAGTATATTCAATTTCGCGTTAGAACTGGAACAACCCCTGGCACAGTGGCTGATATCCTTGGCTGTCACCTCTGAGGTCTATGTTTGATTCCTGGTTCTGCCATGAACTGGAACGGTATACACACGTGAGCCAGAACTGAGAATTGTTGGGCTCATTTCCAACCTCAGCCATCTTAGAAGTGGTTTTCCGTGGTTTCTCTCTTTTACTGCAGGTAAATATTGGGTTGGCTTCTAACCTAAGGCCACGGCCACCTACTTCCTAATTCCAGCGCCAATAAAATACACATACTAATACAGCCATGACAATAACACCCAATTACACGGGGCTACGATGTCACAAAGCCCCTTAATGAATCAACAACAGTATCAACGTCCATTTGTTTGTATCATTAACCTCTTAGTGTATTGTTATAACTATGGATGTTGGTTATTCCACTCCTCAGTTTGGATTAAGTCGAGATTTTTCAAGAAAACTTTCCCTAGATCGTGTGCTGAAGCATTTGAATCTTTGTGTCTCTCATGCAATTGGAATAGAAACTAACGAATGGAATTGTATTGACCTTGTACGTATTGTCCTTTAAGTTCATGTCATATCAAGTTCATTTCAATCAAAAAAATACCCGAATACGGGAAATTTGAACCTCGTTCATGCACCACAGCAATCAAAACCCCTCCATATTACATATTCCCAGTCCTGAATTTGTTGGCCATTTTCCAGACGTACTTATGAGACCTGAACTACTTAGTGAAACCCCAGGTTTATGAACATGTGTGATCAGCAGTGCTGAACACGATGTTTGATATTATCTACATTTACCCTTCCCTGCAGTGCAAGGCTACGGGGTACATGAGACCTATACTTGGCAAAATCGCAGTTTGGTCAGCCCCTCGCTATTAACCTTCTCCTGCAGTGCAAGAATACTAGGTATAATAGACCTGTACTTGGTGAAACCGCAGCTTGAAGATCCCGTGTTTGGTCAGCCCTGTGGTGCGCGTGCTCTGCTGTTCCAAGGCATGCTATTACCCTTTCTCCTGGAGTGCAAGGGTACGGGGTTACCCAGCGGGAGACTCAGACGAGTGCCAAGTTAGGGCGGACTGAACAATGTTGCTAACTTAACATGAGCAGGTCGCGTGCTGCGCCGGACGCTTCGCAACACCCAACTGGCGGAGTCCCCCCCACAGGGCCATGAGTCGCAACTTGAGCGCTCTGTCCCTGCACCGGCGTGAGTAGACTATCTAATTCCATCCCATATCATCATTCTATGTAATTTTATTTTATTTTGTAGTGTGGCCTCCTGGGAGGCCGAGCGCACGTTTTCTACTTGACGCCCGTGGGCGATTTGCGCGCTTTAATGAGGATGAACGGATAATGAAGACGTCAGATACAACGAGTCACCGGGCCAGGAGAATTAACCTCCGGACATTAAAATCTCCAAATGTATGGCTGGGAATCGTACCCGGTACCTTTCAGGTTAGAGCCTAGCATGCTAACCAATTCGCCACCAATTTGCAGAGTAAAATGCAGTCAATTCTCATCAATTGGTTTGGGTAGAGCTCAATTTATATTTATACCCGTCATGATCCCATTTCTGCAAGGTTGGGGAAAGAAGGAAGGAAGGAAGGAAGGAAGCTTATGGCTTAACGCGGCTCTTACTCTCGTGATCATACGCCAAGGGACCTCCATTTTCAGTGGATACGAAAAAACGAAACCACCAGGCATGAAAATACACCTCGAAAATTCGACTTGCAAAAACGGGGGTTCAACGCCGTTTCGGATTGGTGGGAGGCAGGCAGCTTGACCATTTCACCGTCAAGATCCCTTGGGAGAAGAAATGAGATGAGCTTCCAAGTGATGGATGGTTTTATGGCCGGACGCCTTTCTCGAGGACAAACTAATCAGAGAAGTTATTGGTATGCCTAGATGAAATGATTGAAGATGAAACTGTTGTTGATGATGATTCTTTTAGGAGCTTTGCGACATCATTGTCATGTAGCCGTGTGTACTCGGATGTGTGTAGTAGTTGTGTGATAGCCTGTGTCATTGTGATAGCTGCACTAATGTGTGTATTCGTAATCGAGGTAGAATTTGGGTAGGAAGCGGCCGTGGCGTTACGTTAGGTACACCCTGGCATTTGTCTGAAGTAGAAGTGGGAAACCACGGAAAACCACATCCAGGATGGCTGAGGTAGGAATCGAACCAGCCATTTTTCAGTTTTTCCTCATGAGGCTGAATTTACCCCGTTCAAGCCCTCAGACAAGAATTAAATAAATTAAAATTCTTGGCAGAGCCGGGAATCGAACCCGGGCCTTCACGGTGACCGCCAGAATATTCAACTAAACAAGAAGTTCAAAGAGAGCCGTTATGACCTAACAATGTGAAAATGTGAAACCACGGTCAAATCTTTCAAGAACGTCCGACGGTGGGCCTTGATTCCACTCGCCTTCTGAGTCTGGATACGTCGTGGCCCCATGGGGTTGAACTTTACCTGGGTTGGTAAGGTTTGTAATTCTTAAATATCGATTTGGTTCTGTTCCCCGAGTAGTAGTAAATGACTACTCCAATTGACCGACGTAATTAACCGGTATTACTGTACAAAACAACTTTGGTACCCCTGTTGCCTATGTACCAGTTGTAGACCATCTGTCCGTGAGAAAGCAGAAATAGAACTGACAATGAGCATTAACTGTCAGACTATACTTTCCAGTCGGTCAACACGCATTTGTCCAATTAGATTGGGCAGTGTAACTATATATAACACATATTTATGTTCGAACATAAATATTCATAAATATCTGTCGATATTTCGCCAGTTTTATGCACTGAACAGAGCGCATGGGACGCAGAGAATGCCTTGTATTTGACCAGGGCCTCCTCGAATACCCCACTATGACACTAGGCAACGCAGTGAAATTTAAATTAGAAGGCCTTGGAACTCAGAGCAGGTGCGATGCGATCCTTATCTAATTGGTCAAACAACTGTTTCTTGAGCTGTGATTGGTGGGAGAAACTGTTTCATAACGAAAAATAGTGTTATAATGACCATCATTATGATACAGTTTTCCAACATATAATAGCCAGGGTCGAACATAATAGTACATTATGCAACGAGCCTATACTGGCAATAATTAAGACACGAGTATGTTTATAAAACGAGCGTATGCGAGTTTTATAATTTCCATACGAGTGTCTTAATTACCATTATAGGCGAGTTGCATACGACTGTTTATGTTCGACGATAATTACTAAAAGGGCACCTAAGATTGCGCACTTAATGTATTTATGTCCATAGATAAACAACTTTTGTGACCAATTTAACACAAAATTTATTAACAAGTTTTCAAATAATTACGAACACAATGCGTATACAAAAAACACGAAATATAATATAAATTCAATGTAAATTAATATTTTTAAATTAATTGCAAATGCGCAATCTTACAGGCACTGTCCTTTAAGAATGCGCATGGTGTCCTGTAAGAATGCGCATTTACATAATTCACATTTGAAGAGTCCTATGCCTTCATAGTTCGAACACCCTTCATGCCACCACCGTTTACACCTACTACATTGCACCCAGTCTTCAATAATTGGATCCTCATACTCTTCCTCATAGCAAGGACACACGATTTTCTCTTCTTCGGCAGTTGTGACAGCTGACGAAGTTGACGCTACTGAACTTCCATCGTAGCAAAGAGTTTTCCTGCCCTGTTTTTTCGCTTGTTCATTCCTCGTTACAAGGCCATTCTTATAAGGAGAGGAAGATAGAATTTTAGACCTTTTGCAAGTTCTCTTTCCTTTGGTTGTTTGAGCTGCCTTTGGTAGGGGAGATATCATAGCAGGTGACATTTGTGGCTCGTCAATTTTTGCATTCTGAATTTGCTCCTCTACAGCAGGTTCATTCTCCTGCACAGATGGGCGGAATGTTACCTCCGAAGGAGCAGAGTCGTCATCTGAAAATACATTCCGGTTAAAAGGATGAATTCCAGTTTTGATGAAAGCTTGAACGGCTATCTCCATCTTTGCTGCTCTCTCGTAGGCTGATTTGAAGATCCTGGCCACGTTGGCCTGTGTAATTGCATTGCCAGGATGATTCACCAACCACGTATCAGCTTCTTGAGAATAGGCTTTCTTCCGAGGCCCAAAAAAAAAACATCTAAAGGCTGAAGCCTGTGGCTTGCATGGGGTGGTAGAGAAAGCAAGGTGATGCTGTGTTCCCTGCAGTAAAGAACAGCATCAATGCTGCAGTGGGAACTGTGGTTATCCAGTATAAGGAGAATTACCATAAACAATTATTAATCAACTACCGTAATTAATTGCTTATGAGCAACTTAACTGGTTACGTCTAAATCTACGCTGCAACCTCCATTCCTGCCTTCTTCAACAAATACTCTCAACTTCCACTCCAGCTTACCTGCATTCTCAGTTTCACCGCCTCTCATACGAGCATAGTCTTGGAACACGGTCAAAAAACGACACTCCCTTGCTGATACCCATACACCGCACAGTACGCAATACCAACTCCTTAGTTGTTGCTACTGCACGACTGTGGAACAATCTGCCTCACTCTGTCAAAGGAGCAACCCCGTCCAGCTTCTAGCAGTGTTGCCAGCAGTACATAATCATTAAGTAAATGAAAGTTGAACTCAACACTTATGCTTATATTCTTACGTCGTATTACATATATTCAAACTTTCCAATTCTCACTTTCACATTTACTCTCTATTTAGACCTCTAAATAACCTCCTTCAGTACCGACTATTCATCATCATCAATATCATCTTCATCACCATCATTAGTCTATATTTTATCAGTATGTCCTTACCTTACTGTAATTTTAAACTTACTGCTAAGTATCTTAGTTATTCACCCTAGCAATACAACAATTTACCGCCTACACCACCCAGCTAATCCAGTTTATATGTATTTTATATTGTATCAACATTGTAATATTGTAAGATTTAAGTTGTATTTGTATTGTTCATTATGTATCAATTGTATAATCTGGTTCGACGGAATAGAGGGCCCACTGGCCCTAATCTTGTCAGACACAATCTATCTAATCTAATCTAATCTAATAGAGAACCATCTAAATATTTCGGATTGTCGCCATGTTGGATTTTAATATATGTGGCCATAGAGTTTTGTACTATTACATGAGGATTATTGTGTAGGATTATTATTCAAACGTTGACTTGGATCTCATGATTAGGACACAAGAAATTAAAACTTAATTTTAAACTTTTTCACAGCCGCCATCTTGAGGTTATGTGAACAATTGAACTAAACTAGATGTCAGTGCATTGTAATTTCAATAGTCATTTGCTGTTCCATGTTTTACTGCGATCGGAAAGTTGAATCGCGAGAAAAGTGTATTTGAATGTTTCAACGTCGCTTGGCCGTTATGTTCGTTTTGTAGTTAACAGGTTTTTAAAAGTCATATAGGAGAACTTCTAGTAGTGCCGTTTATCACCATACAAAATTTCAGGGTGATATGAGTAATAGTTTTGGAGATATAGAATGCCGGTGAAATATTTCGCACAGTCGCATGTTGGATTGGTGAGACGAAGTAAAATTTGAAGATCACGGTCTGGGATAGCCAAAATAGTACTAAGACCTTATTGAGTTTCATTGAAATCGCGCCAGTCGTTTAGAAGTTATAAGGGGAGGACATACACATACACACTCACACACGGACAAAAAGTGATCTCATAAGCCTATTTTTTCATAAATGAAAATATGCTAATAAGTATAAAAGTAGAATTTTGATGTTACATTTAGGTTAAAAACGACCCAAAACCTATACACTGGATATTTTAAAGCAATTATTTCCCTGATAAGTTAAACATTACGGATTCAACATTTTTTTTACATTCGAATGAGAAAACTCAGCACTGGGGTTACAAACAGCTGGGTTGTAACTCAGCACGTAAAGAGTTAATCTAGATATATGAAATTTTGAATACACAAAGATAATATACATGCAGTATGTGCTAGGTAAAACCAAACTGAAATATGAATTAGATGTTATTTGCCATATATATTGTAACATATTTAACTTTAATGGCCAATTTTTTATTGCATTATCCCAGCAGAGTTATAACACCATTCCACGACAACTATTAAAGTAAGTATGAGAATTTGTTATTTATAAAACTTTGAATGTTGGGTCTATTAATAATAGGCAGGTCATTGACACCCTTGGGCTTCTAGCGACCGAGAACTATCATATTAGCATATTAGTAATGATTTATTTTTTTAGCCTACTTTCAAATTTTGTAAAAATTGAAAGTACATTTATGAGACCTACACGGGCCAAATTTCCGTGTGTCTATGTGTGTGTATGCTGTATTGTAACCGTTTACAGGTTTTGCAGACCAAATGAAATCAGGAATTTGACGTTTATAGTTTTTTAATAAACTAACAGACACTACAATGAGAAACTATACAGAAAATCAAACCAAAAACACACAAAAAACAAAACACACAAAAAATATCCTGAATTGACAAAAGATTAAGCACACACAAAACAAATCTATATTAAGTCTTCTTTTCAACAAAAGACATAAAAAACAACAGAATCCTTAACATTCAATACCTGTTCATGATCTACAATGATCTTAGATTTAACAACAAGTATCCTCTTAAATAAATAAAGGCCTGAAAATATTTACGAGTTATGCTTCTCACCTGGTAATTACTCAATTTAAGTTACAATTTCACAAACACTTAAACTTAACAAGAACATTGCTTGGAACACTACATTATTACTTATTTAAAAGTCAAAGAAAACAATCAATATAAATGTTTACTCGTGCACCGTTCAATGTCTTCTATACCGAACGTCAGGTCAAGACCTAAGCGGTCCCTTTGATGTTCTGGTCTGTGAAAAGGCTAACGCGCAAGGAAATAGTTCCCAATTTTTCTGCTTGTTTTTGCAGTACAAGATGTTTCAGCGCATGTTGCTATGTTTCGATAAACTGGCTAGATTACTTTTAAGAAATTCCTTGGTATAAATCTATGAATAAATTAATCATTTTCTCGTTAACTGGGAGCTGCACCAACCTTGCTTTTCATGTGATTAACTGTGTGCGCGAATATTGCTTGTAGTGGTATTTTATACGATAGGCAGAGTAATTCAGTACGAATTTGATATTATATTGTATTTCGTTCTGTATAAACCTTGTTTGAGCTGCAAAAGAGTAACCGACTCATTCAATGTTGTGGCAAATCATGTTCAAACGTTGGCAATACTGTTATGATTGCACGGACTTCAAGATGGCTCCTTCAAGTAGACAACGTGTTCAAACTGCAGCTGTAAAGCTTGAATCACCGACAAAATACTTCAAAAATAATAAAAGTGGGGAGAAGTTCAGTAAAAGGTGCAAACAAATGATTTTAAATGTATATACTGTAGTAGGTTGAGGGATGACAATCCAGAGTGGACAGTAGAAGAGTTGGTGAAGAAGACTGCGTACTTGACTGGCGTTTCGACATACAGTGTTGACTCGGTGCGCGCTGAATTCACAGCTCATGGTGAGTCTCCGGCGAGAAGTCGGCCGGCGTCACAAGGAAAGGGGGTTCATGTGTCACATTATTTAGAATTTTGTTCTGTGTGGAATTCGTAGGAAAGTGCTTTCTTCTTTTTCTCAAGAATGGCATTCCAACTGTGACGAAAGTGACAGTGAAAGTTAATGGTGATAGTAATAGTAGTGAATCATCTGACGGCGGTCTCAGTGGAATAGAAGCAATGGAGGAAGATTAGCGACAACATCTGTAAGTTATATACACATGTTGTATTCTAATTAATCTTATTTATAGGAGATTGTTTACTTCTTAGTAGCCTATGTCAGCTCAACCGAAAATATATAGCCTACTCGCCATGTTTTGTAATGACATTTTGATGATGGCTAATACGCATATAGGCCTACACCTGACAGTATTATTTTCCTATGCGCGGTATAATTATTATTTTGTTTTATAATTAACCTCCGCTTCACGTTACAGTTAAGTCTTTGTACTAAGAGTAGATCATTCTGCCTTCTGATTCTCAAGAGTACGTGTCGTAACCCTTCAAGGAAGCAGCTGTTTCTCCCCGTCAACTTTCGATCTTTTGCAAGATAAGGTGGTGACGGATGACAAATAAGCAATTAGTTGGTTCATGGGGTTCAAGGACACACGTCATTTCGTCTCCTTATATCACTCATCGTTCATGTGTCATTCCTCGCCTAACACAATGTTATAATGTTTTAAATAATCGCACGATAACATAAAACTACAAGCATCCTTTTTTTTTATTAACACAGAGCCTCGGGTTTCGACACGATAGGAAAACATATTTGGTTCAGTGAATATGCCGTAGATAAATTCGTAATTGAAGTGAATCAAAGGTCCGAACGCAATAAAGTCTTTGTGGTTAAGGTAGATTCAAACATTCGATCAGATGCGCGCCATGTTGGAAACACAAGACGGGACAGAGAGAGAAGATGCGCGGAGGGACAGAGAGAGAAGATGCGCGGAGGGATATTTTCCTCAGGTCTTGACCTGACGTGGGGTGTATACCAAGGAAGAATGACCTGAATTTAAGATATCATGTTGGCTGGACAAGTAATGTACTGTTCTTTATGTGTGGCAAAAGCCACTTATTGTGAGTATTTTTACCACTCTTAACCACCTAAGAACGAGGGAATCAATTACTATTGTGACTGGGGCCTTCCATAATTATATAAAATTAATACACAAACACTGCCTTGAAATGCAATCGCCCCAAAGGCGTTAAAATAGTGCGAGTTCACAAGACTCGATGACAACTACTTAATCAATCTAACTTGAGCACCGATTCGTCGTCCCCTGTTAATAAATTTCTAGTTCACATCGGAAAAACTATCTTTATTCATCCATACCACATACAATAAAATACAGTACACTCAGACACATTTCAATATTTTACACGTAGGGCCTAAGTCGGGAATTGCTGTAGCAATCGCATAAATTAATCAAGGATTATTTCTTTACACAGGGACAATGCTTCTGTCTCAAACTTGCTTGCGCGTGTTCCTATATTAATGTCAAACAGCAAATCTGTAATAATTGCCATAAAAAGCTGACTATCCACTCAATGGGAAAATCATTCTCATAACATTTATATAATTCTGGTACTTACTACGGTAGTATCTTCACTCATCATCTGTATAGTACTTAAAATTGGAGTGTTATGGTGCACATATTATATTCGCTGCCAATCTCCCTTCTATCACATAACGTTAGGACTTATGTCATGCCTAATCCTAATATACTCGCAAGATAGGACTATGTCTTAGTAGGAGTCACGCCTCTCTTACCAGAACCATATCTATCTATTAGGCCTACATGAGATACCTCATACAAATTCGCTGTAGTTGAGGACTTACCAATGGCCTCCAATATCAATTCGTTGCTTTCGAGGACTTATCTATGGCCTCCATTATACGCTGAGTATGCACCCATTAACGCACTGACTTACCAAACATAGTTTTCTGCTGCTCTCGACTACCGGATTACCACAATATTTTCCTAAATGTGTTCAAACCATTCACAAGTATTCTAAATACACCCTGTGTCTAAATTTACAATATACTTCAATTTACTAGAACTATCCATAATACAGATCCTATAAAAATTGGTCTCCTTTCAATACATCAATATTATAACGGTATCTTCCTGTGATCCATTGAGATGATCTTATTATCATACCCTTATTATCATTAAAATTATTATTGTGGATTTTTTATGAGGCACATACGACCACTGTTAGATTTATATGAGGCGTTGCTTCAACATTTATTAATTATATATAGTCTGCAAACAGTTCGCGACTTATGATTTATCACTTGTACCTTATTATTATTATTATCACTCATGCATGATAACGTAATGTTTATTATTATTAATTATATTTTATCCGATAGTATGTTCTACATTTCAATTTTATCAAATTCATATTTCGATTTATTAATTCATGTTGCACTGGCACGAGAGAACAAGGAAAATTGGTCGTGTGGTATTTCATAACGTCGGGACAGAGAGAGTTAGCGCCAGTAGGATAACATTAACGGCAAATTGCCACAGGAGGGATCCCAATTTAGACCAAGATGAGGAAATCTGTCTGGCCATAGAAAAATGAAGCAGACGACCGTTTGGAGACTGGTGGAAGGAGCTTGAGTCAGTGAGCTTCCTGACTTCAAATTCAAGGAGAGTGACGTCACAAGCACATGGTAGTAGGAGCGAGGTCACATGTTCTGGATTATCCTATAGAAGAGAAGGACCTATGACGTATTTGGAGCGGTGTGGGGGATGATGACCCACGATTGAATGAGACGGAGCGGGATCTCAAATTGATCGAACTACTGAATGGAAGGAGAAACCAGGTTATAAAAACCGATGCACAGAGGATCCAACCCCACAATTTTCTACTTGAATTTATCATCAGAAGTTCAACGTCACTATGGTTCTTGGGGAGGCCATCAGTGAAACTTAAGTCTGGCAAAGTGAGAATGGTAATTCACGTCTTCTCGCACCCATGGATATAGTCGTGTCTGGGGCTATGTCTATGAATGTGATTTATGGAATCAGATTCCATCACAGCCAGTAAACCAGAGCTTACATCTCGTCTCTGATTTATAAAATGTAAATTTATTGAATTATTACGCCAACCAAGGACCACAGCATCTCTCCACCATGGAAACGTACAAGACCGAACGACGATCAACATTGGTGAGCTTCCTGACTAAACTACGCAAATTTTCTCTTTTTAATTAATTTTTAACGGCAAATAAATTCAAGCTTTAGGTAATAACGTAATTTTAAACTCACCTCCAATTCATCTTTTCGCCATGCTAGCAGTAGATTTAGTAGACGCATTCCATATAATTATTACTATTATAATTATTATCGCCTTTCTATTTTCTCTTGTTTTTATAATTAAATTCAGTATATTTTATTCAATGCAGAGCCTTTCCTTTCTCGTAGTTAGAAATAGCTATAAGCCTACCATTTTTCCCGAAGCAAATGCCAACTTGGTTAAAGACGGAGTCTTACCACGAGCTGAGGTAAGGAGATCTCAAGGTGCTCTACTTAAAGCAAGTGTGTATATTAATTATTTGGTCTTCAACTGGGTGTTGTGCCCATAGCGCCCAACATTTAAACAGTTTATCATCATAATAATTCTTTATCACTTTTAATAATTTATAATCATTTTATACATCAGGCACAGACCTGTATGACTACATTTGTCAACAACCAGCTTGAGAAATACGTTACATTACTATTATTGTTATTATTATTACCATTATTATTATTACTAATATTATTATCCAGATAAAATATTAATATTTAAATTGCCAAATTTTGAGTGATTCTTTTTCTGGGACTGAAAAATAATGCTGCAATCAATCAAATTCACACAACCCATCTTTCAATAATAATAGGCAATTCTGACTTAGTGCATCTTAACGACAAATCGTTCTCCATATATCTCTTATTCCCCGAGTCACATATGTCAATTTAAATACAAGGAATTGACGTACATTTTGTCTAATGAAATATGACACTTTCCCTCGCTCGTTGGAGTAGGATTGGTAATAAATAATCATGTTGTACTCATATTTTGTACTTGAAGGCTATATACCAGTGTAGGTCGTCATCCCCGCTCATCTTTAATTTTGTCGGACATCTCACAGTAGAACTGGGCTTCAATTACACACGATGCTCGTCCTTTTTTGTCGCACGGTAATAGTTAGATACTGAACCATTTCCTAGCATACAAATCTAGCGTGATACACTATTTATAGCCTATCACCTTTGTGAATCATGGATTTCCTAATTGATCCATATAAGATTTACGCCGAGCTTCTTTTGGTCACTCGCGTACAATTCCGATAATAGCTTGGCTGGCTAATAGTGATACTCTTTGTTCTATGCTTCGTAGATCGAAGTGTCTTGAGATTCTGTGATATATTGTTTGCAATTACCCTCGGTCATACCCCTAATCAATTCAGAATAATCTTTGGGTTCACAAAATTATATTTATCGTGCTCTTACTATATTCGAACCACTTTCTATTGTTCGGCCTTGTTATAAATACGCCCTTTCTTGCCCGAACCTAGGATCGAGTTCCGCAGGATCCCCCTTTCAAAGGCTTGTAAAAACTAACACTGTAATTTCTACTGCCATTAGGAGCACTTTCTTATTGATCGGACTTATTTTTAATTAAGCCCTGTTGTAACATTTTTAATGAGTCGTTGAACGTGGTGATGACTATTGTGGTTCAATAAAACAAACATGATATGAATAAATAATATACACTGTGGTGTGACCTTACCTGTGATAGTGTAATATAATAAGTTGTTGAGCGCCAGATTCCTATTTAAGATAGTGAATCGAAATTTATTGATTTAACCTCGGCTATCAGCAGTAGAGTCGAGAACCACTTACCCGGGCCGTAGTGAGACAAAGTCATCTAACCAATCCGTATTTAATCAAGGAGTATGATTGCCTTAAAGTACCAACTACAATGAAAGAAATAGGCATTACGTTGAAGGAAATGAATTTATTTACTCAAGAACAAAATACTAATAAAACAGAATAGTGATAGTCACACAATTGAATTTAAAATTACTCAATGCGGCAATTAATTATTTAGAAGAAAATGAATATTAAAATGAATTGAAAGTTAAATGAAGTTAAATTATAATAGAGACGATAGTTTTATTGAATTGTTGGCTCACCCAGTCGAAGATTCGTCATATTTAAGAAATGATCGATGATCTCGATGTTACGTCGCTTATGTTTAAAAAAATGATGTGATATCTCATTTACTATGAAATATCCTCATTAAGTACGTTGCCATCTGTAGAAAGACTCTTGATCAGGGATATAACCCATTATGTATTGATATAGATGTCGGCAAGACATCGTTCAGTGTCGACTCTCGGTGCTCAGTCCATTAGGACCCAGAAAGCAAGGTTACAACTTCCTTCCTTCATTGATAGCTATAGATCAATGCCATTCTTGTCCGATGTTGCAGGTACAAATACTAATGACTTCCTTGTCACGTGGTGTCACAGCTTCCCTCTCTATTAGCCTTCTCCATTCTTGACTCATAACTTGCAATATATATTGACGCGTATATACCGTAGAAAATGGCGTGTTGGTTACACCATAGTGGGTTTCTTAACATCTCAGGAAAATGACGCAGTTTGCCGTGGTGAAATTCTTACTACGTCGTTCAGTTTGTGACGCACAGGGTTAGTCCATATCGCCAGTCTTGTTGCAATATATAATACTTCGTCTCTTTACAAGTAATTGTTAATAAAAATCTAATTGAATATAATAATCAAAACCGCTTACAATTATCTGATATAAAAATCATCTCATGGATGTACTAGTTAATAATAATAATAATAATAATAATAATAATAATAATAATAATAATAATAATATAACAGCTATGGGATCGAATCGTTACAATCGCCCCTGATATAAATAATTTAAAATAAAATGTAACATTATTTGTATCACTACACATCCTACACAAATGAATACAAATGTAAATATTAATACCCCCATAACGACAACATACAAATAATACCCTTCAACAATACATAAAGATATACAAGAACATACTCTTTTCACTTTACATATTTGTACTATCATTTCTCATTCTTCCAAATGTTCATAATGTTCATTCTTCTTTATATATGTTGTAAAAAAAATATACATAAATGTATTCTTCACAAAAAAAATCATATTTTAACTTTCATTCATCTCATTCTTCCAAATGTTCATAATGTTCATTTTTTTTATATGCTGTAAAAAAAATACATATAAAATGCCCTTCACTTTTATTTTTGACATATATGTCAACGCTGCACTCGTTTATATTTCGGTGATCGTATGCATGACATACAATTTTGGCTTCATCTCTTTTGAACGTAGTTTTTGTATATCAGTCTGGCGGAGAAGTACATTGTTGTAATACCAGCTGATTAACCCATAATAACTATTACAGCACACGATAATAGGATGCAAACAATACAATATTCCTTTCGTCTTTATAAAGGGATTACTCAAATGCAGTAAAATTTCAATAATTGAAGAAAAAAATAACTTAGCAAAATACCTAAGGCAATTCCTATTTCAGTGCATATGTCATACATGTAAATATTTCCCCAAATACATAATGACATCGAAATACCTCAAAGCAGTTATTAAACAGTTCATTTAAATATCCAA
Organism: Meconema thalassinum; assembly: GCA_946902985.2. NCBI lineage: Eukaryota > Metazoa > Arthropoda > Insecta > Orthoptera > Tettigoniidae > Meconema > Meconema thalassinum. The sequence continues at coordinate 1,170,256,977 of OX336389.2, forward strand.
GTTACTACTCACCTGCCTTCGTGGCTTAATTCTTTCTTAGGCCACGGCCGCCTCCTTCCAAATTAATACTTCCTAAGTCTCCACGACTTCTTAACTTCTCATAAAACCATAATTCCTCTTTACTACTTCTCGAAAACAATAACTTGGATTTTCAAAATCACCAATAAACATAAAATCTGACTTCTCGTTCACTTTATAAAATTTAACTTAGCGTCAAGATATAACTTTACCGTAACGTCATTCCTTACTTACCATAACAAAATGATTAAGACTTGGACAAAATACTACTCAATACCTGAATTACGTATATCACTAAACTATTTCACAAAAACACATGACAAACTCCTCGGAATAAATATTTCGTTCCACAAAATATTAATGCTCTTATACTTTGAACTTAGTCTATTCATGATTTGACTTTTTGCTGAATGCCTATAAACCCCCCTTAGTTTTCTCTCAAAACTCTTAATTAAGTACCGTGTCCTCCAAACACCACTTCCTACTTGTTCTGACCGCCTGGACTATAGCTCACTCTTGCTATACCAGAATCTCTCAAAACTCATCGTGACATCACACGTCACATACAAAAAACCTCCCCTATTCGTGGTATAATCCCACATCTTCTTACTGTTACAGGTCACCTCTTACTGACCAATAACACACTAAATTTCAGCTAAAAAAAATCTTACATGCTTCGACTAATTCCTTGGAATAATAACATCACCCTTTGCTTTCCTAACTATTGTCTTCCTCAAATAATGACAGTGTTCCAGTTGACAGTCAATAACACTGACACTCATAATTAGCAAATATTCTCCCATAATCACTTCATAAAGCAAGTTCTGAGTTCTAACACAGTTCAGATACTTTCTTCTCTATCAAATTAAATGCGTAACTTACACCTGCCTTTAATTGTAACTTCATTATTACCCCTTAGGTATACACTTATCTTACTAACTTATTCTTCTTTCAAAATATTAAACTTATCTTTACTAACTCCGTATGACATAAATAAAACTTAATTTCCTGTCTACTAAAAAAATGATTTACTTTTAAAATCCTCAAAACGTCGAATTATAACAAATTCCTTTCAATATTAGTAAATATTATGTCAACCTTTTAATTATTACTATTATCTTTACTTTAACCTGTGTGTAGGACAACAATCTACCACATCATTAATTCGTTATTAATCATCAGTAACTTTTTACTACAAAGTGGTTTAGCTCGATAACAAGCCTTGTAATATCTTTAAAACGTGCGTAACTGTAACAAAAACTTGGACAATCTTACCTTTGTAATCTCTTATTACCTTGTGTGCATACATCCATATATACTTTAAAAAAAACTCCCTTATTAACTTCACGTAGTCCCGTAGATACCATAAAAAAATAATTATTGCTCAACGGAATATACCTCGCTGACCTACTTCATCTTACCAAAAACTTCCTCCAACCTACTTCATTTGGCATCTTACCAAAAACTTCCTCAAAAAACAACTTCATTTGGCATCTTACCAAAACTTCCTCCTTAAAAAACTTCATTTGGCATCTTACCAAAACTTTAAAACCACATTGCTCAACGGCATTACCTTCGTTGGCCTACTACTTCAAACTCACGTCCATTTACGTGAAAATACACACATACACACACACATATCTGTCACCAAGTAAGTTACCAGATGTCCTAATTAGTTACTACTTCCTCATTTCAACCCGATGTTGGTTAATTCATACAACGCATTACCATTAATAATTCTAAACCACTTATAAATTTCTCAACATATATCCGCTGATAACCTCGCTGTCCTCAACTGAAACTTCTTTATTAAATCAATACTTAATTCTTCAACTCACTAGTTTTATTACCACTGTATCATCTGATCTTCACTCACTTTTGAATTAAATCTTTATTACCATTATATTCTTAATTATGGTTGCCATAATAATTATTACTTTCTTTCGATTACTTACCTATGTAATAACCTTCCTACTTTTAAAATTTAATTCTTACTTCATCCAACTTACCTGCAGTTTAAGGACCTACATTCAACTTACCTGCATTGCTCAATAGCACGACAACCTCTGTCTTCAAAATTAAATAATTTTAGTCAATCTAAATCAATAAGCGTAGGCACTACGCGCCCCTTACCATCCTAACTTCACGACTGAATTAAAATTACACACAGCAGGTTTCTTATCTACCTCTTTTAAGTCATATTAAACTTCATTACTTAATATTTAAGTCATACGGAAGAGTAACTATCGGTAATATAAATTTACATCACTACTTTCTCTGGCATTTCACCGTTCTTACCATCTTCATCTTCAATTCTATCTCTTTCTAGGGTTCCATTTTCCTCTTTTCTTATAACATTACTTTCTACCTCTTTCGGACTACACTCATCAACAGTAACATTATACTTCGGCTTTCCTCCTATCATTTCCCCAAGTCTGGCTAATTCAGTACGCCACTGCACGTCATATGCTTTCTTTCTCTCTCTCATCCTGATTTCTTTCTCCTCTAGCAACTTAATTCTCTTTTCTTTCATTTTACTTCTAAAATATCTACCTTTAGGTTTCATTTTCATTTCTCCGTTACTATCATTTAATGCTCTCTTTAGCCGTGGACTACTGCTTCTGCTCTTATCTATTTCTCTCCTCCTCTTAACCTGTTTACTAATTATGTTCTTCTGACTATGACTTAACGCACGCTTCTCTGCCACTAATAATTTCATATTAACTTCCTCTATCACAGGACTAAATTCTTCCCTAGTTTGCCTATCTAATTTATCTATGATTGTCTGCATCTTAATCTCTTGGGTGCTTAGTACTTTCTTTATCTTACCTACTTCTATCCCTATCTTTTCTCTCATCTTCTTCACTTCTTTTTCGCTACATTCTATAGTCTCTTCTACAGCTATCCTGCGTTCATCTAAAATCTCCTTCAACTCTACTATGCTTTCTCCTACTATCTCCTCTGACGCTAATCTATTTTCACCTAAAATCTCGTCTGACTCTAATCTGATTTCACCTAAAATCTCCGCTATTTGCCGTTCCTCACCTAAGATCTCCTCCGATTCCAATCTGCTTTCACCTACAATCTCCAATGACTCTAATCTACTTTCAATTACAGTCTCCACTAATTCCAATTTGCTTTCACCTAAAATCTCGTCTGACTCTAATCTGATTTCACCTAAAATCTCCGCTAATTCCAATTTGCTTTCACCTAAAATCTCGTCTGACTCCATTCTACTTTCAATTATAGTCTCCTTACAGGCTGTCTTTACTGATTCTACTGCAGTTTCCCCTAAAGTCTCTACCACCTGCCTAGTTTCCACTTCTACCAATTTGCTAAAACTTTCACCTTGAGTTGCTATTTTCTCTTCAATCACAGTTACTATTCTTTCCTGAATCCTACTTTCTGCTGCTTCTAATTTCTTATCTACTGTCTTAATAATATCTTTAGCCTTCATCTCTACCTCCTCCTTAATTTCACCTCTGATTTCCTGTTTCACCCCTTGAATACTCTCCTGTAGCATATCATACTTCATACTTAATTCTCTATTGACTTTAACCACACTGTCTAGTTTTACATTATTCTCTTCCAGCTTCTGATTTATTTTACTCATATCCTCTCTCATCTCCTTACTATTTTTATTCATATCTTTATCTAATTTCTCAAATTTATCATTGAATTCCTTCCTACTTTCCCTACTATTTTTATTCATCTCCCTCAAGATATCAGCTAATGAAATTTCATGGACCTCTAAGGACTTCTGTTTCTCCTGACTACCACTAGTCTCAGGATGTACCTCTGTATTCGTCTCGAGATTTTCCTCTGAATTCGTGTCAGGGTTAACCTCAGGATTACTTTCAGGATTACTCTCAAGATTTACCTCCGACATCTTGGTATTATTATCTACGCTCTCAACATCGCTACTGCTATCAACCTCCTTATAATTAACTTTCTCAACTTTATTCCTACTTCTCAACTGCCTCTGTTCCTCTTCCGACATCTCGAAGTACACCGTATAACAATTGCCCTTCCAAAATTTCACTTCACTTCACTGTCCCCCAAAAGCACTGACAATTTGCACTGAAATTATACACTCCTCTGACTAAATACCGAATGGTTTTCGTGCCCTACTTTGTGGCGCCAAATGTAACATTTTTAATGAGTCGTTGAACGTGGTGATGACTATTGTGGTTCAATAAAACAAACATGATATGAATAAATAATATACACTGTGGTGTGACCTTACCTGTGATAGTGTAATATAATAAGTTGTTGAGCGCCAGATTCCTATTTAAGATAGTGAATCGAAATTTATTGATTTAACCTCGGCTATCAGCAGTAGAGTCGAGAACCACTTACCCGGGCCGTAGTGAGACAAAGTCATCTAACCAATCCGTATTTAATCAAGGAGTATGATTGCCTTAAAGTACCAACTACAATGAAAGAAATAGGCATTACGTTGAAGGAAATGAATTTATTTACTCAAGAACAAAATACTAATAAAACAGAATAGTGATAGTCACACAATTGAATTTAAAATTACTCAATGCGGCAATTAATTATTTAGAAGAAAATGAATATTAAAATGAATTGAAAGTTAAATGAAGTTAAATTATAATAGAGACGATAGTTTTATTGAATTGTTGGCTCACCCAGTCGAAGATTCGTCATATTTAAGAAATGATCGATGATCTCGATGTTACGTCGCTTATGTTTAAAAAAATTATGTGATATCTCATTTACTATGAAATATCCTCATTAAGTACGTTGCCATCTGTAGAAAGACTCTTGATCAGGGATATAACCCATTATGTATTGATATAGATGTCGGCAAGACATCGTTCAGTGTCGACTCTCGGTGCTCAGTCCATTAGGACCCAGAAAGCAAGGTTACAACTTCCTTCCTTCATTGATAGCTATAGATCAATGCCATTCTTGTCCGATGTTGCAGGTACAAATACTAATGACTTCCTTGTCACGTGGTGTCACAGCTTCCCTCTCTATTAGCCTTCTCCATTCTTGACTCATAACTTGCAATATATATTGACGCGTATATACCGTAGAAAATGGCGTGTTGGTTACACCATAGTGGGTTTCTTAACATCTCAGGAAAATGACGCAGTTTGCCGTGGTGAAATTCTTACTACGTCGTTCAGTTTGTGACGCACAGGGTTAGTCCATATCGCCAGTCTTGTTGCAATATATAATACTTCGTCTCTTTACAAGTAATTGTTAATAAAAATCTAATTGAATATAATAATCAAAACCGCTTACAATTATCTGATATAAAAATCATCTCATGGATGTACTAGTTAATAATAATAATAATAATAATAATAATAATAATAATAATAATATAACAGCTATGGGATCGAATCGTTACACTGTGTCGCCCAAATCTTGGGTGGGCTTTACAGACGTGCTTAAAGTGTCACAGAACTGTCTCTGGTCTTGATATATAAGCGTTTAGCTGTCGGCGCTGTAATGAGCACAGGTCACGTGACCTCATATTCAACGGAAGTCGGTTTAAAAATATGGGACCATCATTTTCCGAAAGCTGGTTGTTTCTAGATTACAAGTATGTAGTTACATTTGGAATCCGATCGTACATTTTCACATTATTCAGTGAGCATCTATTTTTCTATGCACAGAAAGAGGTAAATCCCGTTCGGGATCTTGACGTCTAATGTAACCCGGGAATAAGGATAACTCTTTTTGCATAGTTTCTGCGTAATTAATTGGATCGTTAAAATTATTAATCCAATGAACCCGCTGTAAAATATGAAATCGAATTTGGATTTATGTTTCTGTTTTTTTTAAGTGGGTGTGACATCGTTTGTTACTAGGTGAAGGCTTAGTATCACGTAGTATCTTGGTTGATAGGCCACGTCCCATCCTTTCTTCTTCTCGCGTGGGTGAATCCCTAGCTTGAGTAACTCGAGATATCGCTGTGATGTTTGTTTATTTAACCCTAGCTGTAGTGCCCGGCTTCGCCCGGTGGATTTATTTGTTTTGTGGATGATAATGAATACTACTACAGAACTGGCACATGATACATAAACTAACAGAAAAACATATTTTAAAAATATAACTTTTTGTGATGGTAGTGGTGGTGGTTGTTGTAGTGTGGTTAAAAGTAGTACAGTATAATGGACGTAAACATTCAGGTAATTTTCCCGTAATGATAATAATGATAATTATGAATAGGGAAACAGCTATTTACTAACTACAGCACTGACACATGTAATTTACAAACAAATTTAAAAAAAATGACTAGAAAGAGGAGTAAGTGAATTAAAAGACACTGCCTTGGGCCTATATCTCATTGGCTGTTAGAAATGTAGAGACCAATAGTGTCGTCTTTTGTCGCATAGCGCCGCAGGAAAATAATCAGAACACTTTAGAAAACTTCGGCTGTCCCGAGCTACTGAGGTAGCAATACTGTCATTTATCGCCACATAGCGCTCAATAATAAGGTTCGGAATAAATGAAGGTAAATTTGAAAGCACCAACGGTTATTGCAGCTGGTAACCTCAATGTACTGCACAAGCACCATTGCACTTATACAGAGGCATACTATGTTCATGATGATAACTGTTTTAAGGGGCCTAAGACACCTTTTTGCACTAATTAATCCCCGTGGCTGCAATTTATAAACAGTGCAAGATGCAACTATTTTCGCAATTCTGCACCGGAACACTGGTAGGGGCGACGTGATGCAGCCCGAAATGCCAGCCAATAATAGACTTATTAAAATATTCTTACAGTTACACTACTACGGACATGAATGGTTCTAGGGCCTTAATACGTGGTTTTGAAGTTCATTTTGTCTGTTATTCTAAATGTAGAGAATGGAGAGCGTTGTCCAAAATATCAAGTGGACAGTGTTACCAGGAGGGTTTCAAAGTGTATGTAAAATTTGGTGCAATTGTGAGAAACGGTGTAGATTTGTGACAAGGGGCCTAATTTAAAGTGGACAGTGTCACCAGCATGGTTCCAAAGGGTAAGTATACAAAATGAGGTTCAGATCGGTGAAACGATGTAGATTTGTTCCAAAGGAACTAAATACAGGAAATGGAGTGGTATGTCTAAAATTTCATGCAGACAGGGCTACTCGCAGGGTTCCAAAGGGTAAGTATACAAATTTTGGATCAGATCAGAAAAACGGTGTATATTTGTGATAAAGGGCCTAAATGCAGGGTATGGGGTGGTTAGTCCGAAATTTCAAGCACACGGTGTTACTCGTCGGGTTCCAAAGGGTAAGTATGCAAAATTTGGTTCAGATCGGTGAAACGGTGTATATTTGTGCCAAAGGGCCTAAATACAAGAAATGGAGTGGTATGTCCAACATTCCATACAGACAGTGTTACTCGCAGGGTTCCAAAGGGTAAGTATACAAATTATCGTTCAGATCGGTGAAATGTGTAGATTTGCGCCAAAGGGCCTAAACGCAGGGAATGGAGTGGTCTGTCCGAAATTTCATGTAGCAGTGTTACTCGCAGGGTTCCAGAGGGTAAGTATACAAATTTTGGTTAAGATCGGTAGAAAGATGTAGATTTGTGCCAAAGGGTCTAATTACAGGGAATGGACTGGTCTGTCATAAATTTCACGTAGACAGTGTTACTCGCGGGGTTCCAAAGGGTTAGCATACACATTTTGGTTCAGATCGGTGAAACGGTGTGGATTTGTGCCAAAGGGCCTAAATACAGGACATGGAGTGGTATGTCCAAAATTTCATGCAGAGAGTGTTACTCGCAGGGTTCCAAGGGGTTTTGGATCAGATCAGTGAAACGGTGTAGATTTGTGATAAAGGGCCTTAATGCAGGGAATGGAGTGGTCGGTCTGAAATTTCAAGCAGACAGTGTTACTCGTCGGGTTCCAAAGGGTAAGTATACAAATTATCGTTCAGATCGGTGAAATGTGTAGATTTGTGCCAAAGGACCTAAATGCAGGGAATGGAGTGGTCTGTCCGAAATTTCATGTAGAAGTGTTACTCGCAGGGTTCCAAAGGGTAAGTATACACATTTTGGTTAAGATCGGTAGAAAGATGTAGATTTGTGCCAAAGGGCCTAAATACAGGGAATGGACTGGTCTGTCATAAATTTCACGTAGACAGTGTTACTCGCGGGGTTCCAAAGGGTTAGCATACAAATTTTGGTTTAGATCGGTGAAACGGTGTGGATTTGTGCCAAAGGGCCTAAATAGAGGACATGGAGTGGTATGTCCAAAATTTCATGCAGACAGTGTTACTCGCAGGGTTCCAAAGGGTTTTGGATCAGATCAGTGAAACGGTGTAGATTTGTGATAAAGGGCCTTAATGCAGGGAATGGAGTAGTCGGTCTGAAATTTCAAGCAGACAGTGTTACTCGTCGGATTCCAAAGGGTAAGTATACAAATTATCGTTCAGATCGGTGAAACGGTGTAGATTTGTGCCAAAGGGCCTAAATGCAGGGAATGGAGTGGTCTGTCCGAAATTTCATGTAGCAGTGTTACTCGCAGGGTTCCAAGGGGTAAATATACAAATTTTGGTTAAGATCGGTAGAAAGATGTAGATTTGTGCCAAAGGGCCTAAATACAGGGAATGGACTGGTCTTTAAACACAAATTGTGCTAAATGTTCCGGCATAACTCAACAAAATGACAGTGTTTCGCCCTGGTGTGCAATTGGGCTCTTCAGTTGGTTAAAGCACACCTCACCAAGGCACTGTCTAGTACACACTGGGAAGGCCATTGCAAGACGTATTTGATACATGTGTATCCACATCACGAGCAAAGCCAGTGCACTATGGGAGTCGAAACTCCACTCCAAAGCAATTATAACCTTACCTTGGCATTGAATATATAATTTTCAAAAGAAAAATATGTATTGTCCGTTGAGCCATTATATATTTAAACACAAATCGTGCTAAATGTTCCGGCATAACTCAACAAAATGACAGTGTTTCGCCCCGGTATGCAATTGGGCTCTTCAGTTGGTTAAAGCACACCTCACCAAGACACTGTCTAGTACACACTGGGAAGGCGATTGCAAGACGTATTTGATACATGTGTATCCACGTCACGAGCGAAGCCAGTGCACTATGGGAGTCGAAACTCCACTCCAAAGCAATTATAACCTTACCTTGGCATTGAATATATAATTTTCAAGCACAATTTGTGTTTAAATATATAATGGCTCAACGGACAATACATATTTTTCTTTTGAAAATTATATATTCAATGCCAAGGTAAGGTTATAATTGCTTTGGAGTGGAGTTTCGACTCCCATAGTGCACTGGCTTTGCTCGTGACGTGGATACACATGTATCAAATACGTCTTGCAATGGCCTTCCCAGTGTGTACTAGACAGTGTCTTGGTGAGGTGTGCTTTAACCAACTGAAGAGCCCAATTGCACACCGGGGCGAAACACTGTCATTTTGTTGAGTTATGCCGGAACATTTAGCACAATTTGTGTTTAAATATATAATGGCTCAACGGACAATACATATTTTTCTTTTGAAAATTATATATTCAATGCCAAGGTAAGGTTATAATTGCTTTGGAGTGGAGTTTCGACTCCCATAGTGCACTGGCTTTGCTCGTGACGTGGATACACATGTATCAAATACGTCTTGCAATGGCCTTCCCAGTGTGTACTAGACAGTGTCTTGGTGAGGTGTGCTTTAACCAACTGAAGAGCCCAATTGCACACCGGGGCGAAACACTGTCATTTTGTTGAGTTATGCCGGAACATTTAGCACAATTTGTGTTTAAATATATAATGGCTCAACGGACAATACATATTTTTCTTTTGAAAATTATATGGACTGGTCTGTCATAAATTTCACGTAGACAGTGTTACTCGCGGGGTTCCAAAGTGTTAGCATACAAATTTTGGTTCAGATCGGTGAAACGGTGTGGATTTGTGCCAAAGGGCCTAAATACAGGACATGGAGTGGTATGTCCAAAATTTCATGCAGACAGTGTTACTCGTAGGGTTCCAAAGGGTTTTGGATCAGATCAGTGAAACGGTGTAGATTTGTGATAAAGGGCCTTAATGCAGGGAATGGAGTGGTCGGTCTGAAATTTCAAGCAGACAGTGTTACTCGTCGGGTTCCAGAGGGTAAGTATACAAATTATCGTTCAGATCGGTGAAACGGTGTAGATTTGTGCCAAAGGGCCTAAATACAGGAAACGGAGTGGTATGTCAAAAATTTCATGCAGACAGTGTTACTCGCAGGGTTCCAAAGGGTAAGTATACACATTTTGGTTCAGATCGGTGAAAAGGTGTGGATTTGTACCAAAGGGCCTAAATGCAGGGAATGGACTGGTCTGTCCAAAATTTTACCAAGACAGTTTAAATTGCATTGTTCCAAAGGGTTAGTATACACATTTTGGTTGAGATCGGTGAAACGGTGTACGTATCACTAACCATAACGCCAGCGCATGCGGACAGCGCAGTTCGGGAGCGCTTGTTCTAGCGACTTACTGAAAAAAAAAACAATCTTTAAGGTTACCTGGGAGGTGTAGCCTAATGCTACATAGCCGAAACTATTCCTCTTGAATCTGGCCATCATATAAAAACAGATTTTTTTCGAATCGGACCGGTAGTTCCAGAGATTAGTGCGTATATACCCACAAACACACAAACACACACTCTCTTCAGCTATATTATATTAGTAAAGACTAGCGGACCCGTGCGAGAAACCACACTTTCCCCAATAGGTTTATAATGAGAGACTTAAGGAGAAAGGTTATGTTTTTATTTCAACCAAATGATTATAGAACACTATTAACATTTCAGGATAAAGGAAAGACCTCAGAATGTTAATATGACATTAAACAGGCGTCTCAGTGGCCCGTGGACAGCAATTATGGAGCGTATTTTCCTACATCAACGGTGTTTGCAAATCGCACACTTTGTACATTTTTTTTAAAGTCATTTTTTAAAGAAATTATAGATATTTATGAAATTATAGTGCAATAAGTCACTGCTAACGTCTCTTCTCTTTCATTTGAATGCTCATTTGTCACGATCGGCCGCTTGTGAGCGCCGCAGGAGGGATGCATACTACTGAAATAATATATATGATGATAGCATGAGCTGGCAGGACTGCCCTGAAGACAGTTTTCTAACTTGATATTGAAAAATCAATTCATGATCCAATAACACAATAATTAACACCAAAATTTTTAAGAGAAGAGTATCATATAATAGACCTTGCTAGCATTAGTCATAGGACTATTATGCTATATACAGGAGGACGCAGCCTTCATCTTGAAAATATAAGCCATTAATATCGAAAATCTACCATTTATTGCAGTTACAATGATGAAACGCGGCAAACATAATATTGTCACAAAAGAGGCTTTCTTCGCAAAAGTCGCATGGTCAACGATTCCATACAGTACAGACGAAGGATTTACGTCTTTTATAATCTTAGAAACAACTCCCAAGGATCGAAGAGCGGAGTTACTACGCATCTTATTAAACGATGAGTCTTATACAGAGTACAATATTATTAACGTTCATCACAAGGAAATTCAATTATACACCTTGATGGCCAACGGCCTGGCCATGTTGAAACACCGGATCCCATGAGAACTCCGCAGTTAAGCAACATTGGGCGTGGTCGGAACTTGGATTGTATACCGTTCTGGGTACTGCGCGCTGTTGGCCAACATAAGGAGGAGCGGAAAGGCCATGCCCACCCTACTGCACGTAAACTCCGGCTGAGGATAGCTTCTTCGGTGGTTCGGACCTGCCTTCGGGCAAAATACCAATTACATTTTTCACCTTGATAAGGACAAAAGAGTTATAACTATATCCATTCATTTCCGAGAAAGTATGCTACATGTTCTTTACTGAACATTTTGTTATTTGTTTCTTGCTTAATTGAATATTCAAACTATCAAGATAAGTACAGTAATACTGTATCTAGATAGCACAATGGGTAGTAGTGAATTGGAGCGATTTGTTACAGAGGCACAGACACGGCATCCCCCCAAATAAAATATATGGAGATATTTTTATTTATCAGTTGCTCCCCTACCCCCTGCTGTTTATATGAACCAAATTATAGGCCTATAGCTAATGAAACGTGTGTGAATTAATACATATTGAGTTCTCTTTCTCCTACGTTTCTGGATTCATATACGATATAATGACCCCAGTTCTGAAAATTTCATAGGAAAACTTCATTAATTGTTTTGTCTGTAAAAAGACTGACCAGTGCTACAAATTTAAATACAACGCAATGTTTCTTGCAATGAAAGTAGTATTTGTCAAACTATTTTTTGTTTTTCTGTTTCTCCCATTTTTCTTAGTTCTCTTTTATAAACATCCATATCTAATATCAGATTTTTGGCTCTTCCGAAAGAGGGAGATTCAGTGAGTGAGTGAATGAGGGGTTTTCTATTTATATATTATGGTGATTAATGCATTGAACCCTTAAAATATAAACCATAGAATGATAACATCTCTAGAGTGACATACACAAAACATGGTCGTAAAAAGGAGAAATAAGCCTCAAAATCTATGCAACTATTAAAAGCTCAGTATAAATTAATATGAATGAGTAAAATAAAAAGCGAGGAAGGGTAGAGCATAAAATATAAGGAAGGAATTCAATATTATGGATAGAATAGATTTGATATTTGCGATAATGGTGCTAAACACGTGCGTCAATAGCCGCACAACAGAGTCTCATGCAGATTGTTTATTGATGGTTAATGTTTCACTTGTTGTTGTAGTTTATTCATTTAGGGATTTTGTGATATCATCCTCATGCACACTTGGGTGTGTGTGAAATCTGTCTGATTACATGTGTCATTATGGTGGCTGTACAAGTGTGTGTCAGAAATTGGGGCTATGATTTTGGAAGCAAAGAGCCGTAGCTTTACATGAAGAGGACCCTGGCCTAAACTGAGAGTTAAAAAATTTAAATGGATCAGACATCAGTGATATCTGCAGTGAAATATATAAAGCAACCTCTTGTCTTATCCTAGAACCAAGCCATGAAATACAGCTTCCTTCCCATGATGCCTGGTTTCATAGAAATCTGCTAGGCAGTGGCAGGTTAGAGATCTTAGAAAGGGAAATGGATAAGTTGAGGTTGGATTTGGTTGGGATTAGAGAAATGCGCTGGCCGGAAGAACAGGGCTTTCGGTCAGGAGACTATAGGGTCATTAGCACTAAATCAAACAATGGCTAAGCAGGGGTTGGTCTCATATTGAGTAGGAAACTTCGACAATGGGTGGAATATTATGAGCAATATAGTGAACGAATTATTGTAGCAGAAATCAATACAAAACCTACGTGCGTCACAGTGGTACAAGTCTATATCCATACCAGTCAAGCTGATGATGAAGATGTTGAAAAGGTCTACGAAGAAATAGATGAAATTCTGAGGTATGTCAAGGGTGATGAAAATGTTATAGTAATGGGAGGTTGGAATGCTGTGGTAGGAAAAGGAAGAGAAGGGAAGATAGATAGGAGATGTCGGATTAGGTGAGAGGAATGATCGAGGAAGCAGGCTGATTGAATTATCCACCGAGCATGAGTTGGTCATTGCTAACACCTTATTCAATAACCACAATAGAAGAATATACACATGGATGAGAACAAGATATACAGGGCGTTACCAAATGGACTTCATTATGGTCAAGCAGAGGATTCGAAACCAGATTTTGGATTGTAAAATATATCCCGGTGCTGACATAAACTCTGACCACAATCTGGTTGTGATGAAATGCAGATTAAGGTTGAAGAAACTGAAGAAAAGTCAAAAGCCAAAAAGGTGGGAAATAGACAGACAGAAAGAGAAAGATGTAAACGGAAGATTCAAAAAGAGCATAAAGGCAGGACTAATGAAAAACCCTAAACAAACTTCAATTGCAGACGAATGGGCACTTTTGAAGAATGAAATAACAAAATCCGCAGAAGAAAACATTGGTAGGAAGAAAAGAACAGGTAGGAAACTGAAAACTAGAATTGATGGATGAAAGGTGGAAACACAAGAATGTAAGAGATGAAAAGGGGAAAGCAGAATACAGACGTCAGAGAAATGAGGGTAACAAGAAGCGTAAGGGAGCGGAAGAAGAATGGTTGAAAGAGAAATGTGCAGGTATAGAAAATTGTCTGAAATTAGGGAAAGTAGACACAGCTTATCAAAGGATTAAGAATACTTTTGGCTGGGGAAAAGAAGACTAAGTGTTGTAATAATAAGGACACAGATGGAAAGTCTCTAACAGATAGGGAAGAAAAGGTTGAGAGATGGAGAGCTTACATAGAGTGTTTGTATAAGGGAAAGGAGATTGAGAATCATGTTATGGAAAGGGAAGAGGAAATCGATAAGAATGCAAAAGGAGATTTAATATTGAGATCAGAATTTGAGAGAGCATTGGAAGACTTAAGCAGGAACAAAGCACCAGGCATAGATGATATACCAATTGAGTTGCTACGCTGCATAGGAGGTGAAGGTCTGATCAGGTTATTTCACTTGGTGTGTAGGATTTATGAGACAGGTGAGGTACCCTGTGATTTCAGGAAGAATGTTATCAACCCTATACCGAAGAAAGTGGGAGCTGACAGATGTGAAGATTACCGTACAATCAGCTTGAATACTCGTGCTTCAAAGTTCCTGTCTAAAATCATTTACTAGAGGATGGAAAGCCTGATAAAAACGGAGTTGGGTGAAGTCCAGTTTGTTTTCAGGAGAAACGTAGGAACAAGGGTAGCCGTACTCAGTCTTAGGCTGATTTTGGAAGGTAGAATAGGGAAAGATAAGACAACGTTCATGGCATTTGTAGACTTAGAAAATGCTTTTGATAACGTTGATTGGACTAAATTGTTTGACATTTTGAAAACGATTGGAATAAAGTACAGAAACCAGATAGCAGTCATTCGAGCTGAAGGGCATGAGAGAGAAGCTGTAAGGAAAGGCTGCAACTTATCGTCCATACTTTTCAATCTATACATTGAACAAGCAATGAGGGAAATTGGAGAAAAGTTTAAAGTGGGAGTGAAGATTCAAGGAGAAATAATTTCAAATCTGAGATTTGCTGATGACATCGTTATCTTGGCCGACACGCCTGAGGATTTGAATGAGTTTTTGAATCGTATGGACTCCGTTATGAGGAAAGAATTCATGATGAATATTAATAAATCTAAAACAAAAATATTGCAATGCAGCCGAAATTAATCAGAAACCTCTATGGACATCAAATTGGCAGAAGAAAAGCTGAAGGAAGTAGTAGACTTCTGTTACTTAGGAAGCAAAATAACCAGTGATGGACGAAGCAAACAGGATATATAATGTAGGTTGGCTCAGGCAAGGAAAGCATTTCTAAAAAAAAAAAAGGAATCTGTTGACATCGAATATAGATTTAGGTATAAGGAAGTCATTTTTGAAATCCTTTGTCTGGAGCGTGGCACTCTATTGAAGTGAAAATTGGACTGTTGGAGCAGCAGAAAAGAGGAGAATTGAAACGTTTGAAATGTGGTGTTACAGGGGAATGATGAAGATCAGATGGGTAAATAGGGTTACAAACGAAGAGGTATTAAGACGAGCGGGAGAGGAGAGATGTTTCTGGCGACTGCTAATGAAGAGAAGAGTTGGTAGGACACATACTACGACACCCAGGAATAGTAAGCTTAGTTATGGAAGGAAGGGTCAAGGACAAGAACTCTAGGGGTAGATCAAGGTTAGAATATGTTAAACAGATTGCCTCGTATGTAGGGTGTGGTAGTTATGTAGAGATGGAACTATTAGTTCAGGACAGGGAGACATGGAGTGCTGCATCAAACCAGTCAAAAGACTGAAGACTCAAACAACAATAGATAAATTTATGGCCTACTTGGGGGAAATATAAAAGTTCGTACTCGTAATGTCAGTTGCCATGACAACGTAATGTAAGCTGTATCCCATATTCCAATTCATGATACTTTTATGACAGGAATCGAATTATAGATCTTCTCGTATCCCCGACATATTGATATATTGGGGATAAAATCTAGAGCATCCCGGTCGCAGAGTATTAATATGTTTACCTGAAAATCACTAAGTTCGGTGGAGCCGTTAAGACAGCAATACTAGACAAACTTTAATTTACTTTACTTTAGAGATAACAGAACAAGAAATTGATTTTGTTTTATAAAAGCATTGTAAACTACGGTGTTTTTGTTGGTGTTGACATTACTTGCTATTGCTTTATTATAGAGACTATGGATATCTCGATCATCACCCCTCTGTACTTAAACGTCCATGGAATTTATCTGATAGCCTGTGTTATTTTGGTGCATTTAGTGGTGAAGGAAACTGTAATATTTTAGATCTTGGCAGGGCGACTAAAGTAACAAGTGAAGGAACTCCAGTAGTTGACCGTTTCCGCCGCTAGGTGGTACTAGCGTAACTTGGCCTCTGCTTGCCTGTCTGGCTCGCCTCTACTTCGTATAAAACGAAGTCCCCGATTCTTGGATGTCACGGGTAATCTCGAAAACCACTGGATGGATTTTGGTGCGGCTTTCATCATTCTGTAAAGGCAATCTCGAGGAAGATTTCTGTAGAAAATAATTTATTTATGATCAAAGGGAGCCAAGCAGTAACAATTTCAGATTTCAGTGAAAAGGTCAAAAATAGGACCTGGCGTCCGTGCAATTTTTAAGCCTGCGCTGGGCAAACCGTGAAAAATATCAATATACTATGAGTGTAAGAATTGTTCAGCATGAAAAATTCTCCAAAAAAGTCCGCGGGAGCATATCTCTTTCTTCGATACTTTGCCCAATATAAGTGTTTTTAGTTTGGACGGAACGGGGATTTATGTCTCATGCACATCGCCATTTTTAATTACGTCTGACAAGAATTCCTTGCCCATTCATAACTGATCCCGGGCGAAGCCGGGGCGGGTTGCTAGTTGTTTATTAAAAGAAGTATTGCACTAAATACTAAGCAAGTTGTGAATAACAGAAACAAATCTTCAAGGGAATACGAACATATTAAAATACTATCCAGAACACACTAAAATACATTTCTAAGAAGAATAGAGCTTACCTCTAAACAGAAGAGATCTTTATTATTTTTTTCGCTGATTTTGAAGACGATCTGGATCTCAGTCCCCTGGGCATTTCTTTCACCCGGAAAATGAACCGGCATTTAATGTAATGAAACACTATCCTAGGGAAATATAGTAACAGATGATCCTCTGAGCGCCGGCCCTGTGGTGTTGCAGTAGCGCGCCTGCCTCTCACCCGGAGGCCCCGGGTTCGATTCCCGGCTGCGTCAGGGATTTTAGAAACTGACGTGAGGGCTGGAACGGGGTGCACTCAGCCTCGTGAGGACAATTGAGTAGCTGTCTGACAGGGAGACAGCGCCCCGGTCACGAAAACCAAGATTAACGGCCGAGGGGACCCGATGCGCTGACCACGCGTCACCCCAATATCTGCAGGCCAAATGGCTGGGCAGCGGTCGCTTGGTAGGCCTAGGCCCTTCAAGGGCTGTAGTGCCAGCGGTTATTATTTTGATCCTCTGAGCAGCACACATTTCGGAACACAGGAAGTTCACAGATCATATCCACACAATCTGAAAAGATATCGCCCCACAACGCGCCTTCTTACTCCAACTTTGCCTCCACTACTGCATCTGCACGTTTCATTACACGTTTCATCACGTGAAATGTCCGGCTCCGTGGCTAAATGGTTAGCGCGCTAGGCTTTGGTCCGCCGTATCCCGGGTTCGATTCCTGGCCGGGCCTTTAGGGATTTTAATCTCTTGTGGTTAATTCCCGTGACTCGGGAACTGTGCCGTCTTCATCATAACCTCATCCTCATTACGACGCGCGAGTCGCCCACGGGCGTGAATTAGAAAGACCTGCACTCGGCCTCTCAGGAGGTCACACGATCATTTTGTTTTTCATCACGTGAAATAAAGATAAAGACGGGTATTTGAGAAATTTAGATTCACTCTCGCCAAAGTCTCTCAGCATGGTGAGTATACATACATCCCTAACATCATTAAATGTTTCGGAATCACTTTCCAATGACCAAATGCAGGAAGTACATATCTCAATCTTCGTTGCTGCTGTGTGAATCAGGTAACCACTCAAATAATAAACAACGTTATCGCCTGCTCTCTCAGAACTCTCATCATTAACTGACAGGATTATAGGGTTCAATTTCTGTCAGTGTAATAGTTTCTTTAATTTGCTGACAATTGTTATCCTTCACCTCTCTGCTCGTAAGTATTTCATTTCTCGCCATTGACCGTATTCATTAAGAGAAGAAAGCTAATTGTCTGTAACGTACTCATAATTAGCTTGTGAAGAAAGGACCTCTTTCACTGGTAGGCCTATGCATAATGAAAACAGAAGTTTAAACAAGCATAGAAATAAAACGTAAGCACAAGAAGATTTGGGACCACTTTAAGTATGCACAATTTCTGTGATCAACAAGAAAGGGTCAAATTTTAGAGTGTGTTCACACTATATATTTATATATATATATATATTTTTTTTTCTCTCCAAATTTCAACTACTGTATTTCTTTCTTCCTTTCTTTCCTTCTTTCATTCTTTTATTTTTATTTTATTTATGTATTTTATTTCCTTATGTTTCTTTGGATAAACATCTTTCCCATTTCATTATGGTGCACCATAATAGGTTTTTTTGAAGGGAATATTTTATGAGTGTTAAGCTATCCGACCACCTGTTTGCCTTGACTTTTTATCTACACAGGCTGATGAAGGGGCCAAAACAATTAGGCCCCGAAACATGTACCAATGACCACTAAGTGATCATTTATATTTAGTACAATAAAGGTATTGATTAGGCGGAACTTTTGCAAAATATTAATACTAACCTTGTTCTAATTTCGTTCTCTGACGTTTCAAAACCTACGATCTATATGTTTTCGTGTTTGATTTAATTAGCTTTGCGTTATACGTATTTCCAATAATCAATGTGCAAATATAGGTATTTTGCTGAAAATATTATTAAGTCCGATTTTCTTCGTGAAATCATCTGCCCCTTCCTATTCCCCGACATTGAATGAATAGCAATAAACTACAGTCTCCAAATAAATCTTAACTTTAAACAGTAACAGCCTACAACTTAACACAATACTATTCACTTTCTGAAATAACACTCATACTCGGATACTAACAGAATGGAAACTGGCAAGTGTTGTCTTTTTGGAAAGAGATGAGGAAAAATAATACCACACCCTTCGCACTACCTCCCCTCTGACTAGGTGAACAGCTGACCATTTTGCTCCCTTAGGAATTGTTAAGTTAGGGTAAAGCTACAAATTTTACACTAGTGACAAGAAATATTTTCAAATTAGTAAGCATAAGCTTACATAATATCATCATTTGTGATCAATTCCAGGATTTGTTTTAAACAAAATTATGAACTTCACCAAATTTCATATTTTAAATATTTGACTTTGGGGGGATTTGTCCCCCTCATCACGTCCCATAGTTACGATACAGATCAGTTCACATCCCTGTTCAGACCAGACACTCCAGGTGGATTTAGTTTGGCGTTAGTTGACAGCAGCATCTTCTCAAGAGCAATTATCGAAAGCATGTTTTTATGTATGGCGTGAAGGGTACTCAGAGAAGTACAGGGACCCGCTCTGTGGGAGACGGTGGAACCGCACAAGATGCTGTATCACTGCTGGTCCATTTCCTGGTCGCTCAGAAGAGATAAGCAATGAAACCGCAAGTTGCCACGGTTTGGGAACCAAAAGAAAAGAAACAACCTGTAATAGTATGCTGTTATTTCGATTACCATAATTCCTCCACCTAACTTTCCCCCCTTTCATACCTGTTGTTACGAGGTACACTCACTGGACATGAAGCTATTCTCTTAGCCCCACATGCAGCGGACATTGTCCTACCGATAAGTTTTTTCCAAGCTTAAGACCATTTCAGTTTTCAACGTCGGATATCCCAATTCGACTATCTCCTTTGAAACAAACAGCAATCTTGATACTTCATAGTTCAAGTTATGTAGTAGCTAGCATTCTTGGCCGTCAGCGTGGAGGTTCGGGCGATCGAGACTCTGTGAAGATATTTAATTCTGGACTTAGGGTCGGAACTGGGTAGCCTACACTCAGCCTCGTGTGGCAGAGCTAGGTTCGATTCCCACCTCTAAGCTATTTGTTTTACGTGACCGCTATTTGTGCGATTATGAGCCCCGGGACCTCCTTTTTACGTGGAATCCGAACCACAGGACATGTCATTTCACTTCCAAAATCTCACATGCGAGAATCGAACCTGGTCCACATTGGTGAGAGGCAAATAGTTTGACCACTGCGCCACAACGCCCCGACCTTTCGCCCTCTCGTCCTCCTCGTGCTGTAGCAGCTAGCATTCATGGCTGTCAGTAAGAAGTTTAGGGTTCTATTCCCAGCTCGTGCTGGCTATACTGTTTAGTAAGGGTTACACAGGATTAATCTGCAACTTCAACATGTGTAGTGATTTGAACTTTTGCTTGTATATTTTCGTATGTATTGAGACAAGGGTGCAAAATTGCAGAAAGCATTTATCATTAGTTAGTAGCCCTGGAGACTCAGAATTTTTTCATTGTGATTTCCCGTAAGATACACTCTTTACATACATAATTAAGTGGAAGTCCAAAAAATAGTATGAACGTTACATGAAGTTAAACACATAACTTGTCAGCACGTGTAAAATTGTGTCGGCAAAAGTGTCATACGTGGATTGCTCAAAATTGATCTGAAATATTACGATCGATATGTGTGACAAATTTGGATGAAATCCATTAGGCTAATTAGTTTGAACGTTGTATGCAGCTAAACATTGAACCTATCACGACACGTAGACTCATGTTGGCAGCACTGTAACCGTATGGGTTACTAAAAATGAATCTGAAATGGTATGTACTAATCGTGTGAAAAATTCAGGACTGTTGGCCTGCCCACTTTCTGATTTATTGAGAAAAGGGTTCAAAATTATAGGGCTCACTTATCAAAAGTTGGAAGCCCCGGTGATTCTAAATATATACCTAAATTTACCTCTAACAATACAGAGTACTGAGACAAAATTTGTTTGAAGTTCAATAGATACTATGGACGTTACATGCATCTCAGTATATTCTGTATGTGCCAATGTGGAAGAAATCCATTTGATAGTATGAAAGTTACTGTACATGCAGTTACACTTGAAGCTATCAGGTCGCGTAGAATCACGTTGCTAGCCCTGTCGTACACGGGCTCCTGAAAATTAATTTCAAATATTATATTCTATGTGTGCTAATTTTGGAACGGTTCCCATGCATACTTTCTGAGATATGCAACGAAGAGTTCAAATTTCATTGATCAGTTTTCACCAGTTGGTAGCACTGAAGTAATTTTCATTATGGCCCTGAGATGTATTGGTATAGATCGTCACTCATACCAACTTTGGTTTCGATAGCTGTAGCCATTTTGGAATTGATAGGGAGGTGGGGGTGTTACACAGACAGACAGACACACACACATCTGCCCAAGTGATTTCATATACGTCTACTTTATCATCAAATTTGCAAAATGTGAAAATTAGGTTAAAACGATTTTTTTTAAATTTTCAACCACTGCCACCTTGAAGTTTTGAAAAAAATTGAAAAACATTAGATGCTTATACATATTTCGCGAAACTTCCAGGTCAGATTGTTTTATATTTAGGACGTAATGTATCAGTAGATAATGGTGTAGCGGCTAGCGTTCTTGACTCTCACTCCGGAGGTCCGGGTTTGATTCCTGGCTATGCTAATAAATTTTAATTCTGTCGTGAGGGATGTAACGAGGTACTTCCTGCCTCGTGAGGCAAAACTGAGAACAGGAGGGTTCCATTCCTACTTCAGTCATCCTGAAAACGGCTTTCCATGATTGTTCGGTTTTACGTCAGACAAATGCTTGAATGGTTCCTAACTAAAGGCCGTCAATGCCTCCTTCCAAATCCTATCCCCAATTTACAATTACGCACAAAATAACACAGGTTATCACACAAATGACACACACACAAATACATGGGACTATATGACCACGATGTCGTAGACTGTAAAATAAGCAACAACAACCAGTATATAAATATGATAGCCGTGTTTTATTATAGGCCTAGAACTTTTCACTTCGCATGAGATAAACGCAAGAAATAACAAGTGTAGTTACGGAAGGACTAAATAGCAAATTTTCATATATCCTACTGTGCCCAAATCTAGGAATGGGTATTCCAAGTTTCAGACACCTAGATATCAAGGGAAAGGCTGTAGCCGCTTTTGAAAGTTCAGATATTTGAATATCGCGCTACATTGCTTCGAGAAGCATTTCGAAGAAAATTACCGATAGTTGGATGTCAAGTGACGTAGCGAGTAATAGCAGAGGTTGAGGCTATTTATTGATTAAATAGTTAACTATGGAGTAGAGACTTGAGACTGGGATCAGATTACTGGCACGGCCAAATGAAAGAGAATGCAATTAGTATCAAGTAAATCGGACCAGGGATTCAAGAGATATGAGGATTTCTAGATATCAGGTGATGACGCGTGACCCTGACTGTTTTGAATAAAAGCCAGCTGGAGCAGGCATGGTTAGCTCATTCTAACACAAGCACTTGGCAAGCAAGTTGCGTCTACGCTGAGCCAAGGCACATGGTTGCCGTATCTACGCAGAAGTTCTTTTCAAATCGTGATAGTCACGAGAAGTGCTGCGCTTCGAGTTGAAACTTAGTAAGTTTCTGGTGAGGAGAATCACTGAGGTGATTGTTTTTCTACAGACATTGGTGGAAATATTTATATTTCCAAAAGGACATATGCTAGACTTTGTCTAGAAAATAGTATTTTGTCACAGTCCAGTAGTAACTTAATACTTGGATGTTTAAATCCATTTCAAGTCAGTTTTCATTTTTGTAACTAGTTAACCACTTCGATCTGTCAGTACACTGAAGACTAGTCTATAACGGTGGCGTTCATTAGTCTACGCAAGGGAAACTGCAGGTTGTCTAGCGCATGGCAGATGGTGATATATAAACCATGCCCAGGGAACGATCTTCAGAACAGCCGTTAATTGCTTAGACTGTCAATGTTTTTCTTGTACTGATGAGATTACAGTGAGTTATGTTACAACTGACATATTTAAGAAGAGATCACTTAGATCTGACCCTATTTCAACAAACTGTTATGGCTTTGATAGAAGCCCATATTAAAATGGAACCACAGTTTATTCAAACGTCGAAAGATACTACCACTATGTCTGACTAGACGAATTGTGGGTCTACAATGGCGGCCGATACAAGGATTATACGTGCTTGTCCGATAGGGCATGTCTATGGATAAATCTGGTAGAGACCAGGTTTACTACACTTCAAGACCATCAAGAAATGTAAGCCACATTTGAATTATATTATGCCTAGCTAATTGGAACAAACTATTTTTTCTGCAGATGACCAACACATTTTTTTCTTCGTATTTAAAGCTTGCAATGATTTACGCAAGACTTGTTAGAGTTATTCTGAGCATTTTCAGCACTCAGAACAGTTTAGGATCGATGACCGAGCATTTCGAGCATTTATTTGAATATTTCATATTTTAAGGAAACCACGGAAAACCCCCGATGTAACTGTAAAAGTTAAATTTATTTTTGTTGAGGAATGGATATTTTTTCCATATTCGAAGGTTCGAACATGTGGATTCTCACATAATGAGATGATAATTAAACATATTTGAAATAATACAAATAATAATAATAATAAAAATCCACTAATAATAATAATAATAATAATTTTCATAATTTTTCTAAATAATTCTTGGATATTATATTTTCTAATAATCATATGTATTGAGAAAGAGCCTATGAAGTAGTTTAATCATTTCTAGTCTGGAACAGGAGATTTTCCGAAGGAGAGTGGTTAGCGCAAGCCCGCATTCAACCAACATGTCAGTTCTGGTTGAACAGTTGATATTTGCATTGAGCAAAGTATATGTTTCAGATAACACGGAGAGGCATGAAACGGGAAGCAAATGATATTTGTATCAAATAGGATATTTTTGTATTTATATAAAATCATGACGTAAATACACTCGAAAGTGAAATAAAGATTTTCATAAGTATGGTAAATTCACGGGTTGAACTGAATGGTAAAATAAAATAAACTTGTAAGTTTATTAATCTTCCAGTGTTGATAACAAGCAGAGGCTTGATTTATTGTATAAATTTTGGGAAGATAATTTATGTGTGTGGAGTAGTTGAAATGCCATTCCCAGGTGCGCATGTTAAGTCGCAGGAATGAAGTTTTTTTCGAGCATCAATCAAATAGCAGGTTCGATGGCTCAGGTTTATAGTAGGAGTATTGGAGCCACACATTTCGTCGGATGAATGACCCGAAGGTTATTTCTTGAAACCATCAGTTCTTATTTCAACCTTGTTTACGAATTCCATTTAGACTTTGAGTTTGCTAGAACCCGGATTTGTCATGATAGTAGTTTATTCTTCTTCAGAGGAAGACCTTTGCCGTTGTTGTTGTTGTAATATTGTGTTCTTACACAAATAGTAGAATGGGCCACTGCCAATTAAAAATAGTTCTTTAACCACGAATAATTTGAAGGATATTTTCAATCCTAGTGCCATGAACTAAATGAATTTATTATAAAACTACAATTCTAATTTCCGCATTCTGTCGAAGAATTGCAAGTTGTGAAAGTTCCAAAAAATGGCCATGAATATAAATATTTTTTTAATAATGATTCGAAGTGGAAAATTGAATAGTTGAATGGTTCAACCATTTATTGATCAAGTTGATGATTCAGAAATCATGTATTTTGTTTGGAACTTGAAGTTCATAATCGAGTCTCTTCTCGAATGTTTAATGTCAGAAGAACGATTAATTGTTGTTGTGCTTCGCACAGTTCTTCGATGCTATGCTCAAGGTCAAATACTTTTCAGATGTTATTAATATATGTAAATAATTTGTATTGCTTCAATGATGATAATATTTTCGACGATATATTTTTGAAACTGGAAAAACAAGTGAAAGTTTAAGAATTCTATAAACATTTATTCTACGAGTGTTAATATCATGTAAATAGTCAAACAGTGATCTACGTTATTTCCAGTATAGACAATTAACTTTGAACTGGAATTAAAGATTAATAATTTTGGAACACAGTCCACAGGACTATTAATCGGACTTGTGTTTCCAAAAAGATTGTCAAATGTGTTTGGAAGATTTCTGTATATTGTGTGTAAATAAGTGTGTGGATCGCCACACGTGGAGTGATGCTGCTTTGAGCATCCTTGCAGTCAGATTTTAACTTTAAAATAAACTGAGATAATTTTACCAGATGTGTTTCTCCCAATTAAATCTCCTTCTATCCTTATTGTTGCATTGAGCCAAAAATCAGTAAAGCATTTTTTAATTTGATGTCGTTTTTGCGATTTGCTTTAACCCATCTGGCGCTCCGGGATATTTTGACTCTCGTGCTGACTGATTATTGGTAAAATGCATATGTGGTCGTGCGGACTCCGGTCTGAACGGGCACATAAAATAAGATAGAGAGAGAAATGGCTTCGAACGTGGGGCCCGATTTAGACATGGTCAATCGCATGCCGATTTGAAATTGTGATAATTTTTATAGAAATATTTTGGGAGTTGAGAGATGTCTGGTTTGGATGAATAAATTAGTAGGAAACCCAATTAGTGGGGAAATTAAAAATTTAACTTGATTAATAATTAGAATGGGTTTGAATATTTTTGATAATGGCTTAACCATTAGGGCGTCAAGTAAATTCAGTAGTAAACGTTCGATGACTGGATATACACATTATTAGAATCCAGGTGGAGGATATTTGAGAACTTGCATATTTTTCTTGTGATATTGTGGTAAATGTAATTCGTAAAAGTAGAGAATTTTGTTTTTCCATCACGTCGACATTAGGACAAAATCTCATTTTATTATAGTGTTCCAATTAGCTATTCATATTTCTTGTTCTAGTTATAAGCTTGTGTTTGCCACTGTTGTATACCCCTAAGTTTTGAATAATAATTGAAATTATGGAAGAAATGATGAGGATGATGAGGAGTTTGGAGGAGAGTTCAAAAGAGGCTGGACTGCGTGTAGCAGCCATTATGAAAGAAAATACTGAGGCTTTGGAAAAGAAACTTAAAGAAAATTCTGATAAACTTAAAGAAAGTTTAAACGATAAACTTAAAGAAAATTCTGATTCTTTAGAAAATAAACTTAAAGAAAATTTGAATGATAAACTTAAAGAAAATTCTGATTCTTTAGAAAATAAACTTAAAGAAAATTTGAATGATAAACTTAAAGAAAATTCTGTATCTTTAGAAAATAAACTTAAAGAAAATTCTGATTCTTTAGAAAATAAACTTAAAGAAAATTCTGAGTCTTTAGAAAATAAACTTAAAGAAAGTTTGAAGGATAAACTTAAAGAAAATTCTGATTCTTTAGAAAATAAACTTAGAGAAAGTTCTGATTCTTTAAAAAGTAATTTGAAAGAAAATTTAAATAGTAAATTTAATTCAATGGAAAGTAAATTTAAAGAGAATTCTGAAATTTTGAAAATGACACTTGAGCGTAAAATGAATAAATTATGCGATAAAACACATGAGCTCGAAACTTCATTAGCTACTAACGCAAGTTTAATGGACGATAAATTTCGCGATGCCGATCTTCGATCCCAAAGCTTAGCTGATAGGATAGAACATGGTCTTAGGAAAGTTGGTGAAGACATGGTCAACCTGGAAGACAGAGTGAAGAAGGAGAGTAACGAGATGGGAATTCTAGTTGTTCAACGTTTAACGGAACAATTCAAAGAACTTGTCATGGGAGAAATAAGAGAAGGTGTGATTAGTGAGTTGCAAACTGAAATTAAAACCACAGTTGTCAATGAAATTAAAGACACACTCAAGCTGGAGAACCAAGAGGGAATCAAGGAGATTAGGGAATATTTGTCATCCCATATTGAAGTAATTGCCAAAGATATCCAAGCAACTCAGAAGGACATATCAGATATGACAGGGTCATTGAAAAGTCATGAGGCTGTTATGAACCAGATATCCATTGATGTTAAGGACAATTGTAAAGAGACTGAAGCAATCAAGAAGATGGCAGAAGAAAACCAGAAGGAACTTGAGGCTATGAAAACTCAAATCAAGGATGAGAAACAGTCTGATCATCTGTTGAAAATGCCAAGTGTAAGGGGAAAGGAACAGATACAGATAAATCTAGGAGGAGCTAGAGACACGGATAGTCAAAGACAGGATGAGGTCAGGACAGTATTTCAATCCAACCCCATAACTGTATTTAAGAATATAGAGGATAAGCCTTCTAAATTTTCAGGGCGAGATTCTGTGACACCCGTGGAATTTTTGAGAGAAGCAGGTGATTACCTGAAAGATTCTAAGATCCCTAAAGAAAGACAGATCCGAGTGATAGGGAAGTTCTTGGAAGGTCCCGCACTTCTTTGGTTTAGAGCATTTAGATCCACTCTAACCACTTTTGAGGAGTTTTCTCGTGGGCTATTGAAGAAGTTTTGGTCCCCTGAAACCCAACAGCAAGTCAGAGCAGAGTTATATTCGAAGAGATTCTCGACGTCACAACCTACTCGATACTCTACGTACTTTTCTGGACAGCTGTCTAAACTTCAACATTTAGATCCGCCAATGCCAGATAACGAGTTGATTACTGCATTGATACGTCAATTTCCAGCAGACTTCCAGAGGACTTTGATCGCTGCTGATATCTACAATATGGAACAATTTGATGAAGTATTACAGAAGCTGGATCATACAAACGCACAATTCTTCCATCAGAAGGGAGTAAAGAATAACAACGCTGTGTATGCTGTTATGGCTGATAGTTATTCTCAGACACCTCGAGAGATTCGAGAAGGGCGAGAAGAGAAAACGCCGAGGGAAGATCCGAATAAGAGAGGATGGAACCAGTACAGTAACAGATACAGTTACAAACCATATGCGAGACCGGATGGTGGTAATCGATACAATACTCGATGGAGAAGACCACGAGATACTCAAGGAAGGTACCAGGAAAGAAGATATTATGGTAGAAACAACTACAATAACAGAGGGAATGTGGATACTCGTCAGTCCAATGAAGAGTTTAACAAGGAGACGAGGAAAAATTTAGGAGCAAGACACCAAGATAACCTGCAATTTTTGGAGCAGAGGCCCAATGATCCAGGTCCATCGGGAACACAACAATCCTGGGGGAATGGTAATGAAAAAAAAAAAACTTCGAATTCACAGTAGAAGATAGAATATTGAATACTTTCACTTCCAGAATTATTAAATGGCAAGCAGAGGATGATGATTTAATTCAACAGAATGACGAACGAAAAGAAATGGGTACCAGAATTAGAATGCCAATCATATCATGCGAAGTATTTGGTATGCCTGTCGATACTTTGATCGATACAGGGGCTATGCTTTGGCTGGTGAGTGAGAAGCTTTATATTCTGTGGAAGCTCAAAGAGAATTTAGAGGAAATTCCAGTATCAGGAATTAAGATCCAAGGAATAATACCCAATAAAATATCTCTGTGTAAAACACAATTATACTTATGTATTACGATTGGAGGACATGATTTCCGACATGTATTTGTTGTAATGAAGGACATGGCTTTTGACATGATATTGGGAGCAGATTTCATTCAGAAATATCAAGCAGTGATAGATATGAAGACAGAGACGGTCAGATTCAAGAATACCGAAGAGATTAACTTCGAGGGAAAAGAAGAGGAAGACATCGAGGGAGATGCTCAATGGTCTCTGATTTTTCATGAAGCTGAAGGAAGAGAAGTCTACACTGAGAAGGAGTCCCCAGAGCTAGGGAAAATTTTGGAAGAGTATCAAGATATTTTTTATATTAAGCCTGGTGAAATTGAAGATTTTGAATATTGTGGAAGTAAACAATAATGGAAGCTATGAAATCGCTAATACACGAACTGGTAACATCGTGGGAACTTACAATGCATCGAATTTGAAGATTTATTATTCAAGAACCAGATGATTTAATGTGTAAATAGGAAAAATAAAAATTTTTCAATTTTTATTTTTTGCTAGGTGTGGGGTGGATGTGCCCAAATCTAGGAATGGGTATTCCAAGTTTCAGACACCTAGATATCAAGGGAAAGGCTGTAGCCGCTTTTGAAAGTTCAGATATTTGAATATCACGCTACATTGCTTCGAGAAGCATTTCGAAGAAAATTACCGATAGTTGGATGTCAAGTGACGTAGCGAGTAATAGCAGAGGTTGAGGCTATTTATTGATTAAATAGTTAACTATGGAGTAGAGACTTGAGACTGGGATCAGATTACTGGCACGGCCAAATGAAAGAGAATGCAATTAGTATCAAGTAAATCGGACCAGGGATTCAAGAGATATGAGGATTTCTAGATATCAGGTGATGACGCGTGACCCTGACTGTTTTGAATAAA
The DNA here is from genome assembly GCA_946902985.2 of Meconema thalassinum. Lineage (NCBI taxonomy): Eukaryota > Metazoa > Arthropoda > Insecta > Orthoptera > Tettigoniidae > Meconema > Meconema thalassinum. Next base: position 1,170,286,441 of record OX336389.2, read on the forward strand.
AGCCAGCTGGAGCAGGCATGGTTAGCTCATTCTAACACAAGCACTTGGCAAGCAAGTTGCGTCTACGCTGAGCCAAGGCACATGGTTGCCGTATCTACGCAGAAGTTCTTTTCAAATCGTGATAGTCACGAGAAGTGCTGCGCTTCGAGTTGAAACTTAGTAAGTTTCTGGTGAGGAGAATCACTGAGGTGATTGTTTTTCTACAGACATTGGTGGAAATATTTATATTTCCAAAAGGACATATGCTAGACTTTGTCTAGAAAATAGTATTTTGTCACAGTCCAGTAGTAACTTAATACTTGGATGTTTAAATCCATTTCAAGTCAGTTTTCATTTTTGTAACTAGTTAACCACTTCGATCTGTCAGTACACTGAAGACTAGTCTATAACGGTGGCGTTCATTAGTCTACGCAAGGGAAACTGCAGGTTGTCTAGCGCATGGCAGATGGTGATATATAAACCATGCCCAGGGAACGATCTTCAGAACAGCCGTTAATTGCTTAGACTGTCAATGTTTTTCTTGTACTGATGAGATTACAGTGAGTTATGTTACAACTGACATATTTAAGAAGAGATCACTTAGATCTGACCCTATTTCAACAAACTGTTATGGCTTTGATAGAAGCCCATATTAAAATGGAACCACAGTTTATTCAAACGTCGAAAGATACTACCACTATGTCTGACTAGACGAATTGTGGGTCTACAATGGCGGCCGATACAAGGATTATACGTGCTTGTCCAATAGAGCATGTCTATGGATAAATCTGGTACAGACCAGGTTTACTACACTTCATGACCATCAAGAAATGTAAGCCACATTTGAATTATATTATGCCTAGCTAATTGGAACAAACTATTTTTTCTGCAGATGACCAACACATTTTTTTCTTCGTATTTAAAGCTTGCAATGATTTACGCAAGACTTGTTAGAGTTATTCTGAGCATTTTCAGCACTCAGAACAGTTTAGGATAGATGACCGAGCATTTCGAGCATTTATTTGAATATTTCATATTTTAAGGAAACCACGGAAAACCCCCGATGTAACTGAAAAGTTAAATTTATTTTTGTTGAGGAATGGATATTTTTTCCATATTCGAAGGTTCGAACATGTGGATTCTCACATAATGAGATGATAATTAAACATATTTGAAATAATACAAATAATAATAATAATAAAAATCCACTAATAATAATAATAATAATTTTCATAATTTTTCTAAATAATTCTTGGATATTATATTTTCTAATAATCATATGTATTGAGAAAGAGCCTATGAAGTAGTTTAATCATTTCTAGTCTGGAACAGGAGATTTTCCGAAGGAGAGTGGTTAGCGCAAGCCCGCATTCAACCAACATGTCAGTTCTGGTTGAACAGTTGATATTTGCATTGAGCAAAGTATATGTTTCAGATAACACGGAGAGGCATGAAACGGGAAGCAAATGATATTTGTATCAAATAGGATATTTTTGTATTTATATAAAATCATGACGTAAATACACTCGAAAGTGAAATAAAGATTTTCATAAGTGTGGTAAATTCACGGGTTGAACTGAATGGTAAAATAAAATAAACTTGTAAGTTTATTAATCTTCCAGTGTTGATAACAAGCAGAGGCTTGATTTATTGTATAAATTTTGGGAAGATAATTTATGTGTGTGGAGTAGTTGAAATGCCATTCCCAGGTGCGCATGTTAAGTCGCAGGAATGAAGTTTTTTTCGAGCATCAATCAAATAGCAGGTTCGATGGCTCAGGTTTATAGTAGGAGTATTGGAGCCACACATTTCGTCGGATGAATGACCCGAAGGTTATTTCTTGAAACCATCAGTTCTTATTTCAACCTTGTTTACGAATTCCATTTCGACTTTGAGTTTGCTAGAACCCGGATTTGTCATGATAGTAGTTTATTCTTCTTCAGAGGAAGACCTTTGCCGTTGTTGTTGTTGTAATATTGTGTTCTTACACAAATAGTAGAATGGGCCACTGCCAATTAAAAATAATTCTTTAACCACGAATAATTTTAAGGATATTTTCAATCCTAGTGCCATGAACTAAATGAATTTATTATAAAACTACAATTCTAATTTCCGCATTCTGTCGAAGAATTGCAAGTTGTGAAAGTTACTAAAAATGGCCATGAATATAAATATTTTTTTAATAATGATTCCAAGTGGAAAATTGAATAGTTGAATGGTTCAACCATTTATTGATCAAGTTGATGATTCAGAAATCATGTATTTTGTTTGGAACTTGAAGTTCATAATCGAGTCACTTCTCGAATGTTTAATGTCAGAAGAACGATGAATTGTTGTTGTGCTTCGCACAGTTCTTCGATGCTATGCTCAAGGTCAAATACTTTTCAGATGTTATTAATATATGTAAATAATTTGTATTGCTTCAATGATGATAATATTTTCGACGATATATTTTTGAAACTGGAAAAACAAGTGAAAGTTTAAGAATTCTATAACATTTATTCTACGAGTGTTAATATCATGCAAATAGTCAAACAGTGATCTACGTTATTTCCAGTATAGACAATTAACTTTGAACTGGAATTAAAGATTAATAATTTTGGAACACAGTCCACAGGACTATTAATCGGACTTGTGTTTCCAAAAAGATTGTCAAATGTGTTTGGAAGATTTCTGTATATTGTGTGTAAATAAGTGTGTGGATCGCCACACGTGGAGTGATGCTGCTTTGAGCATCCTTGCAGTCAGATTTTAACTTTAAAATAAACTGAGATAATTTTACCAGATGTGTTTCTCCCAATTAAATCTCCTTCTATCCTTATTGTTGCATTGAGCCAAAAATCAGTAAAGCATTTTTTAATTTGATGTCGTTTTTGCGATTTGCTTTAACCCATCTGGCGCTCCGGGATATTTTGACTCTCGTGCTGACTGATTATTGGTAAAATGCATATGTGGTCGTGCGGACTCCGGTCTGAACGGGCACACTACTTATAGGCTATTATTTGCCTCTATCAACATAAATATTTTAAGTTTGATTGCTGTAATAGATTCGTAGATATTGGGAACCGTCTAACTATTTCGGATGGTCACCATGTTGGATTTATGTATAGGTCGTATAGTTATGAACTATTACATGAAGATTATTGTGAAGGTGTTTTATTCATACTTCAATCGCATGATTAGGACACAAGAAATATAAAAAATGAGATTTTAAAATTTTGCTCAGCCACCATCTTGTGGCTATGAAAATAATTGGAATGAATCAGATGCCAGTGGATTTAAATTTATATATGCATGTACCGTACCACGTTTCGCTGCACTCGGATGGCTAAATCGCCAGAAACGTCCATTTGAATATTTAAAATTTGCGACGCCCCCATGTTAGATTTGTGCTCACCAGGTTATTGAACGACCCATAGGTGAACTTATGGTTATAGCCTCTATACACATACAACATTTCAGTTTGATTGCTGTCATAGATTAAGAGATATTGAGAACCGTCTAAATATTTCGGATGGTTGACATGTTGGTTTTTAATATAAATAGGCCATAGAGATATGTAGTATTACAGGAGGATTATTGTGTACAATCATTATTCAAACGTTGATTTTGACCGCAAGATTAGATCACAAGAAATGTCAACTTAATTTTAGGATTTCGCACAGTCGCCATCTCGAGGTTATATAAACAATTGAACTAAATTAGATGTTAGTGCATTGAAATTTGTATAGTTATTTGCTGTACCAAGTTTCACTGCGTTCGGTTGATTATATCTTAAGAGAATTCCATTTACATATTTCAACTTCGCTTGGCCGCCATGTTCGTTTGGTAGTTAACAGGTCTTTGAAAGTCGCATAGGTGAACGTCTGGTAGTGCCCTTGATCACCGTAAAAATTTCAGGGAGATAGTTTCGGAGATATAGAATGTCAGTGAAATATCCCGCACAGCCGCCATGTTGGATTGGTGAGTCGTAATAAAATTTGAAGGGCATGGTTGGGGTCGTCCAAAATAGTACTATGACCTTACCGAGCTTCATTGAAATCTCTCCAGCCGTTTAGAAGTTATTAGGGACACACACACACACACGGACAAAAGGTGATCTCATAAGCCTATTTTTTCATAAATGGAAATAAATTAAAAATATTATTTTAAAACTTCGCACAACTCCTATAGCCTATTGAATTCATAATGACAATTAAATTGCATTATATCCTATTATAATACGCCTTATTTATTAATTTGGCATGCCAAGTTTCACTGGGCTCGGATGATTAAGTTGAGAGATAAATATTTCAAATAATTTAATTATGCGTGGCCACCAATGTTGGTTTTACGCTTATCAGGTTTATGAGAGTTACACCTACGGTACATTAGTAACCTCTATCACCAAACATATTTTCAGGTTCCCTACTGAAACATTTTCTGAGTTATTTTTAGTCTATTTTCATCATATGAAATAATAGACTAATTTATCCGTGCGTGAGCGTGCGTGTGTAACATATATGCGTGTGTGTGATCTGTGTGCGTGTGTCTATCTAATAAAATCTAAACGACCCAAACGATTTCCATTAAACTAGGTAAGAACATAGTACTCTCTTGTCCGACTCTGACCGTGCCTTTCAAATGTGTATACATTACGTTTCACCAATCCAATAACGCGTCACGCGCGAAATGTTTAACCGGCATTCTGTATCTCTGAAACTGTTACTGATATACCCTGAAATTCTGTATGATGTTAGAGAGTATTGAGGTTAGCTCATTCATGTGACGCTTAAAAGTCAGCTAAGTACAAAACCAACATGATGGCCAAGCAAAGTTGAAATATGTAAATGGAATTCTCTTAAGATATAATCAACCGAACGCAGTGAAATCCACACGATACATGTATATACAAAATGTTATCCATTGACATTGGATTCAATTGTTCTTCCTACTCAAAATGGCGGCTGCGGGAAATTTCCAAATTTAGTTTTTTATTTTCTGTGACCTAATCATACGATCGAAGTGAAAGTTTATATAATGAACCAAAACAATAATCTTTATCTACTTGTACAGAAGTCTATGGCATAGAGCGATCCAACATAGCGATCATCCGAAATAATTCCCGGTTGTCAAATTCTACGAATTTATGACAGCAATCAAACTGAAATTTTGTATGATGATAGAGGCCATTAGATATGTTCACCTATGCGATTTTCAATAACCTGATGAGCAGAATGTCTACAAGACGGAGATGCGAGAATTAAATATTTAACTAGTTTATTCTCGCGACTTATTCATGCGGGTGCTGTGAAATTTGTCATGGTATGTCTTCATAGGAGGCTTAATATGTCGATGAATAAGTTAATTCAATGTTTATGTAAAACTAAACAATGGCGGCTGTGAAAATTTATAAAACCACGCTTTCATTTCTCGTTTACTGAACAAGCGATTGCAATGTAGGTTGGTATAATGAACTTCCATTATATTGTTCATCTGCTGACATGTAATTCTATAGCCTATCTCGAAAACAATCCAGCATGGCGTCCATGCGATATATTTCATTGATTCACAATTTCTCCGAAACTATGTAAGCAATGAAACTGAACTTTTCTATGGTGTTTGAGAACTGTTAAGTAAGGACATTATGTGACTATCCAAATCCTGAGAAGTACAAAAGCAAAATGGTGGCCAAGTGATTTTCATTAAGCAATCAAATTGAACTTTTGTATGGTGATAGAGAACTGTTAAGTAAGGGCATTTTGTGACTTTCCAAATCTTAAGAAATACAAAAACAAAATGGCGGCCAAGTGATTTTCAAAAATTTTAAATAACTTTTCTGGCGATCTAATCACGTGAGTGCAATGAAAGTTGGTACAGCGCAAATCTTTATTCAGAGCTTAGTATAGAGAAATCTTAATTGTTTACAAAAAATACAAGGTGGCATCAGTTCAAATTTTTAAAACCTTATGTTCTTTACTTCACGTATCTTATTCAGGTGATTGAAGAGAAGATTTGTATGATTCGTTGCTTCACGTCCGTAGGTATAACCTTGAATAAACCAACACGTGTCCCCCGGGTGGTGCTAAGAAAGCAACAGCGAAGATGGGACCGAATTGTCGGAAACGACCTCTCGGTCAAAGAAAGAAAAGGAAAAAAGTGTGCGGTCCTTTAGAGGACCCTCAAGATCGTAGAATTGGACCATCTCTGCGCATTTGTCAATTGAAAATAGAAGGGATTAGTCGAGCGAAATGTGAATATCTTCTCAGATTCTTAAATAAATATTCGGTCGATATCATTGTGCTCCAAGAAACACACACAGCAGACGAACTTCAGCTTCAGTGCAGAGGGAAAATACCAGGCTATAAATTGATAGCCTCTAACAACCATCAAAGTTACGGTCTTGCAACCTACGTCAGGGATCGCATAACAAACTATAAATCGCTGCCAGAAAACTCTGGAAATGGCATATATACTTCCACAGTTCAAGTTGAAAACCGGACGATAGTTAATGTATACAAACCGCCGGGCTTTAATTGGCCTAATCCCCCTCTAACATCTCAGCATCACCCTGCAATATTCCTTTGACACTTCAACAGTCACCATCATCTCTGGGGGTTCAATGAAAATGACCCTAACAGTGAAGTTCTAGAGGATTGGATGGAAACTGAAAACCTAAAGCTAATATATGATGCAAAACACCTACCTACTTTTCACTCAGCTCGCTGGTCTCGAGGCTTTACTCCCGACTTATGCTTTACAACTCAACTTAATAATTCACATAGTGAAGTGCGTCGAAGAGTGCTCAATGATTTCCCACATAGTCAACAAAGACCCATTATCCTGGAAATAGGAATGCCTATTCCTGTTATATGTGCATACCCAAAACCTAGATGGAACTTCCAGAAAGCCAACTGGTCTGACTCCAACATCAGATGGATCAAATCAACACACAACAACTACAGCAGATTTGTTGGGGTTATCAAAGGTGCAGCCAAACGTGGCATTCCTATAGAATATCGTGAAGAGTATATACCTGGCTGGAGCGCAGAAAGTGAAGATTTACTGCGTGAATATGAAGAACATCCTAATTCTGACAATTCTAATTCTCTTTGGATGAGAGACGAAGGAAGATATGGCATGAAACGGTGAAATCCATTGATCACACCCACTCTAGCAGGAAAGCCTGGTCCATCATTAGGAAATTAGATTCATCAAGTTCTGAAATTAAATATCAAAAACTGCCATTGACTTGAATGATTTTGCAAAACATCTTATATCAGTCTCTAAGAACACAAAAGTCAAGAAAATCAAAAGGAAAATCAAATTTCAGTTGAACTCCAAGAAAGGAGCAACCCCACAGACTTCTGACTTCTCCGTTCCATTTCAGGTAGAAGAAACTATGGAGGCTATCAAAAGTTTGAAACTTAGGAAAGCAGCAGGTTTTGACGGAATATATCCTGAATTTTCGTCTCACTGTGGACCTGCTACAGTTAAATGGTTAAACAACTTTTTCTCAAATATCCTGAAGACTGGAAACATCGCACTTCTGATGAAGAGAACTAAAATAATAGCTATACCTAAACCAAATACGGATATAACAAAAGTGGAAAACTATCGTCCTATAGCACTTCTTATTGTCTCATACGAACTACTTGAATGATTGATCTATATATAATAGAATTTCTGAAACAATAAACAACCACATTCCTATAGATCAAGCAGGATTTAGATCTGGTAGAAGTTGTAATGATCAAGTGCTCTCTCTAACTACTCACATTGAAAATGGGTACGAGAAGAAGTTAGTGATCGTGGCTGCCTTTTTGGACCTATCAGCTGCCTATGATACCGCTTGGCATGATGGACTCCTACTGAAATTTGTGAATGTCATTCCATGCCGTAAGCTCACAGCATTACTCAACAACATGTTAAGTAATAGGTACTTTCAAATCTACTCTGATAATGACAAAAGTAGAGTATTTACGCTAAATTATGGTCTCCCACAAGGATCTGTCCTGGCTCCCCTCCTTTTCAATACTCACGACATACCGGAAACATCTTCAAGGAAATTCATTTATGCTGATGACATTTGTTTGGTGTCTCAACATTCTACCTTTTTGGACAAAGAAACTATTTTATCCTCTGACCTGGAAACCTTGGTTGTATACTTCTAGAAATGGTGCCTCCACTTAAATCCCCAGTAAACAGTCATATCGGCATTCCATCTACGCAACATGCAGTCTAATTATCGACCAGAAGTCAGAGTCAGAGGCCTTTTATTGCCATATTTGGGAATAACATTGCATAGATCCCTGTCTTTCAAACAACATCTCTCAACGTGGCTGTTAAAATCAAAACTAGAAATAATATCCTACAGAAACTTGCTGGCACATAATGGGGAGCTAACGCTCAAATCCTAAGAACCACTGCTTTAGCCCTATCGTATTCTGTTGCTGAATACTGCTGTTCAACCTGGATTAATACCGCTCACACAAGGAAAATAGATGTCTAGCTCAACCAAGCAATGCGTAGCCTATAAATACAGGTTGTATTAGGAGCACGAACACACTTTGGCTGCCTGTCCTCTGCAACATTCCTCCTCCAGCTTTGAGGAGATCAGAAGCACTCTTAAAAACATGGAAGAAAATCCAGTAGAATCCCTATTTGCCCGTTCATCAAGATATTACACTAAAATAGTACACCAACGTTTGAAGTCAAGGAAACCACCATGGCGCACAGCAATTAACCTTGAAGGATCCTCCTTAATGTAAATAACTCTTGGAAAATCCATTGGAATCATTCTTCAGTAACCAACAAACCCTTTTGAATGGGTACATGGATTTGATCTTCCAAGATGCCAATGAAGGATCTTAAATCGGATACGCACATGACAAGGCAGATGTGCGTAATCACTGAATAAATGGGGCTGGTCTAACTCTGCAGATTGTGACTGTGGTGCCTACTTATAGTCAATCTCTCATATTTTCGCTGACTGCCCTCTCCGAGCGTTCCATGGAACGTTGACGGATGTCTATCAAGCATCAGTTGAAGCGGTTGAAAGGGTCAGAGATCTTGATCTTGAAATATGAGTTTATGAACTTGTGTGTGCACATTTTTTGTATACAGTATATTATACATATATTCATCATACGATAAATAAATTATCATTTAATGGCCATTAATTCGGTAGCTTCCTTTTCGTAAATCATAAAAGCCATACATTTGACGTTTCTAGAAATTAACTCCCGTGATTCATTCAGAAAGATGCAATCACACGGGAGGAGTCATTATTACCAATACTGAAGTTATCTATTGTAGCACATACTTTCTCAATGTGGTAGTGTTGACATACATTGTTTTAAGGGGTGAAACACCAAGGACATGTATCCTAATTTTCTATTGCTTAAATTATGGATTGAAGTGATAAAAGCCATTCAGTGCTGCCTAATTCTAGTTAAATCTATTGTGTAAATAAAAGCATGTTTGTTTGTAATATAAACTTGTCTTTTATCAGGTTAGTGTATATAAATACTTGTATCCCACCCAATATAACTGGGCAAAATTTGTGTTGACCGACTGGAAAGCTTTCTTTAATAAGTTATGGATTATACGCTTCTTCATGTCTGAAGAGGAACATATTTTAATGCGTTCTATTGGACCTGCCTCTCGGTTAGTTGATACACCAGTACATAATTCTTTAGCGTTAAGTATCTCATCATATAACTTTGGACACATATTCTTCTGTGCTGGAGGTGTGTTGACGTGAGCTATCCAGAGGAAGGATGACAGCTTTGATTTAAGACATGAACAAGTACTTGCACCATACTAGGATGATTTTGCTCTTTTAAAATATGATATTTTATGTTTCGTGTCTTAAATGACTACAACTTAAGTATATTGAATTTTGAGTTGATTTTCCTTGTATACTTTATCACACCGTACAGTAGGTCGTGTACAAAAAGCTATATAGTACATCACATGGACAATCATTTTAACAGGAGAAAATCGGCTGTTTAGTTCTTCAAAGAACTACTTGGTTTCTCTTATATCCTAATCAAGCGATCGTAGTGAAAACTTCTATTGTGAACCATTACTAAAATATTTGTCTACTTGTGCATACTTTTACGGTTTATATTTAATGGATTATAGATGGGATGCATGCCAGTTATTCAAGGATTAATTCCTCCAACTCATCATGGAATTCTCTTATGTCTGTGAAACTTGGAACAGTGGACCACTACTATAGTCCGAACCTAGAAGTACATATTCCATATGTTGTAAATTATAGATGGCGTGCTTATCAATTCCTGATGCAAGAACTCACCGAAATCTACACTAAATGATAAGAATATTGTGAAATCTGGTAGGCCTATAGTAACCCTTGCTGTATGATCCAAGCATACAGGTATTTAAAACTGTTGCTTAATTGCAAGAAATGTTAGATGGCGTTCATTACATTTCGCGATATATGCATTTTTTAATTCGTCAGTGAATAATACAACATCTGTGAAACAGAGTATCGTGAACCACTGGCATAATCCAAGCCTTTCAGGTACATAAATAAATAAAGTTTTGCGAATTACAGGTGGCGCGCATAATAATTCCTCAGAGGAGAATTTCTCTAACCCAACAAGGAATGATTTGATCTTAGCGTAGCTATGAGTGCACCTGGCCGAAACGCATTGGCATTTAATTTGATAATACATTGCTCTATAATATGGACAACCCTCTAAAATGAACGCCTTTTACTTATTTCGGGGAGGAATTTCTGAAATTGCTTCATACATTTAATCAAGTAATTCTAGAATTCTTTTCTATTTGTTCTTGCAAACATTCAGGTGTACATGATGATGGCATTTTATATTTCCTTTCAAAGTTGCTGTGAAAAACCGTACGTGATGAAAAAAATACTGCTTAGATATTTGGAATATGAGATTGAAGAGCGTATTGAAGACGAGATTGCTAGAATTAAGAAGTAATCGCTAATTTTGCGAAGTATACTGAGTTGGCAAATGCTGAGATTTTGTATGTTTGCGCCTACGGCATTTCTTGCCTGCATGGAGAGTGTCCATTGACACTCAATTTCAATCCAATTATTTACATAGCGTTTATCTGTTTGTTATTTTCACTGACGGCAAACCAGACTGAAATAAGGAATCTTGTAGATTTACGTGACCGTTACTCTGTCAATCATAAACCTTGCAACCAAAACCGCATCCTGTTTAATTGATGTTAATGTTTGATTTGCACGCCAACTCCCATAATGAATTTATTGAATAGCTGGCCTTGTGCCTCGTATAAGTAAATGTTTCCAAATATTTCAAATTCGCGTGGCAGTCATGTTGCTTTGGTACTCATCAGGTTATTGAAAATTGTATAGATGATTTTATTTTTTAACAGCCTCTATCGCTGTGCCAAATTTCAGTTTGATTGGTGTACTAAGATTCATAGATATTGAGAAGAGGTGAAATATTGCTCATGGATTATTTTATATGTAGGGCATATAGTTATGTAGCGGTATATGAAGATATTTTGAGTTCATAATTATACGAACTTTCACTTCAATCGCCTAATTAGGACACAAGAAATTAAAAGATACTTTTAAAATTTTACACAGCCGCCATGTTCAATTTATGAACACAATTTATTAATAATATATAGATGTCAGTATATTAAGCCTTAAATACAGATTTATGATGCCAGGTTTCATTGTGATCCGGTGAATACGTTACGTGAAACGTCCATTAATTATATAAAGTTCGCATGGATGCCATGCTAGGTTTGTACCTTTCCGATTTTGAAAGTAATAGAGGTGAACTTAGTATTGTATCTTCTATGACCTTAAAAACATTGAGGTCGATAGTAGTAATAGTTTCGGAGATACTGAGTGCGGATAAAATATTTCGCACGGCCATCATTTTGGACTGGTGACACTCATTAAACTATAAGAGGCATGGTCGAGGTCGGAGAAGGTAGTAGCAAGATTTTCCAAGTTTAATTGAAGTTGTTCCAGTCGTGTAGATTTTATAAGGCACACATACACAAATACACACATACATACATACAGTACACACATATGCACACAGACATTTCATAAATGAATTTAGGCTAAAATGTCTTTTTCCGTGCATTCGTCTCCAAGCAGTCTGAAACGAGTAAGAAAAATCCACTAAACTCCTTACACATTTACAAGAGGTTAACAAACGTTTAACATTTTCTATGAATAGAATCGTTCCTAGCTCCATAGGTTACGGGAAATAAGTGAGTAGGTAAAACAATAGTCTTTTATTGATAGAGATTTATGCTTTCCTTACATAGGGTGGTGTACGGTCAGCTTTGATATTAAAGGTATGTTATGAACAAAATGTAATATTACCATACTTTTGTATACAGCAATGATCCACACCTTGGTTGCAATGATTTATTTGGTATTGTGATGGTGATTGATAATTAATTGGACTTGCATTATTTTATTTTAATAATTAATTTTAATATTAGACTATATTTAATATCTCTCGATATATTATTATTATTATTAATAATATAATTATTATTAGTCTATTGTTGCTATTATTATTATTATTATTATTATTATTATTATTATTATGTTTCTTACTAAATATAATTTTAAAATTAATTTTAGCCTATTTTCATTTATGAAAAAAATAGGCTTAAGAGATCACCTTTTGTCCGTGTGTGTGTGCGTGTGTGTGTGTATGTCCCCTAATAAAATCTAAACGGCTCAAGCGATTTCAATAAAACTCGAAAAGGACCTAGTGCTATTTTGTCCGACCATGACCGTGACCTTCAAATTTTAATACGTCTCACCAATCCAACATGGTGACTGTGCGAAATAATTCACTGGCAATCTATATCACCGCAACAGTAACAGATATCACCCTGAAATTTTGTACAGTGATGAAAGACACTACTGGAAGTTCACCTATGTGCCTTTCAAAAACCTGCTAAGTAAGAAACGAACATGTCGGCCAAGCGAATTTGAAACATTTCAATAGACTTTTCTCGCGATTTAACCATCCGACTGCAGTTCAATTGTTTCCATAAACTCAAGAAGGCGACTGTGCGAAATTTGAAAATTAAGTTTTTATTTCTTGTGTCCTAATCATGCGATCAAAGTTAACGTTTGAATAATAAACCTATGCAATAATCGTCATCTAATCTATATATATAAAAATCAATGTAACGTGATAGTTTGTCTGTGGGTGGGTATGTATGTCTCCTATGCGTTCATATACCATTCGTCCGATTGCGATGAAACTTGGGTGAGATGTTGAGTACACTCCAAGGAAGGTTTCTGACTTAGTAAATCCATTTTACAATAGGTAGCGCACGCGTAGATTCAACAAATGAGCGACGATGCGCGAAGCATTTCAACAAAGTCCCGTATGTGTTCATATACCATTCGTCCGATAGCGATGAAACTTGGGTGAGATGTTGAGTACACTCCAAGGAAGGTTTCTGACTTAGTAAATCCATTTTACAATAGGTAGCGCACGCGTAGATTCAACAAATGAGCGACGATGCGCGAAGCATTTCAACAATGTCCCGTATGTGTTCATATACCATTCGTCCGATTGCGATGAAACTTGGGTGAGATGTTGAGTACACTCCAAGGAAGGTTTCTGACTTAGTAAATCCATTTTACAATAGGTAGCGCACGCGTAGATTCAACAAATGAGCGACGATGCGCGAAGCATTTCAACAAAGTCCCGTATGCATTCATATACCATTCGTCCGATAGCTATGAAACTTGCGTAAAATGTTGTGTACACTGCAGGGAAATTTTCTGGCTTAGTACATCCACTTTACAATAGGCAGCGCACGATTAGATTCAACAAATGAGCTACGACGCGCGAAGCATTTCAACAAAGTCACGTTTGCGTTCATATACCATTCGTCCGATAGCGATGAAACTAGGCTGAGATTTTGTGTGCACTCCAGGGAAGGTTTCTAGCTTAGTAAATCCCTTTAAAAATAGGTAGAGCACGAGTAGAATCAACAAATGAGCAACGGCGCGCGAAGCGTTTCAACAAAGTCCCATTTAATTTCATATACCATTCATCCGATAGCGATGAAACTTGGGTGAGATGCTGTGTACACTCCAGGGAAGGTTTCTGGCTTAGTACATACATTTTACAATAGGTAGCGCACCAGTAGATTCAACAAATGAGCGATGACACGCGAAGCGTTCCAACAAAGTCCCGTATAAAGTCATATACCATTCGTCTGATAGTGATAAATGTTTGGTGAATTGTTGTGTACACTCCAGGAAAGGTTTCTGGCTAAGTAAATCCATTTTACAATACGAAGCGCACGTTTATGTTCAACAAATGAGTGACTACGCGCGAAGCGTTTCGACAACGTCCCGTATACGTTCACATACCATTCATCCGATTGCGATGAAACTTGGGTGAGATGTTGTGTACACTCCAGGGAAGGTTTCTGGCTGAGTACATCCATATTACAATATGTAGCGCAAGAGTAGAATCAACAAATGAGCGACGACACGCGAAGCGTTTCAACCAAGTCCCGTATGCATACATGTACCATTCGTCCGTACCTATGAAACTTGGGTGAGATGTTGTGTACAAGTCATGGAAAATTTCTGGCTTAGTAAATCCCCTATACAATATGCAGCGCACAAGTTTATTCAACAAATGAGGGACGACGCGCGAAGCGTTTCAACAAAGTCCCGTATAAGGTCATATACCATTCTGCCGTTAGCGGTGAAACTTGGGTGAAATATGGTTGACACTCCAAGGAAGGTTTCTGGCTTAGTAAATACATTTCACAGTAGGTAGCACACGAGTAGATTCGACAAATGAACGACGATAGCGATGAAACTTGGGTGAGATGTTGTGGACACTTACGTGACGGTTTCTAACTTAGTAAATACATTTTACAGTAGGTAGCGCACGAGTAGATTCAACAAATGAGTGACGGAGTGCGAATCGTTTAAACAAAATCAGGTATGCGTTCATATACTATTCAACCGATTGCGATGAAACATTGATCAGTTATTTTGTACCCGCCAGGGAAGGGGACTTAGTAAATCCATTTCACAATAAGTAGCGCAAGAGTAGATGCAACAAATGGGTGACGACGCGCGAAGCGTTTCAACAAAATTCCCTATTGCGTTCATATAACATTCTTCGATTGCGATGAAACCTTGATGAGTTATTGTGTACACGCCAGGGAAGGGCTTCGACTTAGTAATACATTTCTCAATAGGTAGCGCACGAGTAGATTCAACAAATGAGTGACAGCGCACGAATCGTTTAAACAAAAACCCCTATACGTGCATATACCATTCATCCGATTGCGATGAATCATTGATGAGTCATTGTGTACACGCCAGGGAAGGGTTTCGACTTAGTAAATCCATTTCACAATAGGTAGCGTACGATTAGATTCAACAAATGAGTGACAGCGATGAAACTTTTTGAAAGTTGTTGTGCACGCTCCCACGAATGGTTCTAAATTAGAAAATCCATTTTATGATAGCTTAGAGGCAGTTAACATGTTGTGTATCCAAAAGCACTTCAAGAAACAGAATTTCAACGCCAACACTTTCTTTGATTGGCATTGCAACGCATGCCGGGTACAGCTTGTAGTACATAAATCTATGGCCTACTTACATAAAAATCTAACATAGCGACCATCCGAAATATTTAGACGGTCCTCAATATCTACTAATCTATGACAGCAATCAAATTGAAATTGTGTATATTGATTAAGGCTATTAACATACGTTCACCTATGGTACTTTCAATAACTTGGTGAGTACAAATCCAACATGGCGGTGACGCGAAATTCAAATATTAAATGGTCGTTTCTTGCGATTTCTCCATTCGAGCGCAGTAAAACATCGTACAGTAAATGCTTATACAAGTTTCAATCCACTGACCTCTAATTTATTCCAAATGTTTTCATAACCTTAAGATGGCGGATGTGCGAAATATTACAATCTCGTTTTTAATTCTTGTGTCCTAATTCGATTGAAGTTTGAATAATAAGCCTACGCTTTAATCTTCATCTAATAGTGCATAACTTTATGGCCTACATATATAAAAATTAAACATGGCGACCATCAAGAATATTTAGACGGTTCTCAATATCTACGAATCTATTACAGCAATCAAACTGAATTTTGTATGTTGTTAGAGGCAATTAACATAAGTAGGATACATGAAAATAGGCTATTTTGTTCTTCACAGAACTACTTGTTTAATTCTAGTATTGAAGCTTATTTTAACTTCGAAATTTTAATTCTTATATTTTACATAGGCTATACTGTATATTTTAATTTTTTACTTGCTTTATTTTTTTAAATCTTATCCAGCACCATAGTTCAAGGATATACAGAAAAATATGCAGATTTGATAAATATTAACCCTTCCAAAAGAAACATTTTTGAGATTAGGCTGAAATTTACTACCATTACCATTCTGATGTCATTATGTTCGTATACAGAACACCCTGGTATAACGAGTTAACAGGAATAACATCTATGTCATCCGGCCCTAGACGCACAGGATTGAATGAGGACTGTCTTACTCAAGCATCCCACAGCATAGCCGTACTTGTTAAGTCGAATATCATGACTTCACGAGGGAGCTGCAATTTCGGTGATGAAAGGTTTGAATCCCAGCAATGACAGCAGCCAAGTTTTAAGAGTCGAGGCACCTTCCCCTATCATAGACCCTAAACATTACGGTTACACACTACTATAGCCAGTAATGAAGCAAAGTTTATCAGATAAATTCAACACACACCCAAGTACACAGGGTTGATGGAAAACATGTGTCAAACTCCTGAAATAAATTAACAACAACAATTTTACATATGAACACGAGCTCAATTTTAGATCAAGTAGCAATGATGGATGTTTAGAATTCCACTGCATTCTATGGAAGTCAACTGTTCTTCCGCTCTGGAGGTCCGTATTTGATTAACTACTTTGCCGAGAATTATAATTCACTTCTGAAAGTTGGAACGGGGTAAACTCGGCCTCGTGAGGCAGAACTAAGAATAAGTGGGTTCGATTCCCTCCTCAGCCATCCTGGAAGCGGGTTTCTGTGGTTCTCCACTTCTACTCCACATAAATAATTGGGTGGTTCCTAGCTTATGGCCACGACTTTCTCCTTCCCAATCCTTGCTTCAGTTACAAATACACACATGCCTACAGACATCACATTAACATACAGTAGGTTGGCAGACAAATTCTATACCCACACACTCAAGTACACGGGGCTGAATGACCACGATGTCCAAACCCCTAAATGAAACAGCAGCAACAGGAACACTTTCTTCCGTTGCACAATCTTACATAAATCGTTATTGCTGATGTAGAACATAGGTCTATGTGACTATTGATATATTTGACTTTATTTTGTGGCAATTGATAGAAAATCACCGTATATATGTGCTGTACGAGTTTCAGTTTGAGTCCCTGTGTACTGTTCAAGTTTCACATAAGGCCCTTAAGTTCTTTTCCAAGAATACAACTATTTGCTAACCTCCTTTCACCGTCACCTCCATATCTCGTTCGTTTCAACACGACGAGACTCTGGCAGCAAATCATCGCAGTCTATTTGGGCGTTTGTTGGAGAGCTTAGCATAATGTTCTGCTCACAGCGGAGGGTCACGAGTTCACACTCTCGCCTCAGGCGCGCAGGATTGTAGCGGTTGGCTCAAATTTAGAAGATACTGCTAAGAACATGCACGCTCGATGATCAGATTTCAAGCTAGCTATTGCTCAACGTATATTTTGTTTTTATAACTTATTATTTTCTCCACGTAAATTATAGCTAACCGTACCACTCACCTGGCCACCAACGTTCACAGCCGCTTTCTGAACAGGGAGGGGACAGAATGATAGCACCTGTAAAAAGGGAAGTGACGGACTACATTGTACTTGGCACAAACAACATACACTCCTTCAGGTCATTTTTCTGCGGGATTTATTCACATTAGCATAAAAACTGGTCTTGTTCATTTACAAGACAGTGTGTGTATTTATACTCTCCTACCAACATCCACTATCGTTAAATCACATAACGCGCTAATCGCCTGGCCAGCACATTTTCCGAGACACCCCCAAGACACACAGTGACTCAGCTCAGATGGTTAGAACGTCAGAATGAAAGTCTGGGCTTTGAAATAGGCAAGTTCCACGGGAACATTACAAACCTCATACTAAAGTTATTTACAAATACATACCATAACACAGGAACCCCTACAGTATCAAGGTAAACTACCAAAAAAATTGTACGCAAGGCTACTATGCCTCTGAATACGTTAGAACAACAACAGCAATATGGTTGGTACTGGTCACATTACTAGCAGGCTGATTTCTTACCATCTATACATTTAAAGCACTAGGGTGATTCTTGTTACCGCAAGATTGAGAGAACGGCTGAACCGATTGACTTCGTAAAGCACTCTGAAGAAAGCTCTTGGCGTTTCGATTATCGGACTGTCTTTAAAAGAAAAAATATGTTACCGTATATTTTTAAATAAATAAAGAAACATGCAAATTTCTCGGCGCTCGCGCATGCACACAATCGCCTTGGCTCATGACAGATAATATGGTGGATAGAAGTCCACCGCGTTTAAAGGTGATGGTTATTATTGAGAACTATAAATGAGGGGAATACTGTTTATTATGTTTCCACGATATATATACTGGAATAGAATCATAATAGAAGGGATATGTTGAAGAACTTAAACGGACAGTTGAGTGTGTAGGCCTATGTGGTTACGTAACATTATATTGCGCCTCGTTTCCGTCACTTAGGAGGCCCTGGCGGTAACGTTCTAGACTTTGAATTATATTATACATCGTCGAAGGGGTTCGAATCCCACCTTTTATGTTATTTTTTATTTCCGTATTCTTCATTCTTGCTATTTGCCCTACATTGTTAAAATAAATTCTACTTTTATCATTCCCGTAAAGAACGGATTCTCCGCGATTTAAGTTGCCATATGCCTGTACTTTTAAATTATGAAAGATAAATGCTGTATTCCAGGCACAATCGCTTTCGCCATGAGAGGCAATTAGCGAACATAATTCATTTGAAGGGCTCAGACATCGTGGTCACTTCGCCCCGTGTACTTTGGTGTGTGCGTAAAATTTTCTCTGGTTACGTGTGTTATTGTGATGGTTCTATTAATGTATGTATTTGTAATTAAGGTGGGGAACGGAAAGGAGACGGTCGAGGCGGTAAGTTAGGAACCATCCCGGTATTTACCTCGAGTGGAAGTGAGAAACCACCGAAAACCACAAATAAGATGGTTGAGGTTAAAATCGATCCCATCTCCCCTCAATTTTACCTCTTCCAGCCCTCAGATCAGAATTAAATTTATTTGCAGAGCAGGGAATCGAACCCGTACCTCTGGGGCGATAGCCAAGAATGTAGCATAGGAGTGGGCTTCCCTGTGCTAATGTGATTTTTGAAATGCACACATAATTCTAAAACTACCTCCATTACGGTGGTTGGCGAAGTGAGTCTATGCTCATTCCTGTAGTTGGCGAAGTGATTCTATGCTCCCCTGCATAATTTACTGTCATGGAAACGGAAAGGATTGTAGGCCTACTTATAACAGGTAATGGAATTTGCTTATTTAAAGCAGTTTGGTGCTGTTTATATCAAAATGAAGAAAGTCATCCTTAGCTGTGTTTGCAAGCTATTGCAAAAATTGTTGGTGGCAGGGATAAAAATAAGGATTTGATTTTTGGCGATCATTCTCATCGCATTCTCCTCAACAACCAACTTGAGTATGGAAGTCTCTGGACTGTGAATACACTGGTCATGTTGAATTTCATTGTGTAAGTCAATTGCTCATTGGTTATTTGTTTAGACTACATAACAATGAGTCTAACCACGCTGTTGATTTTGGCAATGGAAGTATTAGGCCTATTTTCCATTTAATATTTAGCGATTCCGTTGATTCAAGACACTATAGTGTTATCGAATATGGCGTAAATTTGGGCAGAAATGCTACTATAAATAAACCCGTTCAACGAAACAGAACATGGCCGCAATAACTGAGAAGAAATTACGAAGCCACTTTCAAAATCCAATATAAATATGTCATTTCAGAAACAATTCCAGATATTAAGCAGTACAGTGAAGGGCCAAAGTTAACGTGGTACATATCAAGCGACTATCATGTGGGACAATCAAGGGCAAGAATTAATTAAAAAAAAATAGCAATTAGCGAGGCTAATTTTATCGGGGATAAAAACAGTGAAACGATTACAAGATTATATTAAATCAAAGGCAGCAATTTGCCGTGGCTAAAAATGATAGCTGTGGCACCCAAATACAATTAAAAGCAATATGATTGCTCATATTACTACAATTTAAATGTAGTTTCTAGCTTAAATAGCTGGTCTCAGACCAACTTAAAGTTTATGATAATAATTAAGAAAAGTTGCAATAAATGCTTGAAAAAGAGTAGATATGTTGGAGAGACGTAAGTTTATGTGCCTTATTTAACAAAATAATGATCAAGGAAGGCTAAGATAGCAAAAGGATAGTTGATCCCAAGAACTCGGCACAGCAGCAATCAGTGCAAGAATCTGAAATGCTCTGCTAATAAGAATACGCTTGCAAGTATATGAAGTAACTATAAATGTAAAGTGTTAAAGCGTCAAGAGAGCTTAAACTTATTTGTCAGTTGGACATAGGGGCGTGGTTGACAAATACCACTGAAGTATACAGAATTGAAAAATAGTTATAAATTCAAAATGGGGAGGACATCATTAAGATAGAACCTCAAGTTAACAAAGGAAGATTTTAAAGATTACTTAAATTACATAATTAACCGGTTAGTGGGTTGAAAGGGGAAGGCAGGAAATAAGTTTTTTTTTACTGTAAGTTCATTATGTGTGTGAGCTCACCATTGTAACCGTTTGTGCGGAAAAACTGATTATTTTTTGGCACCATACACTTGGACGATTTTGGTTCGGAATGTCTCTATTGAATCTAATAGATGTTTTTGCGGATTGAACATTTGGTTGTGCTGCAATGTCAATAAGATCTTGATGCACTTGCAAACCTTGCTGTAGAACTAGTACAGAGTTTCTGGCTTGATTGATTGGGGTAAACCATAGATCTAAGAAAAGGCATGAATTCTAGACCTACCGAAGGCAAATAAGGGTATTATTATAATCCCACGACGAGTCCAATAGATGTCTATGACAAGTAGCCTATAATTGCTTGAAGTTAAGTCCCTCGGTGTGGGGGAAGATTTCCCCTATTAGTCCGTTAGAGGAGGTAAAGCCGACCTTTTCACGTTAGGTTGATCAATCCACATTGAATTAGCACATAGTAAAATTCCCACGATGGGGGCGAATTAGAAAAGAGCCATTAAAATTTGCAAACCCATCCAGTGGGTAAAAAACAGCAAATTTATAAAATTTTCAAGAATGTGGTTGGAATCAATGCCAAAAAAATTAAAACAGCTCTAAAAGATTACTTATCTTGACATTGTAAATTTGAAGACACTAGGTGATTATGTGCACACAATCGCCAGTTCGTGGCGAGAGAAGAAAGATGTCAGAACATGACAAAATATCCGCTTGTGGTTAGATTGCCCCTTGAGAGAGACACGCAATTGGTGTGTTGAACTGACTGCAGTAGAGTGACGCGAGGTAGCAAGCGGGAGAGCTAGCTTAAGTAGGAGAAATCAGGGGAAGGAATAGGGGGAACATGGTGACAAACATATAAAAATAAATAACTATAAGAAGAAGAAAATGTTCTTTCTTCAAGCGATGTCCAGAGAATGACGAAGAAGTGTCTATATAATAGATTGCCATCTGTAGCAAAGTGAGCGAACTTCCAGACGTTGGATAAGTTAGTTCCACCGTTGATCACAAGCTTGAATAGGTGCAGAGATGTGCCGCAAGGTGGCACAACTGGGCGATGTTTGACGTGTGAGTTAATGGAGGAAGAACATAAATATTTCTCACTGCAACATACTATGAAAGCACATTCGAAAAATGCGCAGGGAAAGAGCGAGCATACAAGGGAATCTCTGTTGGTGATTTAAAGGAAAACAAGACCATAAGAGATCGAGAAAGGAAAAAATCCCAATACGGGTGAAGACCACATAAATCGTATATTCCAGAAATATACCAAAGACCTTTTTCACAAAAATAACCTTTCTCCGATAAATAGCCTGCTCAAAACCAGGTGATAATATCCAACTTCTCGGTGGTATTTCTACGAGTTCACTGCGATTACTACGACAAGACTTCGATACACGTCATCGTCTCTAGATTTACAAGTGTGAACCCCTTTCACGAACACGCCACGTGTAACACTCACCGCCATTTAGAGACAGTCTGCAAGTCTAAAGCACTTCCATTCATTCATTCATCTTTCATACATTTACCGTCTACTTATAGCGGCACCACATCCACCATATCTTCGTTATTTTTTTCATACCGTCGCCTCATCCGCCTTCTGTATAGGCACATTACTACAAACCTACTGCGTGTGAGCAAAAAACGATCGTGCATTCTACATTACATCACAGGCAAGAGAATTTACTGGGTAAATATTCTGCACAGCGACTACTACAAGACTTCGATACACGTCAGTCTCTGTCTTCACAAGGGTGAACCCCTTGGCAAACTCGCCACGTGAAACATTCACCGCCACTACAGACTGCATGCCTAAAGCAATTTCGTAGCTTGAAGTGTATTGTACCATCACATAGCAACAGCAGTATACGTACACACTGCTACAAGGGCTTCGCCCGCCACAATTTCATAACATTATTTTTCATCACTTTTCATCTTCATTTCATTATACAACACCCTACTGTGGTGGTCCCTCCACATGTACCATACAAACCCATCCCTTTAGAGGCCTTTTGTGCCCATCCTCAACTACCCAACCCTCAACTTCACAATTTTCAATCATTTCATAACTTTTTTCATCTTCATCCGTTCTTTTCATACTCTACTGTGGTCGTCCCACCACAAGTACCCACCACCCCCATT
The DNA here is from genome assembly GCA_946902985.2 of Meconema thalassinum. Classification (NCBI taxonomy): domain Eukaryota; kingdom Metazoa; phylum Arthropoda; class Insecta; order Orthoptera; family Tettigoniidae; genus Meconema; species Meconema thalassinum. The sequence continues at coordinate 1,170,309,437 of OX336389.2, forward strand.
TTCGCTTTTGTGGCGTTATGTGCCATTCCACATCCACCCGAGTATCCTAGACCTCAATACACACTCCCTCCCTCATTTTCAAAATATTCACTCCTAGACACGACTGCTGTCGACCCCAGACAATACCCGCCAAAAAAATCCCTATAATAGCTCCCAGGCCCATTCATCCCAACCCAGAGCCTCTTACCGTTGCCATCCGTGCGCTGGTAATCACCTAACCCACTCGTACAAATGCAAAGGGAAGCCACCCCCCCCCCCCCCCCTCCCCTCCAGACCATCCGGAGCTTGTGGCTCCAGTTAAGAATATAGATCCCCCAACTGGATCAACCAACTCCCTATTCCCCCCTTTAACGGTTGAAAACCTTCTCCACTTTCTGAACATCTCCCTTCAAAACCTGATGCCGCTCCAACGGCCACTAGTTCCAACCCAACTCCAACAAGCTGCCCTCCAAATTTTCAACGTTCGCTTCTTCCTCTCCTATGCCGGGCCCCTTATACACTTCACATTCTCCCCACTAACAACAGCACAACATGGCATTTAAGACCACCCCCACTGGACCACCCAAAACCATGTCCCTGATCTACAGCAACGTCTGCTAATTTCATAAAAAACGGCCCCTAATTAAATACACCGTTGCCGCACATTCTGCAGATGCCGTTCAACTGAATGAATCATTACTCCACTCCCACCAGTCAGCCAGTCTCCCCGGATACACAGTCCATAAAGCAGATCACCCCGGGACATTGGGCTTGGTGGCGTCGGCATCTTACATAAAGATCGCATCCCCATTCGAATCCACGTCTCCCCTCCCCCTCTCTCATTCCCGGAGAGCCTCATCGCAACCTTATATTTTCCCTCCCGCGTACTACATTTCGCAACCATATACACTCGTCCCCGCCATCCTTTTCCCCGGGGGTTCTTGACTCATCTCCATACCACCTTTCCACATTTCCTCGTGCTTGCCGATCTCATTATGCACTCTCGGTCGGCAACGGAACTGGCTGATTTCCACATCTTTCTGCAAACCATCAACTGCTCACTTGCCGCAATCCCAAAGCACACCCACCCTATATCCAAGAGCACACCGGATGGAATCATAACACACAATCGCCTCGCTCACCTCCTCACTGTGGATGTCCTCCTCAGCATAAGCAGTGATCTTCTGCCCGATCTCGTCACCATCCCGACTCATTCCACCCCCGTCACCCCTCCGCCACCAATTCTCCGTCAAAATTTCAAAAAGGCTAACTGGCCTTCATACAGAGACCACATCACAAATTCTCTCACTCCTCCTCTCCCAAGTCTTGACTCTGCGGTCTCGGTCGATACCTACATCCAGACCTCGGAATCTTCCCTAACTGCTGCCTCATCCAACCACATCCCCCTAACCCCGAACTTCCCCTCCCGTCCTCTTTTGCCCCGAAAATCCCTCCCTCTTCTCTGGCTCTCCCACAGATACCTTGCCCACTATAAACGTTCCCGCGATCGACATTTCGTCACCCTCCACCGCCAGATTCTCCGCCAGGTGCACTCCTACATCCGAGCCTTTCACCGCCGCAACTGGGTCTCAGTATGCATATACCTCCAAAATCAACGCTCGTCCCTCGGCCCCTTCTGGAAACGCCTCAACATCCTAACCGGTAGATCCCCCACACCCATCTACCCCATCAATTAGTGGGGTTCAGCCCCACCAGACCTACCCTCCAAACTGGAGATTTTTGGCCGGCACTTCGAACGAGTCTTCAATGGTCATTTCGACCTAAACTTAGATACCACCAACGATGAAGTCATAAACCCTAACCCTTACTGTCCCTACCTACAGCCCAACCATCAACACCCCCACATCCCACACCCTATTAACGACCCCGTCACCCACGTCGACATTCTCCTCGCTTTTTCCCGAACCAAAAATACTGCCCCCGGCCCCGATCAGCTCCGCTACCTCCACATCAAAGAGGCACCCCCTGTTTTCTTCCAGCTCCTAGCCTCTCTCTATACCTACCTCCTCAAACCAGATTCTACTCGACAGCATGGTGTGCTGCTACAATGCTTCTCTTTCCCAAACCCAATAAACCATCCTCCGACCCCTCCTCCTATCGTCCCATCTCCTTCCCAAACTCTTCGAAAATATCCTTGTCTGACGCACCTACCTTCATCTCTCTCAACATCAGTTACTCCCCCTCTCCCAGTGTGGTTTCCGGCCAGCCCTCTCCACCCACGACCAACTCCCCCGCCTCACCACACTCACAACAGACAGCATGAAACTCTTCCGACCCACCCTCTTCCTCACCTTCGATTTTTCAGAGTGCTTTCGACACCGTCTGGCACTCAGCTCTCCTTCTCAAACGTCACTACGTCCACCTCCCCTTCAATTTCATCCGCCTTATTGGCAAGTTCCTCAGTCCCCGCACCTCCCGCATCTCCATAAACCACACTCTCTCACGTTCCTTCTCCCTAAACCAAGGTATACCCCAAGGCTCAGTGCTATCCCCTCTTCTCTACATCCTTTTTGTCGAACACATCCCCCAATCTCCGGCTCCCCTCCATTCCTCCAGTTCGCTGACGACACTGCAATCCTCGCTCCTTGCCCCTCAGTCACCGCCATCAATAGACTGGTGCAACCGTAACTTGACAACTTCACGGACTGGTGCGATCGTTGACAACTCATCCTAATTACGGACAAAACAAATGCAATACTCTTCCATCCCCGTCGTCACACTAATTCGGCTCCCCGTAACCCCAACTATCTCACCCTTCGTATCCACCACCACCGTCTTCACACCTCACCATCACTACGTTACCTGGGCTTCATCTTCGATGAACATATCACCGTCCGTCCACATCCTCGTGCTCTCAAGGCTTCGGCCCGGAAGCGCTCTCCCCTGGCTGATTGGCACCTCCTGGAGACTACATGCCTCCACGCTATTCTATACATGCAAGTACCTCATCTGCTCCTACATCTCATATGGTCATGTGGTCTGGGCCGGCTGCGCTGCCAGTTACTTCCGTCCATTAATAACTATGGAACGCCGAATCATCCGCATAGCCCTTCGCCTCCCCCCACTACTCCCTAGTGAGAACCTCTACCGTCTAATTCCCTTACCCCCCGTTCCATCTGCATCGACTTTCTCCAACTCCGCTACCTAAAACAATCTAGACCTACCCAAAACCCAATCCTACAACAGCTTGAAGCACTCCCCCTCCACAACCCCGTTTACAGCAAACTAGGCCTTATCCATCTGAAAAGCCTCACCCCTGCCCCGAACTAAAAGTCCCATATAAAACTCACCATTACCCATTCTCACCATCATCACGTTCACACATACTTTAAACCAAAGAAAATTCACCGAACACTTCATCATCATCTCTCACTTTCCCCCTTCCCAAAACTGAATCATAATTTCAGTCTCTCACTTTTTCTACTTCATCTCCCGCTCACGTCACCCCATCTTCTCTTTACTTTCAATCCATTTCACATCATCTCATCACACACCAAAACATTACCCATCTCTCAATCATCGATTCATTTCACTTCTATTTATCATACATAAAAACACCCTCTTCCTCTACCCCTTACTCTTATCTCTCACTCTCCACTACAATCATCCACATCATCTCATCATACACCAACATCTCATCCATCTTTCATGAATCATAGTTTACAAACCATCGTTTCATCTTACTTTCTTTTCTCATAGGCCTACTCATCATCATTAGAATCTCATCCGCATACTATCTCTCTTATTTCTCATCCTACTCAACTTTTCCAACACCCACAACACAGCAACATACCTTCACAAATCTCCTTCTTCTACATCAAATCACCAAGTCATCTTCTTTCTCTAACTCCTTCAAATAAACAAATAAAAACAATCCACCGTATCAAATTCAAATCTAGAATGCAACACTCCACCCTCAATTATAAAATCTTAGTATCTTAGCCAATAAGTCATACTACTTCCCTTCTCACACTCCCACAATTCACCACTACCCTTCTCCATGTAACTTCCAACTTCCCAAACACCCCCTCCCTATGGCCCAAGAGATGGTGCGGCCATCTCCAGGGGCCCGCACAACCTTCCTGGGTGGGAATGAAATGACCTGTTTAACTTGCTAATCGACTACTAAGGATCACGCTACAATTTCACTATTTCAGTTGTAATTTCCTCTGCCTCCGGTAGGCCTAATCCTTCATACGCTCGCTGTGCTGCTGCCGTTGTTCGGCCTCCAAGCTCTTCCGGTCTTTGTTGCTCGTCTCTCGTCATGAAACCCTTCCAAATTGTGTGTACTGATTCGAAACGTATCCCATTCCAACATTTGGACCTATTGGATGTTAGATCTTTCAAGGTCTTTCCAAGTTTTCTCAATCCATGATGTAGTTGTTTTTGTTGTTCCAGAAGTAGTCAAATAACTGCTTGGTTAATCTGCATTTGTCCGATCTGTATATGTGCCCAAGAAATATTAGCCTCCGTTTCCTCATGGTCGCAGAGAATTTTTCTACATTCTGGTAGACTTCGGAGTTGCACCGAAGTTTCCATCCGGATTCCCTCTGAATTGGGCCCATGGTTTTCCGCAGGATTCTCCTTTCCAAGACCTCCAACTTATCTAGCCTGTAGTTCATTGAAAGGCATTCACCGGCGTACAGGCACTGTTTTGACTACAAAAATAAACAACGATGAAGCTATGATTGTGATACGAACATATTTCCCTGCGCAATAGAACGGATTATGAAAAATATCATAAGTGACACCATGAATCTACAGCAAAACAAATGAATTTAATCGTTGACAATAGCAAGTATTCCATTTACATTTAAATACACCAATAAAGATGGTATCACTTCCAACATTTAATTTACTTTATCCTGTTAGATAAATTCCATTTTACGCTAAACTGTAGGCGAAACGCGCCCACACACAAAAGAAAAAAGGAAAAAGCCAGCTCATCTTTTGACTACAAGGTGAAAAAGACCATCTAGCTAGTTACACACAAGTCATAATAAATATGAAAACACAAAGAAAATGACACTCCTGCTTTTCATGCTATTTGCATGTCTGCCTGCCCAGATTAGATACTGTTTGCACTTAATTGTCATCTACGTGCGTGTTAAATATGTTGGCGATGGCGTAGTTATAACCAAGTCTAACATTGCATCTGTGCCTTCAGGGTTATCACAGCTATTACAATTCGTCGTCTCAAACATAGTATATTCTGTCCTAGATAATGTCTCTAAATATGCATCGAGTGTCCATTCTAAGAATGGAGGTCATAGAATTAAAAAATAATCAATAATCCACTTCTTAGTTAAATTCAGATTAATACGTTCAGTTTAGAAAAAGAAAATAACGTTCCATGATATTTATACTCTGATTTAGTTCAAGTATTATCCTTCATCGTGTGTTAAAAAAATAATCCATGACCAGGACAACATCTGCTGGCAAATAACAAAAACACTACTCCAGTCTCTCCACCAAATATGATAAAACGTTCTCAACTAGTACACGGCAGCGACCCCCCAATAACACGTCACTCTATTAGCGATAATTGTGGCTCCTAGAGTACACCATAAACCATAAACCATAAACTTCGGTTAGACAAGGGTAAAACGGCCACAATGTCCCCGGAATCTCAGTCATATGTCGCCTTAATAGCGAAAAGCCTGTGAGCAATAAAATTCTGCACCTCTAATACTGTCTTCTACAGACACAATAATTATGTCGCCCTATTTGATACATCTTTGGCACACATTAATAAGGGATCTCCTCATTCATAGAAAAAATCATGTTACAAGCTTTATCAAATACGTTCATCATAACTGAATACTAACAGTGGATGTTATGATGCAATGGGAATAATCTAAGTGGACCTCAAAACATTTCGTTCTCGAACCCACAACATAACGTAAATAAAGCAAAACCTTCAATCAGTGTCTGAAGTAGTCTCATCTAAATTCTTAGCTGTTCAAATGCATGGCTATCATCTGCCTAATTCACAGGTACGATGACAAAAACAGGTTTTCGTTGTGCTGCTCTACATCAACGATCTAGTTGGCAAGTGCAGTGTTACATTCCTTATCGCAGTTTCATTTCCTAGCTTAAATAAAAAAACAAGTTCGTCAGCTCACTGTCCCATTATCCGGCACAGGTTCTTACTGGCTTCAGCAATGCTCTAAGAAATGCCCTTTTTTCATGTCAGGTCGAATGAACGTAAAGATAAAATAGTGCACAACTCCACGCCACTTTCAAATGATGCGAAAAACCACTTATATTATTTACATATGGCTTTCCTCATGCACTCATAATCATCCAGTCCTTTTAAAACTTTGGAAGGAGAGATATCGCACTTGATCTCCCCATATTTCTAAAATAATGTGTTGTATTTGATACAAAACTGGGATGGCAACAACCTAAGCCTCCATAAGCCCTATCCTAATTCCAAAGTGTACTAAACAAAAGATATTCAACTCATAATTCTGTTTTCAAATAACAGTCGCCTTCTTAAACCTTCCTTAAGTGTCTAAATTACAAATATTTACAAAGACGTTGTCGGGAAAGATGTCTCATTGCGTGACCTTTGCAGTTAGTGAAACTTTCGTAATATAAATCGGCTAAACTACTGAAAATTGCCTGCCTGCAAGCTGTGCGTAACATGTGGTCCATAATACTACTTTACGAGCCTCTAATACGGTACAGAAATTCATGGAAAAAACTCACATAGTTGTTGGAACATGTTGGTGCATTCTTTGGCTCAGATCACTGGTTTTTGACCTCGTGCCTAGCTCCCTTGAGCTTAACCATCGTTTCCGTCTTTTCATGGTATCGTTTCCAGCTTCGCCAACTCCCCCAAGCATATATCAACTACTCTATTAGAACCACAATCTCAATTATGGGATTATCAGTCATGTGGTCGGTGGTGAACAGCCAATTGCTCATGGTGCAGATGAAAACAATGAATTTAACATACAGTTTGTACTGTGTTAAAACTCGCACGTGTGCGGACAATTTTGCAAGAATTCCCGTTTCGCTACAGAATTTGCCACACTGTTTGTACAGCGTAATTCACTGATGCTAATACTGGCAATATCAGAAAAAGTCTGAGTGATTTTTCACCTCAAATTTCGGTGCTCGTAAAAATAAACCGTTTAACGCTTCTTTCAATTGTTGTCTGACTTATTAAACTACCGTGCTCTCTCCAATATTGTATCATAGCTCCCCTTATGCACTTTGTCACCTGACCATATGGTGAACCTACAATAAGTCCTCGGTTCGACTCGACCGACTTTCACCAGACATCATATTAACTATTTTCACACACTGCTCACTCAGCCTTACACTTGTACAAATGCACTTCTAATACACACAATAGCGTCGCCAAAACCGGCAGATTCGCTCAGATTTAAATCACCACGTTTTACTTCACGTAAGAAAAATCCATCCGCCCGCGTGCGGGAACACAATAGGAGTAAGTTCTCTTCTGCCGGATATGAGCAGGTAAGTTGACAGATCACTCATGATACATTGAGCGACTAAATTCACAGTTCGCACATTAGCAACATCAATTCATGTTTTTATAATATAGGGAAAAATCTCCAAATAAGTCCATATTTTACCAAATACGTGTCAGGCATGTAAATTGCATCCGTGAGTAAAATTAAATTCTTCCTTGATCAAGGAGTAAATAAATCCACTACTGAGGTCAAAAATTTCAATTGGAGCAGGTTCGAAGCTTATTGGGATGCATTGCAGCTGTTGTTCAACATATTACTACTCCAAACGTTTGAGCCATAGTCCTGCTCAGAAATGTAAACGTTTCCCGAAGTTCATACTGTATATGGAACCAGATTGTAAGATTGTAAAATTATAAGAAATATGTATGTAAATTGTTTTTATTTGGAAATAATAAGTGCAGGTAAAATTAGGATTTACCTCATCTAATTTTCAGTCATGGCGATCAGTATGTTGCAATGTCGAGAGTGCAATCTTTCGATGCCCTTTAAGTCACAATAATGCCAAAAATTAATCGTAGAAATAATGCATATAAAAAAATTCTTCAGTAAATATTTTCCCATTAACCGACACTTTTTGACGGGTTTATACTGAACCCTTTATCCACAGGCTGTATAAAGGATTCTAATAATTATTCATCATCTTTTGATACATTTCTATAGACAGCAGATATGAGAGCCAGACGGTGTTGGGAAATATTGAGAAATCAGTGGCCGAGAGGACACAATGGTTTAAGCTCCTGTGGTATTTTAGGAAGTAGCATAATATTCATGACACATAGGACAGGTGCAACTTTTAGCGCGGAGATGGCTCGGGTACGCACAATATGGCCTGTTGCTATGAGTGTTGGCGCCAAGAAGAAAATCGAATGCTACGATGTAATTGGTCAATCTTCATGTTAACCACTCCCTGTGGCAGAAATACAAGTAAAAGCGCGCAAAGATCTACAAGAGTCTGAACCAATAATATCAAGACGCCCTGTTTTAGCGGCAACTCGGCTTGGTAACGCACCCTGGTTAATTAACGCGGGAGTTATCTACGGATTAATTCCACGATTGATTCGAGCCAGCTACAGCATAATCGTAACATCCACACTGCTACGAACTCAATGATACCGATCGCATGCTAGTCTGATAATTATTATGGAATATTTTTCCATAAATCCCCTTCCACACCTACCCTAGCCAGTTTCATTTATAATGATCCAGGAAGCTTCGAGAGATGACTTTCATTTGTGCGTCTGAGGACGTAACGTTGACTTTTATTTGTGCATCTGAGGACGTAACGTTGACTTTGATTTGAGCTTTGGAGGAAGTAAGGCCGTTATCCAAGTGTCTGAGGACACGAGGCATACTCTGCAATAATTTTTCATGTATTTGAACATGGAACATTTTCATCAAGTTATAAGTGTAACTTCAGTGATTTATTTGTAGTCCCAATACTACCAGATAGGACTAGTTCATCGAAATAATTCACCAATAGACTGTCAAGGAATTTAGTACTTGATCCGTGAATTTAATAGGAAATATATCGTGAGTGTATCTGACAAACTTTATTTAATTCAGCACGAGATGACGTCTAGGAACGAGACCGGATCTTGGAACCAGCAGGACATTTGCCAGAAGATGTCGATGACGAGCTAAGCATCCATCTTAAAGGAGTGATGGCGGCAGATGTTTTCTTGACGCTGTTTTAAAGGATTGAGTACAAATGAATTTATTTATTTATTTATTAAATCAGCTATGGTATTATGGGACATATTTTTGTAGATATTTGTTTGCTCGTTTGGTGATGTAGATTCTTAGTTCTCGTTTACTGACACATTAAGTATGGGACAAGCCGAGCGCTGTGTAATTTGTAAATATTGTGATTTTTGTTTGGTTCAACCATACGGGGCGACGCGCAGCTCGTGCTCGCATTCGCTTGCGTAAATCTCGGTCAAACATTATAATTCGGAAGTCTGCCTTATAACAAAAATGGAACTGAATTAATTTTGAGATTTAAAATAGAATTTGGCGGGTAAAGATTATTTGTGAGCAGAATTTTATGACGGATCAGGATTACTTTTAGTTGCTTTTCCAGCAGATCTGAACAGGATGGAAGTTTGCACGCGAGTTTTTGTTGTGTATTTTTTTTAAATGTGTCTATGGACGCAATAGTGATTGATCTGTTTTGAGCCGACCCAGTGGTATGTTTATGAGTGAGTCAGTCCAAGCTTTATGGTGCGTAGTGTGATTTTATGATGTGTTAGCGAGAATATATCATTGTGATTATTCTGTCTTGCTCCACATCAGCCCAGTTCATAACCTCGCGAGGCTGGACTCGTGGTATATATTTTGTGTTTTCTTGCCATCCAGGTGGATGAGTGAGATATGTTTGCGTTTCCAGTTGGAAATAGCACCTGCTTGAAGGACTGAGAGAAATAGTTGAGGAAGCGATGCTTCATACAAAAGGGGCGCGCTCAAATCAGATAACGCGACTTGTCATTAGTAACAGGCCTGGGTCCTGTACTTCAATTTAAGACGTTGTTTAAAATTCACAAAACCTGATCGGTTATAATGAGTATTTGTTTGATTAAATGGGTGTTGTCCATAATTGTAAGGTAGCTCCCGAAACATCTGTTTGTCTGGCGTTTTATAAAAATGTAAACATAGTTTTCAGCCGTTAGGCGTGTATTTTGTTGCTGTTGCTTCATTTCTTGTGTGTTTATTTTACGCGTTCAATGACCCCGTGTGGCATTAGGATGCGCGAGGCTGGGTTCCCAATTTGTGATGCGAGCGTTTTGGCCTATTTTTGGCATGCTCTTTTCATTTTGTGTGCGTTGGCACCAGCTAGAATCTCAGGGAGATTCGTCATCATTTTGTATTATAAGATCTTGCATGTGTCAGTAGTAATTATAGTGTGTTAATTACGGGTGGGTCCCATAGCCGTAGTGTGATTTAAAAGATGCAACTCCGTGAGCAACATGACTGTTTCGGTTGTAAACGGACTCGCATCAGTACTCATTTTCTTATTAACGAGCAGTACACCACGCATTATATAACTTCTTGACCAGGAAAAATGGACTTGCATCGATATGTTGTGACGAGCGAGTTCTTACCGCTCAATTTTATGTTATGATTTATCATTTGTGTGAAGCTGTATTCACATTGTTTTTGTTGGTGGAGCGAGTCTTACCGCTCAGTAATATTTATTTCTTAAGGGGGTGAAAGTCAGGGGGATTTCTTTTTATTTATTATTATTATTATGCACATAATTTTCAGTTATTAAATATCTTTTATTCTACTTGTTATTCATTTTATTTCTAGTATAGCCTCTGTCATGGACCTTTCTATTCATTAGAGCATGTTGTTTTTAAGCGAACTTTGCTGTGTAACGCAGTCAGGACTGAACACGACCCCGTAGATGAATCTTGAGATAACCATGCTTTATTGAAGGGTGCAATACTAGTTACTTACTAAATTACTTCCAATGCCCAGGCATCTCACGTGCCATCTTATGCACTGCTATTCAACTAAAGAAGGAAAACTAGCAAAAGAACCCTCCAACTGTCGGGAGGTTGAAAGACAAATGTCATCCAAAATTTCTGGAGCTCAACTCCTAAAATTTTTTGAGGAGAAGGAATAAATTAGTGCTGCGCTCTGGAATAAGTAATTTAGTATCCCAGTTTTTTTTCATGACCATGCATTAGTTTTCTCAGATTACATCGCAACTCATTCAGTGACCAGTGGTATTGCTCTATATGACACATCAACAGCGAAACGACTATGACCTAGGTCTGCTAGAGCATGCAGAGTACAAGTCCCCAATAAAATTCAAGATAGAAAGGATGGAAATTATCCTAATTACAAGAATCTGTATCTGCAGACCCCGCTAGAGTTTTCAGTACTAAGAATTATCGTCAATTGCTTAGTCAAATTATAAGTGAATACGAGCCAAATCTATAGGATCTAAAGGAGCAACTACACCAAGATATAATTCTTTGAAACGCAATAACCTGTTAATTAATACAGGAGGTAGAGTAGACACTTGAAACATTGCAGGAAATAAGAAATATCTTTGCAATGGAATTGAAAGTACGATTTGGGCACTGTGAGAAAATAATAAGGTGATTCAGGGACAGATGCCGTGCTGGTAGAGACGGCGCATTCACTGTAGCCATAGGTTCCCATCGTTTCAGCTAGATGGCAGTGTGTAAGCTATTTTGGTATCGAAGCAATAACTACTGTCTGCGGGTATAGTGCAAGTTGCTCGCATATTACGCAAACTGTAGTCGATAAAGTGAGGCGAGTGCATGTATTGTAACGGCTACCTTTGTCGTTGGATATCGCTCTACAAGTTGGGCGATCATTTATAACGTTTCTACAGATATTACACTCAAGACTCCTTAAAACCACCTCATCGTTCTTATTTAGCATTGGCCTGTCTAGACAGACGACATACACTTTATTAATTTAGATTTACTGGGCGCCAGTTATCGTAGAGATAACACATTAAAATTTTATTCAGCCACGGCCGCTCCCTTCCTTGAGCCAAGATCTATCATCGGAGCGTAGGGCAATAAACTTGCTCCATGAGATACTCTTTGCATTCCAACTATCCTATATATTCAACTCCCAATGAACAAGACATTTTAACTAATACGGGTTTATTTACAACAAAATTATTAATAACATTTGATCTGAGGTTTCGAGCTGTGTACAATATGTGCATTAATATTCCCTAATTGCTAGGCAATACTGACTGTCTTCTCGCTAGCGCTGATCTTCTGTGTTGATAATAACTCGGTCCACATACCTGGTGCCTTGTGGTTCAAAGTCCATCTCGTTGGTCTGCTTGTAGGCTAATTTGAGATCTTACGCCAACACGCGTTTATTGACCTTTGAAAACATATGTTTTCACTTTGCTAACTGTACTTCGTCTAGTTGTTGTTGTTGTTGTTGTTGTTGTTGTTGTTGTTGTTGCTGCTGCTGCTGCTTGTTTCTGAGTTTGATCACCATGGTAAGCAAATTTGAACAAACCAGGCTAATTGAATTCACTAAGTCCCATCTTACTGAGGGACTGACAGAGTCTACGACTCACAAAGTCAATGAGTGAGTGCGTGATCGAATAAGTGAATGACAGAATAGAATCTATAGAATAGCCAGTGCTGAAGTCGCGCTGGGCTTTTATACACTCTGAATGGTCCCGATGTTTCGCGGCATAAATTTGCCCGCGACCCATCAGACCAATTATAGCAAAGCATTTCTTAGTCCTCAAGCGACGCTGAAACTTCTCCGAGCGGGAATACAGGCCCGCGTACTTCAAATATTCCACTCAGAACCCGCTATTCCTCTCGTTGCGCATATATATATATATATATTCCGCCCAAATCTTTCTCCAAGCCCTTGTCTCCAGTCAGCGTGGCTTCGTTCCAGAAATACATTTTCTTGCAATATGTTGCTTCACCGTCCGTAACTTCTTCCAACCATGCCCATCCTGTCTTTACAATTTAAGTAATAAAACAGCCCTAGACCTCTATAAAAACCCTGTTTCTTAATCTAAGCACTTGACTATATTATATATGATTATGGTAATGACGTGAATATGGTATGGCCCCTCCCTTGATATTAATGGGTGAATAAAACGATATAACTTTGATATTTCAATAATAATAATAATAATTACACAATGACTTTAAAAATAATAATAATAATAATAATAATAATAATAATAATAATAATAATAATAATTTGTACCGTAATCAAGATTATGTTACAAAACGTCCCCATGGTTTCATAAAGAATGTAATGAATGATGAAATCACAAATCTTCCCTTTAAAACTTAACAGGAAATACACTGAATATACATATATGACCCTTCAAATTACATACATAATGATTATACCCTTTTCATTTTCCTTGATTGATCTGCACTCTTCTTGCAATGTTACATAAACATTCTGATTGTCCTGTGCAGTCATAGAGGATTTACATGCTACATTTGTTCTTGTAGTCCCTTACAATAACAGAACGCAATATATTGCTTCTTGTTTCACGCAACACAAGTGATTTATCTCACTTCCACCAATTCCTTAGAGCCACGACACTACTCTAATTATAAACACACGGCAGTCTGCCCTTCTTGCAGCACTTGCTCTTTTCTATGATATTTCCTCAGATTGTAAATGTTATATGTACCTATGACACAATTTTCCTGATCTTTCAATAAGCTGGCATTTTTTCCTATCCTCTTCGAAACGACATAAGGTCCAGTAAACAATAAAAACAGCTTTGACATTTTCCCTTCCAATGCACAAGATGGCAATGGCTTACGTAACAAAACTTCGCTACCTACTTCCAATTCGTCGTAGATCCACTTCTGTCGGCGTTTCCTTTGGTTTCCTGACTTTACTAAGTTGTCCCTGGCCAACAGAAGATAATACTCTGTGGAGTGTCCCTCACCCGGATCTAAACCTATCATTCGTGCTATTTCGTTGGAGGGCTTCCTTCCATAACGAATTTCATATGGTGAACATCCCGTACTCTCGTGTAACACTGAGTTTAACCAGCGTTCGGCATCACCCAACCGTGAGAACCACGCGTTGTGTTTGTCGTGCACGTATGTACGGAATATTCTTCCAATGGATTGCATAGACCGTTCAACCATGTTGCCTTGTGGATATCTAATTGAAGAGTAGATAATCCGGGTACCTAGTTCCGTCAGCTTGGTAGTCCATATTTTAGACGTGAACTGGCTTCCATGATCGCTAAGTATACTGAGTGGGCATCCAAACTCAGGAATATACTTTTCTGCTATCTGTTTGACACAACACCTTCCCGTAGCTTGTCTCAAGGGATATAATTTGACAAATTTACTGAATGCGTCAATTATTACCATTATAAATTGGTATCCGTATCGAGACTTCACCAGTGGCCCATACAGATCAACACACACAAGCTCTCCGGGCTTCTTGGCTATCACCGCTTGATACTCTCCAATCAAGTGCCGATTTGAGTGCTTTGCGCGTTGGCAGAGATCGCAAGTAGCAAGAATCTTCCTAATCTTCCTTCCCATAGCTTGAAAAAAGAAATGCCCTTTAATGGCATACAGAACTTTCCTGGCTCCGAAATGACCCAATTGAGCATGAAAGAACCAGATTAAATCTTCCTGTAAAGATTCTGGTACACACACTTTCCACTCACCATCTCTATCTTTCCTAGATTGCATACCTTGATATAGCCCGTACTTGAGCCTCCCTACTGATAACTCACCATCATTGCTGCTTCTCACCAAGCGGACAATGTCGCCTAATACTCTGTCTCTCTCCTGTTCAACAGACATATTTCGTAAACGTACTCTCTCATCCTCCTGCACTATATGTTTACCAACACATACTAAGATGCCTTCTTTCACACCTATATTGATTTCACACTCTTCACTATGTATGTGTCTGCTCAGGTAGTCTGCTAAATTATTATTCGTTCCACTGATATGTTTGATACTGAAATCATATTCACTCATGGCTAGCGTCCAACGTGTCATCCTATTACTAGTTAACCTGCTAGATTTAATTAACGTTAGCGCCTGATGATCGGTCCAGATTTGAAAGTGCGTGCCTAGCACGTAAACCCTAAATTTACTCATTGAGTAAATAATTGCCAAGAATTCCATCTCAGTAATTGTATAGCGTTTCTCATCCATTGACAAACCTCTACTTGCCAACGATACAATGCCTAACTGACCCTGATCATCGTATTGGCATAGGCAGCCTGCAATACCAACCTCTGATGCATCCGTGATTACTATAAACTCTCTATCATACCTAGGGTGTTTCAGCATCACTGTTCTACTGAATCCTTCTTTCAGCTTTCTGAAGGCTTCCTCGTGGACCTGTGTCCATTTCCACACACTCTTACTCTTCAATAATTCTCTAAATGGTTCTAATAACCCTGCATACTGGACAACAAAACGCCTGAAATAATTGAGAACACCAATAAATGACCTTAATTGCTTACTATTACGTGGAGACGGCATACTACTAATTTTCTCTAGCCTAGATGACTCTGGTGTAACACCATCTGCAGAAACAGTGTGTCCTAGAAAAGTTATGTGGTGTACACAAAATTCAGATTTTTCCAGTTTCAAAGTGAAACCCCCTTCCCATAATTTACGAAAAACTATACTCAAGTGATCTATATGTTCCTCGAATGTATGTGACGCAATAACTATGTCATCCACATAATTCGTAACAAACTCACTAGTCTCTGGACCTAGAGCCATAGATAAAGCTCGAATTAAGGCGGAACTGCTAGTTTTAGTCCCAAATGGTACTTTTTTGAACTGTAGGAGTCTATTCTTAAAAGCAAAGGCAGTTAAATACCTATCTGAAGCACGGAGTGGAACTTGCCAAAATGAGCTACTTAAATCTACTGTCGAGAACCACTTCCGCCCCTGAAAACGTTGAACTAATTCCTCCACTGTTTCAGTTCTCAGCTGGTCACTTTCGATTCTGGTATTTAACATTCTGGCGTCTATGCACAGTCTCACTGAATTGTCTTTCTTGGCTGCTACTACAACTAATGGATTTAAACAATGGCTAGCTGAAGGCTCAATTATGTCGTTTTCCAACATTAATTCTATCTGTTCTTCGACGGCTTTCATATATTTAGTTGCGACAGGATACCTAGGAACTACGAAACTACTTGTGTCTTTAACGACAAAACAATGCTCATATAAGTGTGTTGCTCCGGGTTTTGTGCTGAAAATTTCCTTATATTTTATTAATACCTCATGTAACTGATGACCTTGCACCTCATCCAGCTTACATTGTGACAATGCATCATGGATCTTACTCTTAAGTTCAGACTCCATTGCAACCTGACACACCTTAAAAACTTTGCTCTCACTAGCATCTCCGCGGTCTACCTCATTTACTTCAGGAAACTCATCACTCACAACCACGTTGCTTTCTTCCTCAAACATACACACTTTCATCTGTTTGTCAGTCTTAGACACCTTATACGTAACCTGAACTTCTTTACCCTGCCAAAATAAACATATCCTGCCAAAATGTAAATCTAATTTAACTTGATGTAATGATAACCATTCTGCACCAAGAATCACCGGATATAATAAATTTGGAACTGCCAAACAGGGCTGAAATTTAACAAACTCACTAATGTTAATTGGAACTGCGACTTGCTTTCATATTTTCTGAGACCTACTACCTACAGCTGTGACAATGAAAGTGGACTTAACTGGAATTATATCAACATGAATACCTTCTCTCATTACATCTTCCAAAAATCTTAAATTTATACAAGAGTTTTCGCTTCCACTGTCCAATAAAACATCAACTTCTTTACCCCACACATTAAGTTTAATTACTGGTGACATAATCTCATTCTCAATATTGTCTAAATTTCCACCATTTAGGTCATAAAGCAGTTCTTCTCTAACATCTATATTAAAATCTCCTAAATACTCAATATTCCTAGGACATTGAACTGCAATCACTTCGGGCTGTCTGTTGACCTCACTGCAACCCGTTATTCGTTTAAATTAGGCCTACCTGCCCCTGGTGTAGATTGTTGTCGTTGTTGTTGACCTGTACGTCTGTCTGGCCTAGTACCTTCCCCTACTCGGTTCAAATTCTCGTTCCTCGTATTTGCTGTGCGTCCCCCATTGTCAAGTCGTCTTTCGTAATTCGCATTCCTGCCTTGTTCTCTTCCCCTCTCTCTCTCACCCTGCCCGAAATTATCTCCTCTACTTATTGGCTTGCGTTCGGTCCTACTAATTTCAAGAGAGTCAAAGTTTTCCAATAGCTTCTCGAACCCGTCAATAGTAGTAATATTCTGCATGAAGAATGCTTCTTTAATTATATCAGGAAAATGCCTTAATAATGTTTTAATTACCTGTGATTCAGTCTCTAAACCTTCTAAATTCTGGCATATAAGTACATGCGCTAAGAAATACTCTGTGTACGAAACACCATCTCTCAATTGGTACTTTCCAAAAATAATGTTACATCTTTCTCTTTCTTGCACATTTTCATTCCAGTACTTGGCTATGAACTTCTCTTTAAATTTTCTAAAACTAGTCATCTGGTATTTATACACACTGAACCATGACCTTGAATCCCTAACAAAAGATTTATCTAGCATCTCAAGTACATGTTCCCATTGAACGATCCCCTCTTCAAAATCTTTAGCGAACTTCTTTTCTACTGTTTTTAAGAATTCCATTGGGTTATATGCCTTGCCTGTGAATACTGGCAAATCTGCCTCTTTAGTTAGAAATCTACTTAAATTTCCTATTTGTACATTACCGCTATTTGATGCTATTTGCTTCTGACATCTCTGCAATTTCTCCTCCATTTTATCTGTTTTACTCGCTACTTCTTCACTGATACTGTTAAATTTACTGTTAACCTCTTCCCTAATTTCTTGATTATCGCTCTCTAGTTTATTTTCTAAATTGCCTATTTTAGCAATATTATTATCACACTTGACCTTCATACTGTTGACTTCTCCTTCTAAGTCAACCCTAACCTTACTACATTTAATTTTCACTTCCTCGTCAATTTTGTCAACTCGCTCCGACACTTGTTGCATTCTGGCATCAACCTTAAGTGACCATGATTCCTTCACCTCAGTAATCCTGTTTTCTAACTTATTGTGAAATTCTCGGCCTACTTCTTTAATTTGTCTATTGAAGTTCTCTGTAGCTTCATCAAACTTCTTACCTTGTTCATCTAGCTTCTTATTTGTAACGGCTACCTTTATCGTTGGATATCGCTCTACAAGTTGGGCGATCATTTATAACGTTTCTACAGATATTACACTCAAGACTCCTTAAAACCACCTCATCGTTCTTATTTAGCATTGGCCTGTCTAGACAGACGACATACACTTTATTAATTTAGATTTACTGGGCGCCAGTTATCGTAGAGATAACACATTAAAATTTTATTTAGCCACGGCCGCTCCCTTCCTTGAGCCAAGATCTATCATCGGAGCGTAGGGCAATAAACTTGCTCCATGAGATACTCTTTGCATTCCAACTATCCTATATATTCAACTCCCAATGAACAAGACATTTTAACTAATACGGGTTTATTTACAACAAAATTATTAATAACATTTGATCTGAGGTTTCGAGCTGTGTACAATATGTGCATTAATATTCCCTAATTGCTAGGCAATATTGACTGTCTTCTCGCTAGCGCTGATCTTCTGTGTTGATAATAACTCGGTCCACATACCTGGTGCCTTGTGGTTCAAAGTCCATCTCGTTGGTCTGCTTGTAGGCTAATTTGAGATCTTACGCCAACACGCGTTTATTGACCTTTGAAAACATATGTTTTCACTTTGCTAACTGTACTTCGTCTAGTTGTTGTGGTTGTTGTTGTTGTTGTTGCTGCTGCTTGTTTCTGAGTTTGATCACCATGGTAAGCAAATTTGAACAAACCAGGCTAATTGAATTCACTAAGTCCCATCTTACTGAGGGACTGACAGAGTCTACGACTCACAAAGTCAATGAGTGAGTGCGTGATCGAATAAGTGAATGACAGAATAGAATCTATAGAATAGCCAGTGCTGAAGTCGCGCTGGGCTTTTATACACTCTGAATGGTCCCGATGTTTCGCGGCATAAATTTGCCCGCGACCCATCAGACCAATTATAGCAAAGCATTTCTTAGTCCTCAAGCGACGCTGAAACTTCTCCGAGCGGGAATACAGGCCCGCGTACTTCAAATATTCCACTCAGAACTCGCTATTCCTCTCGTTGCGCATATATATATTCCGCCCAAATCTTTCTCCAAGCCCTTGTCTCCAGTCAGCGTGGCTTCGTTCCAGAAATACATTTTCTTGCAATATGTTGCTTCACCGTCCGTAACTTCTTCCAACCATGCCCGTTCTGTCTTTACCATTTAACTAATAAAACAGCCCTAGACCTCTATAAAAACCCTGTTTCTTAATCTAAGCACTTGACAATATTATATATGATTATGGTAATGACGTGAATATGGTATGGCCCCTCCCTTGATATTAATGGGTGAATAAAACGATATAACTTTGATATTTCAATAAGAATAATAATAATTACACAATGACTTTAAAAATAATAATACTAATGATAATAATAATTTATACCGTAATCAAGATTATGTTACAGTATCCTCCTGACAAAGTTTTTCCTTGTGTTCATTTACCTATACATTTAAAACACTAAGGTGATATTTGTTACCGCGAGACTGAGAGAACGGCAGAACCGATTGACTTCATGAAGCACTCTCAAAAGGCTCTTGGCCTGCAGATTTGCAGTGTGTCTTTAAAAGAATAAATATTATGTTACCATAGATATTTAAATTAATAAAGAAAAATACAAAATTATTGGCACTCGCGCATACGCACAATTGCCTCGGTTCATGGCAGACATTGTGGATAGAAGTCCACTCCGTTTTAATAGGATAGTTATTTATGAGAATTATAAAGGAGGGGACTACTGTTTATGATGTATCCTCGATATGTATTGTGCCCAACTCTAGGAATGGGTATTCCAAGATTCAGACACCTAGATATCAAGGGAAAGGCCACAGCCGCTTTTGAAAGTTGAGATATTTGAATATCGCGCTATATTGCTTCTCGAAGCAATTGGAAAGAATATACCGATACTTGCATGTCAAGTGACGTAGCGAGTAATAGCAGAGGTCGAGGTTATTTATTGATTAAATAGTTAACCATGGAGTAGAGACTTCAGACATGAATCAGATTACTGGCACGGCCAAATAAAAGAGAATGCAACTTGTATCAAGTAAATCGGACCAGGGATACCAGAGATATGAGGATTTCCAGATATCAGCTGATGACGCGTGACCCTGGCAGTTTTGAATAAAAGCCGGCCGGCCGAGGCATCGATAGCTCATTCCAACACAAGCATTTGCCGAGCAAGTTGCTGCTACGCTGAGCCAAGGCACATGGTTGCCGGATCTACGCAGAAGTAATTTTCAAAGTTGTGATAGTCACAAAAGTGCTGCGCTACGAAGTGGAACTTAGTAAGTTCCGGCGAGGAGAATCACTGAGGCGATTGATTTTTTTTTCTACAGACATTAGTGGAAATATTTATGTTTCTACATGGACATATGCTAGACTTTGTCTAGAATTAGTACTTTGTCACAGTCCAGTAATGACCTAATACTTGGATGTTTAAGTCCATTTCAGTCAGTTTTCATATTGGTAACTTGTTAACCACTTCGATCTATCAGTACACTGAAGACCAGTCTATCACGGTGGTGTTCATTAGTCTACGCAAGGGAAACTACAGGTTGCTTAGCGCATGGTAGATGGTGTTAAACCATGCCCAGGGAACGATCTTCAGAACAGCCGTTGATTGGTTAGATTGTCAGTGTCTTCTTGTATTGATAAGATTACCGTGAGTTATGTTACAACTGACATATCTAAGAAAAGATCACTTAGATCTGACCCCATTTAAACAAACTGTTATGGCTTTGATAGAAGTCCATATTAAAATGGAACAACAGTTAATTCAAACGTCAAGAGATACTACCACTATGTCTGACTAGACGGATTGTGGGTATATAATGGCGGCCGATACAAGGATTATACGTGCTTGTCCGATAGGGCATGTCTATGGATAAATCTGGTATAGACCAGGTTCACTACGCTTCAAGACCATCAAGAAATGTAAGCCACATTTGAATTATATTATGCCTAGCTAATTGGAACAAACTATTTTTCTGCAGATGACCAACACATTTATTTATTTATTTTTCTTCGTATTTGAATCTTGCAATGATTTACGCAAAATATATTAGAGTTATTCTGAGTATTTTCAGCACTCAGAACAGTTTAGGATCGATGACCGAGCATTTCGAGCATTTATTTGAATATTTCATATTTTTGGGAAATCTCGGTAATCAGCCGATGTAACTGTAAAAGTTAAATTATTTTTTGTTGAGGAATGGATATTTTATCCATATTCGAAGGTTCGAACATGTGGATTCTCACATAATGAGATGATAATTAAACATATTTAAAATAATATAATTAATAATAATAATAATAATCCACTAATAATAATAATAATAATAATTTTCATAATTTTTCTAAATAATTCTTGGATATTATATTTTATAATAATCATATGTATTGAGAGAGAGCTTATGAAGTAGTTTAATCATTTCTAGTTTGGAACAGGAGATTTTCCGAAGGAGAGTGGTTAGCGCAAGCCCGCATTCAACCAACATTTCAGTTCTGGTTGAACGGTTAATATTTGCAATGAACAAAGTATATTTTTCAGATAACACGGAGAGGCATGAAACGGGAAGCAATTGATATTTGTATCAAATAGGATATTTTTGTATTTATATAAAATCATGACGTAAATACACTCGAAAGTGAAATAAAGATTTTCATAAGTATGGTAAATTCACGGGTTGAACTGAATGGTAAAATAAAATACACTTGTAAGTTTATTAATCTTCCAGTGTTGATAACAAGCAGAGGCTTGATTTATTGTATAAATTTTGGGAAGAAAATTTATGTGTGTGGAGTAGTTGAAATGCCATTCCCAGGTGCGCATGTTTAAGTCGCAGGAATGAGGAGATTTTTTTTCGAGCATCAATCAAATAGCAGGTTCGATGGCTCAGGTTTATAGAAGGAGTATTGGAACTACACATTTCGTCGTATGAATGACCCGAAGGTTATTTCTTAAAACCATCAGTTCTTATTTCAACCTTGTTTACGAATTCCATTTAGACTTTGATTTTGCTAGAACCCGGATTTGTCATGATAGTAGTTTATTCTTCTTCAGAGGAAGACCTTTGCCGTTGTTGTTGTAATATTGTGTTCTTACACAAATAATAGAATGGTCCACTGCCAATTAATAATTCTTTAACCACGAATAATTTGAAGGATGTTTTCAATCCTAGTGCCATGAACTAAATGAATTTATTATGAAGCTATAATTCTTATTTCCGCATTCTGTCGAAGAATTGCAAGTTGTGAAAATTACTAAAATGGCCATGAATATAAATATTTTTTTATAATAATGATTCCAAGTGGAAAATTGAATAGTTGAATGGTTCAACAATTTATTGATCAAGTTGATGATTCAGAAGTCATATATTTTGTTAGGAACTTGGAAGTTCATAATCGAGTCACTTCTCGAAACATTTAATGTCAGAAGAACAATTATTTTTTGTTGTGCTTCGCACAAGTTCTTCGATGCTATGCTCAAGGTCAAATACTTTTCAGATGTTATTATTATCTGTAAATAATTTGTGTTGCTTCAATGATAACAATATTTTTTGACAATATTTTTTGAAACTGGAAAAATAAGTGAAAGTTAAAATTCTATGAACATTTATTCTACGAGTGTTAATATTATGTGAAAATTCAAACAGTGAACTACGATATTTCCAGTAGAGACAATTAAATTTGAACTGGATTTAATCATTAATTATAAATAATTTTGGAACACAGTCTACAGGACTAACAATCAGACTTGTGTTTCCAAAAAATAATTGTCAAATGTGTTTGGAAAATTTCTGTATATTGTGTAAATAGGAGTGTGGGTCGCCACACGTGAGTGATGCTGTTTTGAGCATTTTTGCAGTCAATTTGAAATTCGAAATAAACTGAGATAATTTTACTTGATGTGTTACGCCCAATTGAATCTCCTTCTATCCTTATTGTTGCATTGAGCCAAAAATCAGTAAAGCATTTTTTTTATTTGATGTCGTTTTTGCAATTTGTTTTAACCCATCTGGCGCTCCGGGATATTTTGACTCTCGTGCTGACGTATTATTGGTGAAATGCATATGTGGTCGTGCGGACTCCGGTCTAAACGGGCACATAAAATAAGATAGAGAGAGAAATGGCTTCGAACGTGGGTCTCGATTTAGACATGGTCAATCGCATGCCGATTTAAATTGTGATAATTTTTATAGAAATATTTTGGGAGTTGAGAGATGTCTGGTTTGGATGAATAAATTAGTAGGAAACCCAATTAGTGGGGAAAATTAAAAATTTAACTTGGTTAATAATTAGAATGGGTTTGATTATTTTTGATAATGGCTTAACCATTAGGGCGTCAAGTAAATTCAGTAGTAAACGTTCGATGACTGGACATACACATTATTAGAATCCAGGTGGAGGATATTTGAGAACTTGCATTTTTTTTCTTGTGATATTGTGGTAAATGTAATTCGTAAAAGTAGAGAATTTTGTTTTTCCATCACGTCGACATTAGGACAAATCTCATTTTATTAGAGTGTTCCAATTAGCTATTCATATTTCTTGTTCTAGTTATAAGCTTGTGTTTGCCAATATTGTATACCCCTAAGTTTTGAATAATAATTGAAAATTATGGAAGAAATGATGAGGATGATGAGGAGTTTGGAGGAGAGTTCAAAAGAAGCTGGACTGCGTGTAGCAGCCATTGTGAAAGAAAATACAGAGGCTTTAGAAAAGAAACTTAAAGAAAATTCTGATTCTTTAGAAAATAAACTTAGAGAAAATTTGAATGATAAACTTAAAGAAAATTCCGATTTGTTAGAAAGCAGGTTAAAAGATAACTTGAAAGAAAGTTTAGATGAAAAACTTAAGGAAAATTCTGATTCTTTAGAAAATAAACTTAAAGAAAATTCTGATTCTTTGGAAAATAAACTTAAAGAAAGTTCTGATTCTTTAAAAGGTAACTTGAAAGAAAATTTAAATAGTAAATTTAATTCTATGGAGAGTAAATTTAAAGAGAATTCTGAAATTTTGAAAATGACACTTGAGAGTAAAATGAATAAATTATGCGAAAAAACACATGAGCTCGAAACTTCATTAGCTACTAACGCAAGTTTAATGGACAATAAATTTCTCGATGCCGATCTTAGATCTCAAAAATTAGCAGATAGGATAGAACATGGTCTTAGGAAAGTTGGTGAAGACATGATCAACCTGGAAGTCAGAGTGAAGAAGGAGAGTAATGAGATGGGAATTCTAGTTGTTCAACGGTTGACAGAACAATTCAAAGAACTTGTAATGGGAGAAATAAGAGAAGGTGTGATTAATGAGTTACAAACTGAAATTAAAACCACAGTTGTCAATGAAGTTAAAGACACACTCAAGCTGGAGAACCAAGAAGGAATCAAGGAGATTAGGGAATCTTTGTCATCCCATATCCAAGTAATTTCCAAAGATATCCAAGCAACTCAGAAGGACATATCAGATATGACAGGGTCATTGAAGAGTCACGAGGCTGTGATGAACCAGATATCCATTGATGTTAAGGAGAATTGTAAAGAAACTGAAGCAATTAAGAAAATGGCAGAAGAAAACCAGAAGGAACTTGAGGCTATGAAAACCCAAATCAAGGACGAGAAACAGTCTGACCATCTGTTGAAAATGCCAAGTGTAAGGGGAAAGGAACAGATACAGATAAATCTAGGAGCAGCTAGAGAAACTGATAGTCAAAGACAGGATGAGGTCCGGACAGTATTTCAATCCAACCCCATAACTGTATTCAAAAATGTAGAGGATAAGCCTTCTAAATTTTCAGGGCGAGATTCTGTGACACCCGTGGAATTTTTGAGAGAAGCAGGGGATTACCTGAAAGATTCCAAGATCCCTAAAGAAAGACAGATCCGAGTGATAGGGAAGTTTTTGGAAGGTCCTGCACTTCTTTGGTTTAGAGCCTTTAGATCCACTCTAACCACTTTTGAGGAGTTTTCTCGTGGGCTATTGAAAAAGTTTTGGTCCCCGGAAACCCAACAGCAAGTCAGAGCAGAATTATATTCGAAGAGTTTCTCGACGTCACAACCTACTCGATACTCTACGTACTTTTCTGGGCAGCTTTCTAAACTTCAACATTTAGATCCGCCGATGCCAGATAACGAATTGATTACTGCATTGATACGTCAGTTTCCAGCAGACGTCCAAAGGACTTTGATCACTGCTGATATCTATAATATGGAGCAATTTGACGAAGTATTACAGAAGCTGGATCATACGAACGCTCAATTCTTCCATCCGAAGGGAGGAAAGAATAACAACGCTGTGTACGCTGTTATGGCCGATAGTTATTCTCAAACACCTCGAGAGATTCGAGAGGGGCGAGAAGAGAAAACGCCGAGGGAAGAGCCCGATAAAAGAGGATGGAATCAGTACAGTAACAGATACAGTTACAAGCCTTATGCGAGACCGGATGGTGGAAATCGATACAATACTCGATGGAGAAGGCCACGGGATAATCAAGGAAGGTACCAGGAAAGAAGATACTATGGTAGAAACAACTACAATAACAGAGGGAATGTGGATACTCGTCAGTCCAATGAAGAGTTCAACAAGGAGACGAGGAAAAACTTGGAAGCAAGACACCAAGATAACTTGCATTTTTTGGAGCAGAGGCCCAATGAACCAGGTCCATCGGGAACACAACAATCCCGGGGGAATGGAAACGAAAAAAAAACTTCGAATTCACATTAGAAGATAGAATTTTGAACACTTTCACTTCCAGAATTATTAAATGGCAAGCAGAGGATGATGACTTAATTCAACAGAATGACGAACGGAAAGAAATGGGTACGAGAATTAGAATGCCAATCATATCATGCGAAGTATTCGGTATGCCTGTCGATACTTTGATTGATACTGGGGCTATGCTTTGTCTTGTGAGTGAGAAGCTTTATATTCTGTGGAAACTCAAAGAGAATTTAGAGGAAATTCCAGTATCAGGAATTAAGATACAAGGAATAATACCCAACAAAATATCTCTGTGCAAAACACAATTATATTTATGTATTACGATTGGAGGACATGATTTTCGAAATGTGTTTGTAGTAATGAAGGACATGGCTTTTGACATGATATTGGGAGCGGATTTCATTCAGAAATATCAAGCAGTGATTGACATGAAGACAGAGACGATCAAATTCAAGAATACCGAAGAGATTAACTTCGAGGGAAAAGAAGAGGAAGACATCGAGGGAGATGCTCAATGGTCTCTGATTTTTCATGAAGCTGAAGGAAGAGAAGTCTACACTGAGAAGGAGTCCCCGGAGCTAGGGAAGATTTTGGAAGAGTATCACGATATTTTTGATATTAAACCTGGTGAAATTAAAGATTTTGAATATCGTATTCGTGTAAATGATGATGCACCTTTTCATGCTAAATTGTATCCGGTTGCGGAAAAGCATCGAGAAAGAGTAAAAGTGCTTATCAAGGAGATGGAAAGCAACAATGTGATTCAAAAGTATACTACATCTTATGTCAATCCATTAGCAGTAGTGTCTAAGCAAGATGGAAGTCTGAGACTATGTTTAGACGCGCGAAATTTGAATTCAAGATTACTGCCAGAGTATGACAGACCACCAATCATTAGGGAACTGTTAAGGAAATTCCAAGGCAAGGTCTGGTTCTCTAATATTGATCTCACTTCGTCCTACCATCACATTAGGCTTAGTGAAGATTCTAAGAAGTTTACAGGATTTATGTTTGACCAGCAGACATATGTATTCCGCCGTCTACCATTTGGAGTCAAAACATCTGGATCAGTTTTGATCAGAGCACTGGAACAAAATTTGAGTCCTGAAGTAAAAGAGATAGTAATTCGTTATATAGATGATATCTTAATTGCATCCGAAACTAAGGAGGAACATTTGTTACATCTTCAGATGTTATTCGCAGATTTGAGAAAAGCGAACTTTAAAGTAAACCTTCGAAAATGTCAGTTCTTTCGGAAGGAAATAAAATTTTTGGGTCACATTTTGGATGGAGAAGGATACCGTCCCAATGAGACGAAGATACAGGCAATTGCAAATTTCCCTAGACCTACTAGAGTGAAGAATGTCCGCAGTTTTCTTGGGACATGCCAATTCTTTGCAGGGCATTGCCCAAACTTCACCAAAACGGTAGCTCCATTGCAGGAATTATTAAAGAAAGGAAACAAATGGAAATGGGATGAAGATTGTGAACAATCATTTCAAGATGCCAAGAGGTTATTGG
This sequence comes from Meconema thalassinum, assembly GCA_946902985.2. NCBI lineage: Eukaryota > Metazoa > Arthropoda > Insecta > Orthoptera > Tettigoniidae > Meconema > Meconema thalassinum. The sequence continues at coordinate 1,170,336,943 of OX336389.2, forward strand.
TAAACAGCGTGATATTGGAGTATCCTGACTTTACCAAGAATTTCATCATAGAATCTCATGCATCCACCGTAGGGATTGGAGCTATTCTTCTTCAAGAAGATGAAGATCACAAGAGACATTACCTGGCGTTCATTAGCAGGAAACTTCGTCCATCAGAATGGAATTATTACACCACAGAGTTAGAAGCACTTGCTGTAATATTCGCGTTGGAGTCGTGGAAGAAAATGTTAATTGGACATTCAGTCATTATGAGGACTGATCACCACGCATTGGAGTTTATCTTGAGAACAAACTTTGCCAGTGATAGGATAACTAGATGGTCACTTTTTATTCAACAATTCAACCTAGTTATTGAACACACTCCTGGAAAGTTGAACGTGGGAGCTGATTTATTGAGTAGAGCAGTGGAGTCTACATCTAAGGTTTTTCAAGTTAACCTGACGCAGGAAGATGAGGATACATTGAGGAGGTTAAGATTGTTGCATTTATCCCAGAGGAGAGACCGACGTCTTAGAAACATTTTTCGTTTTCTACAGGGAGACATGGATCCAAATGATGATGATTATGTGGAGACTGAAAGAATTTCAAGAGATTTTATGATGTTAGATGGTTTAATCTACAAGTTTGCAGATCCCGACCATACGAAGTTGAGAGTAGTGATACCTCCGCGAATGCAAAAACCCATTATCTGGATGGCACATCGAATCGCAGGTCATGCTGGAGTAGATAAGACAGTCAACATGATTCAAGAGAAATTTTCGTGGGAGCAGATGCGACAAACTGTCAGAAACACTATTCGAGAATGCGACTTATGCCAAAGGAGTAAACATAATTCTAGATTATTGAGGGAATTACCAAGGCCTATTATTCCTTCTAAGCCTTGCGAAATCTTCGCGACTGATTTATATGGTCCTCTCCCAAAGTCTAAAAGAGGTAACCGATATATTCTGGTGACCATGGATGTTTTCAGCAAATACACTATGTTGCATCCGATTCAGAAGGCAAACGCAAAATATTGTGCGAAGAGAATTAGAAACAGCGTAATTCCGGAAGCAGGCAAACCGGAATTCCTTTTATCAGATCGTGGACCTCAATTTACATCTTTAGAATTTAGAACCATCATGAATAATCTTGGGATTAGAAAATTGTTTTGTTCTATCAGACATCCAGAGAGCAATCCAGCAGAACGCGTGATGGCTGAAATAGCAAAATTTTGCCGCCTCTATTGTCCAAATGAGCATTGGAAATGGATGGATGTTCTCTCTTTAGCATCCGATTCCATCAACTCTACAATTCATGAGAGTACTGGACAGATTCCCATGTTGCTTCATCATGGAATAAAACCAACGAGATTATGGGATCGAATCATCTCTATTCCACCTGAGATTGAACCAAGTCGTCAGATGAGGGAAACTCTAGCTTTAGACAAGTTGAGGAGCCAAGCTGAGAAAAGAGAGCGCAGAGTGAGAGGAAAGCGTTTTCGCAGACCCTTGCGCGTAGGAACTCTTGTTTTAGTGAAAAGACCTACACCCTCTGACGTGCAAAATCGAGTGTACTCGAAGTTTGCAAGCCTTTACGCTGGACCCTATCGCATTGTGGAAGTAAACAACAATGGAAGCTATGAAGTCGCCAATACACGAACTGGTAACATCGTGGGAACTTATAATGCATCGAATTTGAAGATTTATTATTCAAGAACCAGATAATTTAATGTGTAGATAGGAAAAATAATTTTTTTTTCAATTTTTATTTTTTGCTAGGTGTGGGGTGGATGTGCCCAACTCTAGGAATGGGTATTCCAAGATTCAGACACCTAGATATCAAGGGAAAGGCTGTAGCCGCTTTTGAAAGTTGAGATATTTGAATATCGCGCTACATTGCGTCTCGAAGCAATTGGAAAGAATATACCGATACTTGCATGTCAAGTGACGTAGCGAGTAATAGCAGAGGTCGAGGCTATTTATTGATTAAATAGTTAACCATGGAGTAGAGACTTGAGACATGGATCAGATTACTGGCACGGCCAAATAAAAGAGAATGCAATTAGTATCAAGTAAATCGGACCAGGGATACCAGAGATATGAGGATTTCCAGATATCAGCTGATGACGCGTGACCCTGGCAGTTTTGAATAAAAGCCGGCCGGCCGAGGCATCGATAGCTCATTCCAACACAAGCATTTGCCGAGCAAGTTGCTGCTACGCTGAGCCAAGGCACATGGTTGCCGGATCTACGCAGAAGTAATTTTCAAAGTTGTGATAGTCACAAAAGTGCTGCGCTACGAAGTGGAACTTAGTACGTTCCGGCGAGGTGAATCACTGAGGTGATTGAATTTTTTTTCTACAGACATTAGTGGAAATATTTATGTTTCTACATGGACATATGCTAGACTTTGTCTAGAATTAGTACTTTGTCACAGTCCAGTAATGACCTAATACTTGGATGTTTAAGTCCATTTCAGTCAGTTTTCATATTGGTAACTTGTTAACCACTTCGATCTATCAGTACACTGAAGACCAGTCTATCACGGTGGTGTTCATTAGTCTACGCAAGGGAAACTACAGGTTGCTTAGCGCATGGTAGATGGTGTTAAACCATGCCCAGGGAACGATCTTCAGAACAGCCGTTGATTGGTTAGATTGTCAGTGTCTTCTTGTATTGATAAGATTACCGTGACTTATGTTACAACTGACATATCTAAGAATAGATCACTTAGATCTGACCCCATTTAAACAAACTGTTATGGCTTTGATAGAAGCCCATATTAAAATGGAACAACAGTTAATTCAAACGTCAAGAGATACTACCACTATGTCTGACTAGACGGATTGTGGGTATATAATGGCGGCCGATACAAGGATTATACGTGCTTGTCCGATAGGGCATGTCTATGGATGAATCTGGTATAGACCAGGTTCACTACGCTTCAAGACCATCAAGAAATGTAAGCCACATTTGAATTATATTATGCCTAGCTAATTGGAACAAACTATTTTTCTGCAGATGACCAACACATTTATTTATTTTTCTTCGTATTTAAATCTTGCAATGATTTACGCAAGATATATTAGAGTTATTCTGAGTATTTTCAGCACTCAGAACAGTTTAGGATCGATGACCGAGCATTTCGAGCATTTATTTGAATATTTCATATTTTTGGGAAATCACGGTAATCAGCCGATGTAACTGTAAAAGTTAAATTATTTTTTGTTGAGGAATGGATATTTTATCCATATTCGAAGGTTCGAACATGTGGATTCTCACATAATGAGATGATAATTAAACATATTTAAAATAATATAATTAATAATAATAATAATCCACTAATAATAATAATAATAATTTTCATAATTTTTCTAAATAATTCTTGGATATTATATTTTATAATAATCATATGTATTGAGAGAGAGCTTATGAAGTAGTTTAATCATTTCTAGTTTGGAACAGGAGATTTTCCGAAGGAGAGTGGTTAGCGCAAGCCCGCATTCAACCAACATTTCAGTTCTGGTTGAACGGTTAATATTTGCAATGAACAAAGTATATTTTTCAGATAACACGGAGAGACATGAAACGGGAAGCAATTGATATTTGTATCAAATAGGATATTTTTGTATTTATATAAAATCATGACGTAAATACACTCGAAAGTGAAATAAAGATTTTCATAAGTATGGTAAATTCACGGGTTGAACTGAATGGTAAAATAAAATAAACTTGTAAGTATATTAATCTTCCAGTGTTGATAACAAGCAGAGGCTTGATTTATTGTATAAATTTTGGGAAGAAAATTTATGTGTGTGGAGTAGTTGAAATGCCATTCCCAGGTACGCATGTTTAAGTCGCAGGAATGAGGAGATTTTTTCGAGCATCAATCAAATAGCAGGTTCGATGGCTCAGGTTTATAGAAGGAGTATTGGTACTACACATTTCGTCGTATGAATGACCCGAAGGTTATTTCTTAAAACCATCAGTTCTTATTTCAACCTTGTTTACGAATTCCATTTAGACTTTGATTTTGCTAGAACCCGGATTTGTCATGATAGTAGTTTATTCTTCTTCAGAGGAAGACCTTTGCCGTTGTTGTTGTAATATTGTGTTCTTACACAAATAATAGAATGGGCCACTGCCAATTAATAATTCTTTAACCACGAATAATTTGAAGGATGTTTTCAATTTTAGTGCCATGAACTAAATGAATTTATTATGAAGCTAAAATTCTTATTTCCGCATTCTGTCGAAGAATTGCAAGTTGTGAAAATTACTAAAATGGCCATGAATATAAATATTTTTTTTATAATGATGATTCCAAGTGGAAAATTGAATAGTTGAATGGTTCAACAATTTATTGATCAAGTTGATGATTCAGAAATCATATATTTTGTTAGGAACTTGGAAGTTCATAATCGAGTCACTTCTCGAAACATTTAATGTCAGAAGAACAATTAATTTTTGTTGTGCTTCGCACAAGTTCTTCGATGCTATGCTCAAGGTCAAATACTTTTCAGATGTTATTAATATCTGTAAATAATTTGTGTTGCTTCAATGATAACAATATTTTTTGACAATATTTTTTGAAACTGGAAAAATAAGTGAAAGTTAAAATTCTATGAACATTTATTCTACGAGTGTTAATATTATGTGAATATTCAAACAGTGAACTACGATATTTCCAGTAGAGACAATTAAATTTGAACTGGATTTAATCATTAATTATAAATAATTTTGGAACACAGTCTACAGGACTAACAATTAGACTTGTGTTTCCAAAAAATAATTGTCAAATGTGTTTGGAAAATTTCTGTATATTGTGTAAATAGGAGTGTGGGTCGCCACACGTGAGTGATGCTGTTTTGAACATTTCTGCAGTCAATTTTAAATTCAAAATAAACTGAGATAATTTTACCTGATGTGTTACGCCCAATTGAATCTCCTTCTATCCTTATTGTTTCATTGAGCCAAAAATCAGTAAAGCATTTTTTTTATTTGATGTCGTTTTTGCGATTTGCTTTAACCCATCTGGCGCTCCGGGATATTTTGACTCTCGTGCTGACTGATTATTGGTGAAATGCATATGTGGTCGTGCGGACTCCGGTCTAAACGGGCACAGTATATATACCTATACTGTAATAGAATTATAAAAGAAGGGAAATGTTGAAGAACTGTCAGTTCGACAGTTCAGTGTGTATGATCTTTACGGCCTAAGAGGTAACGTTGCAGACTGGGAATTATGTTATCCTTCGTCGAAGGAGTTCGAATCCAACTTCTGATATGTTTTTTTAGTTTACTTATTTTTCTTTCTTGCAATTGGTATTACATTATCAAAACATATTTTGCTTTAGCATTCCCGTAAACTAACGAATTCTCCGCCATTTACGTTGCCATATACTTATAATTTATTAAAGAAAATGTAGTATTCCAGGCACTCACGCGTGCGCACAATCGCTTTCGCCATGAAAGACAATTGGAAAACATAATTCATTTGAAAGGCTCCGACATCGTGCTCACATACCCCGTGAACTTTGGTGTGTGTGTAAAATTTTATCTGATATCCTGTGTTATTGTGATGGATGTATTAATATATGTATTTGTACTTTAGGTGGAGAATGGGGAGGAGATGGCCGAGGAACCATCCCGGTATTTGCCTCAGTTGGCAGTCAAAGTGAAAGGTCGTGTTTTTCCCGAGCTCTCAGGTGTGCTGAAATGGGTTGTTCTCTGGAGTGTTATCGGGTGAGGATCGGACTGTGGTATGCGTAAGGTAGTCGGGATTTCCGGTGTTTGTGTGTGCGTACGGGACCTAGCAACTTGTGGTTCATAGCCGTAGTGATAGCTGCATTGCTAGTTATTGGTGGAGTGGAAGTGAATCCAGGGCCTGTTACTCCAAATGTGAATCAGGCAAATGATCCAGTGGCAGCTTTAAAGTGTTCGACGTGCAGTAAAACATTGAAGAATGGTGTTGAGTGAGGACTATGTGAGAAATGGTTTCACTTCGGCTGTATTAAGGTCAAGAAGTAGGATTGTGATGTCGGAAATTGGTTTTGTAAAGTATGTGATACGCCGGACTGTTTGAGGGTGCAAATCAAAGCAAGGGATCAAATAATACAGGAACTTAGAGCAAAGTTTCGTGAATCAGAAGAAACGGTGAAGGATATGACTGAACGGCTTTCTGCTGGGATCAGTGTGGAAGAGGGCGTGCAGGAGTAAAATGAGGATGACGTTATCATAATGGGTGATTCTATGATACGATGGAGAGCGAATATCTCGAGGAAATCAGGTGCGAAAGTGCGGTGTTATCCGGGGATTAAAATTGACCAGCTTGCCCAACAAGTGGAAGAATCAAATGTAGAGGACTGTGAAGAAGTTAAAGTGCTGTTGCTACATGTTGGGACGAACGATTTGAAGAAGAGGGCTACAGCTGATTACATCATGGGGGAGCTCTACGAACTAGGCAGAAAAGCTAAAAGCAAGTTTAGAAATGCAAAAATTATAATGAGTGGCATTGTTCGGCGGGGAGATGTTCCGTTAAGGCGAGTTAAGACTGTAAATGACCGCATGAACTGGGTATGTGCACAACTGGGATTAGTGTATATAGAAGCTGACTGCTGGATTGGTGGCCGTGACTTCGCCCGAGACGGGCTGCATCTAAATCGACGGGGCGCTTTCAACCTAGGGAGCCTACATGACAGGGTCATCGGTTCGTGCCGGCTTTTGTGAGGAGGAGCAGGTCCAGAGGTTGCCAGCCGATGAGAACAGAAGGAGCTATTTCGAGATATTTGCTGTGGAGGTAAGACTCTAAGATTACAGCAGGTTAATTGTCAGAGTTTAGGAAATAAATTAATTGAATTTTGGAATCTTGTAGAGACGTATTCTCCGGACATTGTCATTGCAACTGAATCTTGGTTATATGAGGACATAAATAGTAGCGAAATAATTCAAGGGACCTACGAAATGTACAGAAGGGATCAGGGGAAGCGAGGTGGTGGGCTATTTATTTGTGTGCGCAAAAATATAGCTAGTTTCTTGAAGTGGGCTGATATGGATCATGAAATGTTATGTGTACAAATTTCGGATAAAGGAAATAAATTTCCTCTTCAGGTGATAGGGGCGTATAGAGCACCGAAAGATAACTGTTCTCTCCTCGAAACACTGTATGATAAAACTTGTACGGGTAATGCTATGAAAATGAGCATAATAATTGCTGGAGATTTAAACCTCCCCAAAGTAGACTGGTCTGGTGAGTCAACTAGCTGTGGTCAAGCTCAGAGCGCTGCAAATAAATTCTTAAGGGAGGGAGGATCTTCCCAAGTAGTTGACTTCCCAACTAGAGACAATAATACCTTAGATGTTTATCTCGTAAGGCCTGTAGAGCTGTATATTAACTGTCTGAAAGTACCAGGAATTAGTGACCATTCTGGGGTTGAATTAAATATTAGATATGGTGACATTACAAAATTAGACTCTGATGTAGCAAAAAAGATGATATTCCAGTATCGCAGGGCGGATCAGGGCAAGTAGTATTTGAATGAGCTATTTGTAGGCTGGACATCGGAAGGAAATCACATTAATATCCTGTGGACTAACTTTTTGAAAATTTGAAATAGCGCTGTTGATAAATTTGTCCCATTTAAATTGCTGAAACAAAACCCAGATCCTGAGTATTACACACGAGAAATTAGGAGTCTAAAACGGAAAATTAGGAAATTATACAATAAATGACATGATAGTGACAAGTATATGTTGAAATTTAAATCCTTATCAAGAGAGCTCGTCTTAAAAAAGAGGGCTGCTCATGACAGTTATATGCAAGGTTTACTTGGTTCGGGAGGTGATGGGTGGGAAAAAAATTACAGTTACGTTAGGAGAAGAACGGGAAATTCAAATAACTTGTCGATGATAATGTCCGGTGACGGTAAATTAATTACTGAGAAACAGGCCATTGCTAATGAATTAAATGTCTTTTACGGTAGTGTGTTCAATAAATCCAATAGCTGTGTGTTGGACCTTAACAACGAATCAGGGGCTCCCCTGTTCCAAATAAACCAGTCAGCAATTGTAAAGCTAATACAAAAACTACGTTTCAATGTATTAAAGGGTCCTGATAATATTGTTAGTGAAGTACTTAAACTAGGAGGTAGGGCCGTGGCACGATACTTGGAGGTGATGTTTAATGTGTCCATAAACAATGCGCAAATCCCAGTTGACTGGAATAGAGCTACGGTAGTCCCAATATTTAAGGGAGGGAGCAGACTTGAATTGGGCAACTACAGGCCGGTTAGCCTTACGTCCATCGTTTGTAAACAGATGGAGCATCTCATTTGCGACTACTTGAGGGAACAGTGGGAAACATTATCATGCTTTAATGATAGGCAACATGGATTTCGGAAAGGTTACTCATGCGAGAGTCAGATGCTATCACTTTATCAAGACATTAGCGAATCGTTAGACCATGGAGTTTCAGTCGACGCCGTGGTTATAGATTTTGCGAAGGCATTTGCTGTCGTGCCACATGACATGCTACTCCATAAATTAGCTTCGACGAAGATTGATAGAAGAGTAATTTTATGGATCCAAGAATTTTTGACGGGTCGTTCCCAGAAAGTGAAAGTCGAAGGCATATTCTCGGATGAAATTACCGTAACGTCGGGTATCCCTCAGGGCAGCGTAATCGGAACTTTGTTATTTTTGGCGTTTATAAATGACTTACCAAATGGGATTCGCAGTGGCTGTCGATTGTTTGCGGATGATTGTGTAATATATCGAAAGATACATGACTCACAAGACAATGCAGTGCTTCAAGAGGACCTGAACCTGGTCTATAAGTGGGCGATTGAAAATAAAATGAAAATAAACACAAGAAAATGTAGTCTATTAAAAATAGGGAAAGTGCGAAGGCAGGATTTTCAATATAACATTGGCTCGGAAATACTTGTAGAAGAAGATTCTTGCAAATATTTGGGCGTTCACGTAAGGAATGATATGAAATGGAGTAGTCATGTAGGATGTGTAGTTTCAAAAGCTTACAAATCCCTGCACTTTGTAATGAGGGTATTAAAAGGAAGTAGTACCTCTGCTAAAGAATTAGGCTATTTGTCTCTTGTATGACCTATTCTGGAATATGCCTCGGTGGTTTGGGATCCATATCAAGTAGGGTTCATCAATGAGTTGGAAATGGTTCAAAGAAAGGCTGCTAGATTTGTGCTCAGTGACTTTAATCCCAGGAGCAGTGTGAGCCGTATGTTAAAGAAACTTGGGTGGGAATCACTGGAGGCTAGGAGGATGAAATCTAGAATCTGCGCTATGTACAACACGTATACAAATCAACCAGCATGGGGTGAGCTTAGCAAACGATTGGAAAAGCCCACTTACATGGGTAGGAGCGATCATCCTTTCAAAGTTAAGGGCCGACCACAGCGAACAAATTATGGTAAATATTCTTTTGTAAACCGTGCCATTGATAACTGGAACTCTCTACCTGCCGCAATCTTAGAGCCTTTTCCCAAACATATAGATGTGTTTAAGAAAAGACTGACTATTTGTGTAAATAATCCAGTTTAATTGTTGTATAATTGTTAATGAATTGTTATGTATAATTATTTATTTGTTATGTATATCCAATTCGCCACCGGGGGACACACACCCCATTGAAAATAAATAAATTAATGAATGAAAAAGTAAGAAACCACGAAAAACCGCATCCAGGATGGTTGAGGTTGGAATCGAACCCACCTCCCCTCAGCTTTACCTATGGCTGAGAGTGCCCCGTTCTAGCTCTCACACCAGAATTAAATTTCTTGGCAGAGCATAGAGTTGGACCCGGACCTCCGAGGCGATAGCCAAGAATGTAGCCTAAACAGTGGTCTTCCCTGTCTTAATACGATTTTTGACATGTATGATACATAGAATTCTAAACCTGCGTCCATTACGGTAGCTTGTGAAGTGAGTCTATGCTCATTCCAGTAGTTAGCGCACGGATTCTATGCTCCCCTGCAAAATTTACTGTCATGGAAATGGAAAGGATTGTACCTATAACATGTGATGTAAATTGCTTATTTAGAGGAGTTTCGTACTGTTTATATCAAAATGAAGAGCGCTTCCTGAGCTGTTGCTGGCAGTGATAATTATAAGGGTTTATTGGGTGCGATCAGTCTTATGGTATTCTCCTAAGCAACCAACTTGGGTATGAAAGTCTCTAGACGGCGAATACACTGGTCATGTTGAATTTCATTGTATAAGGCAATTGTTTTTTTGATTATTTGTTTCGAGTACATAACAATGAGTCTAACCACGCTGTTGATTTCGGCAATGGAAGTATTATTTATCGTTTAATATTTAGTGACTCCGTTGATGCAGGACACTATAGTGTTATCGAATATGACGTTAATTTGGGGAGTAATTCTACTATAAATAAACCCGTTCGATGAAAATGAACATTCGCCGCAAAAATGTGAGAAATGGAGAAAATACGAGGTCACATTTAAAATCCAATATAAATATGATATTACAGAAACAATTCCAGATATTATTTAGTATTGAAACCTTGCAAAGAAGCTTATGAGACTCAGTTTCGGGGGGTGTAACAGTCCATATCGTAAGTTGTTGTTAAAGCGCTTTAAAATTGTCAGCCTGTCTTCCTTATTTTCGTTGACCTGCTGCTCCCAATCTCTTCGGATCCTGCTCTTCAAACTGCTAATTTTCTCTTTTCTAGCTCCTCTCGTATTTGTTCTTGTATTTGCTCCTGTGTTTTAACTAGCTGTTCTCCGACCTCTTCTCTTATTACCTCTTGTGTTTTAACTAATTGCTCTCCGACCTCTTCTCTTATGACCTGCTGGGTTTTACTTAATTGGTCTTCCAAATTTTCACGCAAGTGCATACGTTCTGTTTCGGTTTTAATCTCAAGTTTATCGATTTCCTTTATTAATTCAAGTACGTTGCTGTCTACTGAATTAATCTGTTGCTGTAATTTGTCCTGTGTGCTCTTTATTCCGGCTGTGTTATTGACGCATGCTGCCTCGATTTGCTTTAATTTATCGGCCACCATTTCGTCAAATTGTATGAGTTTATTGTCAAATTTCGACTCCAACTTTTTAATTTCACCTAATTGTTTGGCGTTATTCTCCGCGACCTCATCTGCCAGTTTCTCTAACTCCCTAACACTTTGATTTATGTCATGAGTGATCTTTTCTAATTGCTCTGTTTGTACTGTTTGTGTTATCGCCTGTTCTGATAGTTTGTGATTCAGTTCGTTTAATTGTTTATCAGTGTCCAATTTCTGGACCTGTAATTGGACCGTAATGTTACCGCTCATGTCTTGTAACTGTTTTTCACTATGCTCCCGTAATTCATATAATTGTTTGTCACTATGCTCGCTCTGAATTTTAAACTCTTCTTCCGTTTTCGCGGACATCTGTTCTAATTGTTTATCATTATGCTCGCACATCTGTTCTAATTGTTTTTCCGTTTTCACGGACATCTGTTCTAACAATCCCTTGATTTCTTCAACACTCGCCATTGCACAATACACAAATATAACCAGAGAAAAACAGGGTCATGCACCGAGATTTCAGTCATACACACGCATACATGTCATAATATTTAAATATTACTGATTCTAATTTAGTAAAATTTTCCGTAATCAAATTTTACTGAATAAAATAACTCTTATTTCCAAACAACAAAATAACTCCCTAGTGATCTGCTTTTAAATTCCTAACCAACAGAATTTACGAACAACACTAATTAACCGAAGTTAATTAGATGTCAAATATAAGGCAACACCTTCCTGCTTTGACTGAGTTCAATGTATGTATGTCTACCCATTATTATTCCCGTTTTCCTACGGGGTCGGGGATGAGATGCGATGGAAGTCTTTGTGGCGATGGTTTTTACGGCCGGATGCCTTTCCTGACGCCAACCTCATGAGAGGAGTTAATGAGAGATGAAATGAATGATGATGAATGAAACTGGGCAAGGATGTGGAAGGAAATGGCCGTGGCCTGTCAGAAGGTACCGTCCCAGCATTTACCTGGTGTTGAAAATGGGAAACCACCGAAAACCATTTCAAGGACGGCCGACGGTGAGGCTCGAACCCACGCGTCTACCAAGGTAGCAGAGAGCTTGGCCCCATGACCTAATGCTGCGCGTTAGCCAGCGTAGCCACTACTGTCGGTACTGAGTTCAATAATATGCAAATTTTCTAATTTTAATGCCGGGCGCCAGAACAAGTTTATAACAAATACAATATCAAATTCTAACCTTGTTCAATATTTCTAACTTTAGGAACTCAGTGATTTTACTAACGCACATGGCGGTACAACATCGCCTCAATTTACTGAATTTACTTGGCCCGCTTGACCTGGCATCATTTCTCAGCGAAATAAATATGAGATTAGCGAAGCAACAACAACAACAAGTCCCACTTGGGCAGCCATTTTTGTTTTATGAACCCTCGCAAAGAAGCTTATGAGACTCAGTTTTGGGGGGTGTAACAGTCCATATCGTAAGTTGTTGTTAAAGCGCTTCATGAACATGCAGGGTAACATATAACAAAATAACATGCAGGAAAAAGTGAAGCCAGGGTTATAACAAATGAATTTAATAACAAATCAGCTATTTACAATAAGAATTAACAAACAAAACTCCCATAATGACTCCCACTGAATAAATTAAATTTGCCAAAACTAGGCCAAATCTCAGGAGAGATTATTACTCGGACCAAGTGTCCCAAGAAAAATAAACAAAAATGACAATGTATGCGCGAGTGCTGTTCTACATGCTTCACGATGAGTACAATTGAATGCATGATTCGTCATCATCCGGAATAAACTTTCAGAAGACGAATCCGCATTACTTAGAGCTAGACAGACGCGGGGAACAACTATACAACACTTAAAACTAAACCGACACTTCCTATACTTAAAATAAACAACACAATAATTTCGGCACGAAATTGGAATCAAACTATGCCGTAGCAGAACATTACTGCCTAAAAATTAGGACTTCACACAAATCAACACAAGTAAGTTAACACGTGACCAACAAACAAATACACATATGACCGCCGTCATTTTTACAAGTATACTACCACTACACCACTCAGGCGTCACCCACTAAATTACATGAACTGAGTCATAAACAACATCACTAGGCTCAGAGCCAACATTTACATTATTAACACAATATTCCATCCATACGACATGCAATAATCCGTCACAGACATGGCGAACTCCCGAATTAATTATGATTCAAAATAACCATCACAAAGAACAGGTTTGCTAAATGAAAGCTTAAAGGGGCCAGTCGGAAAATAGGACTGCCTAACAAATAAGTCACCGGGCGAGACGGGCGATTCGTGGAAATCTGCATATCTGTCAACCCACGTGTCAAAATAACCTCGGCCTCCCAAGGCACGGGATCCAGTCTCGAAGAAGCGTGCCCCAAAGCACAATAATACGTGTGTGTGTGTCAGAACAAAAATATATCTCAGCATTTCCCCTAGGAAATCCAAGAATCAGCATATGGACAAGGAACAGCGGTCTCCTCAGAGCACCCTGCCTTTCCATCAAAATACAACAACAACAAATATATGAGGGCGGTAGGACCTCTACCCCTCTTCACGTAGAATCAAAACACACACCTGACACGATAACACACACAGAATCACACGTATGGGTTTGACAGACCCTGAAATAAAATGACATAAATATTTTCCACCTGCTGGCGCCTCCGTTCGATGCCAGTGACTAATAAACCTGAAAAGGACTCAAAAAAATCTAAAAAAATTAGAACTAAGGTGTTCTACAATTACATCTTACTTTGTTGCGCTGGGCAACCCTAATATGAATAATAACCTGTTCAGCAAACATCTTACAGTAATTACCTCCCTTTCCTATCAACAAAATATGAACTTTAATAAAGCACCACTAATCGAATGTAACGGGTTTCGCATTCGCATGGATAAAAATCACGTACACACGCCGTGTACATTAAATATGACTCCAAAGAAAATACTACACAAATCAACAACTTTGGCCACGCGCCAACGTACATTTTAAAACATTAGTGTCGGTACAAGAAAAACAATCTAAAACAAGAAAAAGACTAAAATGAACTATTTACAAAGTTCCCCCGCCAATCTAACTACATATTGAATAATCAATTTTTGTACATCACCGTATCAGCTTGCAGAACATATGACTTGCATCTCGGCTCATTTCCCTACGGGAAAATTAGCACTCCATCATTGTCTTCGTAGAAGCGTCGGACATCACTCCAGCTCCTGACCACACGTCGGACATCTTGGTGTAGTCTCTTTGGAAGAAAAGTTCAATGTTATTATAATTTGACCTGGCTATAATCGCTTGTGAGTTACTAAATTCGCCCACGAATTGTCCTATGCGATTAATCAACGAAGACTTTCCCTAGCTCTCGTTTACACACGCACAATACAACACTTGAAATAATACAGTAAAAATTTACATGAAATGTACACTTCAAACCCATCGTCACTGGTTTGACAATACAAGTTTTAAATCTGCCTGTCTCGCAGTCGTTATCTCGCTCAGTAATCTCTACTGCTCTTGGACCTTCGCTCGCTGAGCGCTAATTGGAATGTTACTCAAGTCTTGCCCCAAAGAGCTGAAATAGTTGTCTTCAAGATAATATCAGAGTACTTAAAATCACCACGCAAACTGGCGCGAAGTTAGCTCACCAGAACTCAAAACGAAAAGACTTCAAATAATATTAAAGCGTTAAAAATCACTACGCAAACTGGCGTGAAGTTAGCTCACCAGAGCTCCAAACAGTTGTCTTCAAAATATATCAGAGCTTTAAAAATCGCTACGCAAACTGGCATGAAGTTAGCTCACCAGAGCTCACAACGAATGACATCGAAACAGCGTCTCATCGATCAATTTATTGGAAACTGACAGAGTGAGGAGGAGTGGGGTGAAATAAGAAAAATTTTCTAGAGTTTTCATCTCACACACACGGAACTAGTGTCAATCTTCATCATTTAATTCAAACGTCTCAGCGCACTCATGCGGAGATAATTCGGATCTGCGGTTCTTTAGATAATCAATTCCGCGCGCTTTTTACCAGTGACGCCACCCATCGCGTGGTTTAGGCTTGGTCTCTCCTGATTGGGTGATTCAATCGTAGGTCGGTTGCAAGAAACTCGTGACCATCCCTTTATGACTCCAATTCTGGTGCATGTTGTTACACAATTTGGCCTTGAACTCAGCTTACCCGGCCGTTTTCAAGAATAGCTACCAAGCTCGGTTTCTGTGGCAATCATTGCAACACGCTAACTTGCCTTCCTCTTGTCACCATCCATAAGTACTGCCTGGGCCGCAGTAATAATAATAATAAATCATGAATACTTATTTATCGCAGATTAATAAGGGTTCAGTATAGTGTAGGGTCCTTGACGAACAAATGTAAACATCGTTCTGTATAGAATTTCTCTTGTGAGAAATCTACGTTGGTTAATTTGGCCCTTACTGTTGTAATGGTAAAATTGATCTGCTGGTATATAAATTATTTCACAGGCTGTAACAATTTTTTACTGGAGATGATATCTCAAGGTATTTCAAAGAGAATATTCGGCAGTACAACAATGCCATGTCCTTCGTTTCCTATGGTGCCAATGTTACCGTGCCACATGAATACGGCCCGTATTGTTTTAAAATTTATGGAATTGTACCTTGTCGCATTTCTTACTTATATTCCAAAAATATAAGTGACGGTACCTTAGGCCAGTTGGATACATTAGACTCCTCAGAAGGTACTCAAATGAGATCTGAAAATCAAGCGAATTCTCGCATCAGGGAGGTCGCACTCCATATTTTAAAGAATGTTTTGAAAGAGAATAACCCCTGCATTCAACATTCAAAATACCTCTAAATTAATTTGCAATTTAGCTGGCGATATCCAATTGGCGTTGCTCATAATATGGGATGAAGCCCCAATGGCAAATATTCATTCATTAATGTGTATGAATTGACATCTATAAGATATTATACGTAATGACATTATTACCTATTGTGGGAAAGATATTAATCTTGGAGGAGACTTCAGGTAGGTTTTGCCTGTTGTGCCGCAAGCTTTTAGCCAAACAGTCATTCACAATTGTCTCAAATACTCTTCTCTCTCGCCCTTCTCCAAAATACTCCGGCCACGTAAATGCAAGCGATCGAAACCGTATGATATGGAACCTTCTGATTGTTTGCTTCAAGTTAACAGCGACTACTTCTCTGAGGAAGGTGAGGAATCAAATATTATTGAATTACCAGCCAGACATGATGATAACGTGACTGAGATCTACATTCACTTCTGCGAAGAATATATTACATTTCTCGAAAGTTTGCATTCTTACACCAAAATATGAACACTGTAATAAAATTAATTTAAAAGTCATTGAACTTATATCCAGTAGTTCAAAATCATACCACACTAATACAGCCATCTCAATAACGCAGGTTATCAGACAAACTTCACTCACACCCAAACACACGGAGCTACATGACCACGGTGTCACCAAGCCCCTAAATAAAACATCAACAGCAACAGCTCAAACTCATACACCAGCGTTAACAGATTCAATACTGAAGATGACAGCTAACTACTTCTGCTTCATACAGAATTATTTAATTCCTTAAAATTAAGTGATTTGCCTCCACATATTCTTACTCCTAACGTTTAAGCAACAGTTATGCTCTTTATAAATCTGAACGTTTCCCAAGTGCTCCTATATGGAACCAGATTAGTTGCAAGAAATATGTATGTAAATTGCTTGGATTTGGAAATAATAAATGCAGTTAAAATTAGGATTTACCTTATCAAGTTTTCAGTCCTGGCCAGCAGTATGTTGCAATGTCGAGAGTGCAATCTTTTGACGTCCTGTAAGTTGCTATAGTGCCAAAAGGTACCCGTATAAAGAATGTATATAAGAAAATTCTTCAGTAAACATTTTCCTATTGACGGTCATGTTTTGACGGGTTTCAACTAGTTATATATCAATTTGGTTTCAAACGCTAAAATCAGCTGTTTTGAGTACAAAATTAGTCTTAACTGTTACTGTAGTGAATGGAAAGCCTATTTTCGGCAATTTTAGCCTTGAGGACCAACAACAGGAGGGTGCGGCGTCTCTACCTGACATTCGGGAGAGTTGCCGCACAGCAATCTGCTAGAGATGCCTCATTGATATCCTATTTTGAAAGCGATCTGGAAACATCTAAACTATTCATAGAGTAACTGTATTCTATTCGAGTATTGTATTATCTTATGGTTCTTAAAATACCTAATTTATTTCATTGGTTTCATTGTTAACATTATTATTGTTACTACCGGTATATAAAATTATATTATTTTCAGAAATAAACATTTTTGGCATGCCTACTCAGTACAAATGTCAAAAGAGCTCTAAGGGAGAGGAAATTTAAGAGAATTTTAAAACGGCTGAAAATAAAGGAAATAGTATTTAGGAAGGCAAAAAGTTGCAATGGAATTCAAGCACACACATTTAAACGAAGAATGGATTCTGGAAATCTGGATAAGGCACAACGGGTCCATATGTGTTTTATAAATGAGGCCTGTATAAACACATATATCATTTATAATGTGAATTAAAATAAAACGTAGTTTGTATGGACGAGGTGAAGTATATTCAAAATATAAATTCTATTTTTCAAAATATAATTGTCTTGTATGTTCTAATACTCAATTGGTTTAGAGTTGAAGAAATTAGCATACATTTGATTTTAATGTTAATTATTTTACTTGCGGCATCTCACCCGCGTTCCAGGGAGAGACGCCGGCGATGCAACAATTTCTTTGTTCCTTCTTTTCTCCCGTTTATTTTGCAGATATCAATGTTTTGCTCATACGTGATCTAATGCAAACTTTTAATAACTATGCTCTATCAATTTTCAGCAACTTTTATAGTAATTCTCTTGAGATATAACCCAAAATGTAAGATGTGCAGCAATTTTCCCAGATTTACCTTACTAAACGAATCACTGTCAGAATCATAGAAAGGAAGCGCGTAGAAAACTGATAATACCCTTTGAAGATATACCGTATCAATAAATATTGTTGGATTTTTCTCTGATCATTTTGAATTTTCGGTGAAAACATTGTATTTATCCCGATGAGGGATATAATGAGCAATATTCTCTAACTTGAAATGTTGTCTGTTTGTGAATGTGTTTATCTCTTGTTTGTCATGAGTTGGGCTCAAAGCTGCTGGCGTGGAGGGCATATAAATTCGCGTTAGATACAATGCGTCCTTGCAATAAACACAAGACTCCAAATTAATTATATAGTCCTAAGGGATGAACGGGTTAATACGAAGCCCTTAATGGGTTTTCACTTATTTCTTGAAAGTTAGAAACTGGACAGGACAAAGTCATTGGGAATGTAATAATGAATATATCCAGCTAATAATATTATTATTTGTGATGGAATGAACCCTGACTGAGATAAATGCCCAGGGAAGTACGACGATTGTACAATTTTCGTTCCCTCCCTTACACACAGGATTTGATGGCACGGGCTCTTGTCTCACACCATCTGTCAGCATATCACGACATTTGAAGGTGAGATGGATGTGACACATGTGCACACGAGTTCCAATAAAGCCCCTTACTTTCTTTTTTCCTTTTGGCGGTCGTTATGGCTCATCGGATGGCGTTCACCTTGGAACTGAGCTCGTACTCGGCTGCTGGTTTGAATCTGGCCACGGGCATGGATATGTGTGTTGTCATTAATTGTAAACCCCTACGTACATGCCGTACATTTCAATCATCGTTCCTCGTCATAACAAAACACACGTTTGAGCTGGTTGCATGACATTGGAAGGCCAAAAGCTGATACACACTTCTAAAGACGGTCTGTTCGGAATTTGCATGCTGCAGATAGTTTATTTCTCTTCACAACTGTTTAATGTTTATACTGTAGTTGCCACCCCAACTGATCTTCCATACAGTACATAATCCTAAGAAGAATATTACACAATACAGGGTGAAAATTACGAATTGAAGCGGGTGCTGCCCAGATAGGGCTCAATAGCTTTACAACAGCTAAGCTAACAGAATAGTAGACTATACAGCCTGAAAATTACGAAATGAAGCGGGTGCTGGCCAGATAAGGCCCAGTGGCTTTACAACAGCTACCGTAAGCCAGCAGAATAGTAGACTATACAGGGTGCAAATTATGAAATGAAGCGGTTCTGGCCAGATAAGGTCAAATAGCTTTATAACAGCTAAGCTAGCAGAATAGTACACTATACAGGGTGCAAAATATGAAATGAAGCGGGTGCTAGCCAGATAAGGCCCAATAGCTTTACAACAGGTAATCTAGCAGAATAGTAGACTATACAGGGTGGAAAATATGAAATGAAGTGGGTGGTAGCCAGATAAGGCCCAATAGCTATACAACAGCTAAGCTAGCAGAATAGTAGACTATACAGGATGCAAATTATGAAATGAAGCGGGTGCTGGCCAGATAAGGCCCAGTGGTTTTACAACAGCTACCGTAAGCTAGCAGAACAGTAGACTATACAGAGTGCAAATTATGAAATGAAGCGGTTCTGGGCAGATAAGGTCAAATAGCTTTACAACAGCTAAGCTAGCAGAATAGTAGACTATAACTGCAAAATATGAAATGAAGCGGGTGCTAGCCAGATAAGGCCCAATAGCTTTACAACAGGTAAGCTAGCAGAATAGTAGACTATACAGGGTGCAAAATATGAAATGAAGTGGGTGGTAGCCAGATAAGGCCCAATAGCTATACAACAGCTAAGCTAGCAGAATAGTAGACTATACAGGATGCAAATTATGAAATGAAGCAGGTGCTGGCCAGATAAGGCCCAGTGGCTTTACAACAGCTACCGTAAGCTAGCAGAATAGTAGACTATACAGGGTGCAAATTACGCAATGAAGCGGGTGCTGGACAGATAAGGCCCGATGGCTTTACAACAGCTACCGTAAGCTAGCAGAATAGTAGACTATACAGGATGCAAATTACGAAACAAAGCGGGTGCTGGCCAGATAAGGTCCAATGGCTTTACAACAGCTAAGCTAGCAGAATAGTAGACTATACAGGGTGCAAATTACGATACGAAGCGGGTGCTGGCCAGATAGGGCCCAATAGCTTTACAACAGTTGCCGTAAGCTAGCAGAATTGTAGACTATGCAGGGTGCAAATTACGAAACAAAGCGGGTGCTGGCCAGATAAGGTCCAATGGCTTTACAACAGCTAAGCTAGCAGAATTGTGGACTATACAGGGTGCAAATTACGAAACGAAGCGGGTGCTGGCCAGATAAAGTCCAATAGCTTTACAACAGCTACCGTAAGCTAGCAGAATAGTATTCTATACAGGGTGCAAATTATGAAATGAAGCAGGTGCTGGCCAGATAAGGTCCAATAGCTTTACAACAGCTAAGCTAGCAGAATAGTAGACAATAAAGGGTACAAATTACGAAATGAAGCGGGTGCTGGCCAGATAAGGCCCAATAGCTTTACAACAGCTAAGCTAGCAGTATTGTGGACTATACAGGGTGCAAATTCCGAAACGAAGCGGGTGCTGGCCAGATAAGGCCCAATAGCATTACAACAGCTAAGCTAGCAGAATAGTAGACTATACAGGGTGAAAATTACGATACGAAGCGGGTGCTGGCCAGATAGGGCCCAATAGCTTTACAACAGCTGCCGTAAGCTAGCAGAATTGTAGACTATACAGACTGAAAATTACGAAATAAAGCGGGTGCTGGCCAGATAAGGCCCAATAGCTTTACAACAGCTAACCTAGCAGAATAGTAGACTATACAGGGTGAAAATCACGAAATGAAGCGTGTGCTGGCCAGATAAGGCCCAATACCTTTACAACAGCTACTGTAAGCTAGCAGAATTGTAGACTATACCGGTTGCAAATTACGAAATGAAATGGGTGCTGGCCAGATAAGGCCCAATAGCTTTACAACAGCTAAGCTAGCAGAATAGTAGACTATACAGGGTGCAAATTACGAAATGAAGTGGGTGCTGGCCAGATAAGGTCCAATGGCTTTACAACAGCTAACCTAGCAGAATTGTAGACTATACAGGTGAAAATTACGAAATGAAGTGGGTGCTGCCCAGATAAGGCCCAATGGCTTTACAACAGCTACCGTAAGCTAGCAGAATAGTAGACTATACAGGGTGCAAATTACGAAATGAAGTGGGTGCTGGCCATATAATGCCCAATAGCTTTACAACAGCTAAGCTAGCAGAATAGTAGACTATACAGGGTGAAAATTACTGTGCAATTGTTTAGATGACATGGGGAAAATACCTGACTACTCTACCATAAGAAGAACCTGAACAGGACGTCACCATGTGAGAACTTACCTACTCTCGATGTTGATTTCTGAGAACGGACAAATCGACATAGTTTATCATGTACTCAGCATAAGTATGGCAATCACGATATTATCAGTGCTGCACTCTACTTGCACTCCTGACAAAAGACTGCAGACAAGTAAAACATCATACTGTTATAAAGTAGGCTTAAAGAGTTCCCAAGCCTATGATTAATGCAATTGAAACATTCAAGTGATTGTACACATTGCCACTAGAATATTCTCTACACATAAGCTTGACAGAATTCAAAATTTAGGAGTTTAGAAGCCGAGGCCTCCTGTGTGCGGGAATCAGTGGTAATGCTCTTTCCTGATATGCTCAAGGCTGTGGGATTGAATCATGGCGCAGGCAGTTGTCATTCGACGGAGCCGTATCAGTAGATGCACTGGCACGTATGAAGCTCCCTTTTGGAGTATAATGCCTTCGCCCAGACCACAGTACTAAAAAGAGGCGTGAAGCCAATAACAAAGCCAAATTGTTATAATTATTATTATTATTGTTAGAATCAGTGATCTGTTGTTGAACTCTTAACTTCAAAATTGTATTATACTGTCGTCTAAAGAGTAAACACTGTGAATACTGTAATGGAATCTGTACCGACAGTGGTGGCTATGCTCGCTAAAGCGCTGCGTTAGGTCAAAGAACCAAGCTCTCTGCTGACTCGGTAGACACGTGGGTTCGAGCCCCACCGTCGGCCGTCCTTGAAATGTATTTCCGTGGTTTCCCCATTTTCAACTCCATGCAAATGCTGGGACGGTACCTTCTGATAGGCCGCGGTCGCTTCCTTCCATATCCTTGCCCAGTTTCATTCACCATCATTCATTTCATCTCTCATTAACTCCTCTCATGAGGTTGGCGTCAGGAAGGGCATCCAATCGTAGAAACCATCCGCCACAAATACATTCATCGTATCTCATCCCCGACCCCGTTGGAAAACGGGAATGATAAGGGGTAGACATACATACACTGTAATGGAATCTGTACAACATTCAGAGTGAGCAGAACACTCGTCATCCCAACTGCAAGGTACCGAATGTGAAAAATCACAATTGTATTTTGGACAGATGGCAGATGCCTCGGTGGTGACGCGTTCAATGCCAAAGTGTTGAGTGCTTGGCCAGCCTACGAAGCCTTCATTTATCATTAAAGTACCGGGTGAGTTAGCCGAGGTCGTTACGGCATGACTGCTGGCAGTCGCTCACATCCGGGAGGCGAGGTGGTTCGAATCCCCCCGCCAGCAACCTTCAAGATGGTCTTCTGTGGTTTCTCATCTTCCTTCCAGGCAAATGCCGGGGTTGGTCCCTACTATAGGCCACAGCCGCTACCTTCCAACTCCTCGTCCTTACATGCAAACTTTCCTCCCCAGACAACACTCCACACCCGACGGTACGTGTAGCTCACCCATTGGGTGTCCGCCTCGAAGCAGCTACAAACCTGGAGAGCCTAACATGTCCTCGGACACTCCCGGCACTAAAAGCCATACGCTAACAAACACAAACATCATTAAAGTAAAGTATACTCATGTAACACACTGGCCTGGTGCAAACCACCAAAGATGACTCCACATGGGTGGCTTTCATGTGAATGATAGGCCTACTGTATATTTCGCAAAATGAGTTGAAATTCTCTGAAATGATGTTTTACGTCACATCATTCTGGTGTTGAAATAATGATCGTTGAATACGTTGAGTTTACAGTTGAATATAAAGAAAAGCAAACCCTGAACAATGGCGATTTTTTACAATCAATAATCTACAGCTGTCATGATGTTAGAAAACCAAATTCAGATTTTTTGATTTGTGTGCAGACATCCTCTGAATTTCCTACATGTTATAGCTCTTTGGCATATTTTAAGATGAAGTCAAGCACCATTGTGTGGAATATATTGCCTGTCGATGGCAATAACTTGGAGATGGAGTAATGTGTAAAAATGAGGTGGGTTTAGCAGGGTCAAGGTCGGGAGTCATCTCAAATTCATTATACGCTGTTTGTGCCTGGTTGCTCGAGAACAGCAAAGAAGCTTGGCAGTTTACTATGGAAATAAGCGAACACCAAGAACCACAAAACTTTTCCTTGTGTTAGAATAGGCTGGCTGTCACTTTTGTTCGCAAGCTGTGTGGAAGCAGAATGGGAGGGATGTGCCAATGAAAGTGGCAATAAAATCGCGCGTTAAGTGCTCACAAATCATTGAAGCAATAATGTATGCTTTTTACTCATCCTTTGCGTCCCTTTCGTATTTCATAGCTGTAGTGTGAATGACACCCATAAAGACATGAATCATTTAACCCTAAACATACTGTAGAATGAGAAGAAAATTGCAATGCTTGTATTAGAACGAGAAATCATACATCCAATGTTCAAGGAAGACAGTGGTGGAATCAGTGGAAATTGCGAGGCTACCTTATTTTATCCAAGAAGAACAATCACATTTTCCTATTGCGCCAGACATGATGCGTTTGATGTTGTTGATAATTCATTTAAGGAGCTTGATGAGTGTTGAACTTGTCTGATAACCTGTGTTCCTGTGATGACTGTAGTGTATTAGAGAAAAGGAAGGGGTAGATGCTCCGGGAATGCTGGGAGGGAGTCTGGAAAAACCCGAGGAAAAACCACACTCAGGATAGCCCCAATCAGAGCCGGGTTTTGAACCTGCAATCCCCAGACTTGCTGCAACTGCCCACGTGACCGTGGTGCACGATTTAACGAGCATATCATGAGTTTGACTTGAGGCGAATAATCTCGTATGTTTTGCACGTTTAGAAGACATGTTTATCTTGTTTAATTTATGGACTTGGAATATAGAGGTCTTCAGCTTCATGCCCTTTGGATTTATATCCTGTGTTGTTGTTGTGACTGTATTAATATGTGCACTTTTATATGGGGCTAGAGTTGGGAAGTGGCGGTCCCGTGGTGTTAGGGTAGCGCGTCTCTCTCTCACTCGGAAGCCCCGGGTTGAATTCCCGGCTTCGTCGGGGATTTTAGAAAGTGACGTGAGGGCAGGAATGAGGTGCTCTGAGCCTCACGAGGACAATTGAGCATCTGACAGTGAGGCAGCTTCCCGATCACTGATACCAAGATTAACGGATCACCCCGCAATCTGTAGGCTGAATGGCTGGACAGTGGTCGCTTGGTAGGACACGGCCCTTCTTGGGCTGTGGAGCCACGGAGTATGGTTCTTAGGATTGGGAAGTAGGTAGCCATAGGGCTCTATTCAAGCATTTTCCTGTACTTGAATTGGTAAGCCAAAAAGAGCCGGGAAACACTTCATGGATGGCAGAAAGAGAATTTGAAATTCCTGTCCTCTACTCATGTGTCTTCACTCCCTTGCCTAGCGGTGTAGTGGAGAGAGTCTCATTTTAAAGAGGAAGATTTTTGGAAGTCTTCCTTCAAGCGTACCCACCGCTTAGCTCCAGTGTACACAGATATCCAAGGTTTGGGCAATTAGTTCATTGTCACTTAAACCTCAATGTTATATTCAGTAAGTGCAATTGAAGTATTAAACATATAGGGTATTGTATTCCCAGGAAGTTGATGTTAGCTTAACGATGTGTGGAGCCTGTAGGCAATAAAACTGAGTGGCGCCGAAGGGCACTTAAAATTCAACGTTGAATAGTAATTATAAAGTGATACATGGCTGTCGCATGTTCCGCAGCTCAAGGGGGAGGACGAACGTTTCCAGAATTATGAACTGATCCCCTCTCCTGTATATAACAAGCTTTCTGATACTTATGTGGAAGTATATACTGTAGATCACTCTTGTAATGACAAGGAGCTATCGGTCATACCCTAAATCAAGCCGTATGAAATACACTTCATTAATGAACTAGGAGTCGGAAGAAAGTGAGCACAGCTTATTAGATGGTACTGTCCCAGCACCTGCTGGGAGTTGAAGGAAGGAAGGAAGGAAGGAAGGAAGGAAGGAAGCTTGTAGTTTAACGTGACTGTTAATCTTGCGATCATGAGCCACGGGACCTCCGTTGTACGTGGAATCCGAACCACAGGACATGGCATTTCACTTCGAAAATCTCACATGCAGTGACCGGGAATCGAACCCGGTCCGCCTTGGTGGCTGGGAGTTGAAAATAGGTAACTACGGGAAACAATTTCAAGGGATGCTGAATGTCTCCCGAGCCCATAGCATGACTTTGTGCCTCAAAACCCATACGTAGGTACCCAGTCGGTTATTATGACATATGCAACAGAAGAGGGTAACTAGACAGAACAAAGATCTATTAATCTCCTAAGCGGGTTGCCACTGAAGTAGTGAAATATCATGACAGTTGGATCATAGCGCTCTAATGTCAGCAATTAAGTGTTTGGAGATAAACGCTTCATGTTTTTCAATGTTACTGCTCTGTTTCACAATTGCAATAAGCAACAACTTACAACTCATAATAACAACATACACCTCATAGTAACATCCTATAGGCCTATTGATTTTTATACAGTACTGTTTGTAGAAAGTGAAACACCCGGAAGAAATGGTCGGAGACACTCCCAGAACAGGGGTCGTGTAGGCCTGCGGTACCATACTAAGTGATTGAAATCGCAGAGAGATGGCATTCACAGTGGGCCACCAGAGCCCCGTCGTGGGACCGGGCAGGTCAGTGTTCCGCACAGCTCTTTCGGCGTGGGACCATCATACCAAGTGAAAACGTGTAAGCAAGTGCAACGATGCCTCGCCGACATCACAGTGTGGACTATCAGCATGTGAGTGAATGCTTGGGCTCCGGGAGGCGGGACTGTCGTTCCGGGACATTGCGGCTCGTACAGGGCACGCTACGTCAACAGTAAGGCGTATGTGGATCCAGTGGATAGATGAGGGCCGTACACAGCGACGACAGCGTACAGGATGACGGAATGTGACCACAGTGAGAGACGACCGCCATCTTCTCCGCATGGCCGTATCGGACAGAACAGCGTCGTCCTCGGTGTTGGCTCGAAGTTGCAGCACTGCAACGGGGGTGGACATGTGTGCGTCGACAGTGCGGCGCCGTCATTTGAGGACTGGGCTGGTAGCACGCATGCCACTGCGTCGACTTTCATTGACTGGGAACCACCGACGCCTCCGACTACATTGGGCACGTGTACGCCGACACTGGCAGGCTGAGTGGCGAAATGTAGTGTTTTCGGACGAGTCCCGCTTCAACCTGTCCTACAGTGGTGGCCGCATACGCCTTCGACGACACCGTGGAGAACGCAATCAGGCAGACTCTATTGATGGGCGGCATAGTGGACACACACCTGGTGTAATGGTTTGGGGCGCAATTGCCTATAACAGGCGATCGCGCCTCGTACGTCTTGCGGGCAATCTGAACAGTGACCACTACATCATGGAAGTTTTACAGCCCGTGGCACTGCTCCACTTGCAGGCCGTTCCACAGGCCATATTTCAGCAGGACAACGCCCGCCCGCATGTGGCGAGGAATGTGCAAGCATTCTTCGCAGAACGACGGATACCTCTGCTTCCCTGGCCTGCCCGTTCACCCGATATGTCGCCCATCGAACATGTCTGGGATATGGTCGGTCGGCAACTTGTTCGTTCTAGTCCACCTGTCGCCACTGTTGATGCTTCGTGGACGCGCCTACAAACTGCGTGGGACGGTATTCCCCAGCAGCGTATTCAAGCGCAGGGGGAAGTAGTATTTTATAATTTAGTAGATACCATCACCTAGCGGTGAATACGTTAACTTGTTGCCCATGTGCTGTGTGGGTAAAGCGCGAAGTTACCGTTAGCTGCGCATCATAGCCATTTTGATATTGAAGTTAGTTGATCTACATCGTTGTGAAATATTTCTCGGTATTCTGAATTCGTACGAATTGATAAGAAAAGGTAAGTGAATTAATTCTCTAAATGTGTTTGTATATACAGTCAGGGGTTTGGGTTCATCGTACTATTGTAGTATTTTGTCTTAACCTACAAATTTCTTCGAAGAAAAATGTTAAAGCACGGGCACTGAAATAGCCTAAAATGGGGCGTTCATTGTCTCCTAATATGGGGAACCCCATGTTACGTTGTATTGAGTGTAATGGAATAGTTCAGCTCTTAATAAGTGGCATATCATTTTTTCTTCAAATGCCGGGAAGGAAGAAATGGGTTGGTGAGCTGTTTGGTCGTGCATACACGAAGGCAGCATCTTCCGGGACCTTGATTTTCCGAATCTCTCAGCAGAGGTACAACATGGGAATCTAAATCCGGGTATTCCATCATCTTCTGCTCCAAACAAAAGTGGTGACATTTCACCAGAGGTCTCAACATCTGCTGGGTGGAGGCAGTCCACCAGTTCAAGCTATTGACATCCTTCCAATTCCAAAGATGACTAACAGGGGAAATGGAATTCATGCTGAGGCAGGAGAGTTAATAAATAAATAAATAAATAAATAAATAAATAGGTCTCCCTGAGTGTTAATGCCTTCCCTCATGCCCCACACTCGCCCTGAAGAGGCGACAGACAGATGTAAACAGTTAGTAGCGCAAAACAGAGTGCTGGCTTACGCATTGTGTGTAGAATCAGAGACAGGTTGTTTTGTTTGGAAGTTCGGCAACAGGAAACTAGGACTGTTATTAACTTACAATGTTCATTTTTGTATTTTTGTACTATTTATATTCATGATTTTATTGCATTTTCAGAATAAATGCTTTATTTAGAAGGATTGCATAAATTACTCAGTGTATCTATTATAAATAAAAACCGTGAAACTTCTCACCTCCCCATACTACGAATCCCGATTGCCTGATATGGGGAAAGTGCACTTTAAAGTTAACAATAACATCATAGTGTATTACAACATCAAACGTACACATATTTGTAATAAACGTAGTATATTCCCTGAGGTTTACATTTGTGATAAAACAAAAATTATTCCGTGCCTTACTATGGCTGGGTGAGCACTATGAAAAGAACTCCCCCTATTTGGCGACTTTCCTCTACTGAAGATCGACCGTCAACAATAATATCTGAGGGTATTGCAGTATCAAACGTACCCATATTTGTAATATACGTAGTATATTCCCTGAGGTTTACATTGGTGATAAAACCAAAATTATTCCGTGCGTTCTTATGGCTAATATGAGCACTATGAAAAGACCTCCCCATAGTTGGCGACTTTCCTCTACTGAAGATCGACCGTCAACGTGCATGTACCAGACTGTCCTAATCAGTGATGTATTAGCATGTCCTTAATCTGCGGTATAAGGTGCAATGTGGTCTCATATCTTGTTCTTCGTGTTTCGCTTTCTACAAACAGTAGTGTATTATCAAGCATAGACAATAAAGCAAAATCACTTGTCTTTTAACACCACTGTGTTGTTTCGAGAAAGTTCATTGGTCTAAAATATTATCTTTGTTTGTATGGTTTTCGAATCTTACTCCTATCTATCATTACCCTCATGCATTCAGCGTAGCTGAAGGCCAGAGGTTGTGGAACTGGCCAACACGTCTCCTGCCGTCTTCAAGTCTGTTCTTTGACTTCAGTATATGCGTGGTCTAACAAAAATCGTCCTTTTATTCCATATCAAACATTCTGTCAATTATGTTATTTATATCAGGTAAAGGAATATACTGTAAATAAAAAAGTTATCTTCCATCTTTAAAATATATGTATATACCAAACTAAGGCTGATGGTCATTTTAAGAGATAACTGGAAATGTTTAATTATTATTTGCTATCATGTCACTAGCGTCCTTCACACATCGTCGACGGGTTAATAGAGTAATTGAAGCGGCGAGAACCCGTAAGTCCAGTCTCTGTACTGAACCCGCTAAGCACTGGTTCATGTGATATTTTTCATCGCAACGCATTTTTGATGCATCACTTTAGAACGTACCCACTGACCGAACATGCTGTCGCCACATGCTAACATTCTTTGGAGTCATAAATGGTTGATCTTTTGACTATGGAGAAAACCATTATTAAATAATCTGAGGCTAAATTATGACACTTCTATTTTCTACGAAGCTCAGATATTCTCATGTTGTAATTCTGTATCACCGAAACATTCTTCAGAATGTTATTTCTGCTTTTGGTAAGGTATTAACATCGCAGATACGCGAACCGGAACCAGACAGTCGCTGCACGACTAGTGTATTCACAAGTTCACGCAGCGCAGGACTGAGCTCTTATCACATGTGTTTGGTTTACCATCCAAGTTGGATGTTGTTCTTGTCAGGTCCGTCTAAAAGACCATGTAATAGTCCGCCTGGAGGCGAGGAAAGCAATCTCAGTGCATCGCACATTATTTAACTACGAACAGTACGTAATATTAGTGAATATTACAGCCGGAGAAGGCTTGTGCTACGAATACTGTGAATTTTTGGAAAAGTAATTATAATTGAGGAACACCATATTTTCAACCACGTGTTCGAACATCGTATTTCGACATCGTCAAGTGGCGATAAAATATATCATTCACTGTGAGATTATCATTAACCGGGTGAATTATTTCAACACTCATAAATACAAATATTGCTTTAATCGCAAGTGCGATCCTTTTCTGTGAAACACAACGTCGATGCCACGTGATTCGTGGGCAAGTAAAATCTGTGTTAGTGAAGCAGATAATAGTGCATGGCCAATTTATAAACCATCTACGCCGTGTAGTAGCAGTGAATTTAGTACCACATTAAAGCTAGATTCAGTGCAAATCTGCTACGCTCATTTATCGTATTTTCAAGTGGTAAATTCGTACTTCAAAATGTCACTTCTTGATAACCACGTGTACGACGATATTTGTTACGCATCACCTGTGGAGATGAGCTGTTAAGCTTCATGATGTGAAGGAGAGGACCGGAGAACTACAGCCGATGACGGGAGAACCATGACTTTAGCATCCGCTAAGCCAAGGAAAATGACGACTTTGAGGAGGAGTCTGGTCATATCATCACGACAACGACGAGGACGAATAAAGGCCGTGGAGATGGATAGAGCCTATGTGGAGGCCCAGATTGGACAACCCTTGTCCGGAGACCAAAGCCTTATTGTATCCCTCAGGTCGTTGGAACGACTGAGATGTAGACATCCTTTCTTGTGAGTCCGAATAATTCATTTATTGTGAGGTTCGTTTGTGGTGTAGCTTAGTGTAGTTTATTGTAGTTTATTGTAGAATCAGCCGAACTCCTTGACAAGCCATAGGTAGGTTTTGTACTGTTAGAATTAATCCTTGTAGTTCACTTTCAGTGATTTGTTAGTCACCCGCTGTGATTGAATTTCTTTCCCATCACGGTTCATTATGATGGACATCGCTAAGATGTTATTTCTACCCCTGCTAAGCGTGACCGTAGTCTGTGTTACTACGTTTTGTTCAACCCTAGGTGGGTGATTTTGTGTACAGTTATTTGCGATGACGATCAGACGTCATGGCCAGTGTTATTTTAATAACACCCATTTCTAGTAAATGTTGTCACGCCACTGATTTAGTCAGAACAGCCCGTATCATTAGATAGCCGACTGAAGCTATCAGTTTTGTAATTCAATGTTATTTTCATTTTGATGTGCTATGAAGCCATCCAGTTCAAGTTATGAACACATTCAGGGTGTTACATTTTGTATGCAATCTAGCATCGAACCCTGCAATGAATGCCGTATCATTGGCAAACTTAGCCATTGTAAGATTTGCGCCTTTATGATGTTTATTTCGTGTCAAGTGTTTCGACTCAGTTATTATTTTTTTAATGATTAGACAAAGCAGTTATGAACTGACATATCTGCACATTTCAAAGAGGTTCAGACTAAGTGGAATATCTGTATTTTTCCTTTCTTTGACTTTTACAAACATGCCACGTCTTTGTGCATAGTTTTGAGGCGTGATTTTAAGCCTAATGCTTATGTGATTTTGTATTATATCTGGGACATGATAACAAGGCCAGTTTTCTGATAGGACTTTCAGCGAGAAAGCTGTCCGCTTTCAGTGTAGTTCATTTTCTAAACTGTCCGTGTGGATGATTCTGAGTAGCGAGGCTAGCTCTAATCATGGACAGGTGGTAACAGTTCCCAGCATGCAATGTACTAGAGCACCACTCACTCAGTGAGACATTATTTTTCAGACTCTTTGACAATGCTTATAGCATTACTAACATTTAAATGATGTGTATCATATGTAGGTCAATGTCCAGGCCACCATTTTGTAATAATCAGATGTTTTGCTACTTTGAGATGAATGGCAAGAGCCATATGTTTGCATCGCTATTGAAGCGACTATCTTTCATCTCCATCTGAGAATGATTACACGTTATGTTAAGGTTTATTTGTTGAAATTAAGAGGCTAGATGAGGCACCTGTATAGAGGCTATATTTATGGGTGTCCAGACTTCGATTCTGTTGACTGTGTTATTGTAGGGAGGTAACTAATGTTCATTCCAGGCCTTACCCAGAGGTAAATTAAGTGAGCCGAGAGCCACTAATAACCTGTGTTATTGTTATGTCAAAGCGGGAGAGCTCGTTGCCGGTGTTTTATATCAGAGATTAATCTCGCACGATACTGCTACTGCTGATCCCAAGGTATTCAGGATTGTCAACCTATTCGCCATAAACCAACGATAATCTAAACCAACGATGCTAATAATAAAAAACGTCATTATTATAAACTGATGATAATTAACTATTTATAGCATTAACCTTGATTTTCTTGCATTTTGGACCGGCTGGCTGACACTTGCTTTGTGCACACTTCTTTTGTAGAAGTAATCTAGGACAGATGGCACTAATTTTTATCGACGGAGTGCTTGCTCAACCTTTAGTCAGTAGCTGGTGGAGCGTGAGCCTCATGCGACGTTAGACGTAGTTTTTACTACGCAATCGCCACCGTAATTAACATGCACGTAGATGACACTGGTTTACAAAGAGTAACCCAAGGCGAAGGCAGGAATAATATTGTTTATGGTCTTGTTATTATTTATTCAAGTGTATGATAACCCCATGTTTAACCTTTTTTAGATTGTAAGAGGGCATTTAATGTTTTTTTTTTTATGGCTTGTCATGTAGATTTGTACTAACTGTTTCGCTTTACGGACGTCATCGCCGTAATTTTTGTATTAATTGTTAGGAATTAGCTAGATTATTTAAAAATAAATGTTAATGAGGAAAAGGTATCACCCTAACTTAGACTTGCTATTGCTACCCTGTTAAATGTAAATTCCGTTATTAGCTTATTTTGTAACTTGACTTAGAGATTATTGCCGTACCATTTTCCCAGCGTTGCTGTTGTTGCTTTACTTTGTCAGATAGATCTTTCGCGAGGGTTTACAGTAGTTTACAGGTAGGGTACTGATCTTTTATTTTTGTTTATTTATTAGTTTGCGGATTAGCCGATAGAAACCCTCCGAACTAGGCTAGGTGTCTGAATATTTTGAATAAATATTTATACATGTTTTACTTAAGCCTGGAAGTTTATTTCTCAGTCTAGCTTCAGGAGGTGTATTTTCTTGGGCTGTCTATGACCTTTTTAGCAACCATGTTACCACGGATCCCCTGGATCAAGATTCTCGTTCCGCTATGGCCTATAAGAAATTCACCTGATCCTCATGGCACATGAGTCCGGCAAGTGAGGTGTTAGGGATGTCGTTTCGGCTGTTGGCAACCCTGATAGCTCCTCTGACGGGCACAAAACTACCACTCTTCTTTCTTTGGCGCCCAACTGGTTGTGTCGATGTAGACTTGGTGACCTTCTGCCCCATGCTCTTTTTATGAGGATTTTATAGTGATTAAAGGTAAATGGACTGGACTGGGACGAACTTAAGAAGTCGTACTGCAGATCAATTGACCGCGTGGCATTCGTGCGTGATTTAAGTCCATGGGGTGAGGCTTTGTAGTATAGGTAATTGTTGTTGTTAATGTTAATGTAGAAGCACTTAGTTCGCATATACCAGCAGTACTTGTAATATTTATTCAAGAGAAAGCAGGCTGTTCTACACCGCAAAAGTAACTAGTCTTAGCTGTAAGTTTTCTGGAATGCTCCTTCTGTTCTCTCATATATATTCTTGTGTCATGGATGAGGAGACGATTCGTCGTGTGATTGGGGAGATGTTGGCTGTTGTTAACACCAACCTCCAACCGATTAGGACTGATTTAGGTGAAGTCCGAGGTGATTTAGGAACTGTAAGTGGAAATGTTGAACAAGTCCGGGGTGACTTGGGTGTGAATACTCAAACTATCAATAATCTTAGGACTGATCTCGAAGCCAACACCCAAACTGTAAATAATGTTAGGGCTGATCTTGAAGCCAATACTCAGACTGTCAATAATGTTAGAATTGATGTAAATAACGTTAGGACGGATATCAATGATGTTAGGGCTGATCTAACTCAGGTCAGGGCTGACATAGATGCTCATAGGGAAGAGGCTAGGAATAACCTTACAGCAGGTTTAGCCGCAGTTAGAGTTGATGTCTTGCGACACCAACAGAATGCAAACGATAGGATAGATCATTTAACCGATCAAATGAACCGAGCGAGGGAAGATGTTCAGACCAGGTTAGGCGAACACACCACTCAGATTAAGGCGACCATAAATAGAGTTCAGATCGATATGAGGGCTGATTTGGATCACACTAGAGAAGAGTTTGGTAATCGACTCACAAACGTCGAGGGATTTATCAACAATGTCAAGGGGAATATCGCTGCAGTCAATGTAAGATTAACCTTGATGAGAGGAGCAGCATACGCCGTAAACGCTAATGTGAAAGCTATCGCTGACGACGTAGTTGAATTGAGAGAAACACTAGCGACGAATACGAAGAACGTTACTCAGTTAACGGACACCGTGGGAGAGTTACGCTAAACTGTATACACTCATAGAGAAGAAACGAGAGTTGATATCTCATTATTAAGAGGAGATTTTAATGAACACCAACATGTTGTAGAAGCTCAAGTAGCTCGTGTTCGAGACGAAGTAAGAGAACTTTGAGGGGACGTCACAAAGGTTAAGGAGGACGTTTACCAGGTCAAAGAGGACGTATCTAAATACGAAACGAAAGTAGAATCCATGAAGAAAAGGTTAGAAGAAGTTGCACTGACAGAGCATCTTCAACTTAGCCACAACCTTAGGACAGCGATTCGAGAGGTCGACACCAACCTCAAAGGGAAAATCGAAAGGGTCGAATTGCAATTAAACGATCTTGGAAGTAAAATTGAGGCAAAGACTATTCCAGGCCTCGAAATTATTGCGAGACGTTTAGATAAGTTGGAAGCTCAACCGAGAGAGACTCGAACTTCCACACTGTCAACAGAAACGCAAAATACACCAGAACCACAATTCGTACAATCGACATCGTCCTGTGTTCAACCGAGCGCACCACCCGAAGCACAACCATTCAGATTCGCAGACACCATGCACAATGAAACATCACCATTCACGAAGTCATACTACGGTGATAACGCCAACGTAAATACTCAATCAACGCTGAATTACACTGCAAATCCATTTAGACCAGCACAAACTCAGCACAGTCAAGGTAATGCGAAGATCATACGATCAGGAGAAGAGCAACCAGCTCGATTCTCAGGTACTGGTAGCGGCATTACACCAGTCGATTTTTTGGCAAATGTAGAGAGTTATCTACGTGACACTATGGTGACACCGGAAAGAGAGCTCGGGGTCATAGAGCGTCTTCTTGAAGGTCAAGCTAGCACTTGGTTCAGGGCCTTTAAATACTCTTTTACTGGATACCAGGATTTTAGAGAAGCTTTGTTACGTACTTGTTGGTCGAGCGACATACAGCAGAGTATCAGAGCGGAGATGTACACTCGCCGATACAGCTCAAATACGCCTACACGTTATGCAAATTACTTTGCAACCCAGCTGACGAAACTCAGATGTCTTCAACCCCCACTATCAGAGCAGGATTTAGTGAACACTATTATATGGCAATATCCTGCCGATGTTCAACGAGTATTAATTGCTGTGGGAGCAACAACCTTCCAGCAAAGTGACCAAATTCTGAGGCGATTGGACGCAAATACTGAACAATTTGCAAGCCGCCGTCCAACCAAAGGAGAGACACGCCACGTGAACTTGACTACTGTGGATAAAGTTAGTCAGACGCCACAGGAAACTCAGACTCAGAATGAGAATAGAGGAAGTTAAAATCCCAATCAAAGTAACTAGGATAATACTCAATATGCGAGAGGGAGACAGCAAGGTGACAGTAGGGGATATTGGAATCGACGTTTCAACCAAGGGACGAGCGACAACCGTCGTCACGACAACGACCGTCGTGGGACAGGAGAGTATCAGCGAGGAAGAGGAAGTATTCGTCGAGACTATCGCTACAACGGAGGCTATCGACGCGATCGAGATCCTAGGTGGAGGGCCGATCGAGACTGGCGAGTACGTGCACAGGAGAGTCGAGAATACATCCGACAACTCCACAATCAACAAGAAGAGGTGGATCAGAATCGTACACCGAAGGATGCACGCGAAATTCCAGAGGAAGATATTGAGCATGACCAGCCCAGTACTTCCCAGGAGAAAAAAAACGCCGAAAAAGAAATAGATTCTGACCTGATCGTTCACAGAGTAACAGCCACTATTTTACTCTGGAAACCAATCCAGGAAGTTATTTTGGACGAAAGACGATCGACGAACCACGACTACGAATTAACACGTCTACCAAAAATAACGGCTACTTTGAACGAATGTCCAGCGACCATTCTCATTGATACAGGGGCTATGATAAGTGTCATTTCTGCTGATTGCCATGCCCGATTGAAAGCAAACTCTGAGGTGACAGAGCTGCCAGTTTCTGCAGTAAGAGTCAGAGGAGTTATACCTGACCGTGTTGTAACGTGCAAAATCAAGATTTTGTGCACTTTAAAAATTTCGTGCCACGTGTACTTGCACCAATTTTTAGGGACTGCACCATGACGCCATTTTAGGCGCAGGCTTAATACGCAAATACGATGGAATCATTGATATGGGACGTAATACTGTGGAATTTAAGCCGAACGAGCCCATTCAGATGAATTTAGTGGGGGATGATCCGGAAATTGAATCCGAAGTCAACATAGTTGAAGAGTTACCGGGTGAGTTAGCCGTGGTGGTTACGGCATGACTGATGGCAGTCGCTCACATCCGGGAGGCGAGGAGGTTCGAATCCCCCGCCGGCAACCTTGAAGATGGTCTTCTGTGGTTTCCTATCTTCCTTCCAG
Source organism: Meconema thalassinum (assembly GCA_946902985.2). Lineage (NCBI taxonomy): Eukaryota > Metazoa > Arthropoda > Insecta > Orthoptera > Tettigoniidae > Meconema > Meconema thalassinum. The sequence goes on from OX336389.2 coordinate 1,170,373,475, forward strand.
GCAAATGCCGGGGTTGGTCCCTAACTATAGGCCACAGCCGCTACCTTCCAACTCCTCGTCCTTACATTCCAACTTCCCTCCTTCCCTCCCCAACGGTACTTGTAGCTCACCCATTGGGTGTCCGTCTCGAAGCAGCTACAAAACTGGCGAGCCGAACATGTCCTCGGACACTCCCGGCACTAAAAGCCATACGCTAAAAAAAATAGTTGAAGAGTTGAATGGCAAGCGAAATGGTAAGACACAAAACGCCGAGGAAGGGGCAGAGCAATTATCAGCACTCGTACAAAAGAAATTAGAGGCACTTCTGACTGAATTTAAGGATATTTTTGATACCTCGCCTGGTGAGATACTTGATTATGAGTACGACCTGATTGTACTAGACGATTCTCCATTTCAGAAGAAGGTTTACCCTATCGCGGAGAAACACCGAGATGAAGCTGCTAGGAAGATGCATGAGATGGAAGCAGACGGTATTATCAAGAAAGCACCGACTTCATTTGTGAATCCTATAACGCCTGTAGTTAAGGTGGATGGCAGTCTAAGGCTTTGTTTCGATGCCTGAGCGTTGAATGAACGCTTAGCTCCAGAGCATGACAGACCACCGAAGATCAGAGATCTTCTACGAAAATTTAAGGGAAAACGAGTATTTTCATCGTTAGACTTGGTACAATCCTACTATCATATTAGATTGTCCGAGAATACTCAGAAGTATACGGGTTTTTTTGTTTGATTAGACCACGTATGTTTTCCGAAAACTACATTTTGGATTGAAGAATGCAGAAGCTGCATTAATTAGAGCACTCGATGTGAAGTTGACTCCTGAAGTAGAGAGGAAAGTCATATGCTACGTGGATGACATCATAATAGCTTCAGAGACGTAAGAGGAACATTTAGCCACCTTACGCCTTGTATTTGATAATCTTCGACAGGCTAATTTCAAGGTGAAGTTCGACAAGTGTCGATTCTTCCAGAAAGAAGTTAAATTCGTGGGACAAATAATTAACGGAGATGGATATAGGCCAAATCCGGCGAATATCAGAACCATCGCAGCATTTCCGACACCGACCCGTGTCAAACATGTGAGGCAGTTTTTGGGGATTCTCCAATGTTTTGCTGCTCATTGTGAGAGGTATTCCGAAACCGTCGCACCACTTCAAGGTCTACTTAAGAAGAATTGCCGATGGGCATGGGACGAGAAGTGTGATACAGCTTTTCAGAAGGCTAAATAGATGCTTGTGAACGCAATCCAGTTGGAATATCCAGACTACTCCCGGAATGTCATCTTGGAAACTGACACATCTGCCGTGGGAATCGGAGCAATCTTATTGCAGGAAGACGATGACAAGAATCATCACTACATCGCTTTCTTAAGCAGACGATTGAGAGCCCATGAAACTCACTATTTTACCACGGAGATCGAGGCACTTTCAATTGTCTATGCATTGGAGTACTGGCAGAAACTTATGTTAGGCCAGAAGATCATAGTGAGGACCGACCATCATGCGCTGACTTTCATATTACGAACAAGACTGGCAAGCGACAGGATTACACGTTGGACACTGTTTCTTCAACAGTTTGATCTAGAGATTGTTTACCGTCCTGGCAGAGAGAATGTGTTGGTCGTCATTCTCAGCCAGAATCCTGAAGCCACTGTGAATGCCATTGACGTCAAGGGAGAATGCGAAGAACACCTTCACCGACTTCGTCATTTACCTGAAGGACAACGACGTGAGGAGGAACTGAGGAATATCATTCGTTTTTTGGAAAACCGAATGGACGCCCAGGATGTCAATTATGCTCAGACAGCTGCTATCGCCGATGATTATTTGATCTACCATCGTGTTTTATATAAATTTGTCGATGAGGACCACACTCAATTGCGTGCAGTAATTCCACTAAGATACCAGAAAACTGTTATTCTTTTGGTACACCTATCTATTGGACACGGAGGGACTGATAAGACCATTGCGACGATTAAAGGGTCCTTCACTTGGAAAGAGTTAGGAACCTCTGTTAGACAGTGCTTACGTGCTTGCGACGCATGCCAGCGTAACAAGTACACGTCACACTTGTTGAAAGAACCATCTAGACCCATACTCCCAACTCAACTGAGGGAACTATGCGCGCAGGATCTTTATGGACCGGTCCCAAAGGCTCGCCGAGGGAACCGCTTCATCGTCGTAACGATTGACGTGTTTACCAAATACACGATGCTCCACCCTGTACAGAAAGCCACTGCACACCAAATTATACAAAGGATAAGACGACAAGTGATACCGGCGGCTGGAAAGCCACAATTCCTGTCGACTGATCACGGATCACAGTTTACCTCTGCTGAATTTGCTAACGCTATGATTGATTTGGAAATAGGACACCTACTATCATCAATTCGCCACCCTGAGAGCAATCCGGCGGAATGCGTTATGTCAACTATTGCAAAATTTCGTCGTTTATACTGTCAGGAGGAACACTGGCGTTGGACTGACGTCCTTGTGATAATGGCAAACTGTATATATTCAACTGTCCATGAAAGTACTGGTCAAATACCCATGGTCTTACATTTGAACCAGACGCCAATGAGAATATGGAACCGAGTGATTGTAACACCACCGTGTTTACAACCGTCACGCGGAAGCATACTTCAAGCTGCGAGGGACACTTTGGACAGACAAGCTGCGAAACGTTTGAGAAGAACGAGACGCCAGAGATTCAGAGAACCATTGGTCGCTGGGGACCTTGATCTTATAAGGAGACCCGGAATATCAAATCCTATAGACCGAGTATACGGGAAATTCCTATCGTTATATTATGGACCTAATCGTGTTCAAGAACCCCTGAACAATGGAAGTTATGTGATTGAAGATCTTCAAACAGGAGAGCGCATTGGAACCTTCAACGCAGATAATCTGAAAAAATATCACCAAGCTTGTGCTTGAATTGGAGACAAATAAAAATGCATTCCTTCATTTTTATTTGAAACGACGGAGAGGCAGATGAACCCGCTAAGCACTGGTTCATGTGATATTTTTCATCACAACGCATTTTTAATGCATCACTTTAGAACATACCCACTGACTGACCATGCTGTCGCCACATGCTAACATTCTTTGGAGTTATAAATGGTTGATCTTTTGACTATGGAGAAAACCATTATTAAATAATCTGAGGCTAAATTATGACACTTCTATTTCCTACGAAGCTCAGATATTCTCATGTTGTAATTCTGTATCACCGAAACATTCTTTAGAATGTTATTTCTGCTTTTGGTAAGGTATTAACATCGCAGATACGGGAACCGAAACCAGACAGTCGCTGCACGACTAGTGTATTCACAAGTTCACGCAGCGCAGGACTGAGCTCTTATCACATGTGTTTAGTTTACCATCCAAGTTGGATGTTGTTCTTGTCAGGTCTGTCTAAAAGACCATGTAATAGTCCGCCTGGAGGCGAGGAAAGCAATCTCAGTGCATCGCACATTATTTAACTACGAACAGTACGTAATATTAGTGAATATTACAGCCGGAGAAGGCTTGTGCTACGAATACTGTGAATTTTTGGAAAAGTGATTATAATTGTGGAACACCATATTTTCAACCACGTGTTCGAACATCGTAATTCGACATCGTCAAGTGGCGATAAAATATATCATTCACTGTGAGATTATTATTAACCGAGTGAATCATTTCAACACTCATAAATACAAATATTGCTTTAATCGCAAGTGCGATCCTTTTCTGTGAAACACAACGTCGATGCCACGTGATTTGTGGGCAAGTAAAATCTGTGTTAATGAAGCAGATAATAGTGCATGGCCAATTTATAAACCATCTGCGCCGTGTAGTAGCAGTGAATTTAGTACCACATTAAAGCTAGATTCAGTGCAACTCTGCTACGCTCATTTATCGTATTTTCAAGTGGTAAATTCGTACTTCAAAATGTTACTTCTTGATAACCACGTGTACGACGATATTTGTTACGCATCACCTGTGGAGATGAGCTGTTAAGCTTCATGATGTGAAGGAGAGGACCGGAGAACTACAGCCGATGACGGGAGAACCATGACTTTAGCATCCGCTAAGCCAAGGAAAATGACGACTTTGAGGAGGGGTCCGGTCATATCATCACGGCAACGACGAGGACGAATAAAGGCCATGGAGATGGATAGAGCCTATGTGGAGGCCCAGATTGGACAACCCTTGTCCGGAGACCAAAGCCTTATTGTATCCCTCAGGTCGTTGGAACGACTGAGATGTAGACATCCTTTCTTGTGAGTCCGAATAATGCATTCCTTGTGAAGTTCTTTTGTGGTGTAGCTTAATGTAGTTTATTGTAGAATCAGCCGAACTCCTTGACAAGCCATAGGTAGGTTTTGTACTGTTAGAATTAATCATTGTAGTTCACTTTCAGTGATTTGTTAGTCACCCGTTGTGATTGAATTTCTTTCCGATCATGGTCTATTCTGATGGACATCGCTAAGATGTTATTTCTACCCCTGCTAAGCGTGACTGTAGTCTTTGTCACTACGATTTGTTCTACCCTAGGTGGGTGATTTTGTGTACAGTTATTTGGGATGACGATCAGACGTCATGGCCAGTGTTATTTTTATAACACCCCTTTCTAGTAAATGTTGTCACGCCACTCATTTAGTCAGAACAGTCCGTATCATTAGATAACCGAATGAAATTATCAGTTTTGTAATTCAATGTCATTTTCATTTTGAAGTGCTATGGAGCCATCCAGTTCAAGTTATGAACACATTCAGGGTGTTACATTTTGTATGCAATCTAGCATCGAACCCTGCAATGAATGCCGTATCATTGGCAAACTTAGCAATTGTAAGATTTGCGCCTTTATGATGTTTATTTCGTGTCAAGTGTTTTGACTCAGTTATTATTTTGGTTATGATTAGACAGAGCAGTTATAAACTGACATATCTGCACATTTCAAAAAGGTTCAGACTAAGTGGAATATCTGTATTTTTCATTTCTTTGACTTTTACAAACATGCCATGTCTTTGTGCATAGTTTTGAGGCGTGATTTTAAGCCTAATGCTTTTGTGATTTTGTATTATATCTGGGACATGATAACAAGGCCAGTTTTCTGATAGGACTTTCTGCGAGAAAGCTGCCCGCTTTCAGTGTTGTTCATTTTCTAAACTGTCCATGTGGATGATTCTGAGTAGCGAGGCTAGCTCGAATCATGGACAGGTGGTAACAGTTCCCAGCATGCAATGTACTAGAGCACCACTCACTCAGTGAGACATTATTTTTCAGACTCTTTGACAATGCTTATAGCATTACTAACATTTAAATGATGTGTATCATATGTAGGTCAATGTCCAGGCCACCATTTTGTAATAATCAGATGTTTTGCTACTTTGAGATGAATGGCAAGAGCCATATGTTTGCATCGCTATTGAAGCGACTATCTTTCTTCTCCATCTGAGAATGATTACACGTTATGATAAGGGTTATTTGTTGAAATTAAGAGGCTAGATGAGTCACCTGTATAGAGGCTATATTTATGTGTGTCCAGACTTCGATTCTGTTGACTGTGTTATTGTAGGGAGGTAACTGATGTTCATTCCAGGCCTTACCCAGAGGTAAATTAAGTGAGCCGAGAGCCACTAATAACCTGTGTTATTGTTATGTCAAAGCGGGAGAGCTCGTTGCCGGAGTTTTATAGCAGAGATTGATCCTGCACGAGACTGCTACTGCTGATCCTAAGGTATTCAGGATTGTCAGCCTATTCGCCATAAACCAACGATAATCTAAACCAACGATGCTAATAATCAGAAACGTCATTATTATAAACTGATGATAATTAACTATTTATTGCATTTAACCTTGATTTTCTTGCATTTTGGACCGGCTGGCTGACACTTGCTTTGTGCACACTTCTTTTGTGGAAGTAATCTAGGACAGATGACACTAATTTTTATCGACGGAGTGCTTGCTCAACCTTTAGTCACTAGCTGGTGGAGCGTGAGCCTCATGCGACGTTAGACGTAGTTTTTACTACGCAATCGCCACCGTAATTAACACGCACGTAGATGACACTGCTTTACAAAGAGTTGACAAGTTGACTGTACTGTATCGTTTAAACATGCCGCACGTTTTTACACATGCTGAGCATGCCGATATGGTATTTGTGTATGGGCTTTTAAGTGGAAATGCTGCTGCTGCTGGTAGAGAATACGGCATGCGATTTCCTAACCGCAGACAACCAGATTCAAGAGTGTTTACTCGTGTTTACAATGCACTGCGTGACTCTGGTGCAGTACCCAGCCGTCGTATTTCATCTGAACGTGCAAATGAACAGACTTTGGGGGAAGTAGAACACATTATTCATTCGGTAGACCGTAGACCTTCAACAAGCACAAGTAGACTTTCTTCACGTATCGGTGTTTTATGTTCAAGAGTATGGCGGACATTACGTACGCATGGGTTGCATCCGTATCATTATCAGCCCGTTCAACACCTTTAAGCAGGAGATGCAGGTAGACGATTGGAATTTTGTCGTTGGAGACGTGCAAATCGCCAAGTGATCCCATTTGTAATCTTCACTGATGAAGCCACGTTCCACGTGATGTTATCAATAACACTCGTAATGAACATCAGTGGTCAGAAGAAAACCCACATGCCATTGTGGACACACATTTTCAGGAACGCTTCTCTGGAAATGTGTGGTGTGGGTTGATTGACAATCAGTTGATTGGACCTGTTGTGTTACCGCATCGTCTAACAGAACCCTATTATCTACACTTTCTTGAAAATTAACTTCCAGCAATATTGGAAGAGATTCCTTTGGCTACAAGAATGCGTATGTTCTTCCAGCATGACGGGGCTCCTGCACATTCTAGTCGTCTGGTGATACAACATTTAAACCTAGCATTCACCGGAAGATGAATCGGAAGGTATGGGCACGTTTCTTTGCCGCCAAGGTCCCCGGACCTTACCCCTTTGGAATTTTGCCTATGAGGATGGTTGAAAGGCGAAGTCTACAAGGAAAAGGTTAACACAAGAGCTGAGTTGGTCGTTCGAATTATGCATAGTGCAGCCCTCATCAAAGAACGCCAATACGCCCTCCGAAGAGCTACACGGGGTGTTATCAAGAGAAGTGCAACTATGCAATGAAGTTGGTGGAGGAATTTTTGAAAATCAACTTTGAACGTCCCCATTTGCCTTGGCTTTACATTTGTTTGGGTTAAATACAGAGAGTTTAGTTTGGATGTATCGGAGACCCTCGCTAGCCCGCTCGCCCGCGGCGCGAGCCTGTCTCCCGCCAGGCACTTTGCCGTTATGCGGCACTTGCGCGGCATTGAGTCATAGGGTATAGGAATTTGTACTTAAATTTGTACTTCAATGTGATCCTTGACCAATTATTTGACTAACTGACTTACGGAGAGCGAATGTCAACTTATTTTCAACAAGATTCTGCCACTGCTCACACTGACGAAGCATCCATGACAGAATTGCGTCGCATTTTAGGTACTAGGATTATAAGTCGGAACGTGTGGCCCCCGCGAAGCCCAGACTTATCACCATGTGACTTTTATTTGTGGGGGACGCTTAAAAATAGAGTGTATGCGAGAAACCCTCCACTATAAATGAGCTTAAAGACTATATTACAGCTGAAATACAGGCAATCGATGCTGAGGAACTACAGAGAGTAAATGCCAGTTTCATAAAAAGGTGCCAGCGATGTGCAGCAGTGAATGGCGAACATTTTCAGCACCAGCTGTGAACTAGGTAAGTACAAATTCCTATACTCAATGACTCAGTGCCGGGCGGGCGCCGCATAACGGCAAAGTGCGTGGCGGGAGACAGAGTCGCGCCGCGGGCGAGCGGGCTAGCGAGGGTCTCCGATACATCCAAACTAAACTCTCTGTACTACCAGCCGTATCGATGTAGACTACGCAATACAAATGGGACACATGTTATATGGATGTTTTTATTGCAATTCATTTATATTACCACCTCCTAATATATTTACTATTCCTCCTGAGGCACCCTCAATTGTACCCTAATTTCATTTTAAAGGTTCTTTCTTCTTATAGATGTTATAATGTGTTAAAGCAGCGAGGTTATCTGCAGAGGGGTGCTTTCTACTGAAGAAAAAAATCATGCCATATGCACCAGTAGTTTTTACGCTAACCCATAACAAACAGGCACAACTATTACACAGAGGGAACATTTTATCATTGTGGTCATCACCCAAGATAAGGACAAAGTTTTAGCTGAAATTAAAAATGTTCAGAGAGTAAGCTTACTTTATTAATGGAGACTAGCTGCATGCCGCAGTTGTAACGTTTGTGCCTGTTGTGCCGAACGTTGCAGGATCGAATCCTGGTGGAGCCAGTTGGCATTTAAAAGTGCGCAAATGCGAGGGAGTCTTGTCAGTAGATTTACTAGCACGGGATAAAATTCTGGCACCACGGGGTCTCTAAATGGGGCTATAGTAGTTAAAAGGGGCGTAAAACCAATAACATGATCATATTAGATAAAACGCTAAGGTGTATTCTTCATAAAACTGAAGCTCTTAAACCAGGACATTGAAGGTGAGGTTTGTATCAAAAACTTCCAAATCAGTGCAGGAACAATCTTGTATTTCGTGAAAAGTCAACGGAAATATATTTCTTTGATTATAAAAGTGCGTTTAAACAAATAAACAAGACGATAGCCCCTGCCAGATCTGTGTCACGACCAGCCCTCATAACAGTAAAGCCGGGTGGGTGGTACATACACATGGGGTGCCGACAAGTAACCTACAATAATAAATAGGTGTTACGCCCCTTTTTACTGCTGAGGCAATTAGAGACGCCCGGGTGACGGAATTTTGCCAGTAAATCTGCTGACACGGCTCCCTCAAATATGTGCACCCTCAAATTCCAACTCTCTTCACCAGGATTCGATCCTGCAACCTTGAGTACAGGAGGTGACAACGTTATACCGCTGCACTACGCAGCCAGTGACACAAGTAACCGATCGCAACAAATCAGCTTTCAAAAGAAAGAGAATTACCCGCAGCAGTGACTCTGATTTCAATGATATCGACAATTTGTTTAAATAGTGCGATTAAACAAATAAACAAGACGATAGCCCCTGCCAGAACTGTGTCGCGTCCAGCCCGCATACCAATAAAGCAGGATGGGTCGTTTATACACATGCGAGAGTCCTCGCATGAATCCGCTAGTTATTATTATTATTATATTATTTATGGAGATTTCGACCACCTCGTGGCGCAGTGGCTAGCATTGTTGGCTGTCACCCGAGGTACCAGGTTCGATCCCCGGCTCTGCCATGAATTTTCATGTCTTAGTATGGTCTGGTACGGGGTCTCCCAGCCTCGTGATGCAAAATGGGAACTTGCCGGATGCTACGACAGGAGGAGGAGTGGAAAGGAACTGGCCACCCTACCACATGCAAACTCCGGCTCGGGGTACCTGGCTAGTGATCCCAAGGGCTCGTCAAGGGCTCTAATTCAGGTCGCCTACGTCCCTGTAGGGGATATGGCACTATAATTTAAATGGAGATTACTGTATCTTTATTTTAATAAGGAATGGATCAAGATCCAATTCCTGATTAGACTTGCTATGGACCCCATGGGGGTCACTTTCAAACATGTCTTCGAATCCAATTGGGGAGAGTTCTTATTTGCTATTGTAGTGGAAATACATGTACTGTATATTTAATAGCCTCTTGCGATTTGATTGCAGCAGGAGATAGCCTACACTAGCCATGCCACACCGAGAGAAAGTAAGAGGTGAATGAGTCCACCAGTCGTGAATCCGGCTTCGTCCACAGCGATTTGACTGCATCTGCTATGCTAATGCGATGACGCATGACTTGCCACGAAGAACTCTAGCAAAGCCAGAACGTGTTTAAATTGATCGTCCAAATTATTACATCAACCGTCATCTTCGCAATCCAAGCGAAAGTCTCTGAATGCAACTTAATGTTTCTGCTATTGAATATGATATCTTAATGGATTCACTGGTGAAGTTGTCTTCCTTAACCTTCTCGTGTTGATAAAGATGCACGTACTGACCGATCCCCAAAATGGAAAACATCCACTGGCCAGTATTATTATTGCTACAACAATTCAAAGCACCCCGTATTTGCCTGCTGGCGCAGTGGCTGGAGTTCTTTGCAGTCACCTATGAGGTCTGGGTTCAATTCCCAGCTTTGCCAGGACATTTGATTCTGGGTTTATGGCTGGAATGGTGTACAGCCATACTAGAAGTATTTTCCCGTGGTTTCCCATTTGTACTCTAAGCAAAAACGCGATGTTTCTAACTTAAAGCCTCGACCACCTCTTTCCTAATTCTCACCTGAATGATAAATGCTCACACTACTGAGGACACCATAATAATACAGGTTATCAGACAATATCCGAACACACACAAATACACGGGGCTAAATGACCACGATATCCGAACCCCTCATATGAATCTACAAGAAAATCTCAAAGCACCTTATACCAGATTTCTTGGAAGACTGTTCGTACACATAAAAGGAAGGAAGCTTGTTTTTATGTGCCCTCTAATTTCACGATGATAAGCACGAATCGTACCCTGTCCGCTTTGGTGTGAGCCACCTCTAATTTCAGATGAACTTAAGTTTCGCAGAATGTGCAGGTGCGTTGAGACACTTCTAATTGTTCATATAGGTTGGTTTTGCAAAAATATGAACATTATAAAACCTATTGTTATATTCTTTCAGTTGGGCGATAGATGGCATGGGTTCTTTCACATTTGACGGCCAACTATTCATTACCATTGGAATCGACGTCTGTGGTGCCGTGCTGTACTGTTGGCTCAGTGTCGTACTTGGCTAATTGCATGTTTTCACTTTGAACAATTCTTACAAAGGCACTCTGATAGCATCTTTTCCCGATGGGATTGTAATTTCCAGAGGATAGGATACTGTTGGATGGTCGCTTCATACGTTAGTGATAAAATAAATCGGTTCAAATTAACATTAAGCCTGTATTTTAATCGATTCAAAAGACGTGGAACAGGAAGTCAGCGCGTGAAAGTGGAAGGCAGCTGTCTGCATGCTATCTTGGCGAAGCAACCAGGCAAGCGCCAGCCTTCCACTTCCTCGCGATGACTCCTTGTTCCGCGTCCATTCAATCGATTTAAATAGAGGCTTAATTTTTGCCAATTTCTTTACCATTATAATATAGAAGCACCTTCCAACAATATCCTCTGCCAACTAAAATCCGATCGGGTAAAGACGCTACCAGAGTGCCCTTGTTAGTCGTACGCCAACCCTCATGGAGATCGCACGCGAGAAACAAACATGTCCTTAATTTATAGACATAACTCAATATTTTATCGGTATGGTTTTGTTGGTTAATTGTTTGCTTTCTTGTATATAGACCTACTGTATCTTATCTCTACTTACAAAGTATAATGTAACGTAATCTTGATTACGGTAAAAATTATTATTATTATTATTATTATTATTTTTAAAGTCATTGTGTAATTATTATTATTATTATTATTATTATTATTATTATTATTATTATTATTGAAATATCAAAGTTATATCGTTTTATTCACCCATTAATATCAAGGGAGGGGCCATACCATATTCACGTCATTACCATAGTCATATATAATATTGTCAAGTGCTTAGATTAAGAAACAGGGTTTTTATAGAGGTCTAGGGCTGTTTTATTAGTTAAATTGTAATGACAGGACGGGCATGGTTGGAAGAAGTTACGGACGGTGAAGCAACATATTGCAAGAAAATGTATTTCTGGAACGAAGCCACGCTGACTGGAGACAAGGGCTTGGAGAAAGTTTTCGGCGGAATATATAAATGCGCAACGAGAGGAATAGCGGGTTCTGAGTGGAATATTTGAAGTACGCGGGCCTGTATTCCCGCTCGGAGAAGTTTTAGCGTCGCTTGAGGACTGAGAAATGCTTTGCTATAATTGGTCTGATGGGTCGCGGGCAAATTTATGCCGCGAAACATCGGGACCATTCAGAGTGTATAAAAGCCCAGTGCGACTTCAGCACTGGCTATTCTATAGATTCTATTCTGTCATTCACATATTCGATCACGCACTCACTCACTGACTTTGTGAGTCGTAGACTCTGCCAGTCCCTCAGTAAGATGGGACTTAGTGAATTCAATTAGCCTGGTTTGTTCAAATTTGCTTACCATGGTGATCAAACTCAGAAACAAGCAGCAGCAGCAACAACAACAACAACAACGAGAAGAAGAAAACATATGTTTTCAAAGGTCAATAAACGTGTGTTGGCGTAAGATCTCAAATTAGACTGCAAGCAGACCAACGAGATGGACTTTGAACCACAAGGCACCAGGTATGTGGACCGAGTTATTATCAACACAGAAGATCAGCGCTAGCGAGAAGACAGTCAATATTGCCCCGCAATTAGGGAATATTAATGCACATATTGTACACAGCTCGAAACCTCAGATCAAATGTTAATAATTTTGTTGTAAATAAACCAGTATTAGTTAAAATGTCTTGTTCATTGGGAGTTGAATATATAGGATAGTTGGAATGCAAAGAGTATCTCATAGAGCAAGTTTATTGCCCTACGCTCCGATGATAGATCTTGGCTCAAGGAAGGGAGCGGCCGTGGCTAAATAAAATTTTAATGTGTTATCTTTACGATAACTGGCGCCCAGTAAATCTAAATTAATAAAGTGTATGTCGTCTGTCTAGACAGGCCAATGCTAAATAAGAACGATGAGGTGGTTTTAAGGAGTCTTGAGTGTAATATCTGTAGAAACGTTATAAATGATCGCCCAACTTGTAGAGCGATATCCAACGACAAAGGTAGCCGTTACAAATGGCACAACCAATGTGGGGCTACGAAATATCGTACTGTAGTGAATGGATATTATGTATAAATCCAGTTTATTTCAAGTATGTTAAAGTTTAAAGTTGTTTTCATGTACGATATAAACGAGTACTCTTTGCATTCATTCCGAGTTTTTCAATAAAGAGGCATATATCAAGTTAGGGAACTACGGTTATAAATTAGGAGTGTTCTTTTGGTGAGTTGTTTTTTGGGTAATGAGTAACAGGGATAATTTGGGGAATATACATTTGAGAAACCGTAGTATTATAAGATCAGTTAAAATGTCAAAATTAGATGGGCAGGGTACCAATGATGAGATGTCAAAAGTAAGCGAAAATCAGGAAACTGAGGAAAATAAACAAGACGGGGCTACAACCATCCAGAGTAATGAGGGGGAGAATCCTTCCTGGCTTCGAAACCTGACGATGCTCATAACTGAACAGAGTAAGAAGTTAGAGGAACAGAGTAAGAAATTTGACGTGCGTAGCGATCAACTAGAAAAAGCAATAGATCTTAAGTTCTCTGAGCAGAGTAAGAAGCTAGATGAACAAGGTAAGAGGTTTGATGAAGCCACAGAGAACTTCAATAGACAAATTAAAGAAGTAGGCCGAGAATTTCACAATAAGTTAGAAAACAGGATTAGTGAGGTGGAGGAATCATGGTCACTTAAGGTTGATGCCAGAATGCAACAAGTGTCGGAGCGAGTTGACAAAATTGACGAGGAAGTGAAAATTAAATGTAGTAAGGTTAGGGTTGACTTAGAAGGAGAAGTCAACTGTATGAAGGTCAAGTGTGATAATAATATTGCTAAAATAGGTAATTTAGAAAATAAACTAGAGAGCGATAATCAAGAAATTAGGGAAGAGGTTAACAGTAAATTTAACAGTATCAGTGAAGAAGTAGCGAGTAAAACAGATAAAATGGAGGAGAAATTGCAGAGATGTCAGAAGCAAATAGCAACAAATAGCGGTAATGTACAAATAGGAAATTTAAGTAGATTTCTAACTAAAGAGGCAGATTTGCCAGTATTCACAGGCAAGGCATATAACCCAATGGAATTCTTAAAAACAGTAGAAAAGAAGTTCGCTAAAGATTTAGAAGAGGGGATCGTTCAATGGGAACAAGTACTTGAGATGCTAGATAAATCTTTTGTTAGGGATTCAAGGTCATGGTTCAGTGTGTATAAATACCAGATGACTAGTTTTAGAAAATTTAAAGAGAAGTTCATAGCCAAGTACTGGAATGAAAATGTGCAAGAAAGAGAAAGATGTAACATTATTTTTGGGAAGTACCAAAGGAGAGATGGTGTTTCGTACACAGAGTATTTCTTAGCGCATGTACTTATATGCCAGAATTTAGAAGGTTTAGAGACTGAATCACAGGTAATTAAAACATTATTAAGGCATTTTCCTGATATAATTAAAGAAGCATTCTTCATGCAGAATATTACTACTATTGACGGGTTCGAGAAGCTATTGGAAAACTTTGACTCTCTTGAAAATAGTAGGACCGAACGCAAGCCAATAAGTATAGGAGATAATTTCGGGCAGGGTGAGAGAGAGAGGGGAAGAGAACAAGGCAGGAATGCGAATTACGAAAGACGACTTGACAATGGGGGACGCACAGCAAATACGAGGAACGAGAATTTGAACAGAGTAGGGGAAGGTACTAGGCCAGACAGACGTACAGGTCAACAACAACAATCTACACCAGGGGCAGGTAGGCCTAATTTAAACGAATAACGGGTTGCAGTGAGGTCAACAGACAGCCCGAAGTGATTGCAGTTCAATGTCCTAGGAATATTGAGTATTTAGGAGATTTTAATATAGATGTTAGAGAAGAACTGCTTTATGACCTAAATGGTGGAAATTTAGACAATATTGAGAATGAGATTATGTCACCAGTAATTAAACTTAATGTGTGGGGTAAAGAAGTTGATGTTTTATTGGACAGTGGAAGCGAAAACTCTTGTATAAATTTAAGATTTTTGGAAGATGTAATGAGAGAAGGTATTCATGTTGATATAATTCCAGTTAAGTCCACTTTCATTGTCACAGCTGTAGGTAGTAGGTCTCAGAAAATATCTAAGCAAGTCGCAGTTCCAATTACCATTAGTGAGTTAGTTAAATTTCAGCCCTGTTTGGCAGTTCCAAATTTAGTATATCCGGTGATTCTCGGTGCGGAATGGTTATCATTATATCAAGTTAAATTAGATTTTCATTTTGGCAGGATATGTTTATTTTGGCAGGATAAAGAAGTTCAGGTTACGTATAAGGTGTCTAAGACTGACAAACAGATGAAAGTGTGTATGTTTGAGGAAGAAAGCAACGTGGTTGTGAGTGATGAGTTTCCTGAAGTAAATGAGGTAGACCGCGGAGATGCTAGTGAGAGCAAAGTTTTTAAGGTGTGTCAGGTTGCAATGGAGTCTGAACTTGAGAGTAGGATCCATGATGCATTGTCACAGTGTAAGCTGGATGATGAGCAAGGTCATCAGTTACATGAGGTATTAATAAAATATAAGGAAATTTTCAGCTCAAAACCCGGAGCAACACACTTATATGAGCATAGTTTTGTCGTTAAAGACACGAGTAGTTTCGTAGGGCCTAGGTATCCTGTCGCAACTAAATATATGAAAGCCGTCGAAGAACAGATAGAATTAATGTTGGAAAACGACATAATTGAGCCTTCAGCTAGCCATTGTTTAAATCCATTAGTTGTAGTAGCCAAGAAAGACAATTCAGTGAGACTGTGCATAGACGCCAGAATGTTAAATACCAGAATCGAAAGCGACCAGCTGAGAACTGAAACAGTGGAGGAATTAGTTCAACGTTTTCAGGGGCGGAAGTGGTTCTCGACAGTAGATTTAAGTAGCTCATTTTGGCAAGTTCCACTCCGTGCTTCAGATAGGTATTTAACTGCCTTTGCTTTTAAGAATAGACTCCTACAGTTCAAAAAAGTACCATTTGGGACTAAAACTAGCAGTTCCGCCTTAATTCGAGCTTTATCTATGGCTCTAGGTCCAGAGACTAGTGAGTTTGTTACGAATTATGTGGATGACATAGTTATTGCGTCACATACATTCGAGGAACATATAGATCACTTGAGTATAGTTTTTCGTAAATTATGGGAAGGGGGTTTCACTTTGAAACTGGAAAAATCTGAATTTTGTGTACACCACATAACTTTTCTAGGACACACTGTTTCAGCAGATGGTGTTACACCAGAGTCATCTAGGCTAGAGAAAATTAGTAGTATGCCGTCTCCACGTAATAGTAAGCAATTAAGGTCATTTATTGGTGTTCTCAATTATTTCAGGCGTTTTGTTGTCCAGTATGCAGGGTTATTAGAACCATTTAGAGAATTGTTGAAGAGTAAGAGTGTGTGGAAATGGACACAGGTCCACGAGGAAGCCTTCAGAAAGCTGAAAGAAGGATTCAGTAGAACAGTGATGCTGAAACACCCTAGGTATGATAGAGAGTTTATAGTAATCACGGATGCATCAGAGGTTGGTATTGCAGGCTGCCTATGCCAATACGATGATCAGGGTCAGTTAGGCATTGTATCGTTGGCAAGTAGAGGTTTGTCAATGGCTGAAAAACGCTATACAATTACTGAGATGGAATTCTTGGCAATTATTTACTCAATGAGTAAATTTAGGGTTTACGTGCTAGGCACGCACTTTCAAATCTGGACCGATCATCAGGCGCTAACGTTCATTAAATCTAGCAGGTCAACTAGTAATAGGATGACACGTTGGACGTTAGCCATGAGTGAATATGATTTCAGTATCAAACATATCAGTGGAACGAATAATAATTTAGCAGACTACCTGAGCAGACACATTCATAGTGAAGAGTGTGATATCAATATAGGAGTGAAAGAAGGAATCTTAGTGTGTGTTGGTAAACGTATAGTGCAGGAGGATGAGAGAGTACGTTTACGAAATATGTCTGTTGAACAGGAGAGAGACAGAGTATTGGGCGACATTGTCCGCTTGGTGAGAAGCAGCAATGATGGTGAGTTATCAGTAGGGAGGCTCAAGTACGGGCTATATCAAGGTATGCTATCTAGGAAAGATAGAGATGGTGCGTGGAAAGTGTGTGTACCAGAATCTTTACAGGAAGATTTAATCTGGTTCTTTCATGCTCAATTGGGTCATTTCGGAGCCAGGAAAGTTCTGTATGCCATTAAAGGGCATTTCTTTTTTAAAGCTATGGGAAGGAAGATTAGGAAGATTCTTGCTACTTGCGATCTCTGCCAACGCGCGAAGCACTCAAATCGGCACTTGATTGGAGAGTATCAAGCGGTAATAGCCAAGAAGCCGGGAGAGCTTGTGTGTGTTGATCTGTATGGGCCACTGGTGAAGTCTCGATACGGATACCAATTTATAATGGTAATAATTGACGCATTCAGTAAATTTGTCAAATTATATCCCTTGAGACAAGCTACGGGAAGGTGTTGTGTCAAGCAGATAGCAGAAAAGTATATTCCTGAGTTTGGATGCCCACTCAGTATACTTAGCGATCATGGAAGCCAGTTCACGTCTAAAATATGGACTACCAAGCTGACGGAACTAGGTACCCGGATTATCTACTCTTCAATTAGATATCCACAAGGCAACATGGTTGAACGGTCTATGCAATCCATTGGAAGAATATTCCGTACATACGTGCACGACAAACACAACGCGTGGTTCTCACGGTTGGGTGATGCCGAACGCTGGTTAAACTCAGTGTTACACGAGAGTACGGGATGTTCACCATATGAAATTCGTTATGGAAGGAAGCCCTCCAACGAAATAGCAAGAATGATAGGTTTAGATCCGGGTGAGGGACACTCCACGGAGTATTATCTTCTGTTGGCCAGGGACAACTTAGTAAAGTCAGGAAACCAAAGGAAACGCCGACAGAAGGGGGTCTACGACGAATTGGAAGTAGGTAGCGAAGTTTTGTTACGTAAGCCGTTGCCATCTTGTGCATTGGAAGGGAAAATGTCAAAGCTGTTTTTATTGTTTACTGGACCTTATGTCGTTTCGAAGAGGATAGGAAAGAATGCCTACTTATTGAAAGATCAGGAAAATTGTGTCATTGGTACATATAACATTTTCAATCTGAGGAAATATCATAGAAAAGAGCAAGTGCTGAAAGAAGGGCAGACTGCCGTGTGTTTATAATTAGAGTCGTGTCGTGGCTCTAAGGAATTGGTGGAAGTGAGATAAATCACTTGTGTTGCGTGAAACAAGAAGCAATATATATTGTGTTCTGTTATTGTAAGGGACTACAAGAACAAATGTAGCATGTAAATCCTGTATGACTGCACAGGACAATCAGAATGTTTATGTAACATTGCAAGAAGAGTGCAGATCAATCAAGGAAAATGAAAAGGGTATAATCATTATGTATGTAATTTGAAGGGTCATATATGTATATTCAGTGTATTTCCTGTTAAGTTTTAAAGGGAAGATTTGTGATTTCATCATTCATTACATTCTTTATGAAACCATGGGGACGTTTTGTAACGTAATCTTGATTACGGTACAAATTATTATTATTATTATTATTATTTTTAAAGTCATTGTGTAATTATTATTATTATTATTATTATTATTATTATTATTATTATTATTGAAATATCAAAGTTATATCGTTTTATTCACCCATTAATATCAAGGGAGGGGCCATACCATATTCACGTCATTACCATAGTCATATATAATATTGTCAAGTGCTTAGATTAAGAAACAGGGTTTTTATAGAGGTCTAGGGCTGTTTTATTAGTTAAATTGTAATGACAGGACGGGCATGGTTGGAAGAAGTTACGGACGGTGAAGCAACATATTGCAAGAAAATGTATTTCTGGAACGAAGCCACGCTGACTGGAGACAAGGGCTTGGAGAAAGTTTTCGGCGGAATATATAAATGCGCAACGAGAGGAATAGCGGGTTCTGAGTGGAATATTTGAAGTACGCGGGCCTGTATTCCCGCTCGGAGAAGTTTTAGCGTCGCTTGAGGACTGAGAAATGCTTTGCTATAATTGGTCTGATGGGTCGCGGGCAAATTTATGCCGCGAAACATCGGGACCATTCAGAGTGTATAAAAGCCCAGTGCGACTTCAGCACTGGCTATTCTATAGATTCTATTCTGTCATTCACATATTCGATCACGCACTCACTCACTGACTTTGTGAGTCGTAGACTCTGCCAGTCCCTCAGTAAGATGGGACTTAGTGAATTCAATTAGCCTGGTTTGTTCAAATTTGCTTACCATGGTGATCAAACTCAGAAACAAGCAGCAGCAGCAACAACAACAACAACAACGAGAAGAAGAAAACATATGTTTTCAAAGGTCAATAAACGTGTGTTGGCGTAAGATCTCAAATTAGACTGCAAGCAGACCAACGAGATGGACTTTGAACCACAAGGCACCAGGTATGTGGACCGAGTTATTATCAACACAGAAGATCAGCGCTAGCGAGAAGACAGTCAATATTGCCCCGCAATTAGTGAATATTAATGCACATATTGTACACAGCTCGAAACCTCAGATCAAATGTTAATAATTTTGTTGTAAATAAACCAGTATTAGTTAAAATGTCTTGTTCATTGGGAGTTGAATATATAGGATAGTTGGAATGCAAAGAGTATCTCATAGAGCAAGTTTATTGCCCTACGCTCCGATGATAGATCTTGGCTCAAGGAAGGGAGCGGCCGTGGCTAAATAAAATTTTAATGTGTTATCTTTACGATAACTGGCGCCCAGTAAATCTAAATTAATAAAGTGTATGTCGTCTGTCTAGACAGGCCAATGCTAAATAAGAACGATGAGGTGGTTTTAAGGAGTCTTGAGTGTAATATCTGTAGAAACGTTATAAATGATCGCCCAACTTGTAGAGCGATATCCAACGACAAAGGTAGCCGTTACAATAAAACCAAGTCCCCGATTCTTGGATGTTACGGGTAAACTCGAGAACCCCTGGATGGATTTTGATGCGGTTTTCACCATTCTGTAAAGGATATCTCGAGGATGATTTCTGTAGAAAAAAATTATTTATGATCAAAGGGAGTCGAGCAGTAACGATTTCTGTGGAAAAGTCGAAATAAAACCTGGCGTCCGTGCGCTTTTTAAGCTTACGCTGGGCAAACCGTTAGGTATATATATACTATGAGTGTAAGAATAGTTCAGCATGAAAAGTTCTTCAAAAAGCCCAGGAGAGCATATCTCTATCTTCAATACATCGCCCACTATAAGCGTTTTTAGGTTTTCATTTCTTCCAACAATCTCCATTCAGTTACTGAGTCGACAATTTACGATCTAGCTAGGGGCGAGTCTATCACCCCAGTTACAGCTTAGCTAGCGGACGAGGTTATTGCCCCAGATACAACCAGCAGCACACTGACGAGTCGTGATGAGTAAAAAACTTTAGAGAAGAGTGGTTGTTTTTGGAGTTTCCCAGGAAGTGCAACTCGGCTTTTCTTCATTTCGCCTGTGAACTTTTCGTTCCGCAAAATTCACAGTCAATTAAAGATTGGCCAGAAGGGGAATTTGTGTTTCATGCACCTCGCCATTCTTATATTACGTCTGACAAGAATTTGTTGCACAAGCATCTCCATGATAATATAATTAATAGTCCAGCCAGTGATTTTAACCCATCATTCCGAGACGTAAAACGGATATGGGTCGTTGTTCATTGACATTGGAAAAAAAAGCGCTGATCACGTAATTCATTCATAACTGTTCCCGGGCGAAGCTTCTTCTCAACCAAAATAAAAACTCAGTATAATATTGTTACCATGGGCCTTGAAACGAAAAAGAACCTCATTTTAAGTCGTTCTTCCCATTACAACTTGAGCATCGCCGTCGCACCCCTAGTTCACACATCCTGTACAATTCTCTTTTGGAACAAGATACACTGGAACTTGTGATGACAAATGACAAGAGAGATTGTTTCGAAGGCCACTTTCAACTATTAAACGAGAGGCTTTCTATGGCTTTTCACTGCCGGGATGATATCGATTCAGTAGAATAAGGGCTCCAGTCACGATAATTACTTGCTGTAAGCGAGTGGGCTCTGAGATGTTACGGGAGGTCTTCTTCCAATATTATTGGTGTAAAGGCCCAGAAATATACCAAGTGGACGAACATTAACAAATGAAGAAACCTACCGTACTGACGTGGGCCCATGTAGGGTTCGACCGACCAGAAGCTCAACTAAACTTAGCCCCTTTGGGGATCGACGGTAATCCGCGTATGTATGTTTTGACTCCAACGTGTCCAAAGTTCTGAATGATACAAGAAATGCCGTCCGTTTAGTTGCTAAAATAAAATAAGTTACTAAAGTAAAATAATACTACCTTCTGTCTACGATGTTAGGGGTACACGTGCATATTAAATTTTAGAGTGACTAATATAGCGCTCAAAATGATTGCACAGGTCATTAAAGGTTTCACAACACGAGGCTTTTCTCTTGGGCAACGACGCACAGTGATTTGAAACAGGAATCTAACTGGACAAACTCAGTCAAGTTCATTTAGATTGAAAGCATAATCAGTCTGGCTTATCCTGATGACCTGGTTGTATTGACTAAGTCTGTCGAAACTTACGAGATGACATGTTGGAACTTGAATAGAAATGTAGTGAGTATGGTATGAAATCGGCGAGGTGACTTCGTTAGGGAACAAATGCAAGAAAATAGAATGCCAGGTAAAAGGAACTAAATTTGAGCAGGTGGACCATTTAAATTACTAGGGTTTTGTTTTCTTCCAGGAAAGAAATAGAGGCAATGTTCAGAAAAGCCAATGCTATGAAATCTCAGCTACGATCTCTTGTATTCTGCAATAAGGAATTCAGTGCAGCGACAAAACTCGCTTCACGTCGCTGTATGGGAGTGAGAGCTGGATGGGTCCAGGATACATCGCATGTGAGCTGGTGGTAACTAATGTGAGGGTAGCACAAATGACTGATGGAACGAATATATGGCAGCAATGGCAGGAAGGTACCCTTAATAAGGAGATAAAGGGGTCGTGTGGTATGAGTGGGAAGGAGATGTTACCTGTCAGGTTAATGAACTCAGCTACAGAGGGTAAGAAACGTAGAAGTAAGCCGAGGAATCGACACTTAAATTTGGTGTTCAACGATTAGTCTCTAATAAAAATGGCTAATTATTATTATTATTATTATTATTACTGTTTCACACTAGCAAGACTATTCGCTCTCTTTGAAACATAACATGTTGTTACGTTTGATGCTGTTGCATTTAGTAGCTATATTTGACCATGAAGCCCATGAACTTAAGAATTGATTAAATCTGCCAGATACCTCTTTTTGTGGTGTTTTTAAGAATACGTGAAATTATTATTATTATATTAGAGCCGAGGTTTGGGTAGATGCGACGCGACTAGAGATAACGTACAACAGCAGCATTTGCCTGTTGTAAGTCAGTGAGGATACACCGGGGAATAATACACCCATCAAGGCCACCCGTGGTGTACTGTAATAGCTATCGTTCTTGGCTCTAATCCCTATAGTTCAGTTTAGATGCTGAGCTCTATCAAAATATTTAATACTGTTCAATTGTTCTCACTCATCCTCACGAGGTAAAAATGAGAAATGGTAGGTATGATTCCGTGATTTACATAGTTTCTCACTTTTACTCCAGGCCAATATTGTGATGGTTCCTAATTTAAGGCAACGGACGTTCCCTTTACAATCCAAGCTTTATAGCTTCAGTTACAAATACACACAGTACTTGTTGCTGATTTTATAGGCTGCGACATCGTGGTCGTATAGCCCCGTGTATTTTGGGTGCGTGTAGAATACTTGTGATAACCTGTGCTATTGTGATGACTGAGTGTATTTATAAATTCAGAATATTTTTGGAAAAGAGGCGACCGTGGCCTTAGGTTAGGAACCATCGCAGCATTTTCTTGGAGTAGAAGTGGGAATCCACGGAAAACCACTGCCAGGATGGCTGGGGTGGGAATCGAACTCTCCTCCTTTCAGTTTTGCCTCACGAGGCTGAGTGTACACCGTTTCAGACCCCCACCAGAATTTAAATTTCTTTGGAGACCCTGGAGTCGAACTCGGAACTCCGGGGAAACAGCCAAGAATATCCTACACCAGGAGTTGGTCATACACACTACTGTAAACACCACAGTGACATGTTTTTTTTTAGATTAAACACACAAGCAAATAGACGGAGCTACAGTACATGGCATGGATTTCAAAATAAACCAACAACATCAAGCTGTCAGATATTGTATTCCCATCTCGAATCTCCAAAGAGTGCTTCTTTTCATTCCCAGTCGTATAGGCCTACTTCAAACTCTGAAGACCACTATAGCCTGGTGTCGTCAAGTGTACTCGCACTGAATAGCCGATATCCCTACCAGACCCTGCTTGTGATGCAGGCCTTTAACAAAACAGTTTTCCAAACCAATTATTCAAATTGAGTTTTGAT
This sequence comes from Meconema thalassinum, assembly GCA_946902985.2. NCBI lineage: Eukaryota > Metazoa > Arthropoda > Insecta > Orthoptera > Tettigoniidae > Meconema > Meconema thalassinum. Next base: position 1,170,396,777 of record OX336389.2, read on the forward strand.
ATTTACCAACACAATTTTACAGAGGGTCATAACATATTTTATAGCTGCATTGTTTTCCAAAGCAAATGTGGTTTGGGGGACGCCAGATCAGTTACATCAGGCTAGCCACAGATTATAGCTCTCCTCACAGAATTAGACAGATTATCACACTGATAAAATACAGGGCAGCACAAGTCACTTGGGATGCTGTGGCATAAATTACGTGGTACTTTACAATGGCATGTCCGGGAAGCTTTTGTCGTCCACACATTCAACAAAAACATTCTTTTGAGATGAACGGATAACCAAAAAGGACCTGCATTAAATTTCCTTTCTCCCTACACACAGATATGGAATTACTCACTTCCTTTCTTTGATAACATGCATGGGTATAATTAACTTTAATGTATTGAAGAAACATATAATGTATTATTTACTCAACTGAAGAGTATGATTATACCAATAGCTCATATAAATTATGATAATTCCTACTAGTTAAGCTGGATTTTGATTAGCCGTTCATCCACAAATAATACGCGTGATGTACTTTATCATTCATATTTGGCATTTGATGATCCATATCAGGAATTATCATAGTTGCTAGCAGGCTCATAACAAAGCTGAAAGAGTTTAGCCACGTTATTATTATTATTATTATTATTATTATTATTATTATTATTATTATTGTAATTAATATTTAACACGACACTTTGAATAGCATGTGCGGTTTTTCAGCAATTATGTCGTGTTGTGTACAGAACATAAAGTATAAGCCATTAAGATGCCTGACGAAAACCAGACTTGAACCTTCAGATTGCCTGCCCGATGATCTTACGTCCCACAGTAGGTCTTACCGACACAGTACCGTTCAGATGTCGGTAGTATTCACCCTACTAGATGTACCTTGGCTAGGCAGAGAGAGAAGGCGAATACTCTTTTGGTAAGAGCATCGTGCTGAAAGACTGAAGGTCCCAGGTTCGAATCCTAGTCCCGTGCGACATTTTAATTCCCTGTGTAATATCTTGATAGCTTTTCCTATTCCACCCAACATGTCCTTACAGCGCATTTGTTATTATATACTGTACGTCATTCAGGCAAAGAAATGAGGAAAGTACGTTCTCGTGAAACACAAATACATGAGCGATATCATGTCTTACTCCGTTGCCATGTACTATCAATTACGTTGTGAAGGTATCTTTAATTTAGAAACATTTATTGGAATCTGGCCACTGTGGCCCAGAGTACTTACGTGGGAGAGCGTGGGTTCAAATCCCGACACAGTCACCCTGAAAATGGTTTTCGTGGTTTCCCATTCTCACCACCAGACAAATGTCGGGACGGTTCATTTCAATAGGTCCACGGCCGATTTCCTTTCATAATCCCTTCCCTGACCCGTCCTGAAAAGAAAAATACATGGCCATTGGCTGCATTAACAAAATTATTAAATATGCATTAACACCAGTCAATTATGCGTTAAAATATGTAAACAATATCACCAATACACGCCTTTTAAATATAAACCAAGGTAATCTTGACCTAATTTTCAGTTTCTTAGACATCTAGTCAATACTACCAACCTAATCTTATTGTTGTTTCATTTAGGGGTTTATGACATCGTGGTTATTCAGTCCCGTGTACATGGGTGTGTAGGACTTGTCTGATAACCAGTGATATTGTGGTGGCTGTATTTTTAATTGAGACTAGCATTGGGAAGTAAGTAGCAGTGGCAATTTTTGTACCATCCCAACATTTGCCTGTAATTGAAGTAGGAATCTACGGAAATCCACTTCTAGGATGACTGAGGGGGAAATCGAACTGAATATACCCTATTCCATCCCTTATTCTAGAATGAAACTACCTGGCTGAGCCAGGAATTGAACCCGGACCACCGCGATGGCAGACAAGAACGCATATCGGCAGGTGGACGACATATGATGCAGTTCACTTGTTTTTTGTCTAATTTTTGCATTAGCAATATCAAATAAATCTGGAGATCTTTTTGCACAACAAGAGGAAGTATGTTTATTACCCACCTGAAAATACTTAAAACACTCCACATTATTCAGACCGTGAATTTGTTAAATTCTCCGCTATCTCAAACTGGACATTGGAACATCTAAACAAACTAATTTGTTCTCATTTCGTTCTACTAAAAAAGGATTTTTCATTTTAATTCCTTGAACTGTGTATGTTAGGATAAGAAGAGGATTGAAACGTGCTGGAAATACCAAGGCAAAAATAGGCAGCGGTAGTATGTCACTCGATCGAAATCACGTCCCTTCCAAACAGCACTGGCGAGAACAGGACACGAAATGGACGGTTAAGGTCTCATAATGCTACACGTTCCCCACATTTAAAGCGACAAACGTCTGCTCCTCTGGACTCTACTTAATTAAAAAAGGTGTTTAAATATATTCCTCGATTGCTTACAGTTATGTACTGGTTTGTATAAAAAAGCTTGACTCCGAGAACAGACGTAAGTTACGAAAGTGGACTCAGCGTTATCGTTCCCGTCTCCAACATTTGAAGCCGTTCTGTGCGCAGGAATATTTTCTTAAAAGGATTTCTACATCTAGAAGCTAGAATTATATAGAATGTTTCCCTTTGTGCCGAAAGGTGCAGGTTCCAGGTGAGTCCAAACCCAGTAACTAAATGCATGCTCTTGCTGGTTCAGAATTGATCCCCTGTCCATATCCGAGTGTAGCGGCTAGCGTTCTTAACTGTCGCCCCAGAGGTCCGGGTTTAATTCACGGTTGTGCCATGAAATTGTATCCTAGTCTGAGGGCAGGAACGAAGTACACTTAGCCTCGTGAGGCAAAGCTGAGGAGATGTGGGTTTATTCCCACCTCAGCCATCTTGAAAGTGATTTTCAGTGGTTTCCTACAGGCAAAAGCCGGAATGGTTCCTTACCTAGGGTCACGGCCACCACCTACTCAATCCTCACCTAAATTACCATTACACAAAATAATGCAGCCATCACAATAACACAGATTATCAGAGTAAATATCACACTCACACAAATTCACGGGGCTGAATGACCACAACGTCCAAGCCCTCAAATGAAACACCATCAGCAATAATTTAATAAGAAGACTAGCTTCACACCTAATACCGTATATAACGAAATGAGGGCCGAGTCACCTGCGTATAAAGGGTCAGACACATTTGATATTTTTAGACCTAAACAAAAGTTTGGTGCTTTTCAGTCGGTCAACACGAATTTACCCAAAAAGAGCTGGGTTGTGCCCTCATCCTGAAATAAATTACATGAGATTAATAAATACACCAGGATAACTTATTTCAGGATTAGAGCACAACCCAGCTCTTTTTGGGTACTTTCGTGTTGACCGACTGAAAAGCACCAAACGTTTGTTTACTTAGGCAACACTGAAAAATGGCTTCAAACCTCACAACAAAATTAGCCTATAGACCAATCTCAATTGCTCCAGTTCTAACAACAATACTGGAGAAAGTAGCCAATGATATATTACAGAGATTTAGGAATTACAATGGTTATTTCTACTAGTATCAGCAGGGATGTATATCCTGCTAAAGTGCCAGCAGTGCTCTTGAAGATATAATTATCTAGTTACAAGAATATTTAGACTCGAATATGTTGTCATCAGTTCTATTTATTGATCTGCGTAAAGCTAGTTATGCCGTGGACCATACCATTTTATCATACAAATTGGAAGTAGAGGGGGTTAGAGGGCTATCACTTACCTGGTTTATAGATTATTTAAAAGAAAGAGTTCAATTGGCAAGTTACATAGGTGCTGAATGTTCTTCACGAGGTATAGCAATAGATGTGCCTGAAGGAACGGTGCTGGGACCGATATCACTTTACTTAGAATGCTTTCGTTTCTGCCGAAAGACGCAGGTTCCAGGTGAGTCTAAACCCAGTTACTAAATTAAATGCTCTTGCTCTGCCATTCATTTGTAAATGTCCTCTATCTTTAATGAATACCTTATACAATACTAGCAACCCGCCCCGGCTTCGCCCAGTATCTTAAACGATTTATCCAGCGTAAGCTTAAAAAGCACACGGACGGCAAGTCCCAAACACAATTCAGAAAAGCCGAGGTGAACAGCGAAACTCCAATCTCATATTCTCTTCTCTGAAGTCTTAACTCGACACGAATCGACAGTTTTATGTTGGCTGAAGCTGGGGCGATACGCTCGCTAGCTCGTAAACTAGCGCCGAAGATAGTAATTTTAATTTTCACTGGAAAGAGATTGTTAGAAGAAATGAAAACGTAAAATCACTTATAAAGGGCGATGTATTAAAGATGGAGGTAGGCTATTCTGTCCCAGACTTCTTTGTAGAACCTATCATGCTGAGCAATTCTTACACTCATAGTATATAGATAGTTTAACGGTTTACCCAGCGTAAGCTTAAAAGGCGCACGGACGGCAGGTTTTTCTTCGACTCGATTCACTGAAATCGTTACTGCTCGGCTTCATTTGGTCATAAATGAATGATTTTTTTACAGAAACCTTTCTCGAGAAATACAGAATGGTGAAAACCAGATCAAAACCCATCCAGTGTTTCTCGAGATTACCCGTTACATCCAAAAATCGGGGACATTGTTTTATACTATGTAGAGATTTATTCACGATAGAGGACATTCACAATTGAATGGCAGACGACCATTATTCGCAGATGATACTAATATTTTTGTTTTAACCTCGGAAAATGCATTTACCGTATAGCCTTCAACAAGAAATACAACTTGATGTAATATTGATACTGTCATGACTCACTGTAAATCAACTAACATAACAAAACTAGTTATCTTTCATAAATCACCATTGATCTTCCAGCAGGCGTAACTTTGAAATTTTATGGCAACAAAATTTATTAACCTTACCATTGATGAATCACTGTTTTGGAATGACCATATTACAGTATGACCATTTGAGGTTAAACAGTTCCAGTCATTGGTATTTAAGTCGACTGAAGTACACATTTTTTCGAAGTCTGTTGAAAAGTACATATTTTTTACACAATCATTAAAGTCCATCTCACGTACATGATACACATCTGGGCATGCTGTAATAAAGAATGATTTGAAAAGGACAATATACTGCACATGAAAGCACTAAAGATACTCTTCAACCTACTCATTTCAACATCAAGCAAACAGATATACCAATATAGGCTTGTAATTTTCCATATCTAAATAGTCTCTGGAAAAAATGTTTCTGCAATCAATCGGTATAAAATGAAAAACAAGTAGTTTCGTGAAGAACTAAAGCCTATTTTCATATATCCTACATATGTTAACTGCCTCTATCAACATACAAAATTTCAGTTTGATTGTGCTGTGATAGATTCGTAGATATTGAGAACCGTCTAATATTTCGGATGGTCGCCATGTTGGATGTTTATATATGTAGGTCTTAGAGTTATGTACTAGCCTATTACATGAAGATTATTGTGTACGTGTAGTATTCAAACTTCAATCGCATGATTAGGACACAAGAAGTAAAGACGAGATTTTAAAATCTCGCACAGCTGCCATCTTTTTGTTATGAAAACAATTGAAATAAATTAGATGCCAGTGGATTAACATTTATATAAGCATTTACCGTATCAAGTTTCACAGCACTCGGATGGTTAAATCGCGAGAAATGTCCATTTAAATATGTATGCTTCGCGTCGCCGCCACGTTGGATTTGTGCTCACCAGGTTATTGAAAGTCCTACAGGTGAACTTATGATCATAACCTCTTCGAACGTAAAACATTTCAGTTTGATCGCTGTAAAAGATTCTTAGATATTGAGAACCGTCTAAATATTTCAGATGGTCGCCATGTGTGATTGTTATACAGGGTATGTATTGTACCCAATTGTCATCATATGGAACATGTGTTCGTATCTCCGCTAACTCACGGTCTTTCGAGGTATGGGACGTTCCTGCCCACCATACGACCACATGTTCAGGATTTGAGTCTGTTAGGTAACTACTCTACATGAAAGAAACAACATATTCCTAAATACAACATTTAATGATATAAAATCATGGCTATACAACAAAAATACAAACAAAGGATATTTTACATTTACTTCCCACAATGAAAATCAAGGTTATTTGTGAGTCTCTTCTTAATTAGTGCTTCACTGCACTCAAATCTATTTCTAGCATCCTATCAGTGATACTTTCAGACATCTACGAGTGTCCATAGCGTTCTTCCCGTGGCACAATTTAACATATACTGGAGTATCACAACACAATAGTCATATTACTTTAAATGACATTAATTCTTCAATAATTAAACATTAATCCGTTTCTTACGGTCATTTACTTTCATTGACATAAATTCATTATCTTATGCCTTAATTAACAAATGTTGTGTCGTGTGAATCGTATTCTTTTTCCCATCAATATGAAACGCTAAAAGTGGTACGTTTTCCCTTCCAAAATACACATGGATAGAAATGTTTATAGTTTCACCATACAACGATATTCTGTGTCTGGTCGAAATTATTATCGTTACAAACGTATCATGTCATAGAAATCACCTACCCGTCTGCATAAATTAGTGTGACCTGGGCAAAAATGCACTTTAAAAAGATGCCTATATTTATTTGGTTCAGCGTTCCTCCTCAGCGAATAACTGGGCCAAATATTATCCGATCACAACGATCCTACAAGGTATGTGTATTGAAACACATCATTTAATTCAATTGGCATCATCACAGCAATCATATCTTAATTACATTTCGAAATATCGAGATTCTTCAGTGTCCCACTATGCTTCTAAAATAAAGGGACCAGGTCAACAGACCTCCCTTTCAAGCAGGCAATAAAATTAGTTCCAGCTGGCCGAGCAAGATGGCCGCCGTCCTCGTGGTCTACATACCACCCCCCTTGGCTGCTAGCAAGGTCATCTATGTTTACAATTGCAGTACAATGGAGTTATCCTGAGTGTTGCCTCTAGTAATTGAGTCATTCTAATTATTTAACACCTACATTTATACTGTAATGGGCTCAACTCGGCTCCTAATTAACATTCATGGCAGGGGATGGATCCTGTAAGCCTTGCCGTTCTGTGGTGATACAAGTGGCTTCGGGCGCGCATCACGATTGAGAATCCAAGATTTCTCATCAGCAGCTGCCTAAAATAATATAAGGAAATCTGCGTTTCCTATACGTCGAACATTGATTCTTACCTCTCAGGGCAGATCAATTAATACATGGCTCACGCAGGGTCTCGAAGAGCATCCCTCGTGGCAATATTCCTGCTAGCGATGGATACAGACAACCTCCGTACCACTCGCTGCGAATAATACAAGTATGCTCCAAGGCAATACTATCTCGTAGATTAGCCAACTTTTCCGCCTAACGTGCAAGCTATGTTAGAATGGTCCCCGCAACTTTATTGACGTAAATCACTTGATTCTACGTTACCTTGCTCGCGGTATGCGGCTCAAACAATACTTCTCATAGATGACTCAATTATTAAAGCACTCACGTCCTCTCTGCAATTACTCTTAAGCCAAAGCTTTAAATAGCTCCAAAACAAGTATAAATTTACTGGCTTACATTACCTTAATGGTTCTCAAATACAATCCTGAGAATTGACCATATTAAATATTCATTCAACAATTCACTGACACTGAAAAACTCTCATATCTCGGTATATTTTACGTTACTTTCTTACTGTTTACAAAATACAGTATCTTTATATTAGACATGACACACTTTGAACGTTCTTTAGGCCTGAAATGCCTATTACTTTACTTATTACTGTTACCGACCCCAGATTATTATTATTATTATTATTAATATTTAACGTTACCGTTACATTCATCACTATCGTAGGCCTGAATGGCCCTAAACAAATCACCCTCCAAGCCATATTCTACCAAAATACGAGTGGTGAAAGCTCGTACACAAGTGACTGTTACATCTTAGTCTTAAAGTGATGCTTCGTTGTATGGTGAACCATCTAATTACATTAACATTTTAAATTTGTACTCACTTTTCATTTTCGCTGGATTATTCCAGCACACCAGCCACACGCCTACCATGATGCTTGGTCTAAGCCATCATGCTATATCTCACACGACACATGGTAATAATATTTTTATCACTGGCTTTTCTCATTTTAACACAATACATATTATTTCACAATACACATAAATACTTTTGAAATCACTGTAATAAAACTTATATACACTTCTCGCACTATTTCACATGTGGATCCTTAATTGGACTCCTACTACCGCCTGACCTCAGAGATGCGATGCAGCTACGACAACCGCTGGTCTCCGTGAAAGTCTATCTTGTGTGTGCGTGCGTTCGATTCTCGTCACCTTCAATTCTGTTCAGTTCACTGTCACGTTCATTGTGATGCCTTCCAGGCTCCCATAACTGTAGTGATTAGTTACGTGTTGAGTCAAGACGAACTGGAGAAGAACTGGAGAAGAACTGCAGAGGAACTCGCTGCTCCCCCTATAATAAGTTTTCTCGTAAAATGTAGTCCACTGGAGATACGGGAACGACTCCTTTCTTGAAATAATGCAATTCCAGCCAAATTGACGTATACACCTCGTTTGTCTAGGTGTGGAGGTCCCATAATCACTCGCGTGCAAGCGATCGCTTCAGCCAATTAATTACAATTAATTGCCTTCTTCCATAGCGTCATGACGCCAGCCTGGTAAATCCCCTCGTGCGGGTCTCCAAATCATTCCTCTAGCGCGTAGGCCTAGTGTTCACAGGCTCATTTCAAGATATAGGCTTTAATTTAGGTGTGAGACCACTCCTAAATTATCTCTCCTAGAATATATTCACCTGGGTGTACTTTTTACTCCATTTCAATGCTCCACTTGGCTGTAATCAATTAATTTCTGTGGACAATTACCCCCTCTCCGGTCTCAATCGTTGTCTACTGGTGAACCCCAGAGTCATTAATTTCGAGCTGTCTTGGCGGTCCAGACGAAATGAGTTCCTTCGGCGTCACTAATTCACGCCCCTCTGCTGGCTGCGATTAGTCAACTGTCAAGCTGGTTTGCTTTCATGCTTCTATGCTTCCAAAACGTACATATGACTGCATTTTCTTACAATTATTCACTTTAAACAGCTATGATATTCACATTCTAGCCATGAAATCATGCTATATTATTATATGTCCTTATAACTCTCATTGCTCTTCGGGTTCCCTGTAGCTGTTCCCCCTCAGAGATCAATGGTTCGACTCTAGGCAGAATCATGGGCCTGGTCTTCTCTGATAAGACCCGAGTTCGATGCCAGTCTGCCGTGTCCCATTGGGTACAGTATAGGCCATAGAGTTATGTAACATCAAAGGAAAATTAATGCTTAGGTTCATTATTCAAACTTTCTCTTCCATCGCATGATTACGACACAAGAAATAAAAACTTAATTTTAAAATTTCGCACAGCCGCCATCTGGAGGTCATGTAAACAATTGAACTAAATTAGATGCCAGTGCTTTACAATATGTATAAACATTTACTGAACCATATTTCACTCCGCTCATATGGTTGAATTGCGAGAAAAGTCTATTAAAATGTTTCGAATTCGCTTGGCCGCCAAGTTCGTTTTATACTCTACAGGTTTTTGAAACTTGCATATATAAACTTGTAGTAGTGCCCTTTATCACAGTACAAAAGTTCAGGGTGATATCAGTAAGTGTTTCAGAGATATAGTATGCCAGTGAAATATTTCGCAAAGACGCCATTTTGAGGTTATGTAAACAAAAGAACTAAATTAGATGCCAGTGCATTACAATGTGTATAAACATTTGCTGTGCCAGGTTTCATTGCGTTTGGATGATTACATCGCAAGAAAAGTCTACTGTATTTAGAAGTCTCAACTTTGCTTGGCCGCTATGTTGGTTCTGTAGTTACCAGGATTTGAAAGTATCACATGTGAACTTGTAGTAGTGCCCTTTATCACCGTTGAAAACTTCAGGGTGATATCGGTAATAGTATCGGAGATATTGAATGCTAGTGAAATATTTCGCACAGCCACCATGTTGGATTGGTGAGAACTAATGAAAGTTGGAGGGCACGATCGGGGTCGGCCAGAATGGTGCTATGATCTTACCGAGTTTCATTGAAATCGACCGCTCTAGCCGTTTAGAAATTATTAGCGGGGGACATGCACACATCCACACACACAGACAAACCCACATACGCACACACACTCGGACAAAAGGCGATCTCATAAGCCTTTTTTTTTTCTTTCATAAAATGATAATAGGCTAATAAGGCATTTCACTCTAATACATTGTGTAAGTTGAACTCTGATTGACATGAGCACGAAATAAGAGGAGCAAATAAAATTTTCTATACCCCCTTTCATTCAATCAAGTATGGTAACAACTCCTTGTGGTATTACTGCATTAACAAGTAGGCTCATTTTCTAGCAGAATGCCAATGTAATCGCATAATACTTGAAATGTTAAATATTTATATAGTTATGTCTCTTTTAATATATTATATTGCTACTGCTCAAATATTACTTGTACGAAAAGGGGGATTAATTGTCACCAAATAAAACTTGAATGTACTGCGCCATCACAAACCATGACTCAGGTGCCTGCTTTTAAATAAATAATTTTAAAATACATAAAGTTGAGGGCACTACTTGAATAAGGTGGCTATTGACCTCGAAGGAGGCACTACTTGTATATGGCGGCTATTGACCTAGAAGGATGCACTACTTGTATATGGCGGCTATTGACCTCGAAGGTGGCACTACTTGTAATGCATATGGCGTCTATTGATCTTGATGACGGCACTACTTGTATATGGCGGTTATTGACCTAGAAGAAGGCACTACTTGTATATGGCGGCTATTGACCTCGAAGGTGGCACTACTTGTAATGCATATGGCGTATATTGACCTTGATGACGGCACTACTTGTATATGGCGGCTATTGATCTTGATGACGGCACTACTTGTATATGGCATCTACTGATCTTGATGACGGCACTACTTGTATATGGCATCTATTGATCTTGATGACGGCACTACTTGTATATGGCGCCTATTGACCTAGAAGAAGGTACTACTTGCATATGGCGGCTATTGACCTATAAGGAGACACTACTTGTATATGGCGGCCATTGATCTAGAAGGAGGCACTACTTGTATATGGCTTCTATTGGTCTAGAAGGAGGCACTTCTTGCTTATGGTGGCTATTGACCTAATGGTACAGAAGAACTTTCGCAGATGTCATGGAATGTGGAAATTTTCATTTAAGACGGAATATTATTTTAAAGTATTGTTTCCGTTTGCCCGGGACAGCGGGGTGGTAGTCCAATCCAATATGCGCCACGTCCCGAACAACCGTACACAACTCCTTGTGGCATTACTCCATTTACAAATAGGCTCATTCTCTTGCAGAATGTAAAAGTAAACGCATTAAATACTTGAAATGCTCAATGTTTACATAGTTAAGCATCTAATCTCGGCCCGAAAGACGAGATTCTTGTCTCAGGGCATAGCGGGTATACATTTGGAAAGTGGGAAGAGCCCGAGTTCTGAATACATGCTACTCTAAAAACAAGAACAATGTAAATCAAAACTTCAATTTAAGATATAAACTGAAAACCATCATGATTTATTTTCCTATATGTCATACATACAATAAATCAAAAAAATGAACAATTAAACTAACAAGTAGTCTAATCAGATCCAGGATTGTAACCCTTAATTATTACAAACAATGTTCCCTAACCTACTTTCATATTGTGTAGCTTAATACTACAAGATTGCCTAGCTAAAATAAACCTTCTTGAAAAGGAATACAACCTTCTTGTACGATCCAGGAAATCCCTCAGAGAAGTACAGTACTATCGAACAAAGATAAGCAACACTAGGTTAGAGGCTGAAATTCTTTTATCTCTTCATCTATCCCACCATCTAGTTGGATAATTGATATCTGTGCACCTATTAGCTTCACGCCACTCTCCTTCCAATGCAGACGAAATAAATCAATTGTATCCTTAAGTCTTCATTCCTACAATTTGCATAGCATTTCACCACTCTTCTAGCTAATTCTATATGCCTCCATTGTTACTATTCACGGTACAAACTCATCAGTGTCGTTCCTCACACTATCGCATAGCATGTCTATGACAATCACAAATTAATGTATGCCCAAGACAGAACCCTGGTGGAGCCCCTTAGCATTCTGCCAATAGTCTACTTAGGATCTATGACGATTATTGACAAGGGTTTGTTGCTGTCTCTATACTTTTACACATATTGCCTGATAGAATATATGGCATCTGTCAAGCCAGAGATGAATACAATCCAAATTGTACCTATCTCAGCCTCTTTTCTATCTCTCACCAAAAGCGGCTCATCAGTTAAATGCATCTTTAATTCCTACAAACTTTCGTTTGAGTTTTTCTCTTTTAAGTTACCAAAGCACTCTTTCAATTCATATCGCAGCCGCTCACACTCCATTAGACTGCTGAAGGGGTGAGCCATTTCACTGCATTGTGACCTGTGATTTTCCACACTTCGGCCGGTGTGTTGTGCTGCAAGTTTACCCCTTTTCATTTTCTGTGGCAATGATTAGAACTCCTCCTTACTGACATACTGTACCAGTCCTGTGTATAGTTTTCCATATAGTAGATTTCTCCCAAAATATGCTTTTTAAGAATAATTCATCATTTTGAAAAGATTTTTCCTTCAATACACTCACATATAATTGTATGTGGAGAACTGAGCAGGAAACTGTCTACCAGTACGTGCCATTAGCAAGACATTCTACTAATTATATTGCAAATGTAATATCTTGACTTAGTTGTCACTCCTGATAGTTTATGTTCCTCTAATAATGGACTTTTTTATAGCGTTCGCTACATCATAAGTGTGCTTGAACACAGGACCTGCAGCATGTCGTAAACTGCCAGTCGGTCAACATTTATTGCATCTGCTTCTTGAGTTAAAGGTACATAATTAGGTTTTAAATTAATATCTTGGATAGGAATTGCCGTCAAAGTTCACACTATACTTCTTGAAACATGCCCAGGTGTTCATAAGACGATTCAATAGGGCCTAAGCAATCAGTTCAGGCACAGATTGTCTGAATGAGGGGTTTTCGTTGTTTTTCTTAGCGAATTTTCCATTTTTTCAAATGGTTGTAGCAAATACAACATAATATTGTTTTTAAACTTTGATTTCAGAACTAACCATTACACAACTTGAGTTGTCCACTTTGAAAGTCTGCCAAATTAATTGAATATCATGTTATAAATGATCTGTCGCTTCATTGGCACGTAAGATATTCATTATCCATCATTTTCTAGTCTTCCAACATATTTCGGTTGTGAGATCACATACAATGCAACGTGCATTGTACTTGTAAAATGTTAGTAAAGGGATGCAGAAAGTTGGTTGCGTTTATATGCCTATACGTACAGGTTTATTGGAATGGGATACCGGGTGAGTTAGCCGTGGTGGTTACGGCATGGCTGATGGCAGTCGCTCACATCCGGGAGGCGAGGAGGTTCGAATCCCCCCGCCGGCAACCTTGAAGATGGTCTTCTGTGGTTTCCCATCTTCCTTCCAGGCAAATGCCGGGGTTGGTCCCTAACTATAGGCCACGGCCGCTACCTTCCAACTCCTCGTCCTTACATTCCAACCTCCCTCCTTCCCTCCCCGACGGTACTTGTAGCTCACCCAATGGGTGTCCGTCTCGAAGCAGCTACAAAACTGGCGAGCCGAACATGTCCTCGGACACTCCCGGCACTAAAAGCCATACGCTAAAAAAAAATACAAATAAAAATGGAATGGGATAGGAGCTTGGCTTACGAGTTCCATCTTGAATTACGAAATGCTTAAAGCTGCATATATATTACACGATGAAAGTATTCGTTCTGTTTTGTGAACAATAAGCACTATCCCACATACAATGCAATAAGATTTGAAGATTTCTGCACGCTACAGGGAAAATTGCGAACGTCAATCTCCTATCACGTTGACACTTTGCAGACACGTAAACCAGGTCACATGGAAAACATCAATGACGGTATTTCATCCTCAAATTAATTAGGATTATCCCTAGAGAGGACGAGCCTTTTGCGGGAAAGTGTATGCCCTCGCATACTTACCTGGACCGTTTCAAGTCTCACGTCACTTACAATAGCACAACAAATTTGGGGTTAAAATACCACCACCACAGTTGTTTTGTCATGTGACCTGGACAAAATGTACGCAACGTTTCACCGAGGTTGGGAACTTGACGTTCATGATGTTTCCTTGTATGTGCGCTTTCAGTTGCGTTGTCATAACTCAATTGGTGGAATGAACGGTCTTATTGGCAGGATTGCGTATTCAGATCTCCTTATCATTATGATCTTCATTTCTCTAATTAATTTGTTCCCTACACTTCACCAAGGAAATAATTTTAAAACTTCATTGATTATTTATTTCATTTCTGGTATACACGAGTTTTGGACAACATTTTTTTTAAATATGCGTGAAATCCTTCAACATACTGTAACCTTTCCAGTTTACAAGAGATCGAACCCTTAATTTTGTGACGTACGATTTTATTAATCGTGTATATATTTTTATTTGATGATTTTTATGTTGTCTAATTATTTAGTATAGTGTATGATATCATGTAATCGATTTGAAATTTATTTGTTTAGATTTTAAGGATTGTAAATTGGCAGGATCTAAGTCAGGTTATATGTCTGAATATTTAACATTGGAATAAGGTTCAGTAAGTTGTCTGGAATTGTGCTACAAGTAGGAAGTGGACTTGTTGTTCACGTTGGATTTTTCTGTCGGCCGCTCGAGTGGACGATGACTAATAGGTAAGAGGCTTGGCAACGCTGTGCCAGAGGTGAGCCTGGAGTATTTTTGAGACGTTCCTTATTTGGTCATATTTTGAAGCGTGTTGTTTGATTGGCTGTATAGACCAGTGTTGTGGGAGCGAGGGAAGGATGCCTGTTATTAGCGGTTCAGGCCAGTAGGGAGGACGACTTATTCTTCGGACTCCGAGCGGGGAGGACTTATTCTTCAGACTCCGAGCGGGGAGGACTTATTCTGTGGATCGCGAGTGGTGCGGTAGGGACCTTTTCTTCAGACTCCGTAAGGGAGTAGAGTTTGCATTCTGGGACTTGTGTGATTTTGTGGAGGAGGCAGTATCAGACGATCACAAATGTGTGTTTAATATGCAATTACTGAGTTGCTGGCTATAAGTTCTCTAGGGAATGATGAGTCTATTCTCAAGCAAATCGCCTAGATTGTTTGTTTCGAAACGCATAAAGTATTGTGAATTAACGTCTGTGTACCAAATTTCTGAGACCATAACGGTACATTGTTGTACGGAGAACACTAGTAAAATATGCTACGTGTTAGTAAATTCAGGAACGGAATAGGCGCGACAATCCAACACACGGATTTGAAGCACCTTATTATAATCAGATCCGCGAAGTAAAGTAAATCGTTGGATTCTGACCATCAATCGAATAATGCACATATTCTTCATAACTGTAAAACTTGCGTGTGAAACATATCATAACTGTGTTGCAAGTAAGTAGGACTGATTCTTTGGAAGCGCTAACCCCAGAATCAGTAGAGTTAGCCATCACTGCTGAAGTCATCGCCTGTAAGTACCAGTCAAGAGTTTAGCGATCATCATCAGATGATGATCGCTTGACGATCGAAACTGGTCTAGGGCATAACCCAGCTCTTTTGGGTACATTCGTGTTGACCGACTGAAAAGCACTAAACTCTTGTTTACTAAGGCAACACTGAAAAAAAATGGCTTCAAACCCCTCAAAGTACCAGTCATCTTTACTTCCAAGGGTCATCAATGTCATATGTGTACCTGTGTTAATATGATAGGGAGTGTTAGTAGAGTCTATAAGACGAGGATCCTGCAGAGTGCATTTTATGTCCGGTATGAGAATAGAATGTGATTTTTACCAGATTTCGAGTGTTTTTATTTCTGAGGTGGCCATAATAATTAAGTGTGAATGTATATTGCTGCTGCTAATACCGTACAGGTGTTTACCCCCCACGCACCCCGTGTATATAGTTATTGAGAGGGAGGAAACATTACAATACACAGTACAAGTTAGTATTTGTGTTTAGAAATCTACTGTATAATGGTCAAACGTGCGTTACTTATTCGCAGTAACGATACTGTTGTATTACGCATTCCTGGATAACATCTGTTTTCTTTGTTTTTCGGACAATATAATGACCTCAATAACTTATATTTGGTGAAAAGAAAAAAACAAATTTATTAATTGTAATACAACTATATGTATACATATGGTAGGCCTACACGTATGTGCGCCTCAGGTCACAGTTCAGTGTTAATTTGTGATTGTTCTCAAAGCAATTGTTCTTCATTATGCACAAGTACACTCTGCACTTTACACATGTAACTCGTGATCTTCACTTTCATCCTGGAAAATGGCATTTTGAGGCTAAGTTTACGTCATTATAGTGCGGTAGATGTCCAAAACCGTCAGTTCGAACGTCAGAATCTTGATGAGGCACTACTCTTCTTTGCTTCTGGGGTCTTGCATCTTCTCTCCACCCGTGTTCTCCAAACTTGATTCTCAACTCGGTCGACCTCGCTTAGTTGCTGATCCAGATTGGTGCGGAGTTCCCCCTTCATAGTGAATCATTACTCTAGCGACAGCGAGGCAGTAAGCAAGAAGTCCGAGTACATATTTCTTCGAAATTTCTTATTGAACACAAAAGCGCCTGTACATAAGCCAAAAGTTCACAATTACTAGATCAGTGAAGTGGTCATTTGCAGGTCCACATATCAGTTCTGTAATGGGGCACAAGCCTATCACACAAGCCTGTTCCTCCCATTGAAACATTATAATTTTTAACAATAGCTGGTCGTGATACATCAATCTTCTCATGATCTTTTTTGGACCATTGCAGGTATGTATCCACTGCACTGCTTCCCACTCTAGTCGACAATAGCAGTATGGACTTACTGTCTTTCCATTTCAGTACGAAGGCATTTTCATCCTGCCGAACTCTCTCATCCCATTTTCCCCTGTTTAAATCATTGTCACTCTTCAGTTTCTTCGATACAGGAACAATCCTATTTATCATAACAGTACCTGTGATGTTAATTCCATCCTTAATAAATGCATCCACTAAATTCAACCTTGTGAAGAACCGATCAGTATAGAGTGTACAATCATTAAACTTTGGAACCGTGCGACACAATAGCCTAACAATGCTTGCACCAAGGCCAAATTCATTCAGATCAATCTCATCGACCGTGTCTTTCCCAACTTGCAGATGAAAATCAAGCACAGCACCATCCCTTGCCGCTAGAACAAAGTTCTTAAGCCCGACTGGCTTTGGATTTAATGGCACAAACTGCCTAAATTTGCACCTTCCTGAGAAAGGAATCATCTGCTCATCAATGGAGATATGAGTTGGGCGAGGTAGGGATTGGCATTTGCTCAGAACACAGTCCACTGTTTACACGAGTTTATCATTACCCTCAGAACGGTCCACCTCGTTATCTTCGACATGGAGGTAATCCCTCAGTTCGGAATATCGATCCCTTGTCATAGCCTCGCAAATAATTAAATTGCCAGATGTTGTGACCAATACATTCTCCTCTGTGGAAACTTCAGTTTTCCCATTAGAATCTTTATTCCAGTGAATTTCACCATCTCCTTCACTGTAGTACACACAGATCAGTGGTTGCGCTTTTGGAAAGAATTCAAATTGGTTTGGTCTGCTACAAGTTGCCAAAACTGTGAATTGAAGTACTCAAACAGTGAATGGAGCTTCCCCTTGAATAATCTGAATCTGAAAGCAGTACCTCATCAGGAGCCACTCCACGCGGTGCCATTCTGAAACAACATTGCATTATGTAACTCTAGCAAAATTGAATGGTTATTATCAAATCAATCATTGCCCTAATATAACTTTGAAAGACTGCATTTGAGTCAACATTACAATCATATCAGACATGTCAGTACTGTAGAGTTAATAAACCAATGACTGAGGAATAACCAATAGATTTTCTCATAATTTCGCTTCTGGTATTCTAGATGTGGGAAAATGAGTTAACTCCAATAATACAATAATTATGGAAACAAATAAACTTTGGAAACCCATGGCAATTCTCTACGAGACGTTGTAACACAAGGTTCAGCTTTGAGAGCTACAGTGAACATCCTGCCACTTTTGACGGGGATAAACGACAAATCTACGAACCTGGAGTTCATGATTAGCAGATGATGCACCAGCTGACCGAAATAACGGTCATTGATTTGATGGCGGGAGCACGTGAAAGTGTTCTAGGACTTCTTGCTGAATTTTGGAGATCTTTCTCCCTTGTTTGTAAGGAAAATCGCAGTGATGGTCCTGAAGGGATCCATCTCCAACAATGCAATCATTATGGAAACGAATAAACTGAAAACTTACTGTTTGGAGATCCATGGAAAATCTCTACGAGATGTTGTAACACTAGAATTTGGATTTATTCGTTTGTTAATTGATGGAGGGGTGGAGGACAGGCTTACACACACACACACACACACACACACACACACAGACATACGGACATTTGGCCCGTGTTATAGATCTCATAAGTCGTATATTACAAAAATCGGAAGTTGGCTATGAAAGGTGTGACAATTGCCCATCCATAGTAAGCATGTTGCTTAGTTATGAGAAATAGAGCACTGTAATTGGTTGATATTGTTGTTGATTAATTTAGACGCCTTGCGACATCTTGGTCATGTAGCCTGATGTAGGCTACATGTGCGTCATTGTGTAATCTGTCTGATAACCTGTGTTATTGTGATAGCTGTTCTAGTGTGATTATTTGTAATTGTGGCTGCGATTTTCCATTAACTTAAGTAGGCCTAGTATTCTCCTAGAGCAGAGCAGGGAATCAGGGGAATCCATTCTAGTTTGGCTGAGGCAGTAATCAAACCAATCTCTTCTCGGTTCAGTCTCACGTGGCTCAGTGAACCCCGTTCTAGCACTCAGACCAGAATCCAATTTCTTGGCAGAGAGTGTAATCAAACCGAAACCTCAGGTGTGAGTGGCAAGAATGCTAGTCACTACACCATAATGTTCACCCTTTAATAGGCTAATCTTAATCAAATTCTTACACGTCATTGGTACAAATGGAAAGAGTGGCTTGTGAATGGAAAATTCATTATTTATTCTTAGGCCTTAAGCTGATTTGTAAAACTAAATAACCATGGAGAAAGTAGAGAGAAATTCTAATGATAAGGACTATCTTGGATGTTGTGTTAATTACATTTTATATTAATCTCTATTATAATAATCACGCTCCTTGCTCAACCAACTAGCATATGTATAAGAAAGCAACGTGTTAATATACCTGCAGCTACTAAAAGGGAATTGAATATTAAAGTGAAGAGGATTGTATTCAGATGAGTACCGTCTGTAGGACATGGCGTTGGGTCGCCTAATCGTTTATTGTTCTCTTTATTCTGGTTTCTTTGAAATGAACCATTATGGTGTTAGTAGTATAATATGATGATAGCCTCCTCTTAACTACTAAACACTTCGATAGGCATGTGGTACGTAGCACGTATGCGGACGAGGGCCATTCTAAATACAGTCCCGTGCACACAGCAAGATCCCTTACATCCGTGTCCTTCGGATTCTGAAACCCTTGGGAAGCCATTGCCCACGTCCTAGTATGGAGAGGAACGCCAGACACCCATCAGATCCAACCAACAATAAATAATGAACTGAGAGGAGAAAGTGGAGAATTTGTACTAGCCAAGAGCACATCAGTGTCATTTTCATCGCCACCATCTTAACGAATACAAAATGGTGGTGACACAAATATTCAAAGCTTAAATCAAATTATGACTAAACTAATCATTGGATCCCTTCCAAATTTTGAAAAAAAAAAACATACCTTCGTGTGGGAAGCGTCTTGTATATTAAGGTACAATGTCATCAGTGAAATACGGCGGCCGTGCGAATCATGCAAGCATTATGATCCATTACCAAATGTAATTCAATTTCAATGAGAATTTAAAAATAGCGGATGTGCTAAATTTTTCAAATCACGTTTATATGTCTTGTGTCAGGCGAGATTGTCGAGCCATTTCTGTCTGGATCATGATCTATTTCAGGTTTTGATGGAACTTCTTCATCAACTGGTACCTCCAGAGACGGCTTCTATGATTTACCAAAAATAAGATACAGAATCTCGTACCATTATATTATGATTATTATAGTAGCCTATTATACGAATCTTCTCTTCAATCACTTGAATAGGGTACGAGAAATCAAAAGACTTACAATTTCAAACTGATCCCATCTTCAATTTTTGTAAACAATGTATCTATACTAAGCTCTGAATAAAGATTCGCTGTTCTTAACATCATTGTTCTCGGGTGATTAGATCTTCAGAAAAATCACTTTACATATTTGAAAATTACTTGGTCAACATGTTGTTTTTCAGGATTTTGAAAGTTATATGTAGCCACGTAGTTAATAGTCCTCCATCACACTAATAAATTTCATTTCGATTGCTTAAATAGTTTCGGAGATATTGTGAACAGGTGGAATATATTGTATAGACGCCATGTTGGAGTGTTTCATATATGGGTTATAGAACTAGATGCCAGCAAATGAATATTGACGACACGGCTACAAAAAAGGATATTCCACTGGTTCTTGATCTGGACTCGTTTTGTTAGAAGATTTGTTCAATTTATTTTATATTTTACATTTGGCTGTTATTTTTACAAGCGTGAAGGGCTCGCATAGCTGTAGTTTGTGCATTGATAATTTTTTTTTTTTAAATATTCTAATGATAGTAAATTTTACCAACCTAAATATTTTCTATAGGTATAGCTTGATTAGGGCACAAGAAATATAATCGAGATTTTTAAAAATTGCACAGCACCCTCTTTTTAGTCACATAGAATTCCATTATATTACACGTCAATATATTAAGACTTGTATGATAAAAAACTGAGCCAAGTTTGACAGGACTCAGATGAGTATTTCGCGAGAATAATCCATTTCAATATTTAAATTTTGCGTCGCCGCCATGCTTGCTTTCTGCTCATCAGGTTTTTGAAATACCCATAGATAAATTTATGTTAATAGCCTCTATCAGTTTGATTGCTGTAATATATTCGTAGATATTGAGAACCGTGTAAATATTTCGGACGGTCGCCATGTTGGATTGTTCTATATGTAGGTCATAGAGTTATGTGCCATAAGATGATGATTAGTATAGGTTCATTATTCAAACATTCACTTTGATCGCATGATTAGGACAAAATAAATAAAACCATAATTTTAAAATGTCAACTGCCGCCATCTTGAAGTTATGCAAACAATTGAACTAAATTAGAAGCCAGTGGATTAAATCACGTATAAAGATCTACCGTACAATGTTCCACTGCACTCGGATTATTAAATCGAGAGAAAATTCTATTTAATTTCTTTAAATTCGCTTGCCCTCCATGTTGATTTTGCGCTAAAGAGGTTTCTGAAAGTTACATAGGTGAACTTATAGTAGTACTCTTTATAACCGTACACAATTACAGGGTGATATCGATAACTATTGCGTAGATATAGGATTACTGTTAAATATTTCGCACGGCTGCCATATTGGATTGGTGTAACGTATTAATATTTGAAAAGCACGGTTGAGGTCGTACATGGTAGTAGTATGTTCTTACCGAGTGTCATTCAAATTTCTATGGCCGAATAAATTGTATTGGGGCACACACACACACGCACACAAACACATACGCACACGCACACACGGACAAAGGGTGAGCTCATAAGTCTACTTTTCCATCAGAGCAAAATAGGCTACAAAAAGTGTTGGTCACCTTAATTTCTTGTAAGAAATTCGTCATCGAAATTGTGTATACTGTATATAATTGACAACCGTTGGAAGAATGAAAATTCACACGTATTGTAGTGATAGAAGGGTTATGTTTGTTCATGGGAAGTTCTTCCCACAGTACATTATTTCCGGTGCCAGGGTGCTGCCACCTCTCGTTATTTTAATGAACGTTGCAATGCGTTGCTCACACATGCGTGTTATTTGGACAAAGCATTTAACGGGAAGCCAGCAGGCCACTTAGTTGTAATTACACCGATGGGAGTTCCGAGCATTGGAGCTTTACAGAGCCTCCTCTCGTGATAATAAGAGAACAAACACATTAGATAAGTAAATCTCTTTTCCAGTGACAGTTTACTAGGCAACCAATCCGTGAGAGTCTAGTTAGGAATGTTTGACTCAATACTAGTGGTGCAAATTATTGGGGTCAAGAAATAGGACAAGTGTCTCAGGACTCGCCTGAATATTCCTGTAGTGAGTAGGGAATCACCACCGATAAATCCGTTAGCAGAACAGTAGCTATGGTCGGCGATCCAACACTAAACCTAGATATGTAATCACGTCCTAGTTTGCGATCTACGTGCAGGGGCCTTCTAATTAATGTATTAACAAAAGTAGGAAATTTCCTAATTTTTGTGATTTTTACTGATATTGGGGGGTGTTGTGACACATTGATTTAAATGAAAATACCCAAAATTTTGACTTGCACGGCCATGGTCAAATGCAAGGTATTCTCTGCGTCCCATGCGCTCTGTTCAGTACATAAAACTGGCGGAATCTCGACAGATATCATACTAATATATAAAAATGAGATGGTGTGTGTCTGTCTGTCTGTCTGTTACTCAATAACTCAAGAACCACTGGTCCGCTTTAAATGAAATTTTGCATGGATGTAGCTGATTTACCAGGTTTACATATAGGATACTTTTGATTTCGAAAGTTTGCACTATTAAAAAATGGCGACCATTTTAGTGACGTCATTAGACCGTTTGGTTTCAAAATTTCATATTTCCATATCAAATAAAAAGAGAACGGTAGGAAATAAAAAACTTTTGATAGGACATAAGAGCTTTGAAATTTAATTCCCTATCCAAAAGGTCCTTATCACTTTTCGTGTATCTCCAACAGTTAGCGAGTAAAACCGACATTTGTGACGTCACTACACCCTTTGGATTCAAAATTTCATATTTCCTTTTCAAATAAAAAGAGAACGCTAAGAAATAGCAAACTTTTGATGGTATACATGAGCTTTAACATTTAATTTTCTATCCGAAAGGTCCTTATCACTTTTCGTATATCTCCAACGGTTAGCGAGTAAAACCAAAATCTGTGCAATAAAACACGGTCGACACCGAGCGGTGCAGTAGATCTCTATTATGTAAAAATGTAAATTTGTGTGTTTTTCTCTGAATTTCTACGGAAATTTGAGTTGTTTACACGTTTCAGACTGTTTTATGATGGATGCGCGGGAAAATTATTGTTTTGTCTGTCTGTCTGTTTGTTTGTTTGTCTGTGGACAAATTTGTTCCCTTATAACTCGAGAACGGCTGGGTGTATCAACGTAAAATTCGGTACAGATATCCATCAGAGGCACGACACTAATCATTGATGTAACTCTTCTCCGTACCTCTAATAAAAGGGGGCCTATCCCCTTAAAATACATGCTGAAATAGGCGTAGAAGGACGAGACAAAACTCATTTTCAGCCCATCAATGTGAGAGACAAAACTCGGGTCCCCGAAAACCACATTTTAAGGACCGAAGACCAACCGTTTTTGAGATATTCCCAGAAAGCTAATTTAATTTAATAAACTAATGAACGAATGCAAGCCTGTAACCATGCCAACGGATTCTCAGAGGTCCATCTATTGCTGTAAGACGCAATGCAATTCCATTAATTACATTAGTGTGAAAGTTTGCAAACGGCTAGAAGGTTATCACGGAACCAAATTAAGCCGTAAAATTCATCAATACGTATAATGCGCTTAAAGGGATCAAGGGGTACTCTAGAATTTTTTCACGCGATTTACACCTGCGGGTGTGGTACGGCAGGTCTATTATATTCCTATCCCCATATTATTCATTCATTCATTCATTCATTTCGTATAGGCCATCTATGGACCGCGTATTCCAACTGTCTCCTACTGGCTTTGATGTTTGCCCTGTACGCCCGCATTCATTCTCGGTGGACTTCCTTCCGTTCCTGGGTCCAAATCTTTCCCGTTTTCAGCTTCGGTTTTTCTTGGAAACCTTTACAAGCTTGAAGTTTCCCTTTGAGTGGGACGCGCTCCTGAATGTCTGTTGGTGTAATCCCCACTTCTTTCAGATCTTTATCCAGTTCAATGAACCAGGCCCATTTTGTTTTCCTCTCCTGAAAGTAATTTATGTTGCGGTTGGTCAGTCTCGCTGGGCTCATTCATTTCACATGCCTAAAAATGGTAACTTTCTCTTCCGGATGACGTTGCTTATCTTCTCCACATGAGTATATAGGCCATGGTTATGTCGTCTTCTGTATTCCCCATTGTCTTTGATGGAACCCAATATCTTTCTAAAATTTTCCTTTCTTTGGCCTCCAGTTTCTCGACCAAGCCTTTTTTTTGTTCATCGTGAGGCATTCAGAAGCATGCAAGACCTCCGGACGGATGACACTGCAGTAATGTTTTAGTTTTGCGTTGAAGGATATTGACCTTTTCTTATAGATGTCCTTAGTTAAATGGTAGGCCATTTCCATTTTGCTCATGCATGATGTGAATGCTTCTTTCTCTGATAATATCCCTTCCCTGACCCGTCCTGAAAAGAAAAGAACATGGCCATTGGCTGAATTACAAATAAAATAAAAATAGGTGTTATAATTTCTCCCTATATTATATTATTATTAGATACTATGGCGTACAACGACGAGACAAATCCTCTCGGTGCCAGCAACAAAACTCGGGGGCCCTAAAGGGTCCTCGAAAACTACATTATAAGGCTCTAAATCCAACAGTTTCTGAAATATTCCCAGAAAACTAATTAAATTTAATTTAACAAACTAATGAAGGAATGCAAATCGGTAACCATGAGAACATTATCTCAAGGGGTGGCATACAACTTTCCATCTATTTCTGTAAGAAGCAATGTCACTCCATTTATTACATTTCTGTGAAAGTTTGCAAATGGCTATAAGGTTAACACGGAACTAACGTAGACCGTATAATTCATCAATGCAATTAAGGGGGTAAAGGGGTAACCTAGAATTTTTTCATGCAATTTTCACGTTCGACATATAGTACAGAAGGGCTATTATATCTCCAAACAGCAAAATTATTTTCAAAAATTCCTGAATTGAACCAGCATTTTTTGCGGCTTTTAGGAATTTGGGCAATTTGAGGCTAAAGAACCTGAATTTTCATGCACCACAAGCCTTTATAATTTATGAAAGGGGTCTTCCTGTGTATGGGCACCTAGCACAACGTAGAGGGTCAGTTTTTATGTGACGTGTATTGCGTTTCGTCTACAAGGCTTTCAATTGTATTTCACGTCAGGAAGTACACGTTAGGTGAATTTAGTCTGAGAGCACATTTTAACTTTTTTTTTTGTCGACATACGGGTTCATCGTAAGGATGATTTTATTTGATACTTGTGGTAGATATACCCATATTTGGATATCTGGGTAATATGTTGTAGACAATAGAATTGTCTGTCGGTCTTTCTGTGTATCTTTATGTACGCCTATACCTCATGTTCGGATGCTTGGTGCATCGTAAAATTAGGTATGGTAACCATGAGAATACACCAATCATTTATAAAACTCTTCACCGTACTTTTCATACAGTAGAAGGGTGGATATAGAGAAAAACTTCTCAATATATGCTAAAATAGGCGAAATATAAAAATTATCCTAGAAGGACGACCAAACCATATGTTGCGCTTCTCAATGTGAGACACAACATTCGGGAATCTATAAAGGGTCTCCGAAAACTACATTTTAAGGGCCTTAAATTAAGTGTGTGTGATATTCCCAGTAAACTAACTTCGTTCTGATAAACTTGAAGGAATGACAAACCGCTAACCATTGCAACAGTAGCTCAATTGATAATGTCTGGTGTTAACAACGAACACCGTTCGAAGAACGGGTACTTCTGCTAGTTTATGAATATTTATGTTCGAACATAAAATAGTTATAATTATCGTCGAACATAAACAGTCGTATGCAATTCGCCTATAATGGTAATTAAGACACTCGTATGGAAATTATAAAACCCGCTTCGCTCGTTTTATAAACATACTTGTGTGTTAATTATTGCCAGTATAGGCTCATTGCATAATGTACTATTACACAATGGCGGGAAATAAAAAGGGCCAGCTGATTTCGCGAATAAAACTGGACTTTATAATTTAATATCAACAAAATGGTTATTTTAGAGCAATAAAATCAAATAGGAAAGAAAATGTGGATAGAAAGTTTTGAAACTTCGGGATAGTAAATGATTTGCTTTCACCGAATACGGTGGCCGAGAGCGCTTGTGCGCTAGCTCGTGCCTCGCTGGCATCGGGAGGTGGGTTCGAATAGGCCCATGGCTTTAGAAGTTTCTCAATTTCATACCCGGTTCACGTTGTTCCCGACCATTCTGTATGTATACTAATGCAGTCCTTAATGTGATTTGTACAGTAAATTTGAGGGCCATTTACATCTTAAAATCTGCCATAAATTCAAAACAATTTCATTAGGACGCACCAAGTAACGGCTCGGTATTATTATCTTACCTTATTTTTCTTTTGCTAATCCTGCCAGCTCGGCTTCACCAATGGACTCTGCGAGGGATCATTCTTCTACCGCCGCAGGGAGAGTGTCTTGGAGCTGGACACACCTTGTCAGAAGATACCACAGCTGGAGATGGTGACAGGCCGACTGCCTAGGTAACTGCTAACTTGGGTCTTATCTAACTTGCATTGACTGGGATCGAACCCGTTCCACCTTGATGAGAAGGAATGAAGTTTGTACTTTTACGTGACCGTTAATCTCGCAATCTTGAGCCACGCGATATCCTTTTTACGAGGAATCCGAACCACAAGAAAATCTCGCATTCGTTGACCGGGAATCGAACCCGTTCCACTGTGGTGAGAGGCCAACAGCTTGACCACTGCACCATCACGCCCCATAAAAAAGCGAATACCCATCAAGGTTACAAACAGACAATTAATTGAGAAAATTGTTGTTGGATGTTGTTGATGTTTAATTGAGGGGCTTTGCGTCATAATGGTCATGTAGCCCTATGTACTTGGGTGTGTGAGGAATTTCTGATGACGTGAATTAGTATGATGGTTGTATTAGTGTGTGTATTTGTAATTAAGACGAGGATTGGGAAGGAGGCAGAAGTGGCCTTAAGTTAGGAACCATCCTGCATTCGCCTGGTGTAGACGTGGGAAATCGCGGAAAACATCATGATGCATAAGGTGGGAATCGAACCCACCTCTTCTCAGTTTTGCCTAACGAGGCCGAGTGGATCCCATTCCAGCCCTCAGACCAGAATTAAGTTTCTTGTCAGAGCCAGGAATCAAACCCAAGAACTCTAGCCGCTTCAACGAGAAATGTTGAAATCGCTTTGAGTTGGACATGTAAGGGCACCGAAGACCAAACCAGACGGATCTGAAACTGGAGGTGTCATGTGTGCAGCGCACGGGGGCGGGTTCAAGGTTAGAGGTCGGTGGCGGCCAGTTAAGCTACGTTGAGCTTCACTTTGTGGACAATATAATTGCGCATTTAGAGCCCTGGATTTCCAAACAATAGTGTTTCTAGGCGTGTCAGTTCGGGCTGGGTTTGGAGACCCAGGTGGTCGCGCAGGTGCTGCCTGGCTCTGCAGCCGCGGGCAATCTCTTCGGGGCCCAGCCATCCATTGATTCATCCAACACTCATCAATCCAGCCGTCCACCCACTCCTCTCACACCCACACACCCCCATGCGTAATTCCTCAAGAACTTTAATACGCGAACCTCATCTTTTTAATCACACGAAGGTCACGTTTGTCGCCCACTGGGTCTGAGCATTTTTCCGGTTATTGTCATTTCATTAAAAGAAAGCATTGATATCGGGGACATCAGTGGCTTAGGCAGCAGCACGCCGGCCTCTCACCACTGGGCCCGTGGTTCAAATCCCGGTCACTCCATGTGAGATTTGTGCTGGACAAAGCGGAGGCAGACAGGTTTTTCCCTGTCACAAATTTCATTCCAGCAACACTCTCCACTGCCATTTCATTTCATCTGTCATTCATTTAATCATTGCCCCAGGGGAGTGCGACAGGCCTCGGCAGCCGGCACAGTTCATATCCTTGCTAGATGGGGGCTTCATTCATTCCATTCCCTGACCCGGTCGGAATCAGGCTGTGGATTTTCATTTTTTCATTTTCAGTCCCGTGTACTTGTTAACGTAAGTTAAATTTACCTGATAACCATTGTTATTGTGGGGTTTGTTGGAATGTGTGTATTTGTAATTGATGCTAGCATTAAGGACGTGGTCATGGCTCTAAGCTACTGTAGGAACCATCCCGGGATATGCCTGGAGTAGAGGTGTGAAACAGTAGAAATCCACTTCTAAGATGGCTAAGGTGGGAATCAAACCCACTCTTGGCTTACTTAATCTCTCAAGAGTAATTGGACCAGGTTCCAGACCTCAAACCAGAATAAAATACCTTAACCCAGTCACAATCGAAACCGAATCCTCATCACTTCAGAAGTAAACGTAACTGTGTTATTAGAGTCCATAATGAATGACGTTGACAATCGAAACTGGTCGTCCATTTGTATTTATTAATCCCATGTTAATTCATTCCAGGATTAGGGAACCCCATTACAATTGGGTACAATCGTGTTGATCGACTGAAAAATATTAGATTTTGATCTATAATTTGAGGAGTTGCCCGGGACTTGAAATAAGGCTCCATTCCGTTACTTGCCTAGTAGGTGTGTGGAAATAAACCCCAGCAAAATCAACACCGAGGGTGAACGATGTTGTCATCGGGATTCAAACATTCGATCTCTTGACTTGCTGCAGCTCGCCGACGCGCGCAATCATAATGCTCGAATAAACGCACACAGCTACGCTGCCGTATCCAAATACGAGTATTTACAAAAGAAACCTAAAAGCATTTTGAAATAACTCGGATAGCTTGTCTCATGACTGACTTTCTTTCACCACTTCATCTCTGTCGTATGAAAGTGAGTGGGGCACGAAATTATAGATCAAACAGATCAACGTCTTCATGTGCGTCACATTCAAGTAAGTGTTGTACACTTTGTTTATTTAACAGTATCATGAACACTGCTTTCCCTACAGACAGAGCTAGTGTCCCAGGCGTGTTAATAACTTCAATTGAGCACCCTTGTGCTATAATGGGATGAGTGCGGAAGGTTACTTTTTAGTTAAAGGGTTTCTAACATTTCAAAAAGGTAAAAATATTACCTCACCAAAGAATTTACATTTATTACCACATTTACTTATAAAGTTTACCAAGGCGTAACCGTCCGCATTAAATTGCTCAATATTAAATTGCCAGAGACTTTTC
Organism: Meconema thalassinum; assembly: GCA_946902985.2. Lineage (NCBI taxonomy): Eukaryota > Metazoa > Arthropoda > Insecta > Orthoptera > Tettigoniidae > Meconema > Meconema thalassinum. The sequence goes on from OX336389.2 coordinate 1,170,426,153, forward strand.
ACACTCCTTCCAGAAAAATGCCGGGATAACACTTTATTTTAAGTCCCGGCGCACCTACCTCATTCCTACTACAGTCATCTCAGAAATACAGGATTTCAGACAAACTCAATTCACACCCAAGCACATGGGGCTGATGACCAAAATATATCAAGCCCATAAAATGAAATAACAGCAACAACTTACATATTTTGACGTTCAGTTATGATGTGTGGGTAAATATTGCCATCAAGAAATTAATTTAAAACCTCGTTGCTTTATGTTATTACTTTACTTTTTCCATAGTAGGCTACTACTTTCTTCTTTCTTTCTCTTCCTTGGCGTTATATTTCTTTTATCATCTAATCAAATCTCTACAATCTGAATTACGTTCCTAACCTGCCATTTCAAGAGCTGTTTTACTAATTCAGAAGTTGTCTCACTGCAATGTGATGTCTTACTGTCGGAATTAGAACGCTGTCCATTATCGTGGAAGATGGACTTGGAAATTAATTTGATGCCATCTTCAACACTGAAGCAAACCGATGTACCCCATTATTGCACGTGGGTGGTCAGTTGTGGATTTAGTCAACTCCCAGATTTTAGAGTAAAGGTTTTCTTGGCAACATAATGTGATGTGAGGAACGTAACCTTTTATATGTTCAACCATACACAAATATAAATATTATATACCAAAAAACTGCACCTTAAAGCGGCTCATTATAGTTCAATTTTTATTATGATACAGGTTTTTCACCAATCAGAGCTCAAAATGTTTATTGCAATACAGATGTTTGAAGAATTAGGTAAGGATAGCATCGTACCTGTGCCGACTTCCACGGCCTCCTATTTTAAATTTCATTGCGTAGCTAGTGTCATATGGGGGTATTCGAGGAGGCCGTGGTCGAATAGGAGGTATTTTCTGCGTCCCATGCGTCTTGATCAGTAAACGAAACTGGCGAAATCTCGACAGATATTTACGAATATTTATGTTCGAACATAAAAGAAAATTATAATTATCCTCGAACATAAACAGTCGTATGCATCTCGCCTATAATGGTAGTTAAGACACTCGTATGGACATTATAGAACTCGCTTCGCTCGTTTTATAAACATACTCGGGTCTTCATTATTGCAATTATAGGCTTGTCGCTTAATGTACTATTTTAATACGAGGTCAAGGCAATGAAAGAGCTTTATGGCTCCAATAAACCTCACACAAGAAATAAGCATAACATTACGAAGTTGCATGCATTTATAATAATCCTGCGGCGTAGCTGGGTTCGTTAAATTTCTCACCATGACTATGACGGAGTTCGGAGGTTTGGATCCCGGCGCGGCTTTGACAGCGGCTATCCTGAGTGTGTTTTTTACCCTATTTGTTCCACACTCCCTCCAGGAAAGTGCCAAGTTAGTAGCTTATTTCAACTGTAGGGGCAACAACGCTATCCCCGACCCCAACAATTACAGTTACAGACATAACTACAGTCACCACATATACACCGGTTATCAAACAAATTCAGACTGATGACCAGCGATATAAAAATCCAAGACGTTGTTTGGAAATACTTGATGACGTTGAAGTGTTATCATGTAGCCTATTGTTGTTATAGACAGGTTCATCATGGTGGTTTCCGCAACAGAAGAGTCCATAAGGTTCTTATTGTTGCTTCGTTTTAGAAAGAGGTTCTCAGTTTGTGAGGTGACGACAGGGACTTATTAAGCGGAAAGTCATTGGATGAAGTACAGGCTAAGTGGTGTGAAAAGCTTTCCAAAAGGGATAAGAATAGAAGCGTGAAAACGCTAACAAAACGTCGCTGGATGACGCAATCAACCAACTGGTATTGTTCACTCTCGGCTCGTAAAAGAGGCAAAACACTGGGCATTATATCGAAATCCGGAATCCAAGTCGCGAGAGTCAGTGAGCGACAAAGCCCACATTCATATTACATTGACAGCCCTTCTGCCTCAATATTTCACTGGAAGCATTTTTCAGGCTTGAGACATTTTGGTCATTAGACCCGTGTGCCACGATGGCTATCACAATTTTCTGATAGCCGGTATTTCATTAATGGCGATATTATTGTGTGTTGTTGTGATAATAAGGTTAGCCTATATGATTGGGGTAGGTATCCTAGGACATGAAAGAAAGCCGTATTTTAGCAGATTCCTGAAGTAGTGTGAAGAAGCCACACCCAGGATGTACGCTGTCAGCGCCTGGATTTTAAACTTCGTTCTCCAGACTCCCGGGTCCCTCTTTAAGTCATGGTGTGTTATTTTAAACTTCGTTCTCCAGACTCCCGGGTCCCCCTTTAAGTCATGGTGTGTTATTTAATGCACACGACTTGTTTTAGTATTTGAGTCTTCAGTCTTTTGACTGGTTTGATCCAGGTCTCAGCGTCTCCCCGTCCTGAGCTAATCGTTTCATCTCCACATAGATACCACACCTTACATCGGAGACAATCTGTTTAACATATTCTAACCTTGGTCTACCCCTACAATTTTTGTCCTCGAACCTTTCTTCCATAACTTAGTTTGGTATTCATGGGGATCTTAGTGTGTATCCTACCAACCTGTTCTTCATAAGCATTCGACTGAATTATGTCTCCTCTCCCAATCGTCTTAATACCACTTTATTTGTATTTCTATCTACCCATCTGATCTTCATCATTCCCCTGTAACACCACATTTCAAACGCTCCTATTCTCCTCTTTTCTGCTGCGCCGACAGTCCAAGTTTCACTTTAATAGAATGCCACGCTCCAGACAAAGGTATTCAAAAATGACTTCCTAATACCTATATCTATATTCAATGTCAACGGTTATGCTGCGAGGTAGACTACTTTTAGTATCAATATGTAAAACATTAGCCTATGATTTAGTATAGGTACCACACACAGGCTACTAATCAGGGGACCCATGTATGATTCAGGCTCTTACCCTCTGAACATAACGCAAAAGTAGTTTCGAAACCTTACTATGTAAGATATCGTCGCTGCGCCTTCAAAATCTCCTATGTGATAGTGCTATTCACTTCCATTCTTTCCCCTAATGCTAGCCACGCCCCCCAGTCCTGAATTGATACACGGTCCAACCAAGCAGTTCATTACGGGTTAATTGCCGACTTTTGAATTTTGAAAATAATGAAAGTAGACTTATGAGATCTACAGTACATGGGTCAAATGTCCGCGTGTCTGGGTATGTGTGTATGTTTGCAGGTCTATTGTGCCCTTTTTGGGCCAGGATTCATGTGGGTTGCTCCGACTAGTCGATCCCAGGGATGGTATGTTCATTTGATAATGTTGTTGTTTGAGTCTTCAGTCTTTTGACTGGTTTGATGCAGCTCTCCATGCCTCCCTGTCCTGAGCTAATCGTTTCATCTCTACATAGCTACCACACCCCAAATCCGAGGCAATCTGTTTAACATACTCTAAACTTGGTCTACCCCTACAGTTCTTGTCCTCGACCCTTCCTTCCATAACTAAGCTTGCTATTCCTGGGTGTCTTAGTATGTGTCCTACCAACCTATCTCTTCTCTTCATTAGCAGTCGCCAGAAACATCTCTCCTCTCCCACTCGGCTTAATACCTCTTTGTTTGTAACCCTATCTACCCATCTGATCTTCATCATTCTCCTGTAACACCACATTTCAAATGCTTCAATTCTCCTCTTTTCTGCTACACCAATAGTCCAAGTTTCACTTCCATAGAGCGCCACGCTCCAGACAAAGGCTTTCAAAAATGACTTCCTAATACCTAAATCTATATTCGATGTCAGCAGATTCCTTATTTGTAGAAATGCTTTCTTTGCCTGAGCCAACCTACTTTTTATATCCTCTTTGCTTCGTCCATCACTGGTTATTCTGCTTCCTAAGTAACAGAAGTCTCCTGCTTCCTTCAGCTTTTCACCTGCCAATTTGATCTCCACAGAGGTTTCTGATTTATTTCGGCTGCATTCCAGTATTTTTGTTTTACATTTATTAATTTTCATCACGAATTCTTTCCGTAAGACGGAGTCCATACCATTCACAAACTCATTCAAATCCTCAGGCTTGTCGGCCAAGATGACGATGTCATCAGCAAATCTCAGAGTTGAAATTATTTCTCCTTGAATCTTCACTCCCACTTTACATTTTTCTCTAATTTCCTTCATTGCTTGTTCAATGTAAAGATTGAAAAGTATGGGTGATAAGTTGCAGCCTTGCCTTACACCTTTCTGAATACCAGCTTCTCTCTCATGTCCTTCAACTCGAATGACTGCTGTCTGGTTTCTGTATAGATTGTATATCACCCTCCTATCCCTGTACTTTATTCCAATCGATTTCCAAAATGTCAAACAATTTAGTCCAATCAACGTTATCAAAAGCCTTTTCTAAGTCTACAAAAGCCATGAACGTTCTCTTATCTTTCCTTATTCTACCTTCCAAAATCAGCCTAAGACTTAGTACAGGTTTCCTTGTTCCTACATTTCTCCTGAAACCAAACTGATCTTCACCCAACTCCGTTTCTATCTGGCTTTCAATCCTCTTGTAAATTATTCTAGACAGGATCTTTGAAGCATGAGTAATCAAGCTGATTGTACGGTAATCTTCACATCTGTCAGCTCCCATTTTCTTTGGTATAGGGATGATTACATTCTTCTTGAAATCAGGGGGTACCTCACCTGTCTCATAAATCCTACACACCAAGTGAAATAACCTGGTCAGACCTTCATCTCCTATGCAGCGTAGCAACTCAAACGGTATATCATCTATGCCTGGTGCTTTGTTCCTGCTTAAGTCTTCCAAAGCTCTATCAAATTCTGATCTCAATATTAAATCTCCTTTCGCATCCTCATCAATTTCCTCCTCCCTTCCCATTACATGATTCTCAATCTCCTTTCCCTTATACAAACTCTCTATGTAAGCTTTCCATCTCTCAACCTTTTCTTCCCTATCTGTTAGAGGCTTTCCATTTGTGTCCTTAATATTACAGCACTTAGTCTTCTTTTCCCCAAAAGTATTCTTAATCCTTCGATAAGCTGTGTCTACTTTTCCTAATTTCAGATAATTTTCTATACCTGCACATTTCTCTTTCAACCATTCTTCTTTCGCTTCCTTGCACTTCTTGTTAACCTCATTTCTCAGACGTCTGTATTCTGCTTTCCCCTTTTCATCTCTTACATTCTTGTGTTTCCGCCTTTCATCCATCAATTCTAGTATATCCTGAGTGATCCACGGTTTTCTACCTATTCTTTCTTTCCTACCAATGTTTTCTTCTGCGGATTTTGTTATTTCATTCTTCAAAAGTGCCCATTCGTCTGCAATTGAAGTTTGTTTAGGGTTTTTCATTAGTCCTTCCTTTATACTCTTCTTGAATCTTTCGTTTACATCCTTCTCTTTCAGTCTGTCTATTGCCCACCTTTTTGGCTTTTGCCTTTTCTTCAGTTTCTTCAACTTTAATCTGCATTTCATTACAACCAGATTGTGGTCAGAGTTTATGTCAGCACCAGGATATGTTTTACAATCCAAAATCTGGTTTCGAAACCTCTGCTTGACCATAATGAAGTCGATTTGGAAACGCCCTGTATCTCCTGGTCTCATCCATGTGTATATTCTTCTATTGTGGTTACTGAATAAGGTGTTAGCTATGACCAACTTATGCTCGGTGCAGAATTCTACCAGCCTGCTTCCTCGATCATTCCTTTCACCTAATCCGAAATCTCCTACTATCTTCCCTTCTCTCCCTTTTTCTACCACAGCATTCCAATCTCCCATTACTATAACATTTTCATCACCCTTGATATACCTCAGAATTTCGTCTATTTCTTCGTAGACCTTTTCAACATCCTCATCATCAGCTTGACTGGTAGGCATATAGACTTGTACCACTGTGGTGCAGGTAGGTTTAGTATTGATTTTTGCTACAATAATCCGTTCACTATATTGCTCATAATATTCCACCCGCTGTCCAAGTTTCCTACTCAATATGAGGCCAACCCCTGCTTGGCCATTGTTTGATTTAGTGCTAATGACCCTATAGTCTCCTGACCAAACGTCCTGTTCATCCTGCCAGCGCATTTCACTAATCCCAACCAAATCCAACCTCAACCTATCCATTTCCATTTCTAAGTTTTCTAACCTTCCACTTCCTAGCAGACTTCTAACATTCCACGCTCCGATCCGTAGAATGTCAGATTTCCTCTTTGTCACTTCTGTGATGTTAACCCCCTCTCGAGTAGTCCCCACCCGGAGATCCGAACGGGGGACTAGTTTACCTCCGGACTGAAATTTTACAAGGGAGGAGGCCATCATCACATATAATTATGCATAGAGAGGTGCATATCCTCGGGAATAGCATACGGCTGTAGTTTCCCGTTGCTTTCAGCCGTGCAGCAGGACGCAGTGTAGCCATTATTTGGCTTATATTATCAATATCTTAACCGTCTATAAGACTAGTAAAGAATTGATTTATTCTGAAAGGCTGCTACTCCCTTTGATAATACCACAGGGTATATATAGAATTGTTTGGCTTTCCCACCACTACATAAAAGACACTTGGATTATTCGGTAGGACTATTTACTGTACAAGATATCACTATTTACAAACATTGTATCATATAAATATTTTTATAATCATTACACTGTCCAAAACTTAATGGCAAACATTCTGTTTTACCAACCAGTTACTAGGGCTTTACTAGCCTCCACAAACACCGTCAATACTCATTCATTTACTTCAAATTTTAATTGTATTTAATTGTCATTTAAGATCATTACCCTTTAATCACACTTTCGTAAACGTCTCAGCATTTGTCAAATTAAAATGAATTAATTATTCATTATTCATTGAATACTCTTTTAGCTGAATGGATATCTCCTTCACCTCACGTTTTGTTGGTATGGGAGTGGCATAAATTAGAACCCTAGGATGGGGACAGTTATTCTTCGAAACATTCAGTAAATTTGTTTCTTCGATTAGACCCTTTTCTCTGTGATGACTGAAGAATCATGGGAGGTTTACCAAAAGTCTTTAACAAAACTACGTAAGTTACCATGTATGGGTGACTACCTACCTAGTCAAATTATCATTTTAAGTGAATAGTGAGGCTAGACATACAGGTAAGGTAGGATTAATGAAATGTAGTCAAGAAGACCAACGTGATTAGGAGCTGTGATAATCTATAGATATTTGGAGATTTCAGCCCAAAAGTTAAAAATGTTAAAAGTATTGATGATTTGTTGTTGATATGAGTATAGGTCATGAAAGATTCATTTATCCGATATATGTGGAATTTTTACCTGAGTTGTACACAGAGGGTATGTTGATAGAATAACATATCTAAGGTGATTGGGATGGGGGCAATCATGTTATAAATGCTTATTGATGAGATGACATTTTAGTGATGAATTTCATTGAGGACTAAAAACTATTGCAGAGAATATAATTCCATTATCTTATATAAATAGTTGGGTCCACTAAAAATGGTGAGAGTGAGGAAATTCCACAGCCTGCTTCCAGTCGACCGACCGGATCAGGGAATGGAATGAATGAAGCCCCCATCTAGCGGCGAGGATATGAACTGTGCCGGCTGCCGAAGCCTGTCGCACTCCCCTGGGGCAATGATTAAATGACTGACAGATGAAATGAAATGATAGTGGAGAGTGTTGCTGGAATGAAATTTGTGACAGGGAAAACCAGAGTATCCGGAGAAAAACCTGTCTGCCTCCGCTTTGTCCAGCACAAATCTCACATGGAGTGACCGGGATTTGAACCACGGACCCAGTGGTGAGAGGCCGGCGTGCTGTCGCCTAAGCCACGGAGGCTCGGTGAGAGTATTATATCATTTAAAACGCCCACTTTGTAAGGATGGTGCATTTATCGGTAAGAAGCAAATAAATGTAAATGAATAATAATACAATTTTGCAAGTTATGGAAAAGTCATATTCTTTATTCTTATTCTTATCTTTATTTTGCCCAAAATTTGAAAAATAAGTGCGAGTGATGGATCCCTCACCTCGTTTAAAGCAACTTTATTGTGCCCATAAATGCATATGTTGGCCATTTTTATGGTTTATATCAAAATTGTCTAATTTTAGTGATATAAAGTAAGTTTTGGTTATATTTTGAGGATTTTTGTTGAAATTTTGACTGGTTAGGCCTACATATAATCGGGTGTTTCAAACACGGGATCTGCAAAGGGTACAGTATGTTTCCCGGAACAGGCAGATAGCAGGTTTATAAGACCCGTTTCCGAGGAAAAGCTTCTGTACGGAGTAAGATACCATCCCAGGAGACAAATTTAACCCAGAGCAATTAATAAACAAGGAAATTCCGAGTTATCTCAGTTCGGCCTTGGTAGGTATTGTAGCTCTATCAATTTGCGTATATTGTCTGCTGTATTACCACGTTTTATATTAGGCTAGTGCTACAGCAACACTTGCTACACATCCCTAAAATTCAATGGCCATATTTTCCCGTTTTTAGGTCATTTTCAGCTAGTTTTTAGGGCATATTCGCTTGCATATTTTGTACAGTGTTAGGTCTTAATCAGCATAACCCTATTAATAATCATGAATATGGGCAATAGCCAGATGGTTTGTAATGATGATGATGATAATTGTTGTTTTAAGGGGCCTAACATCTAGGTGGTTTGTAATGAGGTTTTGTTGTTGATTCATTTGAAGGGTCTGGACGTCATGGTCATTTAGCCCCAGGTATTTGCATGTTTGTGAACTGTTGTCTGATAACCTGTGTTCATTTGATGGCTGTATAATTGTGAGTAATTGCAATTCATATGAGGATGGGAAGTAAGCGACCATGGCCCTACGTTTGGAACTTTCCTGGCATTTCACTGGAGTACGAACGAGAAACCACGGAGAGAACACTTCCAAGATGGCAGAGGTGGGAATCGAACCTATCTCTTCTCAGTTTTGCCTCACGAAGTTGGGTGTACCCGTTCATACTCTCAGACCAGAATTAGATTCCTTGGCGGAGCCGGGAATCAAACACAGAACTCCGGGCCAAAAGACTAGAATGTTAGCCACTATGCCTGTAATGAACATGACATTAAGTTAAAGAGGTTAATTTAAGATTTGATTGTGAATAATGTTATGCATTTCGATTTATAAGTTGTCGAAAGAATACATGATTGAATAATGAATTTAGAAGCTGTTTATGGCAATAGGATGATTTAAGAACGTCATATGGTAATTCCAAACCAGACTGAACACAACGAAGCCACTGAAAATATTGAACAAGAGTTATTTAAACTGTTAGGAACAAGACAATGTAAATATTAATGGAAAATAGCGACTGATGTAAATATTTAGCTAGTTAGAAATGTCATGTGAAGTTGTGAGTTGAAAGAAAAATTAATTTATGGGGACTTTAACTTATTGTTACTTTGATTTATGAAGGACCGACTTTACGCAGTTAGAGAAGACAACTGAGGGATCATCATAGAATGGAATGTTTCTCTATTACAGGGGTTCCCAATCTGTGGTTCACGTACCACTGGTGGTACGCGGATCGTTTCAGGTGGTAGGCCTACGCGTGGGTGATACGTTTGTTCACAAAAACAGGAGGAGAATTTATCTGGATTTCCTACCCTATCTTCATTTTTTAAAGAAAATGAAATATCTCCCATGCCGGATGTGGTTGCTGATATCATTGTTCATTTGGAACCCCTTCAAGAAAGTTTTAATAAGCATTTCTCCGAAGATTATTCCAAATTTAACTGGATCAGAAATCCTTTTCGGTAATCTTACCAAATGAGTTGAAATTAATAGAACTTTTTATCGATCTAACAGAAGATAGTTCCAGGAAAGACTGTTTTAAAGAGAAATATTTAATTCACTTCTGGATCGGAAGTACAACCGAGTACCCAACGATCTTCCGGTAGGCTCTGTTATTAGCGTATTTTCATTTTATGAAAAAAAAAGGTTTATGAGATCACCTTTTTCCGTGTGTGTGTGCGTATGTGTGTCTGTGTGATGTGTGTGTGTGTCCCCCCTCTAATAACTTCTAAACGGCTGTAGCGATTTCAATGAAACTCGGTAAGGTTATAACACCATTTTGTCCGACCCCAACCGTGCCCTTCAAATTTGTTTACGTCTCACCAATCCAACATGGCGGCTGTGCGAAATATTTCACCAGCATTCAAAATCTCCGAAACTACAGTATTACCGATATCACCCTGAAATTTGGTACGTTGATAATGGGGACTACTAGAAGTTCACCTATGTGACTTTCGAAAACCTGGTAACTACAAAACCAACTTGGCGGCCAAGCGAAGTTGCGACTTTTAAATAGACGTCTCTCGCGATTTAACCAACCAAACGCATTGAAACTTGGTACAGTATATGTTTATACACATTGTAATGTACCGACATCTAACTTCGTTTAGCTGTTTACATAATCTCAAGATGGCGGCCGTGCGAAATATTTCACCGGCATTCTATATCTCCGAAACTATCACTGATATCACCTTGATATTTTGTACGGAGACTTTCAAAAATCTGTTAACTACAGAACGAACATGGCGGCCAAGCGAAGTTGAAATTTTAAATGGACTTCTCTCGCAATTTTAATGATCCAAACGGAATGAAACCTGGTACAGCAAATGTTTATACACATTGTAATGCACTGGTATCTAATTTAGTTCAATTGTGTACAAAACCTCAAGAAGGCGGCTGTGCGAATTTGAAAATTATGTTGTTAATTCTTCTGTCGTAATCATGCGATCGAAGTGAAAATTTGAATAATGAACCTACGCAATAAGTTTCCTTTAATGGTACATAACTCTATGGCCTGTACATATAACAATCCAACATGGCGACCATCCGAAATATTTAGACAGTTCTCAATATCTACGAATCTATTACAGCATTCAAACATTTTTTTAAAATTGTTCATAGGGGCTATGAACATAAGTTCACCTATAGGACTTTCAATAACCTGGTGATTATAAATCCAACATGGTGGCGACGCGAAATATAATTATTTAAATAGACGTTTCTCGCAATTTAACCATCCGAGTGCAGTGAAACATGGTACAGTAAATGCTTATACAAATGTTAATCCACTGGCATCTAATTATTTCAATTGTTTCTATAACCAAAAGATGGCAGCTGTGCAAAATTTTAAAATCTCCTTTTTACTTCTTGTGTCCTAATAATGCGGGTGAAGTTTGAATACTACACGTACACAATAATCTTCATGTAACAGAACATAACTCTAAGACGTACATAATTATATAAAATCCAACATGGCGACCATTCAAAATATTTAGTCGGTTCTCAATATCTACGAATGTATTACAGCAATCAAACTGACATTTTGTATGTTGATAGTGGCAATTAACGTAAGTATGATATATGAAAATAGGCTTTAGTTCTTCACGGAACTACTTGTTTTTGATGCCATTTGTTACAAGTTACTTGTGTGAGAGTGGATTTTCTGAACTTAAGTACTTCAAAAATATACGTAGAAACAGAATAATTGTTTAAGAGAACCTAAGAGTGAAGTTAAGGTCAATTACTCCTGATATTGATATTTTAATCTCAGGCAAACAACAACACGTTTCGGACTAAAAGTAGTTTTGGATGATATTGATGCTTTTTTTTGGCTTAGGTTGTACTAACTGTATAAAATTGTATGTTTTTATACCTATGAGTAATAAATAAAACTGTAATTTGCAATAATCATTTTTTTGGTTATTATAAAAATGTTATTAATATACATATACACTAGAACCTCGTTTATCCGGATTAAGTTGGACCGGAACTGATCCGGATTATTGAAAATCCGGATAATCCGAAAAAATACATGTAATAATAATTTTATTAATGCAGCCAATGGCCTTGTACTTTTCTTTTGATGACGGGTCAGGGAAGGGATATCGAAAGGAAATAGGCCGTGGACCTATTGAAAGGGACCGTCCCGGCATTTGCCTGGGGCTGAAAATGGGAAACCATGAAAACCATTTGCAGGACGGCCGAGGTGGGGTTCGAACCCACGCTCTCCCGATGCCAGGGAGGTATGAGGTAGCGCGTTAGCGCTCTCGACCACCGTCCAAATACATGTTATATAATCTATTAACACAAGTTGTAATACCTTTTTCAATTGTACAAAAAAATATGAGAACACTTTTCTTACATATACGACTCTGTTTTATGCACTAAATTAATGTGTGAGTTTTTTCTGTTTTACATTAATTGTATAGTGTTTCCGCGCAGCACGATCACGAAGACGTTTTACTAACATCAGTTCTCACTTCGAGGCGAATGCCGGAACGATACCTTTGATAGACCGTGGTCGAATTACTCCCAATTCTTGTCCGTAACTATCCTCGGCGGAAAAGACATTCAAGAAGAGTCGACCCCGTAAAGGAAGTACTGTACAGTATTTTTTTATTATTGTTATTTTCGATCCGGATTAATGAGGGCCGGATAAAGGAGGTTGTTGTGTATCTCTATATATTTTGAAATACAAATTAGCAAGAAAATATTGAAAAACAACCTATATATATATTTATTGTTGTCTTGATAAAGGGTTGAAAACACCGAAATACAAGTGCATTCATAATTATATATGAAGGGGAGGTTCTCAGTAATTTGATTAAAATAAAACAAGCCATTCGGGCACTTTTCCAACAGAAAATATATGTTTCAAAAAATATAGGACTGTTGGTACGCCAATATTTCTAAAACTTTCAAATGGTAGGCCTACGCAGTTGCAAAAAGGTGCAAGCAAAATTGGATACTACGGCGTAGGAGGTTTTTGTTTTTTTTTGTTGCTAATTCCACTAATGGAAAGACAAGCTTGTTAAATTTGTATGAATTGCTTTTATCTTAGTTGCTATGTTTGTGTATTTTATTATATTCCTACCCTTCATGTGCGATGTGAGAACATTGAAAATCGTATTCAATCGGATACTTTACCTCGAGATCCGATTATCTTGCTCACACTGTTCTCATGTTTGACATGTGTGTTCGTTGTTCGCGGGAGTGAAGTGGCTCGCCGATAAGCATCTGTGGTCTAAGAGGCTCAGTGTGACTGTATGTATGTATGTATGTATGTTCCCCACCCCCATATCAATTACCACACGCCAGTATCAAATTTGAATAAAATTTTGTACAGAGGTACCACAAATAAAGGACGCATCAGTGTGTTGTTTTATATCACCGCCATCTTAACCAAAACAAAATGGAGGTCACCCGAGTGAAATTAAATTACAATTAAACTAACCTTCGGATATCTACCAATTATTAGGAAAGAATCTTCCTGTGGAAATTGTCTGAGGCCAAAGTTACAAAGTCATCACGAGAAGAATTTCAAGGTGGCAGCAGCGTGATTCATGCAAGCATTTTAATGCAGTAACAAATGATCAAAAGAATCAGTGCTCACAGTACTTGGCATTCGTGTAGTTTCGTATAAGGGGTCTCTGTCACCAATGTGATGACTTTGTAAGACTTTGTAGGCCTAGCCGCCATCTTGAAATTATGAGATATAGTGATAAATAACTCACGATAGTTATTGGCAACTGTATGGCCAAAGTAAAGATAACAGACTCTCTATACATTCATGATTGAGGCTGTGTGAAATATTCGAACATTAAAATAGACAACTCAGAATGTAATTGCGTAATTTAGTCGAATTTTGGCAAGAGATGAGTATCATGTAAGGTTTCTTACCTGTGTCAGTCAAAATATTATTACATATTGAAATTTTAGAATACAATAATATCTCCTAGTATTTTAGAGCTATAATAAATTAATTTAGGCTAGTAAGTTAATAAGATAAAAACTTGTAAGTCGCTTGATATGCCCAAAGGATAAGAACAGCGACTCCATACATCCAGTGTGGTAAGTAGTCATACTATTAAGTTGTACCAAGTAGGCCTAGAAACCTAGGAAATATTTGCCTAATTAAGACGAAACGTTGTAGAAGCAGAGTAATATACAGGAGGCGTCAGTAGCGTTAGTGGTACATTTATCGAAATGAATATAGTACGTGGCGGCCATTCTGAAAATTCATAATTTAACAAGATATAGCTTACTATGTTTTAGAACTACAATAACGAAAATTAGCGATAAGGTAGAAATCTTTATAGAGTATTGTATACCCAAAGGAAATGACAGTAACTTTCAATTTCCTTGACGTCGGCCGGGCGTAATATTAAAACGTAATATTGAATCACGCAGAATGTAGGCTAATTCACCAATTACAACGAAACTTAGTAAGAAAGAAGAACCATATAAGGCACGTTGCTAAAATAAGCCATAAGAATAAGACACTGAATGTAACGATCGGTGGCCAACTGCAAAATATAGAATATGATAATGAATAACTCAAAGTGTTTGAAGGTTATAGGAGCGAAGTTTTATAGTAATGTAGGACCTTGTAAGTGGCTTCCTTTGACCAAATCAAAAGGATAACGACTCCTTGTATACACGATGGCAGCTGGGTGTATTCTTATAAACTTCAATATCATTAATTCACGTTATAGTAGTACAATTAACGCGGCATTTCGCGTGAGAGGAGTATCTTATAGCAGATCTCGCTAGCATTACTCACAAGAACATTCCACTGAATATAGCGACCAATGGCTACAATGAAATAATGGACTATAAAAATAATTGGATACCGTAGGCCTACATTCCATAGATACAATATCTACACAAGTTAGTATTAAAAAGAATTGTAAATGGGCTTCATTTGATCAAGGCAAAATAACAGCCACTTCATACATTCAAGATGGTAGCTGAGCACACTATTAAAACTTCAAAACCAATAACACAGGATCCAATTGCGCAATTAGCACGAAACTTTGAAAGAGAGGAGTATCATATAAGAGGGCTCCCTAACATCAGTCTTAAGACTATCAAACTGCATATAGCACGCAACCGCCATCTTGAATATACAAGACATTAATATCGATAATCCACTATTTATAACAGTTTCAATGACGAAATGCAATGTGGTCACACGAAAGATAGGCTAATCCCTCTGAAGAAGGATTCCATGCATTCAAGATTGACGTACTTTTGTAACGTCAGAATAGCTTCCTCTGGATGAAAATCCGGAATTACAACGAAACATGCAGTTGTTTGTTTTGGTTGAAACATACAGTAGTAAAAAAAGGAGCCTTATATAGGGTGCAACTCTTGACGTTCATCAAACGACCATTGAATTGTACTGGTAAATAAGATCTAACTTTACAAATTGAATCCACACCCAAGTGCACGGGGATGATGACCAGGAGGTTTTCAGACACTAAAATGATTTAACAACAGTACATTGCCATATGGTCTATATACACCAGGCACAGAATTCTGGGGATGACCGCTGTGAAGAATTCTAATTTGGGTGATGGTAGGGGGAGGGATGTCAAAAGATCGTTTAGTGTCGTAGCCATCTTATTACGACTACTCGTGGTGTAGCGACTAGCATTCATGGCTGTTGCCCTGGAGGTCCGAGTTCAATTCCTGGCTCTGCCATTAAATTATTTTCCGATATCAGGGCTAGAACGGTGTACACTCAGCCTCGCGAGGCAAAACTGAGAAGAAGTGGGTTCAAATCCTGCCTCAGCCAACTTGGAAGTGATTTTTCATGGTTTCCCACTTCTTTAATGTTATGTTATTACCTCATCGAGGTCATTCAGCCCCATGTACTTGGCTGAGTGTAGAAGTTGTCTGTTAACCTGTGTAATTGTACTGTCAGTAGTGGTGTGTTTAATTGTAATTCAGCTGAGGATTGGCAAGGAGGCATGACCTTAAGTTAGGAACCATCCCGGCATTTGCCTAGAGTAGAATTGAGGAACTAAAGAAATCCAATTCCAGGATGCCTGAGGAAGGAATTGCAACCATATCTTCTCAGTTTTGCCTCACAAGGCTGCAGCCCTCAGACTAGAAGTACAGTACATTTCTTGGTGGAGACGGGAATCGAACCCGGTCCTCCGGAGCGACAGCCAAGTATGCTAGCATCTACATCACGAGGTGGACTATTACTTCTGCTCCAGGAAAGTGTCGGGAAGGTTCCTAACTTAAAGAAACGGCCGCCTCCATCCCAACCCACATTGAATTATAAATACACACAGCACAATAACACAGGTTACCAGACAAAGTTGGACATACACCCGAGACCACGGGGCAGAATGACCACACTAACCACCAAAGAAAGATAGTTGTTGATTCTTTGACAAAAATTGTCAGCCGTGACAAAGCAGCCAACTTTCGTAACCATCGTAAGATCTCGCTGCAATAACTTATCCGTAGGCCAATTACAGATGGCATAATCTCTTGCCAATCATTTTCAATAATCTGAAAAATGAAAATCCACAGCATGCTTCCAGTCTCCGACCGGGTCAGGAATGGAATGAATGAAGCCCCATCTAACGGCGAGGATATGAACTGTGCCGGCTGCCGAGGCCTGACGCACTCCTCTGGGGCAATGATTAAATGAATGACAGATGAAATGAAATGATAGTGGAGAGTGTTGCTGGAATGAAATTTTTGACAGGGAAAACCGGAGTACCCGGAGAAAAACCTGTCTGCCTCCGTTTTGTCCAGCACAGATCTCACATGGAGTGACCGGGATTTGAACCACGGACCCAGCGGTGAGAGGCCGGCGTGCTGCCGCCTAAGCCACGGAGGCTCCTTCAATAATCTATATGTATAAAATACAATGTTTCGTGATAGTTTGTCTGTCTGTACAGTACTGCTCGGATCTAAGCTGCGTGAACCTGAGAGGAATGTGCATCGCGAACTATGAGAAGTGATGATGCTTGTGATGAGATTTCTAGTAACAGAACCAAATACGAGTACATTGGTCGGTGACTCACTCACTCATTCGTAACACCACAGTGGTTTGAGCAACGGCCATATGTTAGCAGTATTGGAATAGAAAGGAATACCAGATAACAAGGTGGGCTGTTGACAGACCCTTCTCTTCTCGCCTGACCCTTCCCTGCCCCTTCCCCTCACCCCGCAAGTTCATAGAGCTTGGACCCGAGCAGTATGTATGTCCCCTATGCGTTCATATGCCATTCATCCGATTGCGATGAAACTTGGGTGGGTTGTTGTGTGCACTCCAGGGAAGGTTTCTAGCTACAAATTAGTTATGTAACACAAAAGGTTGAGGGATTTAACAGGAACCTTTAAATCCCACAGTAACCCAATTGCAAAATCTGTTTACTTATCACACCGCAATGCAAGGTGTGAGAATGGCTTGCTGATTCATCGCGAGGTGACATGAGGGTCTGCCGCCGTGTTATCTGGTATTGTTGTTTATTCCAATACAGTTCACGCCATGGTTTTTGATCCGGGGTTCTTAAAACTGAACTCACGCTTGGCTGCCAATTCAATTACGGCCATGCACGCGAATCGTTTCAAGTCCCTTAGGCGTTCATATACCATCACCGATTGCGATGAAACTTGGGTGAGTTGTGTGCACTCCAGGGAAGGTTTCTGGCTTAGTAAATCCATTTTACAATAGGTAGCGCACGAGTAGATTCAACAAATGAGTGATGGCGCGCGAATCGTTTCAACAAAGTCCTGTATGCATTCATCTGCCATTCATCCGATTGTGATTAAACTTTAGTGAATTGTTGTGCAAACTTTAGTGAATTGTCGTGCACACTCCAGGAAAGGTTTTAATAATATGTACAGATTCAACAAATGAGCGAGGGCGTGCGAATCGTTTCAACAAAGTCCTGTATGCGTACATATGCCATTCATCCGATTGCGATGAAATTTAGGTTAGATGTTGTGCACACTGCCACAAAGGTTTCTGAATTGGAGAAACCATTTGGTAGTAGGTAGCATACGAGAAGTTTCAACAAATGAGTGTTGGCAAGTGAATCGTTTCAGGAGAGTCCCGTAAGCGTTCATATACAATTCCGCCAATTGTAATGGAGTTTTGGTGAGTTGTTGTGAACACTTCCACCATTGTTTCTGAATAAGTAAATTCATTTTACATTAGATGGCGCACGAGTAGCTTCAACAAATGCTCGAATGGTCAGCAGTATGTGGCGTGCTCACGCGTCGGAAAGCCTTCGGATTTACACTGAAGAAAATGGAAATTGCAACACCATGAAGGCATTGGTCGTTTGTGTTGATTTTCAAGATATGGAACGATGCCAGGTAGGTATGTAAACGATCAAAGTTTCAGACCCATTGGATTGTTGCTACAGGTCTCCCTACGTGATTGGTCGCGGAGGAATCAACTCCAGTAAACGGACTCTGGTGTAGCATAGTTGACTTGCAGTCTGTGCAGTAAAGTGTTCCCCGTCAAACATGCCTCGACGACAGAGAAGAGCACGCTATCAACAACTGTCGCCGTTTGAGAGGGCTCGGATAATTGGGCTGTGTGAGGCTGGATTATCGCTAAGGACTGTCGCTGCGCGTGTTGGCCGACAGGCATCTACGGTACAACGTGTATGGCAGCAGTGGTCAAATGAAGGTACCCACACTCGTAGACCTGGCACAGGCCCAGCACGACAGACAACTGTGAGAGAGGATCGCCGCATCATTCGGATGGCCCGGATGGAACCCCATGCAACAGCAGCGCAAATTCGAGCAGCTGTGGCACCCCACGTTACACAACCAACAGTTGGTAATCGCCTGCGTGCAGCTGGCTTACGATCCCGTGACCCTGCAGAAGGTGTTCCATTGACCCCACAACAGCGTCGTGTAAGGCTGGCCTGGTGTCGAGAACGATCGACGTGGGTCGACGAATGGCATAGGGTCGTCTTTAGTGATGAATCGCGCTTCAGTCTTGCCCGCAGTGATCGCTGGAATCGTGTGCGCCGACGTACCGGGGAGAGGGGCCACCCAGACCTTATTGTCGAGAGGCACACAGGGCCAACACCAAGCATTATGGTCTGGGGAGCTCTTGGCTTTAATGTGAAATCACAATTAGTGCTTGTTGAGGGCACTTTGACTGCTCGACAGTACGTTAATAGGGTACTCGATCCAGTGGTTGTCCCTATGATGGCGAACATTGCTAATGGGATGTTTCACCAGGACAATGCCCGGATACACACTGCACGCATCTCCAGAGAAGCTCTCCACGACATCACAACCTTAGAATGGCCCGCCAGATCCCCGGACCTCAGTCCTATTGAGCATGTGTGGGACATGATGGGTCAACAACTGGCCAACCGTCCTTAGCTACCCACAACTCTGGAACAACTGACCCATGCAGTGCATCAAGCATGGGCCACAATTCCTCATGAAGCGATCCAGAGCCTTATTGACTCCATGCCGCG
Organism: Meconema thalassinum; assembly: GCA_946902985.2. Taxonomy (NCBI): domain Eukaryota; kingdom Metazoa; phylum Arthropoda; class Insecta; order Orthoptera; family Tettigoniidae; genus Meconema; species Meconema thalassinum. Next base: position 1,170,445,378 of record OX336389.2, read on the forward strand.
ATAAAAATTCATCAATGTATTGCAGTTCGTGGTGGGCACATCCTGTATTGATTGTTGTCCAAACTTGCGGTCAGAGGGACTTGAAAGTGTAATCATCGAATCACACCCGAACACTCGTCCTGCATGTTCAATTGCAGCAATGTAGCACCACTCCTTCTGGGTGTTGCAATTTCCATTTTCTTCAGTGTATTTATATACGCACCAGACAGAAACACAAAGAATATTCAGTAATCGAAATTACAACTCAAACACTTCTATTTATTCTTTCTTTCTTTCTTTCTTTCTTTCTTCCTTTTTTTTCTTGGACTGGCTGCGTGGCTCAGAAGGAACTTTCTCGCCTGCTGTAACCAAGGTTGCAGGATCGAATCCTGGCACAGCCAGTTGACATTTGAGGGGGCGCAAATGTGAGGGGCCCGTGTCGGTAGATTTACTGTTACGTGATAGATCCCCTTCGGTTCAAAATTCCGTCACCACGGCGTCTCTAAGAGCGGCAATTGTTAAAAGGGACTTAAAACCAATAACATTATCATTATCTTCCTTTCTTTCTTTCTTTCTTTCTATCTGTCTTTGATTGGCATTGCAACGCATGCCGGGTATAGCTAGTACAGATTTTTTTTTGTCGTGTGGCCTCCTGAGAGGCCGAGTGCAGGTCTTTCTATTCGACGCCTGTGGGCGACCTGCGCGTCGGGATGAGAGATGGAATGGATGAAGATGAATGACACTGGGCAAGGATGTGGAAGGAAGCGGCCGTGGCCTGTCAGAAGGTACTGTCCCAGCATTTGCCTGGTGTTGAAAATGGGAAACCACAGAAAACCATTTCAAGGACAGCCGACGATGGGGCTCGAACCCACGCGTCTACCGAGTCAGCAGAGAGCTTGGCCCCATGGCCTAACGCAGCGCTTTAGCCAGCGTAACCACTACTGTCGGTATAAAACAGATGAAATACGTAGCGTGTAAATTGAGTGTTGAGACTGGTAGCGTACAGTACTGTGCGATCGGGCAACACTGGTACTCGCCTTACTCGGGACATGGAGGGAAGGCATATGACAAACCATCAGTGCGAGTTGGACCTTTGCTAGAGTCGCGTTGTTTGTCCGTAGCGATTATTTTACTAACGTTGGCTTTGTTTGTGCGTTATGACAATGACTGTCATGTTTAACGCGAGATTCTCGAAAGATTTTGCAAGAGGATCATGCGTGTGAGACCTAGAATCAAACAGAACTGGGCGTGGCATCACGACAAGCCATCTTGTCACACAACAATTTCAGTAAACCAGTATTTGGCCAATAAGAACATTCCTGTGACTCCTCAGCCTCCATATTCAACTTCTTTTTTAGCGTATGGCATTTAGTGTCGGGAGTGTCAAAGGACATGTTCGGCTCGCCAAAGTTTTTGTAGCTGCTTTTATACGGACACCCATTCGGTGAGCTACAAGTACCGTCGCGTGTGGAGTGTTGTCTGGGGAGGAAAGTGTTAATGTAAGGACGTGGAATTGGAAGGTAGCGGCTGTGGCCTATAGTTAGGGACCAACCCCAGCATTTGCCTGGAAGGAAGATGGGAAACCACAGAAAACCATCTTCAAGGTTGCCGGCGGGGGGATTCGAACCTCCTCGCCTCCCGGATGTGAGCGACTGCCTACAGCCGCACCGTAACAACCACGGCTAACTCACCCGGTTCCATATTCAACTGATTTCAGTTCTTGTGACTTTCTCCTCTTCCCTACATTGAAAACTCACCTCAATGGACGTCGTTTTGGGGACACTCGACACCATTCAAACCACTGTAACCGAACAGCTGAAGGCGATATCAGTATCCCAGTACCAGCTCTGCTATACCGACAGCAGTGGCTACACTCGCTAAAGCGCAGGGTTAGGTAGGGGAGGTGGGGGGACCTCTCTGCTAATTGGTAGAAGCGTGGGTTCGAGCCCCACCGTTGGCCGTACTTGAAATAGTTTTCCATGGTTTCCCATTTTCAACGCCAGGCAAATGCTGGTACGGTACCTTACCTTCTGACTGGCCACGGCCGCTTCCTTCCACATCCTTGGCCAGTTTCATTCATCTCCATCATTCCATCTCTCATTCCGGCGTGCAGGTCGCCCACGGGCGTCGACTAGAAAGACCTACGCTTGGCCTCTCAGGAGGCCACAAAAAGAAAAAAAAAGCACTGCAATTAGGAATTGATAACCGCCTCCAGCGCTGTGTGGCTTCCCAACGCAGTTACTGCTCGGTTCCAAGCTCTGTGAACTTGCGGGGTCAGGTGACGCGGGAGGTAGGAAAGAAGGACGTTTCAACAGCTCGCCGTGTTATCTGGAGTTCCTTTTTAAGCCTATTCCAATACTGCTGACATAGGCTCGTTGCCTAAACCACTGTGGTGTTGCGAATGAGTGAGCGAGTCACCGACCAAGGAATTTCGTTCTGTTACTACGTATGGACCGGGAACCCCCCACATCAATCGTCATCGTCCGAGATCCACATTCCTCTCAGGTTCACGGAGCTTGGAGACGAGCAGTACTTTGAAGTGGACGGTGTTGATTTGTAATTGTATTAGAATAAAAATAGTTTAAAAAAAACAGCCTCATTACTTAATTTACACATAGCAGGTACGGATTCAAGGGTGGGGGGTGGGGGGTCACGGGGGTCATGAACCCCCCCCCCCCTGAACGGAGACAATATTTTTTTTGCAAACTCTAAAAACGAAAACACAATAACCAGACAAATTAAACCTAACGAATTTTAACTGAAAAACAGTTTCTTTCATTTTATTCAATACTGAAAATATCTTTATTGCAATTATTATGTTCTGTTACAACTGTACATATTTACAACTAGATACCTGTTATATAAAAACGATTATTTATATAACAAAATCAACTCATCTATTTTGTTTAGCAAACCTTGTGATTAGCGAATCGATGTCTATAGTGATGCCACGATGAATGTGCAGCAATGCACGGATAGGAATTTGGGGCTTTCTTCGCACCAAAAAATTTTGCCGACGTCCAAACTGCAAGCATGGTTGGCAATTTAAGCTGCGACTTTCTCCCTTTGTCGGTACCAACTCGACTTGCCGAAACTGTAACGTACCTTGATACTTTTCTCGAAGCTCGATGTAAAAGTCGCAAAACACGCCGTAGCAATTTGTACGAATATTTTTGGTGCGCTAAACGCATCAAATTTCTATCCATGTAGCTTGCAAAAAAATTGGTCTGGTTTTGTACGTTTGGTTATTTTGTGATTGCGTTGTTAGTGATACTATTTTTCTTAACAATTTCGATTCTGTGACCCCCCCCCAAAGCCAAACTCTAGATCAGCGCCTGACACATAGTGCATGCAGTCTCCATGAAGTGTAAATGTTTCAATGTTCTTCAATAGGATGTGCATTACTGTATTGTTTTGTGTGTTGCTATTTAGCGAACGATGTGAACATTCGCGAATCTAGAATGACCTCATAGCGACAGACGATGTTCAGCTCATGCTGACATTTTAATGCAAGTTTCGGTGTCTGTATGTGGTCTGAAAACATGAGTGACAAAAGTAAATATAGCCCTGATTCAACACAACAGTAAGACGTTATACAGTAAATCCCCAGGTTTGTTGTGAAGGGGAACAAATAGTAAGGTTATATTGTTATCAACTAATTTGAGGTGTAGCGGACTATATCGTTCCTCCTGATCTGAACATGTGTCATAGGAGAGATTACTCTGTGGGGTTTATTCTTCTAATAGAATCTAATTCAACCGCGTTTGTCTTAGTTGTGTAGTTGGAGCCATTCTTTCAGTGTTGCCTATTAGTCCAGTCAATAGAGGCTCAAATAGGGGGTTCACCTTGCATCAGATGCGGGATCGTTTTTTATTTTTTGATATTGTTTAGAACCATTAGGTAGTTATTAATCCACGTTTCCGTCATCCTCACCCCCTTGCTTCGTCCGCCATCTTGAAAAAACTGTCAGAAATCGGCACTTTTTTCAGTTTTTGGCCTCTAGCTCATTCTCAGTTCATTTGTTTGAAGATATGTCTAAATAAGAAAATGTATATTACTAAATTTTCAACAACGTTGATCTGAGAGTGTTTTTTTTGTAGGACCAAGCATATTCGAGATACGAGAAGGCGATAAAGGGCGAAAATTGGCCATTCGGCAAATTTTTCACTTTCGCTCCACTTTCCATCGCAAAAACAGGGGGAAGACTTGATCTCAGCAATACGTTTATTGAATGAAAGTTGTAGAGAATTTAATTTCCTTTGAAACTCATGTATCAAAAAAATAATTACGAGCAATGGTTAGGAGTGGAGGTAAATTTAAGAAAACTAGAAGAAATGCTTTTTTGGTGATTCAGCCCTGGAGCGCCGTGTTGGTGAAAGTTCTTAGTTTTCATTATATTACAACCATGTTTTGAATTCAGCAATGCATCTAAATAATATTTGAACCATTTTTGGTATAAATGTAACCACCCACTTTCACTCACACTCTCACATACGCATATATAATTGAATCGGTCATTGTGAGAAGCACTAAGTCATTTTTGTAAGAATTGAGATAATTGACAAAAACTGTTTCTCTCACTTAATTGTAAAGCATAGTTGCTGTCACGTGTAAGTATGAGTTAGTTGTACAACGGCTGCTCGAATGGTTTTCAAAACACCCCACTTTCCCTGATGATGATTGAGTCTTCAGTCTTTTGACTGGTTTGATGCAGCACTGCATGCCTCCCTGTCCTGAGCTAATCGCTTCATCTCTACATAGCTACCACACCCTACATCCGAGGCAATCTGTTTAACATATTCTAACCTTGGTCTACCCCTACAGTTCTTGCCCTCGACCCTTCCTTCCATAACTAAACTTACTATTCCTGGGTGTCTTAGTATGTGTCCTACTAACCTATCTCTTCTCTTCATTAGCAGTCGCCAGAAACATCTCTCCTCTCCTACTCGTCTTAATACCTCTTCGTTTGTAACCCTATCTACCCATCTGATCTTCATCATTCTCCTGTAACACCACATTTCAAAAGCTTCAATTCTCCTCTTTTCTGCTGCACCAATAGTCCAAGTTTCACTTCCATATAGCGCCACGCTCCAGACAAAGGCTTTCAAAAATGACTTCCTAATACCTAAATCTATATTCGATGTCAACAGATTCCTTTTTTGTAGAAATTCTTTCCTTGCCTGAGCCAACCTACTTTTTATATCCTCTTTGCTTCGTCCATCACTGGTTATTCTGCTTCCTAAGTAACAGAATTCTCCTACTTCCTTCAGCTTTTCACCTGCCAATTTGATCTCCATAGAGGTTTCTGATTTATTTCGGCTGCATTCCAGTATTTTTGTTTTACATTTATTAATTTTCATCATGAATTCTTTCCGTAAGACGGAGTCCATACCAGTCAAAAACTCATTCAAATCCTCAGGCTTGTCGGCCAAGATGACGATGTCATCAGCAAATCTCAGAGTTGAAATTATTTCTCCTTGAATCTTCACTCCCACTTTAAATTTTTCGCCAATTTCCTTCATTGCTTGTGTAATGTTATTCACTTTGCTCCACGTTGAGCGTACAAGTGTAATGTTTTCTATTGCCTTCACTTTTGCGTGACAAATGTAATGTTTTCTACTAAGATATGTTGTATTAATGGGCGCCAAGACCTCAACGCTATGTTGAAATCTAAATTTGTATTTAACAACACCTAGCTATGGTAGAACACCTTCAAGAATCTTTACTCTCAGATCGTGGTATGACTGGATCATTAACCCAACAAACAATTGTATCAGGAGAAGGAATTGGTCTATATCTAATGCTACGGTGTCGCGAAAAAAGCGCACTGCGAAAAAAGCGCACTGCGAAGAAAGCGCACAGTCAACCCTTTTGGAGTTACAAAAGGAATCCCGCCCCTATCTTCTTAGAAATAAGGAGTGTTACGCACACAGAAAATAAAAGTTGAGTTCATTAGTTTCTGATTCCCATCACACTTTATCCAGGCTGTGGGCTGGCTAAATGATTAATTACTAAATATTTTTAATCATTTAGGCGTGTTTAAAATCAGCTTGAGTATAGCTTCGTCAATGTTAACTTTTTAAATATATTTACAGTTTTAAAGTATACTTAGGCTTGTTTTAAATCAGCATGAATGTAGCTTCGTCAATATTACTATTTACATTCTTTTCGGGTCTTGCTTTTCTTCTTGAAAGAAGGTCTAGCCAAGTTTTTGTAGATATGAAACTGTCTTTAAACACGCTTTGATGTCCCCATTTTCTTCATACTTCTTCACTGTTCTTTCCAGTTTCTTATCCAACTCGATATAAGTTTTCTTCCTTTTTTTCCCAGATAAATTCAGTTCTTTCCTCATGTACATACAAGAAGATTCTTCACTCTTCAAACAAAGTATGACATCTCTGATTTTAGGGTTGGGCCGTCCAAGAAGATTGTTGATTTTGTTGTGCCAACCTTCCACCGCGTTCGTAGTCCTGTGTCGCCTAGCATAGCAATTCCACAATTCAATAGGAATTTCGTCATTATGCAGCCACTGTTCGACGAAGTAGTCGAAGAAGCGAGTTAACTTCGGGTTTTCAAGAGCCTGTGAGTGAATTTCGACCCAGCCATCTTGGACATCTTCAGTTTTCAAGAAGGCTAATGCAGCACACATTTGAGTGGACAGTCGGATTTCTTCATTTTCTCTATATTCACATGTCAGTCCAATTTCTTGTATTTTTCTCCACAGACATTTTTTTCAAATGAAAGTAGCACCCATGGATTTCAACTGATGGCAGAACTTCTCTAATTGCAGCTATTGCACTCGCCTCGGAATCAACGTGGATGTGTCTTGGATTCCATTCTGGGACTGCTTGCAGTACATGACGAAAAAAACGAACGTATGTAGTTTTCTTCTTGTTTGGAAGTAGGCCAAACACAACTGGATATAAACGTTAGTTTCTGTGTCGGAACTTCCATAATCAGCATGGATGGTGTAAATTTGACCGAACTGTTTACTACAACTTTTAAACGTTCCATCCATGAAAAAGCCTTGTAGGTTCCTCAAGCACTCTTTTCCTTTTTCTGAACAAAAAATGATCATCCGTTCCTCTGAGCCTTCGTCCACTAACATAAATTTTGATCTGTCGTTCATCTGAAGCAATTCTTCGTCTAAAATTACTTCTTCTCTAGTCTTAGGCTCCTTTTGGGTTCCACGTGCACTGTTTCTCTGTATGTACATACTTCTTTTTGTGGTGAGTTGTTGCGGCATTTCTGTTACAAAATTGTAGCCCTTGTTGTGGAGTTCTCCCAGTTTTTCTCTGTAGATCTTTGAAATGGACGTGTCTTCTTCACGGGCTCTCTTCTTTGCAACGTTGATGCTCTTCATAACTTCCAATCTGGCTGTGTCCGGTGCTGCACATGAGTGATCAGTAACTTCTAAAACTTCGCCATTTTTACTTTTTACTTTTTAACATTCCACGGCACCTACTTGACCTTTCCTTCTGACATCGCCAAACTATTAACTCATCTATATTCTTCCTAAACTCCCTATATGCGTATCCGTTATAATGTGCTGCAGGCTTACCCTTGTTAGTAGTTAAGACTTCCATAATATAACTAAATCATGTATAAATACTAAAAAGAAGTAAACGTTCAAAACACTAGGTATACTAGTAAAAATAACTTTAACACTAGTAAGTTTAAAACACTAAAACAGATTATTGCTGCTTACGAAGTGACTTGAAGGACCACCAGAACAGAAAAGACAAAGAAGGGGTCGGTGAGGTGGGGCGGCTGCTCGGGAGGAATGAACATGAGCTATTGTATAGCGTGATGACTCACCTCCAACCAGCTCCAAGTAATCATTTCCTGGTAACGTAACCCCTACCCTAAATTGTCACATTGGCCCTTGTGCGCTTTCTTCGCAAATATCTGTATGTGCGCTTTATTCGCTGTGCGCTACTCACACAGATTCAATGCTACCTACTGAACACAAAGATTGCATGGTTAAAAGAAATGAATTTATTGTATAGAAAACAAGTATAGCAAAATTAATAGTAATAATAATAATAAGTTTGAATTTAAATTGGAGCGTTGCGATTTAAATATTACCGCTAGAAAATTACGTGAAAACGGAGTCGGATAAATTACTGATTTTACTCTTATTCCCAAGCTATGAATTTACTGAATCACTGAATATGAAACAAAGAAAGACGAGAGATTGCGTAGTTATGTGTCATTCGCGCTTACCACTGGAAATTGCCGTAGCATTTCCCTCGTACTGGATGTTGAAGTGAGCTTCCCATAGCCTCCTGGACGTCGTCATCTTCTTCGTTGTTGATGATATATTTGTAGATATGAAGATTTATGGTCCGAACATCGGAACCAACACGTACAACCACAACGGTTAAGTTTCACAAAGATAGTCGCTAACTCCACTGAACATCGGAGCCACTCACTCGTGCAACCATACTGGTTAAATTTTATAACGATAGTCGCTAACTCCACTGAACATCGGAGCCACTCTCTCGTGCAACCATACTGGTTAAATTTTATAACGATAGTCCTCGTTTCCACGGCGTGCCAACCATATATGCACCCGCCGCATCCCCACTCTTCAGCCGACTTCTTCCCACTCGCTCACCACTGATTGGCTGACCCCTCACGCGCTACTCCCCTCCTCTAGCTCATTACACTCAGCGGGAGGGTGAAGTCGATTGCCGTTCCATACATCCGCCTTTTCTTGACGATGCGACCCAGCCTTGCGTCATACTACTTGACAAGCATAAGCCTGTATCTGAATTCCCAGTGAGTCATGTCTCTCAATATACCCTAACTGACGAAACTCCGTAAAATTCCGTAATCATATAATTTTCTACGCTAATGTTGATCGTAATAATTTGCTTGATAGTGTTTTCTATAATCATAGAAAACCTATCTGTATGCTTATAATTTTATAAGAAAATGCTCCAAAATCATTTAATAATAATAATAATAAGTTGATGTTAATAATAAGTTAATAATAATAATAAATTAACATGAAAAATTCTCTTGGCTGAACAATTTGCCGCGTAAATAAATATAGAATGGCTTCCTACTGACTTATGCCAGTTGCATAAAAAACCCTCGAAAAACACGTTACATATTCGCCTCAGATCATCGGATGATTTACCGTGACGACAGTCCATTATCCGATTATCCCAGACACGTTAATAATCCCCATCCAAAATACATATTACATAATTGAAATCACCCTAAATTACAGATATATACACTCATAATTTTTCTTCACGCACTTTGCGTCAAAGTTTGTTGTCACTATGGATTGCACTTTGCAACCAGTCCAATGTTTTTCATAAAGAATAATGTTCCACGGATATTTCCGCCTCTCAAATTTCTCTATGTTGGAAAAATAGACATAAATAATGTGTGAGCACTATGTATTTATGATGTCATATCACACGCATTGAAAGTGTTCTGATATATTTATATCACCATAGAACTTCCTAATTTCACTGGAGGTCCCTTCCTTATGGTGAAATTTAATCTCACTTATCACTGAGCACACGATCACACCATTGTGGCAGCGCCTCGTGACCATAATACATAATCTCTCTTTAAAGTAGATTAAATTAATATTGACTTCTGAAAAAAAAAACAGTAAGTGCGCATTACATATAACACCAAATATTTCTGTGCCGTAATCGCCCTGTCTTCTTAAGTTTCCGTAGACCATATTCTACTTAATACTAGTTCTCAACACAGACCAGTTCTCCTCACACAAATAATACCTTTGTACAAATTACCTTAAATTACACACTTACAAATCTTACATGGCGAGGCCGTAAACAGAAATCACGTGTGCTGTTATGTATGAGTTTCATGAAGGACTGTCTCGCCTTCTGTTGGCCCATCTTTTGTCTCGTGGACGCCTTAAGCAAAAATACCCTGTTCAAGCGCTCACCCATCTCTAGGAGACAAATGGGAATTCACCAGCGCTACCAAATTCTGGCCTTGGTGTATCGAGACATTTTAGTGCTCAAGAGCATCCGACAATCCCGTCATATTACCCTGTACCTTAAAAACTCTCATTTACTTACATACTACCCCCCTGTGTGACTTCTGATACGCCTGCCTTGAAGACCAGATCTTCCACGCACCAAATACCACACTTACTCATTTGATAGGCTGGCTCGCCAGCTAAACACACTCACTTTATGACACATATTTTCGTACATTATGTATATTATACGTCCCGTATAATCTGTTTCCCTTACTATCCTCCAGCACATATGCTGTTTTGCCAATACGTTTGGAAACTATAAATGTTTCTGCGTCACCTGCTTCCAACCTTGCAAGTGGCTCCCTTTACATGAACGTCATCACGTTGCTCCACTAGCATATTTCTCAGTGTCTGTAACGATGCCCTGTTGCTACTGTCCACACATGCTAACCCTACTTTCCTCTGGTGTCACACCTCTACTCGACACTCTATGACCTAAAATATCACTTCTGACTGACAGAATGACGACTTAGACAGCTTCAAAGTGAACCCTGCCTGATCTAACTTCTGAAAAACTATATTTAAATGACGTAGATGCTCCTCAAATCTGCGTGAACTAATTACCATATCATCAATGTAAATGGTTACAAACTCTCCTGTGTCATCCCCTAATGCGATGTTTAAAGCCCGAATTAAAGCTGCTGAACTACTCTTTAACCCATAAGGTGTTCTACAAAATTGATACAGGTTATATTTATGACTTAAAGCTGTAAATGGTCTATCTTCGTACATAAGTGGCACCTGCCAAAAACTGGAACGCAAATCTACACAAGTGAAATACTTCTTCCCCTCAAATGTTTGCATTAATTCCTCTATTGACATAGATTTCAGCTGATCTGAACTAATTCTACTGTTAACCAAACGAGCGTCTAAACAAATACGAACCGTGCCGTCAGTCGTGGGTACCGTGATCAAAGAATTAACATATGGACTGTTAGAGTGCTCAATAATCCCAACTTCAAGCATCTGATTAATTTGTGCCTCAACTGCACTCTGATAAGCGAAAGGTACAGGATATCTATGTCCTGTGAATACTGACCTATCAATAACGTTCAATGAATGTGTATAGCAATTGGCCATACCAATGCGATCCTCAAAAACTCTCCTATTACACAATAACACATCATAGAGCCGAACACACTGTTCATCCTCTATATTTCCCTGAAATGCAGCATCACGTAACGAGTCCTCCAGAATACCGTTCGTAATCACACTGCCCACAAAACATGGAGAACCCCGCTCTACGGCTGGCGATATCTCATTTAAAGTACAAATCACACCTACAACACTACTTCTCTGAATATGGTCATTGAACGCTACTTCTACTTCAGAATCTCCCCATTTAAATTTCAAACTCCCTACATCATAACATAAATTACCAGACACTCTACTTAGCCACTCTGAACCCAAGATAACACTGAATACTAAATTTGGAATTACAAGGCAAATCTGCTTCTCTACATGATTATTAATTTTAATGTCTACTAAAACTTGCTTAGAAATTACTTTAGACCTCTTCCCAACAGCTGTGATAACAAAAGTGCTTTTAATTGGCATCTCCTCGAAATTTACTCCAGTTCCTTTCATTTTATCATAAAATGCACTACTTATGCAACTCTTCATACAACCACTATCAATTAAGACATCTGTGTACGCCTCGGACACGTTAAATTTAACAATGGGGCTCTTACTAGCCACTTCCTGAATAATACCTTTATCATTTAGTTCACGTAATAATTCATTTCTTACATTTAGGTCATAGGGTTCCTGTATAAGTGTATGGACAGGGCATGTTACAGACTGAGATTCTGACCTTACATCGCAGCCTGGTTCGTGTTTAAAGTATTGCTACCGCTTGGTGTAGTACTACTGACTACTGCACTGGTCTGGTTGTTCTGGGTTGTATTAACGGTATCTCTCTGTCCGTTATTACCATTGGGCTGATTCCCTCCTTGACCCCTGTTCTGGTTATAATTAATATTATTATTATTATACCGCCCTTGGTTACCCCTATAATCGTTATTTCGGCCTTGATTTCCCCTGAAATCATTATTTCTACCTTGGTAGTTCGTACCATACCCATTTCCTCTGTACTGGTTTTGCTGATTATTAATATTACTATTTTGGTTCCCCCTATTTTGAACGCTGGCCCCTTCGCCACTGTTCCCTTGAACTTCCTGGTTCCTATTCTCATTAGGCCTGTTATTATTGTTACCCTGGTTCCTACCGAAATTCTCCTCGTAACCGCCTCTTCCCAGAGCATCGAATGTACTCAATAAATTCTCCACTTGTGAGATAGATTTAACATTTTGGATACAGGCAGCTTCTTTGATTCTGTATGGAAAATGTCTTAGTAATAGCCTGACTACATCACTCTCCTCCTTCAAACCATCCAGATATTTGCACGTTAATACCTGTCCTAAAAAGTACTCGGTCATAGTGTAGTTGCCTCTTGGGTTATATTTCCCACACACAATTCCCTCACGATGCTGAGACTGAATGACCTCATTCCAAAATTTCTCACAAAATTTAACTTTGAAATCTGTAATATTCTCAAAATTGTCTCTGTAGACAGCAAACCAGTTTCTTGTCTCCCCTACAAACGCTTGCTCTAAAATTTCAACTACCTGGCACCACTCAACACTACCATCTTCCAACCTCTCCCCGAATTTATTTTCTATAGTATTCATGAACTCCATTGGACAACCCTTCCGATTACTAAATTTGCCTAGTTCTATTTCCCTGTTCACATAAACTGGCCTACTCTGGCTATTTTCCTGCCTAATTCTAGCTTTCAACTTCTGTTCTAATTCAGCAATTTTCTCCTCAGCTTTTCTTTCGATATTAGTTACAGTTAACCTAATGCTCCCTTCCGATGCTTCAACTTTACCACTTAACTGAGCTTGTTTCTCACTAATCTCATTAATGCTTTAGTTATTCCTCTCCCTTAAAGTATAAACTTCACTGATTATTTCTGCATGTACTTTATCAATTCTTCCCCCCAGCTGTTCTTTAACCTCTTTTGTTGCTACCTGAATCTTATCAATTTCTCCCCCCAGTTGCTTTTTGACCTGCTGGGTTTCAAGTTGCACTAGTTCTTTTAAATTTTCAGCCTGTGTACTGATTCTAATTTCCAACTCCTCCTGTACTTTTCCTAACTTTCTGTCTACATCTGCTACAATTTCTTTAGCCTTCTCTTCCATCACCCCTCTGATTTCTCCTCTAATCTGCTCAAATTTCTTATCTAATTTTAGATTGTTCTCTTCAAATTTCTCATTTAATTTATTGCTCACTTCCTTACTGCTCTGTTCCAATTTAGCATTTAAACTATCACTCAGCTCCCTATTACTCTCTTTATTTTCCCTACTATTTTGTTCAAGTCTAGAGTTTAAAGCATCAGTACTAATTTTGTTTTGTTGCATAAATTGGAGAAGCAAACTCTCTAACCCTGCTTGACTGTTTTGATTACCCCCCCTCAGTATCGGGATTTACCTCCGACATCCCTGTACAGCTTTCATTTCCAAGACTAGCCATACTGCTCGTATCTTCACTATCCAACTGGTGACCACTACGCAACTTCATCTCTTCCTCAGCACTACCCATGCTGATACACACCGATAAATGAAAAACCCCCAAAATACAGACACAGAAATATATACCCTTCTCCCTTCACAAATGTTATTAGGTTTTCAGCCCCAAGTTGGTAGCGACAAATGTAATGTTATTCACTTTGCTCCACGTTGAGCGTACAAGTGTAATGTTTTCGATTGCCCTCACTTTTGCGTGACAAATGTAATGTTTTCTACTAAGATATGTTGTTTTAATGGGCGCCAAGACCTCAACGCTATGTTGAAATCTAAATTTGTATATAACAACACCTAGCTCTGGTAGAACACCTTCAAGAATCTTTACTCTCAGAACGTGGTATGACTGGATCATTAACCCAACAAACAATTGTATCAGGAGAAGGAATTGGTCTATATCTAATGCTACCTACTGAAAACAAAGATTGCATGGTTAAAAGAAATGAATTTATTGTATAGAAAACAAGTATAGCAAAATTAATAATAATAATAAGTTTGAATTTAAATTGGAGCGTTGCGATTTAAATATTACCGCTAGAAAATTACGTGAAAATGGAGTCAGATAAATTACTGATTTTACTCTTATCCCCAAGCTATGAATTTACTGAATCACTGAATATGAAACAAAGAAAGACGAGAGATTGCGTAGTTATGTGTCATTCGCGCTTACCACTGGAAATTGCCGTAGCATTTCCCTCGTACTGGATGTTGAAGTGAGCTTCCCATAGCCTCCTGGACGTCGTCATCTTCTTCGTTGTTGATGATATATTTGTAGATATGAAGATTTATGATCCGAACATCGGAACCAACACGTACAACCACAACGGTTAAGTTTCACAAAGATAGTCGCTAACTCCACTGAACATCGGAGCCACTCACTCGTGCAACCATACTGGTTAAATTTTATAACGATAGTCGCTAACTCCACTGAACATCGGAGCCACTCTCTCGTGCAACCATACTGGTTAAATTTTATAACGATAGTCCTCGTTTCCACGGCGTGCCAACCATATATGCACCCGCCACATCCCCACTCTTCAGCCGACTTCTTCCCGCTCGCTCACCACTGATTGGCTGACCCCTCACGCGCTACTCCCCTCCTCTAGCTCATTACACTCGGCGGGAGGGTGAAGTCGATTGCCGTTCCATACATCCGCCTTTTCTTGACGATGCGACCCAGCCTTGCGTCATACTACTTGACAAGCATAAGCCTGTATCTGAATTCCCAGTGATTCATGTCTCTCAATATACCCTAACTGACGAAACTCCGTAAAATTCCGTAATCATATAATTTTCTGCGCTAATGTTGATCGTAATAATTTGCTTGATAGTGTTTTCTATAATCATAGAAAACCTATCTGTATGCTTATAATTTTATAAGAAAATGCTCCAAAATCATTTAATAATAATAATAATAATAATAAGTTGATGATAATAATAAGTTAATAATAATAATAAATTAACATGAAAAATTCTCTTGGCTGAACAATTTGCCGCGTAAATAAATATAGAATGGCTTCCTACTGACTTATGCCAGTTGCATAAAAACCCCTCGAAAAACACGTTACACTTGTTCAATGTAAAGATTGAAAAGTATGGGTGATAAGTTGCAGCCTTGCCTTACACCTTCCTGAGTACCAGCTTCTCTCTCATGTCCTTCAGCTCGAATGACTGCCGTTTGGTTTCTGTATAGATTGTATACCACCCTCCTATCCCTGTACTTCATTCCAATAGATTTCAATATGTCAAACAATTTAGTCCAATCAACGTTATCAAAAGTCTTTTCTAAGTCTACAAATGCCATGAACGTTCTCTTATCTTTCCTTATTCTACCTTCCAAAATCAGCCTAAGACTTAGTACAGCTTCCCTTGTTCCTACATTTCTCCTGAAACCAAACTGGTCTTCACCCAACTCCGATTCTATCTGGCTTTCAATCCTCTTGTAAATTATTCTAGACAGGATCTTTGAAGCATGAGTAACCAAGTTGATTGTACGGTAATTTTCACATCTGTCAGCTCCCACTTTCTTTGGTATAGGGATGATAACATTCTTCTTGAAATCAGGGGGTGCCTCACCTGTCTCATAAATCCTACACACCAAGTCTAATAACCTGATCAGACCTTCATCTATGCAGCGTAGCAACTCGATCGGTATATCATCTATGCCTGGTGCTTTGTTTCTGCTTAAGTCTTCCAATGCTCTGTCAAATTCTGATCTCAATATTAAATCTCCTTTTGTATCCTCATCAATTTCCTCCTCCCTTTCCATTACACGATTCTCAATCTCCTTTCCCTTATACAAACACTCTATGTAAGATTTCCATCTCTCAACCTTTTCTTCCCTACCTGTTACAGGCTTTCCATTTGTGTCCTCAATATTACAGCACTTAGTCTTCTTTTCCCCAAAAGTATTTTTAATCCTTCGATAGGCTGTGTCTACTTTTCCTAATTTCAGACAATTTTCTATACCTGCACATTTCTCTTTCAACCATTCTTCTTTCGCTTCCTTGCACTTCTTGTTGACCTCATTTCTCAGACGTCTGTATTCTGCTTTCCCCTTTTCATCTCTTACATTCTTGTATTTCCGCCTTTCACCCATCAATTCTAGTATATCCTGAGTGATCCACGGTTTTCTACCTATTCTTTCTTTCCTACCAATGTTTTCTTCTGCGGATTTTGTTATTTCATTCTTCAAAAGTGCCCATTTGTCTGCAATTGAAGTTTGTTTAGGGTTTTTCATTAGTCCTTCCTTTATACTCATCTTGAATCTTTCGTTTACATCCTTTACTTTCAGTCTGTCTATTGCCCACCTTTATGGCTTTTGACTTTTCTTCAGTTTCATCAACTTAAATCTGTATTTCATTACAACCAGATTGCGGTCAGAGTTTATGTCAGCACCAGGATATGTTTTACAATCCAAATCTGGTTTCGAAACCTCTGCTTGACCATAATGAAGTCAATTTGGTAACGCCCTGTATCTCCTGGTCTCATCCATGTGTATATTCTTCTATTGTGGTTATTTAATAAGGTGTTAGCTATGACCAACTCATGCTCGGTGCAGAATTCCATCAGCCTGCTTCCTCGATCATTCCTTTCACCTAATCCGAAATCTCCTACTATCTTCCCTTCTCTCCCTTTTCCTACCACACAGCGTTCCAATCTCCCATTACTATAACATTTTCATCACCCTTGATATACCTCAGAATTTCATCTATTTCTTCGTAGACCTTTTCAACATCCTCATCATCAGCTTGACTGGTAGGCATACAGATTTGTACCACTGTGGTGCACGTAGGTTTAGTATGTATTTTTACTACAATAATCCGTTCACTATATTGCTCAAAATATTCCACCCGCTGTCCAAGTTTCCTACTCAATATGAGACCAACCCCTGCTTGGCCATTGTTTGATTTAGTGCTAATTACCCTATAGTCTCCTGACCAAAAGTCCTGTTCTTCCTGCCAGCGCATTTCACTAATCCCAACCAAATCCAACCTCAACCTATCCATTTCCCTTTCTAAGTTTTCTAACCTTCCACTTCCTAGCAGACTTCTAACATTCCACGCTCCGATCCGTAGAATATCAGATTTCCTCTTTGTCACTTCTGTGATGTTAACCTCCTCTCGAGTAGTCCCCACCCGGAGATGCGAACGGGGGACTAGTTTACCTCCGGATTGAAATTTTACAAGGGAGGAGGCCATCATCACATGTAATGATGCATAGAGAGGTGCATATCCTCGGGAATATCGTTACGGCTGTAGTTTCCCATTGCTTTCAGCCGTGCAGCAGAACGCAGTGTAGCCATTAGTTGGCTTATATTATCAATAGCTTAACTGTCTATAAGACTAGTAAAGAATTGATTTATTCTGAAAGGCTGCTACTCCCTTTCAGAATAAGTAAAGAGCAATTCTACTAACAAAGATACTAACCTTCTACTACCAATTAAATACCAAAATTCTACTAACGAAAACAATACTAAAGTTCCACCAACAACAAATACTACCACTAAAACATTCTGTCACCGGGCACACTCACATGCACCCTCACACATCACAGTCTAATGAAACAATGAACTATAACTAATAAACAATGCAACTGCCACCAGACACACTCACATAGAACATAGAACAATGACATATCTAATAAACAAACTAACTACATACTTACAACTAAAACTAACTACATACTTCCTGTACTGTAATTTGAATTGACAATATTTACAAAATGCAATTTAGATAGAAGAAAATACTTACAAAGCGTAATTTATAAATATATATATAACTTACATATAAACTTTTGAACCGACGGTGGTTTTGGGGTCTGGGGGGATGTGAGACGCTTACAGTTTATATATAATTAATTTTGACGGATAGGGTTAAATAGTATGCTAATAAGGTGATAGGGTTTTATTTTTTTGTGCTGTCAATCTACCGTTGCATTTTCTGTGCCTCCCATATGACAACACCTGGTGCGGAAATTATGAGCATCAGCTCTGGTGTAGTTGGAAGTGAGCAGGTGAACTGCTACAAGGCCCAGCAAGTCGGTTTGGCTGGACTCTCAAGAATAGTGGGAACAACCTTCGGTGAAGTGTCCTTCAAAAAGAAGGACAAAGTGATATCTTTAGCAGCTGACGAGAACATCTTGAAAGTTGGGGAGAAGAAGATTGCTGTGGACCCGCTCTCACTATCACAGGATGTGCATAGCAAAAACAACCCAGGACGATCTTGAGGAATGCCTCTCTTATGGGCTTGCACCGTACCCTATGTCGTTGTTCAACGAGGATGGCATGCTCAAGGGCACAAAGTCTGATTTATATGCAGCGTTCACACCCCTGCCCATAGATTTCGAGCTCCCCTCAAATCACCTCACTGTCATCGATGGTGGGCATCTGCTCCACAAAGTTGTGTGGAATCGAAACTCGACTTTTGGGCAAATTTGTGCCGATTATATCAAGTACATCCACCAGCATTATGGGACAGTGGTGATGGTCATCTTCGACGGGTACCCAGACAATCTTCTGATGAGTACCAAGAATGCTGGAAGAGCAAGAAGGCGCAAGCTGATCGCCTCAGCAGATGTGTTATTTGATAAAGCCATAGTCAACACAACTCCTCAAGACAAATTTCTGTCCAATGAGAGCAATAAAAACGATTTGTTGCCCTCCTCAGAACAACACTTGAAGCGTCCAACGTCATGAACATGCAAGCTGAGGAGGATGCTGACGTGCTCATTGTGACCACTGCAACATCGATGGCTTCTTCGTACGACGCTGTAATTATTGTGGGGGAAGACATCGATTTATTAGTCATCCTCACTGGGACAGCAAAATACGATGAGCAACGTGTACCTTAAAAAACCAGGAAGAGGCAATTCACCTGACGTCATGTACTCCCCCTCATCATTTATGTATGACTTCGCCGAGAACCTGCTGCTCATCCACGCCATCAGCGGGTGTGACACAACGTCAAACATTTATGGGTTCGGTAAAACCAAATTTTGTTCCCTGATCCGGAGGAATCCATTATTGTTGGAGATAAGTGATGTCTTCATGGACCCAGAAGCCACATTAGAGGACATCTCCAAAGCAGGAGAGCAAATATTGGTCGTCCTCTATGGTGGGGAAATCGACCAATCACTTTCTGACCTCCGACACACAAAATTTGTTGCCACCACGACAAACTTGAACCTGGAAAAGCTGCCCCCATCCTCCGATGCAGCGCGATACCACTCCTTGAGAGTATACCACCAAGTGATGTCCTGGATGAGCAGAAAGAAAGACCCGAACACCTTTGGCTGGACAAGAGGAAGCAGGGGCTTGATTCCGACAACAACCACCAGAGATGCTGCTCCTCGTACCCTGCTGAAGACGGTATTATACAGGTGTGTCACCGGCTGTTCCGCAGCATGTGGATGCAGAAAAACCGGTGTGCATTGCTCCACTTTCTGCAAATTCTGCTGCGGCGGAAAGTCCTGCGACAACCGTCCCTTCATAGCCGCTGACGAGGAAGAGGAAAACATCGACGACCCGTCCATACCATTCGACGAAGACGCTGCCGAAGAGTCAGCCCTCCCGACCCCCCTTGCGAATCGTCTCCGGTTACTGTAGCAACACCCTATCTATTAATATGTAAATAATTAATATATAAAACGCATTGTATTGTAATCTATATTTTGTAAATACACACTAACTTTTTATCGCTTCAAATGATCTTGTCGACTTCGTCGTTACGTTGAGGCTGGCGTTACGTTACGGCGTCACGAAATGTACCGAGAATGCACTGAGGTGTGCTACGTCATAGTACCGCTTGGTGCATGTGTACTGAGTTCACCGGTGAGCTCTGGAGTTACGAGACAGCAACGACATGGCGAGCGTGACGACATCCAGCCAGCTCCCTCCTTTCACCGCGCGCTCCAGCTCCCTCATGACTTGTAACTTTCTAGCGTTCTGATTGTTTCTTGATCATCTAACATGTCAAGAGTCTTTGTAGCATTTTTCAGCATTTGTAGCATTTAAAATGATATAAAGTCCAGTCTTTCAGACAGACTGTCTCTTTTTTAAATGAATGTGTAACGAATTTGTTCTCTCCCATCTATTCATATTTATCCAAAAATGGTTTAAATATTATTTAGATGCACTGCTGTGTTCAGAAAATGGTTGTAATATAATGAAAACGAAAAAATGTCACCAACACGGCGTTCCAGGGCTGAATCACAAAAAACTCATTTCCTCTAGTTTTCTTAAATTTACCCCCACACTACCCTTTGCTCGTAATTATTTTTTGATACATGAGTTTCAAAGGAATATTAAATTCTCTACAACTTTCATTCAATAAACGTTTTGCTGAGATCAAGTCTTCCCCCTGTTTTTGCGATGGAAAGTAAGGCGAAAGTGAAAAATTTGCCGATTCGCCAATTTTCGCCCTTTTTCGCGTTCTCGTATCTCGAATATACTTGATCCTACTAAAAAAACTTTCATATCAAAGTTGTTGGAAATTTAGTAATCTACATTTTCTTATTGAGACATATCTTCAAACAAATGAACTGGGAATGAGCTAGAGGCCAAAAACTGAAAAAAGTGCCGATTTCTGACAGTTTTTTCAAGATGGCGGACGAAGCAAGAGATGGAGGATGACGGAAACTTGGATTAATAACTACCTAATGGTCGTAAACAACATCCAAAATAAAAAACGATCCCGCATCTGATGTAGGGTGAAATTCGTCTATTGACTGGACTATATACAAATTATCAGTTTTAACTCTTCAGTTGGTCAAAACAAATATGCCCAATGACTTAGCTACAATCTATATAATATATGAATAATAAGTTGATAACACTCCTGGAAAAGAATTGCATATATTAGTTATGGTCACTATTACAATGGGGTGTTAGTGATCATAACTATACAGGCCTTTTATTCCAGGAGTGTTATTTACTTATTATTCATATACGACATACATTGTTCCCCGCCCAGTCATTGGGCATATTCGTGTTGACTGACAGTAAGCTTAGTTGCCACACAGAACAATTAAGCCAACTCCACTTCTCCGAAAGACAACTAATATTTTCTGTCGATTTTCTTGTAAAGTTCACCCTGTCCAGAGATTAAAGTGCCGCTTGAATAAGCGTTTACCTTCACATGGAGTAATAAAACTGTTCGTTGGGGGTAATGAAAGCCTGGTACCGAAACCTTTTGTCTGTGTGAGCAGAGACTTTGGTTATTGAGCCGTAGTACCTGGAACGAAAGTGGTCTGAAAGAAAAGTGGCAGAGAGCAACAAGAGAGTGACCGTGGTTCCGTCGGCCAGTTGAACCTTGAGCGCTTTGTCACCCCTCATGTCTCATGCCCCATGCTGGCCAGTGACATTCCTCATGGTGTCAATGAAATCAACAAAGAGTACCGCTCTCTATCATAATACATTTCTTGAACTTCTTTGCCAATATTCTATCATTTTAATAGCTTATTGAAAAAGCAACTACCAGTTTATCTCCCACTCAACTGACTAATGTAATGCATGAGGAGGAGGAGGTTGTGCGAGAAGACGGAAATCTGAATGCAGTACGACATGGACGTCTTCAAAAATAAAATAAAATTAAAATTAAAATTAAAATTAAAATTAAAATTAAAATTAAAATTAAAATTAAAATTAAAATTAAAATTAAAATTAAAATTAAAATTAAAATTAAAATTAAAATTAAAATAGAAATAAGTTAAAAATAAAAATAAAAATAAAAATAAAAATAAAAATAAAAATAAAAATAAAAATAAAAATAAAAATAAAAATAAAAATAAAAATAAAAATAAAAATAAAAATAAAAATAAAAATAAAAATAAAAATAAAAATAAAAATAAAAATAAAAATAAAAATAAAAATAAAAATAAAAATAAAAATAAAAATAAAAATAACAAGTAGTTCCGTGAAGAACTATACAGCCTGTTTTCATATATCCTACATATGTTATCTGCCAATATCAACATACAAAATTTCAGTTGGATTGCTGTAATAGATTCGTAGATATTGAGTACCGACTAAATATTTCGGATGGTCGCCATGTTGGAATTTATATATGTAGGTCCTAGAGTTATGTAATGTTACATGAAGATTATTGTGTACGTGTAGCATTCAAACTTCAATGGCATGATTAGGACACAAGAAGTAATAAGGAGATTTTGAAATTTCGCACAGCTGCCATCTTGTGGTTATGGAAACAATTGAAATAAATTAGATGCCAGTGGATTAACATTCGTAAAAGGATTTACTGTACCAAGTTTCGCTGCACTCAGATGGTTGAATTGCGAGAAACGTCCATGTGAATATTTATACTTCGCGTCGCCACCATGTTGGATTTGTGATCACCAGGTTATTTAAAGTCCTATAGGTGAACATAAGTTCATAGCCCCCATGAATATAAAAAAATCAGTTTGATTGATATAATAGATTCGTAGATATTCAGAGTCGTCTGAATATTTCGGATGGTCGCCATGTTTGATTGTTAAATGTATAGGCCATAGAGTCATGTACCATTGAAGGAAAATTATTGCGTAGGTTCATTATTCAAACTTTCACTTCGATCGCTTGATTACGATACAAGAAATAAAAACTTAATTTTAAAATTCGCACAGCCGCCATCTTGAGGTTATGTAGACAATTGAACTAAATTAGATACCAGTGCATTACAATGTAGATAAACATTTCCTGTACCAGATTTCATTGCGTTTGGAATATTAAATCGCGAGAAAGGTCTATTTAAAATTCTCAAATTCGCTTGGCCGCCATGTTCGTTTCGTAGTTAACTGCTTTTTGAAAGTCTTACAGATGAACTTCCAGTAGTGCCCTTTATCTCCGTATAAAATTTCAGGATGATACAGCTAATAGTTTCAGAGATATAGAATGCCGGTGAAATATTTCGCGCATCCGCCATCTCGTGGTTATATAAACAATTGAACCAAGTTAGATGTCGGTGCATTACAATGTAAATAAACATATACTGTACCAAGTTTTATTGTGTTTGGTTGGTTAAATCGCGAGAAACGTCTATTTAAATGTCGCAAATTCGCGTGGCCGCCATGTTGGTTTTGTAGTTAGCAGGTTTTCAAAAGTCACATAGGTGAACTTCTAGTAGTTCCCTTTATCACCGTAATAAATTCCAGGGTGATATCGGTAATAGTTTCGTAGATATTGAATGCTGGTGAAATATTTCGCACAGCCGCCATGTTGGATTGGTGGGACGTAACAAAATTTGAAGGGCACGGTCGAGGTCGCCCGGAATAGTACTATGAACTTACCAAGTTTCATTGAAATCGCTCCAGCCGTTTAAAAGTTATTAGGGGGACACACACACACACCTCACACATACACACACACACATACACGCACACACACACGGACAAAGGGTGATCTCATAAGCCTATTTTTTTCAAAATTGAAAATAGGCTTAAAATAAAAATAAGATTGAGATTGAGATTAAAATTAAAATTAAAATTAAAATTAAAATTAAAATTAAAATTAAAATTAAAATTAAAATTAAAATTAAAATTAAAATTAAAATAATTATAAAAATTAAAAATAAAATTTAAATTTAAATCAAAATTTAAAAAATCGCTTTGTATTCAAATGAAACATTCGTGTGACCAATAACTAAAAACACATTATTTGATTTGTGCCAGTATGAGGCCCACGAGCGATATGGTCGCCAATGGAGCTTCTCCGGGATGCAAGTTGTATAATTTTTTGGTGTTGCTAAATCTCACTTATACGCAAATGATCATGCAGGATGCTAGAACACGCTTTCTTGAGATGCTTACTATCCCATCATTTGACGGACGGACAGCACAATACCATTGAATTTATTAACCACCACCTCATTTGTACAATTTGGACGCGCAGCATAATTTGTTCATGAACAGTGGTAGAGAAGTTTACTGCACCACTTATGTAACTTTCGTTCAGTTTTCTATTGAAGAAGTTATGTGTTATCACTGCACTAGATTTACTTCTTTTTCACAATGCAGCATAGAAACACCTGAGTGTCAAGACAGGTTATATTACCATGTCAAAGAGGTATCAGCAAGACCTAGTAGCAATAGGCTATGTAATGGAAATTGCCAACCACAAAGATAAAGTAAAAACGTGTTATTCCATCACTGGCTTTTCAAACCACCTTCGTAATACGCGCAGTACATTCACACATTATTACAGATAACCTATCACTTTCAAAATAGAGGTTAACTTATAATAATGCGCCATGTTCTAGGGTCCACGACCTCTGATTGAGTTGGTCAGCCGAAAATCCTGTTTCAACAATCCTCTGAAGGGGATCAGGCGTGCTAATTGCCGTGGGTGCTTCTTTGCCTTGTCTCACACTCTTTGCTATGCTCTTCCGCCAATCAATATACAGAACATCTTTAATTTAAAATTATGAATGGATCAAGTAAAAAAATGGAGTATTTTTTGTCATTACACAATAGATTCAGTCAATATTTTCATTCTTCAGACAATTGTTTCACTTAACAACCCTTTAACTTTATGCAAACTAGAAAAATGAGAACTGAATGGAAGGGTGGTCATAAATATCATATTTGCCTGTTTTTGTTGTTGTTGTCGTGTGGCCTCCTGAGAGGCCGAGTGCAGGTCTTTCTATTCGACGCCCGTGGGCGACCTGCGCGTCGGGATGAGAGATGGAACGGATGAAGATGAATGAAATTGGGCAAGGATGTGGAAGGAGCAGCCGTGGCCTATCAGAAGGTACCGTCTCAGCATTTGCCTGGTGTTGAAAATGGGAAACCACGGAAAACCATTCCAAGGACGGCCGACGGTGGGGCTCGAACCCACGCGTCTACCGAGTCAGCAGAGAGCTTGGCGCCATGACCTAATGCTGCGCTTTAGACAGCGTAGCCACTACTGTCGGTATTTGCCTGATAATCCATGAGTTAGGAAGGAATAGTTTTGAAACTTAAACGAACTTCTCTGAGAATTTACGAATAGTTCGATAACTTACCGTTCTAAACGTTTAGAATTGAGGGGAGCGAATTCTATATCCTTCAATTACTATCTTCCAGAACATTCAAATGTAGTTGAACATATTGGTTACATGTTTCAATTTTTAAATCGTATTTGGATCAGTGTTCGCGAACATACAAGTGTTAGATGTTGGATGGGTGTGCTAATAAGATTTTAAAATCAAGTTCTCATGATGTGGTCTCGCAATTGACAAAAAAAACTCGATAAACTAGAAGCATTATAGAATATAGGCTACCTCACTAATAATAACATCTTGATGTGTCAACACCGTTCACTATTATTGTCAATACAACCACATAATCTAAATGAGAGCCATCAACAGGCACTGGTGTGTCTCGAGCGTTGACGACCGGGATTTCCCAATAATTTATATAAGTGGCTCACATCCGTATTTATGTAAAGCATGTCTTACCAATATAACAATTGTAGTACGGCAATGCAATAACCACGCAAACACTATTTTTATAGGAGTGCTAAAACCTAGCTAAACATAAGTAAATATTGTTGTTGATGTTGTTAATTCTATAGGGGCCTTGCAACATCGTGGTCACGTAGTCCCGTGTACTTGCGTGTGTGTAGAAGCTGTCTGATAACCTGTGTCACTGTTATGTCTGTGCTATTGTGTGTATTTGTAATCGAGGTTGAATTTGGGTAAAAGCGGCCGTAGCCTTCTAGGTATTATCCCGGCATTTGCCTGGAGTAGAGGAGGGAAACCACGGAAAACCAATTACATGATGGATAAGGTAGGAATAAAGCCCGCCTCTTCTCAGTTTTGCCTTACGAGGTTTAGTGTACCCCGTTCCAGCCTTCAGACCAGAGTTAATTTTCATTGCAGAGCCAGGAATCGAACCTGGGCTCCACGGTGACAGCCAAGAATGTTAGCCACAACGCAACGAGACCGACTGAAGTAAAACTTGATACGTTATAAAGAATGCTTTCTCAATTATTGTAGGCCTATATGAGTTATATTTACAGGGTGGTCCAATTTAATCGATGGAAATGAATATCTCAAAAATTACACAACGAATCAAAAGCAGTTGTAAATGACAGTTGTTCATCTGAAGGGGGGGGGGGGGATGATGGGGGGGGGGAGGGCAGGTATTGCTACGAGCAACACTCATCCCCATCTTCTTTGGATGGGGAGGGGGTTAACAATAATATTAAATAGGAACCCCCAGTTTTATATTTCTCCAGAAAAAAAACCATTGATTTGACCTACGAATGAAGTCATTTTCGTTCAAAGATGGCACCACAATCGGCGAAATGAAAATGGACACAACGCCACAGAAAAGAGATGGTATCTCAAAAACAATTCACATTAAATGAGCACCCTGAAAGGGGCATTGTTCTATTACGTTCACGTCGCTGTTCCTGGCATGCTAAACGTCTTTTTTTTGTAACAAAGAAATGTTCTCATAACTGATTACTACGACATCAGTTTATGTCAATAGTATAAACTGGCAGGCGAAATTGTTCTTTTTCTCCGCAGAATATAATTGGGGGTTCCTATTTAAGAATTTGATATCCCCCCACAGTCACACTATCCCCAGAACGTGTGGTTAAGCTTGGTACTCTCTCATCGTATAGGTTTTTTTAAACAATGATGAACAAGTCAATTTTTAGCCTATTTTCATTTATGAAACAAGTATTTCCGCGAGGAGCTAAATAGCCTATTTTCATATATCCTACTTATATTAATTGCCTCTACCAACATACAAATGTTCAGTTTGGTTGCTGTAATATATTCGTAGATATTGAGAACCGTCTAAATATTTCAGATGGTCACCATGTTGGAATTTTATATGTAGGCCTTAGAGTAAAGTACTGTTACATGAAGATTATTGTGTAGGTGTATTATTCAAACTCCAACCGCATGATTAGGACACAATAAATAAAAAAAAATCATTCAGTCACCATCTTGTGGTTACGAAAATAATTGAAATGAATTAGATGCCAGTGGATTACATTTATATAAGCATATACTTGGATTTGTGCTCACCAGGTTATTGAATGTACAGGGTGATTCTTTTGCTGGAGAGGGACCGGCGGCCGGCGGCCGGCGGCCGGCTGCCGGGCACGCGCGCCATCCGCCAGCCAACCGAGCTCGCATCGCGGATTGCACGCAGGTGGAAACCGTAACAAGGTACATTAATTAATGGTAAATTCACCAGCAAATCATGATTAAAGAACTTACCTGTCCACAGGAGATGCTGAGAGTGTTCTCCTTCAGCTGACAGACAGGCGTTGTACCGTTTAAATAAATTAACTTTTACACGCTGTGATTCCCTTCTGTTGTGAGGGATATCTGCTGCCGTATATTGTTCTCCAGCTCCACTACAGTACGGATAATTGATCTGTACAATTTGTATTTTAAATTAACCCACAATTGAACATCAAACATCAAACGGGTTTAGGTTCGAGCTGCAATTAATTACAGTAAGCACGCAAGGGGGGGGGGGGGGGGTACTGGAGTAGCTACATAATGAAACGATGTAACTTCCAAAGTTACTGTCTGTCAGCTGAAGGAGAACATTTTTAGTATCTTCCGTGAAAAGATAAGTTCTAACCTTTAACTAATGACGTGAGGTCATCCAGATTCCCAAGAAATAAAAAAAAATTTTTGCTTCTTGAACTAAATCTTGCAGCTGTTGTTTATGTTACCTTCTTATCTGTGCACTGACACTTCACACCCTCGTTGATGAAAGTTTAGTGACTTAATGACTTAAATGACCCTGGTTAGCTCGCCTCCACCTCGCGCAACCCTGCGGCCCGAGCTCGGTTGGCTTGCCGGCCCCGCTCCAGCAAAAGAATCTCACTGTAGCATAGGTGAACTTATGTTTATAGCCGCTATCAACATACAAAATTTCAGTTTGTTTGCTGTCATAGATTAATAGATATTGAGAACCGTCTAAATATTTCGGATGGTCACCATGTTGGATTTTAATATATGTAGGCCATAGAGTTATGTACTACTAGAAGAGGATTATTGTGTAGGTTAGTTATTCAACCGTTGACTTCGATCGCATGTTTAGAACAGAAGAAATAAAAACTTAATTTAAAAATTTTGCTCAGCCGCCATCTTGAGATTATGTAAACAATTGAACTAAATTAGATGTCAGTGCATTGCAATTTATAGAGTAATTTGCTGTACCAAGTTTCACTGCGTTCGGATGATTAAATTGCGAGAAAAGTCTATTAAAATATTTCAACTTCGTTTAGCCACCCTGTTCCTTTTGTAGTTGACAGGTGTTTGAAAGTCACATAGCTGAAAGTCTAGTATTGCCTTTTATCATCGTACAAAATTTCAGGGTATTGTGAGTGATAGTTTCGGAGATATAGAATGCCGGTGAAATATTTCGCACAGCCGTCATGTTGGATTGGTGAGACGTAACCAAATTTGAAGGGATAGGCTATATAGTTCTTCACAGAACTACTTGTTGTCGATTACATCGCCGTTCGTGGACGAAAATGAATTCAGTGTTAGGTCATACCAATGCACATATTTCTAGAGAATCCAAACCTGCTGTAAAATACGGGAGCTCTTATTTAAGATTTTGGTTAACTCCCTCTTCTCCCCAAGAGGATTGGGATAGGGGGTCGAGTTTGGAATCATTAAATGGCCCCCTTTGAGACAATCAAATTTTATTCACTTCCCTTTTTTATATGATGCGTAGATTTTTATATATTCAGGTCTATAAATTAAAATGGACCATCCTGTGTGCACGCCAAAACCTAAATGAACCGCTTTAAATGAGTTGGATCCGATGCTGATGTTGTTGCTCTAAGGGGTGGAACAATGAGGTCATCTCGTGCTGTTCGCCTGACTAACGAAACATGACGTCCAATTAAGCGTCCCCCCACCCGATCTCTCTCCTTTCGAGATGAGTACTGTATAAAACGTATATAACTATTCTATGTAATCCATGACAGAAATTCGAAAGTTAGAAGGATTTGACGGTGACTGTACATTCTCTCTCCCGGATCATCCGTTTGTATGGCTGACATGTGGCCACGTTGGAGACTATTACGGCACCATCAATTCCATCTCCAATAAAACTCAAAAACTTGTTATTGCCACGTAGTCGATTCCCTTTCAGATTTCCACTCCGTTAATGGTTGAGTCACGCTAAATGTGTTTCCCCATCATTCACATGTACAGTATTGTTCACCAAGCTGTCCTCACCGACTACTTCAACTGTAAATGTAGCTTCTACCTGCACATGCTTCACATGACACGCTACTCATAATTACACAGCTTCTTGGCTGTGACCTCGGAGGTCCGGGTTCGATTCCCGGCTCCGCCAAGAAATTCATTTCAGGTCTGAGGGATGAAACGGGGTACTCTCATCCTCGTCAGACAAAACTGAGAAAAGGTGAGTTCGATTCCCACCTTAGGCATCCTGGAAGTAGTATACCGTGGTTTCCCGCTTCAATTCCAGGCAAATGCAGGGATAGTTTCTAACTTAAGACCACGGCCACCTTCTTCTCACTCCTCACCGACTTACAAATACACAAACTACTACAGCTTCAGGTCACAGCTATATTATGATCAGAATACCTTTTTCAGACTTCGCAGTTCAATGTATTTTAACTCTCAAACTTTGCCGTCTTTTTTCTTCTAACTGGAGACATGCTTTTTCTGTACCGTGCAACTTACAAAAGCAATAAAACTGATCGTAGAAAGTAACAGTGGATATCATAAGCTACGTAACGTTATGACTTACATATGGCTCGGAGATGGGGACTGAATACAGCTCTCAGGCGCGGATCTAGAGTTTGGCTTTGAGGGAGGGGGGTCAGAGGATCGAAATTGTTAAGAAAAATGGCATCATTAAAAACGCAATCACAAAATAACCTAACGTACAAAACCAGACCAATTTCTTTGCAAGCTACATATTCGTACAAATTGCAAAGTCGTGTTTTGCGACTTATACATTGAGCTTCGAGAAAAGTATCAAGGTACGTTACAGTTTCGGCAAGTCGAGTTGGTACCGACAAAGGGTGAGCTTAAATTGCCAACCAAACTCGAAGTTTGGACGTCAGCAAATTTTTTGGTGCGAAAAAAAGCCCCAAATTCCTATCCGTGCATCGCTGCACATTCATCGTGACATCACTATAAACATCGATTCGGTAATCACAAGGTGTGCTAAACAAAATAGACGAGTTGATTTTGTTATATTGTATTGTATGTCTACCCCTTATTATTCCCGTTTTTCCAACGGGGTCGGGGATGAGATGCGATGGAAGTCTTTGTGGCGATGGTTTTTACGGTTGGATGCCCTTCCTGAAGCCAACCTCATAAGAGGAGTTAATGAGAGATGAAATGAATGATGGTGAATGAAACAGGGCAAGGATGTGGAAGGAAGCGGCTGTGGCCTGTCAGGAGGTACCGTCCCAACATTTGCCTGGTGTTGAAAATGGGAAACCACGGAAAACCATTTCAAGGACGGCCGACGGTGGGGCTCGAACCCACGCGTCTACCGAGTCAGCAGAGAGCTTGGTCCCGTGACCTAATGCTGTGCTTTAGCCAGCGTAGCCACTACTGTCGGTTGATTTTGTTATATTAATAATCGTTTTTATATAACAGGTATGAATTTGTATATATGTACAGTTGTAACAGAACATAATAATTGCAATTTTGTCTCCGTTTGGGGGGGGGGGGGGGGCGTCATGACCCCCGTGACCCCCCCCCCCCCCCCCCCCCTTGAATCCGCGCTTGACAGCTCTTTGTTGTTATTGTAGGAGTTTCCACTGCAAATATGCCTTGCCTCGCGCTGTAATTTAGCCACGCACTAAATCAAAAGTGCATTGGTTCTGAAGCCGCAAACCTTCAACTGATCACCAAGCTGCGGGGTCTTGGAATGTAAAACGGTGCTACAGATTAGTATCGCACGGAGTTGAGATGATGCACGCCCTATGAACTGCCATCCCGTCCACAACAGACGACGAACTATGCGAACAGTCCATTTATCCGCTGCACGTCACATGTGTTCATAGGTACACCCAAAGGTCGCAGGAGGAGCTTCCACGTGCCCTATGGTACAGTGCGTTCTAACTTCATTACACACGTACTAAAAGCCCGCAGTCAGCTGATCACTCGACAATGTTTATCTGGCTTGTAATTCATAAGATTTTGCTACAAGGATTTTAATCTCAGTGGTTGTGTTTGCTCATGAAATGTTTATCTGTTCAGAAAGTACAAGTGAAGCCAGTTGCCAGCCTTACTTACACAGGGCCCCATGAATGAGTTTCACCTCAGGAGAAGAGAATGGGGAAGGAGAGATTACCTAAGAGTTTAATGAGTTCGGCTTGAGGGTAAGAGAAGTAGATGTAGCGTAGGAGGCGATGGTTAGATTCAGTTTTGACCGATTTTAAAGTGAGAGGTGGAGAAGCAGAGAAGGCCGCCATGCTTACTGCAAACAGGGCATCATGGAGGCGACTTGTTCGCACACAGAGGCTTGCAGACTATATTGGAAAGGCAAAACAGTCTCAAATGAAATTGTAAATGTAAAATGTATGTAAATGGTTGTGTTTCTATCTATAATATTTTCTCCAGAAATTCTCAGAAATAAGGTTTAACGTGATAATGATTTGAAGACGTATACTCCGTGACAAGTTACCTGCAGATGTTGCGACCTCTGACTGATGGTATGTTCCGACAGGATACGCCATGGAAAGGCGGTGACACAATTTTGAAACAGTCTGTAGTCTATATATCGGTGGCCTGGTGGTTCTAATACTATACATCTGCTCTTGAGCTGAGAGAAGAACGAAAACATTAGGCCTATACATTATAGTTCCGGACCAAGGAACATGATGATGACGATGATCGTTTTATTTAAGGGGCCTAACATCTAAGTTATCGGCCCCTAATGGTCTGGATGATAGCGAAAATGACAATGAAATGGAAACCACAAGGATATTAAGTGAGACTGAAAATAGGTACAAAATGGAACTCACATTGAAACGACTCACAAAATGGAGAGTGGTAATACTTACAAAATGCCCAACATACAAAATGCAATGTAACTTAGATTGAAAATATTTGCAAAATGCGGTTGAGATTGAAAATACTTACAAAATGCAATTGAAATTCAGAAAACTCACAGAAATGGTACCACGCATTCAAAGACTTACAAAAAGCAATTTAGATTGTCAATCCTTGCAAAATACAATTGAGGTTGAAAATACTTGCAAAATGCAATTTAGATAGAAAAGATTTACAAAATGCAACGTAGATTGAATATACCTACAAAATGTAGTGTAGATTGAAAATATCGCTTAAGGTAATTTGGATATACGGGGAGCGAATTAACAAAAACAGTGCGGGAATCTTAGAGAGAAAAGGAAATATAATGAAAAGTAAACAAGAAGTCTGATCCCTAGAAGAATGGGGGATCAGGAAAGATGTGACAAGGGCCAATTAAGGCGGGAAAGTGAAAGACTCCCTAGGTCTCGGATACCCAAATACCGTCGGGGTCGGAAAAGAACAAGAGTTGACCAAGGGAGGTCGACAGGAAAGAAGACGGAGGGGAGCCCGGCACAAGTAAGTGGAAGCAATGCTGGACTCAGCTGGGGTCCCGTGGTCACCAACCCACGTCCCACTAGATGTGAGCCCCTGGGGGAGGACCAAGGATCACATTAAAGTTAAATCTGATAGTCTTGAGCTATTAGTGCCGGTTGCGAAGTGACAAATGGCAGGTATACTTCCTGCGAAGGGTGCCAGTGGTCAACAGTTCACAATGCAACAGTATGTGAGTAAACTTTATGGAGGGGCACAAATGTCTCATAGTTCACATATTTTCGCACAAAGTGTATTGACCAATACATTCCTTGGACATGAACTTGACTTGAAGAAATTCAAATATTCAATGTCCTCTACATTGAAAAATGTGAAGTTTACTTCCCAAATTCTTTAAATTGCTTATCTTCCCAGCTCGGTTTCACCCACGGACTCTCCGAGGGATCATTCCTCTACCGTCGCAAGGACGGTTTCTAAGAGCTGATACACTTTGTCAGCAGATACAACTGGGGATGGAGACAGGCCGATCGCCCAGGCAACCGCTGACTTGGGTCTAATTAAGGAAGGGTGAGGGAACTCGGCTGTGGGTCTGTTGAAAAGAACCGCCCTGGCATTTGGCTGGTGGTGAAAATAGGAAACCAAGAAAACCATTTAAGGACGACTGAAGTGGGATTCAAACTCACGCTCTCCCCATGCCGGCGTGCGCTCTCGGCTACCGTGGCCGGATTACTTTCCATATTTTGCATTTTATGACGATTTTCATCATTAATATGTAAATATTTTTATTTTGTAATATAAGCTCATATTTATACATTTGACGTGGCACTAAAATACCGGTACCTAAAGCCCGGGAATATTTGACGTTAGCACCCTTCCTGCTGTTTCCTACATACACTTTTAGTTTTGGCAAGATGTAATCGACGAAGATTCCAGGCATAACCCAGTATAAACAAGTTTGAAATAACGGGCAAAACTGAAGTCTATGCGCCCAATAGATTCCAGAGTTTTAAAGGGTGCAGTAGCAAAGCATATACAAGCCTCCGTGGCTTAGGCGGCAGCACGCCGGCCTCTCACCGCAGGGTCCGTGGTCCAAATCCCGGTCACTCCATGTGAGATCTGTGCTGGACAAACCGGAGGCAGACAGGTTTCTCTCCGGGTACTCCGGTTTTCCCTGTCAACATTTCATTCCAGGAACACTCTCCACTATCATTTCATTTCATCTGTCATTCATTTAATTATTGCCCCAGAGGAGTGCGTCAGGCCTCGGCAGCCGATACAGTCCATATCCTCGCCGCTAGATGGGGGCTTCATTCATTCCATTCCTGAACCGGCCGGAGACTGGAAGCAGGCTGTGGATTTTAATTTTTCAGTAGCAAAGCATCAAAAGTTAATCTCATGGAAGAAAAGAAGGAAGGAGGCTTGTAGTTTTTGTAATCTTTAAACTGACGCTCATAAGTCAAGAGACCTTATTTTTACGTGTAAACCGAACCACAGAACGTGGCATTTCACTTCGAAAATCTCACATAGTCCTACATTAACCAGGAATCAAAACTGGTCCGGCTTGGTGAAAGGCAAGCAACTTGACCACTAATCCATAATGCTCCCAGCATCAGAAGCAATTTAGTGCATAACCGGTGAACATAATTATGCAGAATCTAAGAGAAAACGGAAGCACAAAAAATGTCACAAGAAATATGAAGCGTGAAAGCTCTGTTGTTGTTCTACTCAAGGGTAGGCGTCATCGTGGTCGTCATGCACTTGGTGACACGTGATACATAATGTTAATTTGGTATCTGTACTAGTGTGAGTACTTTTAATGGGAGCTGGGATTGAGGAAAAGTTGGCTGTGGTCTTACGAGAGCCCCCCCCCCCCTCCACACACACACTAAACGATTTTTTACGTCATTGCCCGTGCACCATGCAGTATGAAAGCGATTCCATACGATGTACGTTCAGATAGGTATTCTACACAGAACAATCATCAGAACTGGTGTTTTATGGCAAATTACACATTATTATGAAATTGTATAGCCTTGTGCATGTAGCCGTCATTTTTTTTTAAATCATTTGTTAACACATGAACTTCTGAGGTTAAGTCATAAAGCATGTAGGCTATCACTTCGTGGTGTTGTGGTTAGCATTTTCGGCTGACACTCCTGAGGTACGGGTTCGATTCCCGGCTCTGGCAAAAAATTAATTCTGGTCTGAGGGTTGGAACAAGGTTCACGCAGTCTCAGGACGCCAAAGTGATAAGAGGTGGGGTTCAAAGTGAATTTCCGTTGTTTACCCACTTTTGATCCAGGAAAATGCTGACTGACATGCTTCCTATCTTAAGACCACGGCTGTCGCCTTCCCAACCCTAATCTCAATTATAAATTCACACTAATACATCCATTACAATGATACAGGATATCCGACAAGTCCTACACACACTCAAGTACACAGGGATAAATGACCACGATGTCGCAAAGCCTCTAAATGCATTGTCAGCAACAACAACGACATAGAACTTGTTTTCTTCTGTTCTCTGAACGAACATACAATACGTGCTATTAGAACTAGGCCATTCATAGTGATATGCATTCAAACAATTTAAACCAGCATGAACATAAATATTACAATTTACTGTGTGAATGCATATAAGTCTGCATGGCAACAAAATACCACGAAAAATCTACCCATATTTTCTCGCTTGCCACTCCGTGATTTGACTTAAGTTTATTGAAGTAGCGTCTTCCAACAGGCAGTTTTCAACGGTTTCACTCATTAAAATATAATACTTTTCCTTGGTTTGCCAAGAAATTTAATTGTGGTCTGACAGATGGAACGGGATACTCTCACCCTCACAACGCTTAACTAAAAAGAGATGGGTTCAATTCCCACCTCTGCTGTTCTAGAAGTGGTTTTTCATTGTTTCCCACTTCTACCCCCAGACAAATGCCGGCGTGATTCCGGTCGCCTCCTTCTAATCTTAGCCCCAATTAAAAATAAACACACTACTACAGCCATTACAATGACACAGGCTATCAAACACATTCCATATACACCCAAGTTCAGGGGACTACTTGTCCACGATGTCTCAAAGCGCCTAAGTGAATCAACAACAGCTACTATATAACTGATCATTCCAGCGTGGCTCTTGTTATTATGCAACGTCTCGTGTCGGTGCTAATTCTAAAAGAGTTGAATACTTCAGCCTTCCTTTCTTGAGCGTGATAACCGACTTGTAGTCTAAAATATGTTCTATTATCTCCATTCTTAAACCTCCACACTCCCAGGCCTCGTAGACAGCTGTCGATAAGGAAATCGCTGGAACAGCGGGCCTTAAATAAATGGGAGTCTGGTAGTATATTGCATCTTCTATTTATCATCACAACTCGAAAACTGACGATGATAATAAACAGTTTATACCGATGTGATTTATTAAGTCGCTTTATGGGACGAGCTGAAGGTTGAGCTTCTCGCCGGTATACTACGCGTCGCATGCCCACGCCTACGCTTGCTCTTCGGGATCAGATGAAATCAGCCAGATCGGATTTATTCTTCCCCATAAATAAAGCTGGCTAATAACTTCTCCGTTGTCCTAATTGAAATCCAGCCGAGAAAGTGGTCAGTGCCCTCATGCCCTGTGTTGTGTTATGGAATGGTAGGTTCAGTGGGTGGATGGATGGGTGGTATTTGTGTGCCTGAAGATTCCTCAAGACGACACCCTTTAATAAACTTGTCCTGCCAAGAAGAGTAGGTGTAAAGCTACATACATAACGACATTGTTCGCTGCGCTTTCAGTCCATATAGTAATGTGGAATACAATAATTATCCCACGAGTTATAGACACGATTACATAAATTTCTTCGGTGACAACAGATTATACACCATTCCAAATTCCTGGCCATTATTCAGTGGAAACCTTAATGTTGCGAGTCCATCATGATTAGATGGAGAGGTAGGATTTGGCAAGGCCTGCATCTACGAATTGATCAAGGTGGAGTCCAAACGGTCAGGGGTGAGAGGTCTCTGAGACCAGGACTCGAGAGCGAACGCCTTAATGCCTGAAGGACGGGTCTTCACCCATCTGCCTACTGATTCATTATGTGACCTACATACCAGCTGGTGAAAGGATGTATTACGTTGTATTATTCACCGTATTAATAAGGAGATTAGCACACTGTTGTTCTTTCTTAACACTCATTCTTTGTGGTGGGCAGAAGTTCGTGGGTGTCGCAGTTGTTTTCCCAACACTCTTGATCAAAATAATTGATACAGTAAGGCACCTACAGTACATTGTACAAAGTTGCGGGATCTAATTCCAACCCTTGGGTTTTATTTCTAACCAAAAGGCTTGCCCTTTTGATTCATTCAGCTACAACTTAAAACGCAACACATCCATTGAAACAAAGAGAAATGATCGTTCCCTTAAAATTACAATTTGTTTTCCGCTTCACATAATTACTCCACTTTAATTAAGCAGCTGTACAGGTTGCCAGATACGGGGACTGATACCCATGCCGGAGGTGAAATCTTCAATTACTACAGTCATTCATAAGTTTTCTGTCAACTGGCTGCGTGATGCAGCGGTAACGTCCTCGCCTGCTGTGCCCAAGATTGCAGGCTTGAATCCTGGTGCAGTCAGTTGGCATTTGAGTGTGCATACATGCGAGGAAGCAGTGACAGTGGATTTACTGGTTTGTTAAAGATTCCTTTCGGGCCTAATTCCAGCATCGCAGCGTCTCTGAAAGCCACACAAGTTAAAAGGGACGTAAAGCTAATAACATTACCAGGTGTTGATAAGCTCCACTATTGTGATGAGTAGGGCTCGGATTCAAGCATATTTGCATATTTTTTTCCTGAATAGTACGCATTGAAAGAAGCCTTTCGGTGGTATTTTCACCTCTCTGGGACCAACAGAATTGAAATTTATCGAGCATATAAATGCATGAAACCGCGGTTTTCAGAATAGAAGCATATAAATGTATATTCTTGTGGTTTTCGTCTAAATAGTTTGTTTTCCTTCGATTTCCTCCATCCCCTTCCCCGAATTCGGGCCCTGACCATCCTTAAGGTTCGAATACAGAAATAATTATTGAAAAGCCTATCTGGTACGAATAATAAAACCGCAGGTTTTAAACCTTTAGTGAGGTCGTTCTCGTCATTGAAACTTTTATTGACTGATTTAAAAAAATCATTCAAAACTGAAAACATAGAAAAAATTCTCGTTGTACAGACCAATCTACTTCATTGACTCGCCTAATTTTGAACATTTTTTAAATGAACTTTTAAACTGTAACTTTTATAAGAAAACTTCTCTTATATATACTTGAAACTTGAATGCGAGTATATTGCAGTGTATCATACATACAATTAGAACATAAGGCCCATATATAAAGATATGTTAGGGGGACGATAACCTAGATGTTAGGCCCCTTAAAACAACAATTATCATCATCATCATCATCATAAAGGTATGTTATTAGTTTTTTCGTTTCACTTTCCTTTCTATGGTTGTTAACGTTTTTTTTCGAGCATATTCTGCATATTTAACCGCATATAATGTTTTTTTCGAGCATATAATGGGTTTTTCGAGCATATCTATCGAGCATAAAACACATGGTTTTCGAGCATATCTGGAGATTTTATCGAGCATATCGATCCGAGCCCGCATAATTTGTTGGGGATATAAATGCATATTGTAAGAAATATTACGTGTTGCAGGAAGTGACGTCTTAGCGGTTGAACAAGTACGTATTTACAGAATTGCGAGAGTTATACTTGAAGTTTGATATCGGAGAGGTACTAGGACATGGCCATTAATATGGTAGGAACTGTGAGCTTGAGGAGGATCTCATTAAATCTTACTTGTTGTCCTCTGAACATCTTACTTGTTGTCCTCTGAACCGTGTGCATGCCAGAATTATGTGATTGAAATCTACCATTTCGTCAGGGTCAGATGGACAGTGGACACGTTGGGAAATCAACAAGTGACTCAGATAACATTCGTAGATACATCCTAACCATCTTGTGTTATTTGTGTGACTGTACCATGGTGATTGGTGTCTATGGGACAGAGTGCTAAATTGAAGCATAATGGTTACTTTTTGTGTGTATTGACATCGTCCATGCATTTGTACATTCACGGTAGGCGTGCTTCTTTATGATGTTAGTGACATCTGTATATGGAAGTAGGACTTCAACTAACCCCATGTAGGGCTTTTCTTTGTTAAATGATTCACCATTTTTATAATTACTATACCTACATGGCTTTTGATGTCTAACATCTTTCCGCTCGGTTGCTGGATTTATTTATTTAGCGTATGGCTTTTATTGCCGGGAGTGGATATTTTTGTAGAAGTGATTTCGAAGAAAGGGACGGAAGTGGGATTGATGGAAAAGTGTAAGAGGAAAAATGAGCGCACGCGGTGGCGGAGATTAGTACCATGACGTACTATCGCATATGGTTTACTCCATTGTTTGGAGGCTCCGTTACAACTATTCCAACAACAAATCATCATCAAGTTGTCGTCCTTTGGTGTGAAAATATTGATTATATCATATTTGCTGAAAACAATTATGAGGTTTTTCAATCTCTGGATAAAAGTGATGGGTATCCACTCCCAGAGTAACGTGTTTTTCAATGCAAAGTTATGCGAACTCTGGTGTCAAGTGATTGAAACACAAACCACATGGTCAAAGTTTTCGTATCAGTATTTAAATGATGTTATGCTTTAATATGAAACATTGTAACTAGTCGGCATTGCCGGTATTTTGTTTCTGCACAATGGCTATTCAGATATTAACCCACATTGCGCGGGAACTGGGCTAGCCTTTCATGGCGGAATGTGAAAATAAGTAACCGTCTTGTACTCTAAATACAGTATCTGTGGTTGTAATAGCTGCGATGATAATGTCTTGGTCTGCGAATCATGAGGTCTCAGGTCCGAACTCCAGTCCCAGCAATTATTTTTGCTACCAGATTATCGATTTAAACGGTATTTATTATAACATTATGCGTCATTTTAACAGAATCTACATGAAATTGCGATTTATCTAACTTTTAAGAGTGTTAAAAATCCCTCAGAATGCCTTTCTTCGGAGTGGAAGTAAAACCGGCGGTCCCATGTCATAGATTTATGACATGTTAAAGAACCTTCCACTAATTACACCTGTGTGAAGCTAAATTAGAGGTTAAACAACGCTCTTAGGTTCCTACGTTCGTCGCCAGGAGCCAACTGTGGTGGCGTCTAGTAGCCAAGTTCTGAACTAGTAGGCATTGACGGTGGCGTTTGGCAGCAAAAGTAGGAAATACTTGAAATTCAATGTCTGCAGTCCTTACATGAATTAAAAAAAGATAACACACACTAATACATACATCGCAATAACACCGGTTATCAGATAGATTTTACACACACCCAAAGTACACGGGGCTACATAACCGTGTTGTCGCAGCCCCAAAACTAAGGAACTAACCAACGAACCAACCTAACTTTTATTACAATATTTTGCACCAAGCAGGAGTTGGGAAATTTGATTGTATTGAACATTATTTCTAGTAGTCTATAGAGAGGCTAGAGACTATGGTTTCATTCCTCTTAATTTACAGTATATGTGATGTTTGTTGAAACAAGTGTGACAGTAGCATATCTCCATTCAATCTATACATTCATCATAGTACCAGTATGAAAACGGAGCGTAAATTTACATTTTAAGAATGTCCAAGCTGTGTAGTATACGAGTAGGATAACATGTCAGAGACTTCACATATATTTCATCTCAATTTCATAGTTGGATAACATGTCAGATGTTACACGTCATATGCGACTAATGTAAGCCTCGTAGACTATCTTTTTTTAAATCATTTCTATT
Source organism: Meconema thalassinum (assembly GCA_946902985.2). Classification (NCBI taxonomy): domain Eukaryota; kingdom Metazoa; phylum Arthropoda; class Insecta; order Orthoptera; family Tettigoniidae; genus Meconema; species Meconema thalassinum. The sequence continues at coordinate 1,170,485,877 of OX336389.2, forward strand.
GACTTGTTTAACTTCAAACATGTTGTTCAGAATATGCAGGACGTAATTATTTGTACGTGTGTTCTAAGCTGGTCGTTCAAAATTTGTAGTGCACTTTTGGAGTCGGCAAGGTTCAAAATACAGGGCGCGGCAGCATAACTTCCTTTCTTAAAAATGTAAGAAAACCCATTGTATGTCTCAGAAAACTTTTGTTTCTTTTTATAATGTAGGTACATACATAAAGTTTTGTTTTACTTAGTTTTGAAGATCAAAACAGATAGGTGACGTCCCCCATTCTACATACACTGAGTAAACCGCTTTCTGGCGCTTGTCATTACTCTTGCCAGCATATCAGGTGCTATATTGGCAATTTCTTCCTGGATGTTGGTCTTCAAATCTTGTAGCGTCTTTGGACAGTTCACATAACATGGGATAAAAAAAACATAGAAAAAATCACAAGGGGACAAATCAGGAGAGTGGGTCGGCCACTCCATATCGCCCCTAAGTGAGATGAGGCCGAGGGACTCCAGTTCTTCGTCCTGTCACACTTCCAGTTCGTCTGATCGCAGTGACCCACGTAACAATTGATTTCCGGACCATGACAGGGGTCAACGGGGCTCGCCTCTGAAAGACGCGCTGGGTTGCGATCAAAGAACATCCACTTGAAAAGTTGGCCTCCTCCCTGTTCCAACGCATGATGGCGACTGAACTGTGTCGGGACCGGGTGGGTGAAACTCTATAGGGAGTTTTGGTGCCAACGCTAGCTTGCCTTGTAGTAGTACCTGCTGACAACGTTAAAATCGCTAGCAGTCATCGCGTACGACGATGTAGTTGAGTTATACTTCTATAGATGGCAGCAAAATCAGAAAATTGGTGAGTATTCTTGTTAATGCTGTATATTTAATTAATATTTGAATATATATCAATAGTAAATACATATTGAAGTGCTTAGTAAAGAATACAATCCGTTTCGAACAATATTATAAGAAGAAATTGAATTATATTGAATCACACATCGATTTTAGTCGATACACTGCGCTCGAAAACGATATCAGTTACTATCGATACAATTCAAAATAAGAGCAGGTTGTTCCAACGCCTCCCGTAATACAAACGTGATATTTCTTAATTCGACTGATAGGAAGTACCGCACTGACAATTAAATAATACTGGTGTGTGATAAGTGCAGCTGTAATTTTGTCTTACAATTCATTTGTAATATTGTAGTATAGTAGCCTACTGTTTCTATTTGTACATATCTGTGGGTTGTCATGCTATGTGCTTTGTGGAAACATGGGTTGATCTCCTTGAAACATCCACAACTATTCTGATAGAGCCTATGTTTTCTTCTCTACCTGATATCACAGGGGGAAGAAATCGCCTATTATTAGACCAACTACTAAAATATGACCATTATAAGGCAGGGGAAAGAAAGAAAGGAAGGAATATAAAGTAGTGGAGGGGGGATAGAATAGGGGAAAGGGTCGAGTAGGCACGGGCCGGGAGGGGAGAGGGGCCAGTAGGCCAGGTCGGGGACGGATCGCGCTCGAAAGTGCATCGTCGCGCCATCTCATATTGTCAGTTGGAACTACTTGCGTCGAGCAATAGGTTGGTATCAAAATTTTGCATTAAGTTGCAGCTCTACCCATATATCCTCCTTGGTCGGGACAAAACATTATAGTACCACCTCACGAACGAGACCACTAGCGCTCTGCTACGACATCAACCGACTGAATGGCGCTCATTTTAAAAAAGGATGTTATGCTGCCGGACCCTGTATTATAAAATATTGATACCGTAACTGATGGCTGATAGGGCATTTTTCGTCATTGTAGGTGTTCATTATTAGAGGCCCAAGTCAGTTAATATACTGGCAAAATTAAAATACCCTCCTGGGCAAATTTCAGTGTTTCTTCCACAGCCACATTCTCTAATAAAAATAATACTTCACAATTTTTTATTTACAATGAAATAAGAAACTGGAGCTGCTTCGTTTCTACCCAGATGCCTCAATGCTTGTTAGGACATTTCATAAACATACAATAGTGGAGCAAATTTGATATCAAACGGTATTTTCAGAAAAGTCAGGTGTTAGCATTCTTATAGATATGGTGCAGCCACTGAGTTAGCAATGTTGTTTTCAGCAAGAGTTATCAGGAGATCTTCTCCTTAGTCGAGCATCTGTAGTAGTTACGCAACTTCTGGATGGACAGTGCCCCTGGCACCAAATAACATATCTCGTACAATGAAGAATTGATTCCCGTATCGATCTTGGTATTTTTCCCGAAATAATAATAATAGCCTAATATCTTTTTCAGCTGAAAAAAAAAGACTTATAAAAATTCAACCCAATATAAATATATACACTAAATACTGTAGTAAGCAGGACCGTCTATAGAATAATAGAGGAAAATATTGCAGCCAGAAGAAAATAATGCTGATGACCACGTTATCCCATGCCTCGGAAGAGAAGACTCAGCAGGCAAAATTGATAAGAGTTGGGACACACACACTGGTATTAACCTGAAACCTTTAAGAAATGTGGTTTGAAAAAGTTCTCACTACAATCGCACTGCAAAATTTTCGTCAAAAACCTACACATTTGCCAATCCAGAGATCAGGTCTACTGCCGTATTTTTAAATGGTAGCCACTTATTGCGATTTATCATCGCCATTGAAGGATTGTTACCAAATCTCTCTCCCGCAACCCACAGCGCTGATAACGATCATCCAGAATGTGTACCATTTAATCCGTCATTTTCTACATTCTTCACAGGCAAATGCTGCGATGCTACATCTGTTCAAGTCCTGGGGCATCAACACAATCCTAATTTAGAGCAAATTTAATTACACACACTGCTACAGTCACCACGATAACATAAATTATCAGACATATTAAACACACTCACACAAACATCTACCCGGGTCTGATGACCAAGATGTCCCTAGCCACCAAAATGAATTAATAACTACAACGCCCCCTCCAGGCCTTTTTTCCTTGAGATGTGGTTAGCTAATGTTGTTATGTTTTCGTGGTTTTGGAGCCCCGTGTACTTGGCTGCGTGTGGAATTTGTTTGATAACCTTTGTAACTGTGATGGCTGTATTAACGTGTGCATTTGAATTTGAAACTGAAATTGGGGATGGAGGCTGCCGTGGCCTCAATTTAGGTAGGATTCTGGCATTTTCCTGGATTGGAAGTGTGAAATCTCAGAAAACCACTTTTAAGATTGCTGAGGTGAGAATCGAATCTCAGTTTTGCCTCAAAAGGCTGAGTGTACCCCGTTCCAGCTCTCAAACCAGAATTAAATTTCTTGGCAGAGCCGGGAATCGAACCCGGACCGCAGGGGTGATAGCCAAGAAACGTTAGTTATTGTTGTTTTAAGGGGTGAAACAGCGAGGTCATCTGCCCCTCACAGCCAAAAATGCTTGCCACTGCACCACAAGGTGGTCAGTCTGTTATAATAGCTTTTGTAGCGTAGGCTATATCTTTCGGAATAAAGTACTACCCTGCCTCTTTTTTAATCAAAAAGTGTGTTAATTAAGTGTGTAAATAATAAGCAATTCTGTTAATAACAATAATAATAATATCCTGTTGACAAAAATATATACTGCTCTACTCTATTCCAAACCTACAGATACTACACATTCAACAGTGTGGCTTCGGTCGGCTGGCGGCTTTTTCGGTGAAACAGAAGGGTTTCTTCTTGCGATTCAGGACCAAGCGATTCGCGTTATGAATTATGAGTGCCATATTCTGGGGAATAATAGGCCTAATAATAACAATAATAAACTAGTGTATCGCTATTGCAAGTCTTCAAAACTGATACCTCTTGGGCGGCTTGCATTTCAGCGATAACGTACCAGCATCATGAATCAAAATTAAATTTCTTAGAATCGTGAATCGAACCCGATCCTTTGGGATGAAACCCAACAATACCTGCCACTACATTAGAAGACGTTAATAATAATAATAATAATAATAATAATAATAATAATAATAATAATAATGAACACATCAGTGTTTTACTCGAATATTTTAGAAAGCTCAGACGAATGTTGAAGAATGTCGATGTCTATGGCTTGTAATAAATCAGGAGATGGCTGATAGTTGTCAGCACAAGTCCTATAATATACTGAACAAACATCGTAAAATAAGAGTGTATGCTTATTTTGTTTGTTTGAAGATCTTGAAATAATGGTGACCTTTGCACCTACCATTTATCAGGTGTAACCAATTTCTTGAGTCAAGGAGGCCATGTTGTTAACCTCCTTATCACATTCTCTCCTTGCTGAATAGCAGATGAGGCAGAAGCTACATGCCGGTACAATTGCCAATCTACACATCCCTTCCATTGTCTCTGCGTCTACATGGCTCGCCCCATGTGTATCTCGACAATACGAGTCTAGGCGTCTTCTTTCTTTGAACTGGTTCTTCATTGACAATTACTCTTTAGCTAATGGTGAAAAACAAAACAACCAAAGAGAAAAGGCAAGTCGCTCCAACCTACACAGTGCACGACCACGATGGTGTGTGTGTGTGTGTGTGTGTGTCTGAACTCCATTACCCTCTTCAGTGTCTTATGGTTTCCCAATGTCTGACCTCTGGACTTGCACGTCCGACCAAAGGTGCCACTTCCCTGACAGCCCAGTGTTCCTGTAATCATTCAAAGCCTTTCTGACGTCTCTGATCAATGCCATCACATCACTTTAATTTATAGTTGTGAGCAACAAGTAAGTCGCAGGGCTCCTGCCTTCACATTGTGGTCTAATTGCATGCTATTAGCCGCTAATAAATCCTGGAAATTAACAAGACACTGTCAGCAGAGTGATTGAGCAAAATCGTTTGAGATAAAGCCAGAATAGGTCTATAATTTGAGAGTACACCTTCATATACCTACCCATATATTACTAATTTATTTTGATTGCCTTGTAGGCATATTTATTGTTTTCAATCATTCTTTAGGTCCAGGTAGCCCATGACAAACAACGCTCTAACTTGAAGTGGGGGAAGAAAAGGTTGACGTGGAAGCTATAAATTTATTTAATGCCACAGATGCGATCCATCTCACATATTATCATGAGGAAACCTGCATTCCCGAGCGCTCAAGGAGAGAACAAGATGGACATGTGGACGGGCCAGCGGTGGTCCATGGACTTGTAGTTGTACTCCTTGGAACCTGTAGCCTATATACAGTATTACACTACACTTTTGCAGTGTTTTTAAAATATGGAGCTTCTGTTTTGAATGGCAAATAGGCTACTATTAAGGGCAATGTTGCCTTGAAAAGGGGGGTGGATGCAATTCTCATCTCAGCTACCCGACAAGTGTTTTCTGTGGTGTCCCACTTCTAATCCAGGCAAAAGCCGTGGCCTTAAATTATTACAAATACACACATCACTTCAGACACCGCTAAGGACAGACGCTAACACTGGATGGCTGAGGTGGAAATCGAACCCACCTCTTCTCAGTTCTGTCTCTCGCGGCTGAGTGTATTCTGCTTCAGACCTCAGACAAAGATACGTTCATGCACTAAAGCACATGCACTTCTGTGGCCAAGAGTCACGATTCAAATATTTGTGCTTTTTTGTTATTTATTCATTCCTTCCTTCATTCATTCATTCATTCATTATGAACTTGCGACATCGTGGCCATTCAGTTCCGTATATTTGAGTGTGCAGATGATTTTGTCTGATAACCCGTGTTATTGTGGTGGTTGCAGTAGTGTGTGTATTTGTAATTGAGACTACAATTTGAAAGGGGGCGACTGTGGCCTTACGTTCAGGAACCATCTCAGCATTTGTCTGGAGAGTAAGTGGGGACCCAGAGAAAAACATTTTTAGGAAGACTGAGGTGGGAATCAAACCCAAATTTTCTTGGTTACACCTCACGTGGCTAAGTGTACCTCGCTCTAGCTCTCGGGCCAAAATTTAATTTCTCAGCAGAGCTGGGACTCAAACCCAGCGTTTTGGGATGGGAATCTCGGTACGTATTCCGAGACCACAGAAGGTAGCGTAACTTTTCTTTGACTACAGAAAATGTACATAAAAGGATAGTTTTGTCTTTCTGTTTACTGTTTTCTCTTTTCATTTTTCTTTTTACCTGATTTTAGGTACAAGCACTCGTCTTCGAGCCATTGGATTAAATTGAATATAATAACCACTGGCACTACAGCCCATGAAATGCCTAGGCCTACCAAGCGACCGCTGCCGTGCCATTTGGCCTGCAGATATTGGGGTGACGCGTGGTCAGCGCATCGAGTTCCCTCGGCCGTTAATCTTGGTTTTCGTGACTGGGGAGCTGCCTCACCGCCAGACAGCTACTCAATTGTCCTCACGAGGCCGAGTGCACCCCGTTCCAGCCCTCACGTCAGTTTCTAAAATCCCTGACGGAGCCGGGAATCGGACCCGGGGCCTCTGGGTAAGAGGCTAGCGTGCTACCGCAACACCACGGATTAAATTAAATATTCGAGATTAAATACTCCAATGCCCGGCCAGGACTTGAACCCTTCGGCCAAGCTTTCTTAGCATGCTAACCAATTAGCCATAGTGCTGGACTACCTCGTATAAATAGTGGCTAGCTACCAGTGGTGTGGTACATTGGTTTTACGGCATCTTAACTGTTTTGTCCTCAAAAAAGTGCACCGATAACGTGAACCCCCTCGATCCGGCTGAATGATTGCAGATATATTGTTTAGATCACAAGGAAAACATCTACTGTACGATGGAAAGTAGCTTGTACATTTTCGTAACCGTTGAGGCCTCCTTTTTCTTAACGTGAAATCTGAACCACCATATGTGCCATTTCAGCAGGAAAATCTCAGATGCATCACCCAGATATTGAACCTGGTCATCATTGATGATATCTAATCCCCGCATGTAGTGGGGTAATATTTACAGAGGATGCCATTGTAAGCATTTAGATAAGCAGTTTAGACTTGGAGCGGCCCATGCGAATGGACGTGCTAGTTTCTCCATATCTTCTATGGCCAATAGCTCTAACACAACCGCACTCCCCTATCGTATGTTTTGTTGTTGTGGCTTGGACAACGTGGCCATTAAGCCCCGTGTGCTTGGGTATGTGCATGGAATTTTTGTCTGATAACCTGTGTTATTTTGATGGCAGGATTAGAGTGTGTAGTTGTAATCAAGGTTAGGATTGGGAAGGAGGTGACCGTGGCCTTCGGTTATAAACCACTCCGACATTTGCCTGGAGTACTGTAGTCTAGAAGTGGGAAACTATGGAAAACTGTATCAAGAATGGCTGACGTGGGAATCAAACCCACCTCTTCTCTGTTTTGCCTCACGAGGCTGAGTGTACCCCGTTCCAGCCCTCAGACCAGAATCATATGTATTGGCAGACCCTGGAATCGAACCTGAGCCTCCGGGGCGACAGCCACTAAATCACGAGCTGACCCCCATCGTATGCCGTAGGCCCTTCAACCTCCCTTTACCAATCATAGCCCCAAAAATACATACAACCAGTGGAGACTTGATAGTAACATAGGTTCTCCCAGTGACTTGACACACTTACCAAATACACGATTTATTAGCACTGATTCTTCCATTTTCCTCTGATGCCCTGTTGAAATGTATCTACGAGTATCTTTAATGTATCGTTAAATGGATCGTACCAATCACGCCTACGCTTTATTATGTTTGTACCATGGACATATGAAGCATAAACGTCTTGGAAGATTTTCTTTCCTTTTATTATTGATCACCTCGTGGTGTGACGACTAGCTTTCTTGGCTGAGTTTCGGGTTCGATTCCTGGCTCTGCCAAGAAATTTAAGACCTGGTCTGAGGGCTGGAACGAGGTACACTCAAAACTGAGAACACTTGCGTTTGAATCCCACCTCAGCCATCCTGGAAGTGGTTTTCCGTGGTTTCCCCACTTCTACTCCAGGTGAATGCCGAGATGGTTCCTCACTTAAGTCCACGCGGCCTGCTTCTCAATTCTTGTCTGAATTACAGTACAAATACACACATACTAGTAGCCTATAGTCACCACAATAATGGAGTTTTTTTTTACATATACTCGGGACTAAATGGCATGATGTCCAAGCACCTGAAATGAAATAACAAGAACAACATTTATGATTATTCTTTTCTTTTTATCTTGAATTGCTACTAACTGTATATATTCTTCAAATACTAGCAAAATTCATCGTCTCTTTAAGTAGGCTATTGAAGTATTAATCAAGATAAGCTACACTACACACAGTGCAAGTTAATAAACTCCTTGATTTAGACCATAGGACATAAATCAATAAATTCTCCAGACTAATGATACAGAAAAACCATCAGGCATCATACGGTACACGATTCAATGTAACACATCATTCTTAAAAATTGAAACAGGTTGTGTGTCTAATTTGACTAAGACACTTGCCTATTGGCCAAGATCACGCGATAAATGCTTGGCACAATATGCTGACCCTTGTTAGCAGATCTGCTACAACGTTAAAGAATACATTTCGACATCTTTCGAATTACGACACATGAAAGGGAATATAATCTATTAGCCTATCATTATATCGAGGAGTTCAAATAATGTATTAATATTCCTAGAAAATATTATATTCGGGCTTGAATACATAATTTATGTGGTATCTTATCCGGAAGGCCATGGACGAAGACCACCCTGCGTCCCCGCAGTGTCCACCGAACCACGTCCATCCCTTGATTGCGATGACGTGCCGCTAGAGAGGGCCAAGGAACATGCTCGTAAATCGGACTCCATTAACCGCCAGGCTTAGCTGCTGATATTGTATTGGTCGACGCGTCCCCGGGCAACGCTGCCTGACTATACACAGCCTCATTTGGCCCACTTTATGGCCTCAAGTGACGTCATCAGATTAACATACAACCGTGTGTCTCTCACGTGGTATGTTCGGTCCCTTTCAAAACTTAACTGCTTCCTTCATTTCCGTTTCTTGTCATTAAATATTTTTTTACAAGTACGACACTCAGTGTGGCATGGCACGTTCTTCTATAAGGTAGCGACAGTGCTCTATGTGCCAAATTCCAGGTTCGCACTATCCAGCAGAACGTAATTGCCTGGTTTTGGATAAGTACACATCTTGCATATTGCAAATGCAATTGCTTATTTGTCGTAGTTTTATCTGAATAGTGCATATTTTGTGTTTTCTTTCTATCAGGGCAGGTTTCAGAAGTATTTTCCATCTTGAGTGTAGACATTTGCTTCGCCAGGACACTACTGAAAACTCTGGCATGTAGTTGAGATAAGTTATCTCAAGTAATTTAAGTGTTAGAAATCTCTGAATGACTTATGCCATGTCCAAGTTGAGCTGTGCTGGTTAACAGGTGGGCAGCATTTTAAAAATTAGCAACACTAATTATCCATGGGGTTGTCTACCGACTATGCAATTAAGCTAAGTACTGATCCTTCGAATTTCACTTTTTCCATTTCGATTACCTTCCATGCACAATTACTTCTCGTCAGCCCAACTTCAGTTGAGTTGAAACAGGTTATGGTTAACAGTACTTTGATTGGCTGTATATTTTCTACTTAATTTATAATTTCTAAAGAGAAGAGAACTGTTGGTGATGTATTGAAAGCATATGCACGCGAGTTTCAAAATTTTTCACTGACAGAAGTGTTCTGTTTTGCGAATATTGTAGCATGGCGGTAACCGCAACTAAATTATATAAAATTCAACAATATCTTCAATCGACGGAACACAGTAATACGTAAGAGGTCAACTTAAAACATAACCACCCGCCACATCTTCAGTTAATCCCGGGCCAAAATGAAGGATATTTATTGGAGACTTGTGCTAGGCATTTTTGACTCGGCAAACATACCAATGACTAAGCTGAACAATAAGAGCTTAGTTCAGTTTCTGCAGGAGTATACGAAACAAGCAGTCTTCAGATAATTTAACTCTTAGGAAGATTACATTCTCGAGCTTTAGGCTATAAAGTGATGTTAGGTAAATTAAGGGAAATGGATCATGGACAATATATTTGGGCCTCACTAGACTGAACAACGGACGTGGATCATAGATATGTAATTAACTTCGTGTTTGGTATTTAAGCGGTGGTAGAAGACGGAGATAAATTATTTCTACTAACTATGGATACATTACCTAAGGTAAATCACAGCAACAGTTGATGCAATTTTCAATGAAGCAGGCTACTTACTTTTGTGGTCGTCAGGCATTTTGTACGATTATGCTCTCGTGGCCTTCACTTAGGTTACGCTACGCTTTACATGTGTAAAGCCATGGGAGATCTGAAGCAGTCCGGACTTCCTTTCTTGAAGTGAACGTAAAATGAATGCCCCTGATGGTTCCAAGTCACAAAAAGATTTTCGATACAGTTGGTGATGTGCCACTCCAGCCTTCACCAGGTCATTCAAGATGGGGAACGTGGCTTAAAGCTGCTGCTTATTGTGCCGTTTATTTTTCAGTAGTAAAAGAGGTAGTTGAAGAACTCAATTCTGAAGAATATATTTCAATTGCACAGGCTTACGGATTCTTGTGCGAAGATGTTGTTCGTGAGCAACTTATTTTCATCTGTGCTATTTTGATGTGCATACATTCAACCATCAAGAAAGTGCAAGAAAAATGACTGTCCCTTTTTACAGGAAAAAATGAGGATTGTAGTGCTAAAATAATACTCTGGTCTCCTCAAACTGAAATACATTTCTAGTGTTATCCAAAGCAAAGAAAAAAATTGACGGTCCTTCGATACTAGAAGTGTCTGATTTTGTTGAGTTTGAGTGTGTTCTAATTGTGATTTCTGGGTACAAGGCCATTTTAAGTGAAAATGGGCACATGTTTGTGTTTCAGCACATGTTTCATGCTGTGATTAAGTGTAATGGAGACTTGTGAATTTCGTTGCGAAACTGGATCATTTAATTGCGGTACGGTGTGGTACGTAATAATTATATATTTTAGCGGTGTTTAAAGTGTACCATTCATTTCTTATGATATGCCTTTATACATAAAATTAGGATTCAAAATTATATAAAGCACTGATCATCAGTTGTAGCCCTCATGACTCATATTATACAGTGTTGATTGATATCATATGGTCGTTTGCTTTTAATGCAAATTGGCAAGTCATTAGTGTACATTTTGACACATTCCTTAGTATCTATATTACAATGCATAGTTTGACATTTTTAAGTGCATAATGATCCAAAGCCTGATAATAACCTTAATAATGGTAAGATACTTCTAGGTTTCATATCGGAACAAAATTTCGAAATATCGAAAGCATTATTCACTTAAAATAGGATAATGAAATTAAGACATATACATTGAAATATCTTAAAAATAAACCCTGCAATTTCTCCTCTCTCTATCAGGGGACTTATTCGAGTTTAATTAAGTCAGGAAAATGAGAATGCTAACAAGCAACGCATTGCTTGAAATAGCCTATTATTTTACATGCAGTGAACATTGAAATTTCTTACACCCAAACGGGTTATCTCAAGAAATAATGCCACAAATAAACAGCGTACCATGTGAAAATGAGCATAACAAAACAAGTCGTTCCGTGAAGAAGTAAAGAGTATACTTATCTTAAAATTTAACATTTATACCAACGATTGATTTATATAGACATATCTAGTATAACGACGAAATTAAGTTGGTAAAACTGGCATTTATTATTTTTTTGTAATACATTTGAAATATTGTAGCCTAAGAGAACACTGCAGTTTGTTTGAAATTGTTTCCTTCCATGGATTCTCTTGATACTGAGTGAGAATGGCTTAACTGGTCAGAGGTAGTTACTGTATTAGTATTTGGTAGGCCATCAGCCTCTGAAAATACGCAAAAATATATTCCGTACGACATACAAACAATATATAAAATTGGTTAGTTATCCATTAAATGTCATGGAAGTTAGATGCAGATACATTGATCCTATCAGCACGCGTAATATTATGTTGGCTACACTGTCACGTATGGGGTGTTTGAAATGAATCTACAATATTATCGTCCATGCACATGTGGAAAATTTTGAACTAATTGCCTTCATACATAAAAATAGGATTCAATATTATATATAGCATTGATCAACAGTTGGTAGCCTTCATGACTCTCTTTCGTGAGACATTCATTACAGATACGAAATGGGTTCAAATTTATTTGTTATTATGGATGCTACATGCTGTTGAAAAATGATTCTATACGGTAGCAGAGAATTATGTTGGTAGCACTAACTTTGACGATTTACTCTAAATATATCTAAAACAACTTGGGCTTACAGTTTGCTAAATTTCAAGTGTGTTAAGTACACATATTCCGAGATATATTCCTGAATATATTCTTAGTTCCATCTCTTAAGGTACACAGTGAACATACAAAATTGCTTGAAGTCCAATACATGGTTTGGATGTGACAAGCTGTTAAACATTAAACTCAAAACTAATCTACAAATTTAGGTACTATACATCAGCGCACGTAAAATCATTTTGCTCAAAATTAACCTGCATTAATATGATCTATATGTGTGCCAAATTCGGAAAGAAATCAACTTGTTTGTACGGAAGGTACATGCAATTAAACATTGAACCTATCAGCGCACGTAGAATCACGTTGGTAGCACTGTCGTATATTGGTTACTCAAAACTAATCTACAATTTTAGGTACTATACATGTACAAAGTTTAAAACTGTTGGCCAGCATATTGACTGATTTAGTGAGATTGTTACTATACACGGTGCATGTATGAAATGTTGTTGAAATCTGAAGGATAGTATGGAAGTTACATGCATTTAAAAAGTGAACCTATCAGCAAGTTTAGAATCATTTTGGCAAAAGTGTCATGTATGGGCGCCTAAAAGTTCATCTGAAATATTATTATCTATATGTGAGCCAATTTTGGAAGAGTTCTCATGCATATCTTCTGAGATACGCAACACATAGCTCAAATTTGAATTGTAAATTTTCATTAGTAGGTAGCACTGACGTCATGTTCAAACATGGCAGCGAGATGTCCTGGTATAGGTCTTTATTAATACCATATTTGGTTTTGATAGCTGCAGCCATTTAGGTGTTGATAGGGGGTTGGGGGTGGGGGTGGGGGCGGTGGACGACAGACCCAGACAGAAGGACAGACAGACACATACACATCTGACCGGGTGATCTCATGACTACTTTTTCATTATTTTCGCAAAATGTGAAAAGTAGGATAATAATTACAGTAAATGATTTATAGAAAGGTGTATCCAAACTGAATACTTTAACTACAGGTAAGTCAACCTGCCAGTTTAGTGGGTAGCATTCATGGCTGTCACCGCGGAGGTGCGGGCTTGTTATTCGGCTCCCCCAGGAAATATAATTCTGGTCTAAGGGCTGGAATGGGGTTCACTCAGCCTCGTGAGGCACAACTGAGAAGACGTGGGTTTGGATCCTACCTCAGCCAACCTACAAGAGATTTTCCTTAGTTTCCCACTGATGAGAAAGATCCACAGCCTGCTTCCAGTCTCCGACCGGGTCAGGAATGGAATGAATGAAGCCCCCATCTAGCGGCGAGGATATGAAATGTGCCGGCTGCCGAGGCCTGACGCACTCCTCTGGGGCAATGATTAAATGAATGACAGATGAAATGAAATGATAGTGGAGAGTGTTGCTGGAATGAAATGTTGACAGGGAAAACCGGAGTACCCGGAGAAAAACCTGTCTGCCTCCGTTTTGTCCAGCACAGATCTCACATGGAGTGACCGGGATTTGAACCACGGATCCAGCGGTGAGAGGCCGGCGTGCTGCCGCCTAAGCCACGGAGGTTTCAATTTCCCACTGATACTCAAAGCAAATGCCGGGATGATACCTAATTTAAGACCACGACCATCTCCTACCCAAATCCCAGCCCCTATTACAAATGAACACCTACTACATGGGACTACATGACCACGGTGTCGCAAAGCCCCTAAATGAATCAACAAAAACTTAACCAAAAATTCCACACTGTGCTCTCATTCCGTAGCCTAATGATTAATTGCGGGGAGAGCATATTAATATCGGGAGTGCTAGAATGCAAAGCCTATGTCATAATCGTTACTTCCTGAAATCTGGCTAATTCTCACTTCTCGAGAGAAAACAATTTCTTACTTCCCTATTTATGCCTATCCAAAAGTGGAATCATTGCCATGATTCGTTCCTCATCGTGACAGAGAGTGTTAGGGGTGCTTGCTTGCCTGCCATGTCTAAAGGATTTCCTCACCAGGCTACAAGTTTGTTTGGTCTCGGAAAAAGAAAACCTCTGATCATGAACCTTTGTTTGCTTACTTTTTTTTATTTTAGTAAGGGCAGCATTAAGAACGTTGCCAGCAAGTTGTAAGCAGAAGACAAGTGTGGTGGGGATTATGGGCGAGCAACGCGTGCTCGTTCATCTTGCTTTGCTTGCTAAATCTCCAGCCCCTTGTGGCTTGTGGCTTGTGCCCCTCTACCACCCTGCAGACAACTTATCTTCTCTGAGACTCCTGCCTGCTCGAGTCGTAACTCTTCGATCGTTCCAAATGAATATTAATGTAAAGCCACGCTCAACATTTTTCTTTCTTAACTTATGCTCCAAAGAATATACAATTACCGAAGCGTCGTGAAGTAACGGATGTGCTAATTAAGGCTGACTATCTCTACATAACATGAGACGGTGCCACATTCATAACACACTGAGGCTAAGCAAGATTCAAGTATCCTATCCATGATTTGGAATAGTCTTCCTCATGCAGACAGATTTAGTGTTGTCAAAAACGAATGAATTCAAATATTGGATGTTAAGGTATACTGCAGTATGTCTACCCCTTATTATTCCCGTTTTTCCTACGGGGTCGGGGATGAGATGCGATGGAAGTCTTTGTGGCGGATGATTTTTACGGCCGGATGCCCTCCCTGACACAAACCTCATGAGAGGAGTTAATGAGAGATGAAATGAATGATGGTGAATTAAACTGGGCAAGGATGTGGAAGGAAGCGGCCGTGGCCTGTCAGAAGGTACCGTCCCAGCATTTTCCTGGAGTTGAAAATGGGAAACCACGGAAAACCATTTCAAGGACGGCCGACGGTGGGGCTCGAACACACGCGTCTACCGAGTCAGCAGAGAGCTTGGCCCCATGACCTGACGCAGCGCTTTAGCGAGCGCAGCCACTACTGTCGGTTTAAGGTATACTGCAGTAAATACAGATAAAGATCAAATTTCTTATTGAAGTGTGGTGAGTGTTTCCACGACTACATCTACTTTCACTTTCATAACCATAACAAGTTACTGTTCATGGGAAGCAAAAGGTAGTAAGACTGAATTGTATGAAGGAATGAATAGTATATAAATAATATAATAATAATAATAATAATAATAATAATAATAATAATAATAATTGATAATAATAATAATAATGATAATAATAAGGAATATTATAATTAATAATACTGTTATAGGTTTTACTTTTTTCTCAACTATTGAGGCTTTTAGAACGTCATAGTAGCCTACCTGAATTTAGCCCTGAAGGGGAAATTATCAGTACCAGTAAATCTACTGATACGGCTCCCTCACATTTGCACGCCCTCAAATGCCAACTGACTGCGCCAGGATTTGATCCTGCAACCCTGGGAACAGTAGGTGACCACTGCGCCACGCAGCCAGTATTAAGAAATAAATATAAATATAAATAATTAATGGTTTAAAATCCTCCCTCCACTTCTTAGGTAAATAAAGCATTAATGGATGTGAAATTATATTACTAGTACGGTAGTCGTATACTCACAACTTAAGATAGCACCGTTTCCTTTCTTCCTTGAAGGAAATGCCCCTACAGCTATAGGATTTACTCTCCCCTCTTATATTGTTAGCAATGCGCATGTCCTGGGAATTAAATCTGACAAGTGTTTAACTAATACACTGAAAGACAAAACATAGAAACCGCAATAAAAGCATTATCGAGATTATCATTGTCCATCACGTCGTCAGATGAGCAACGAATGAGTTAAATGTAACTCAGCAGCTTCTAGTGGTGGCTGCAACGGTTGAATGAAAATGCGATGGTAGGTGCCTAGAATCAAAACCCTCCAAATCCATTCCTTCACTTTTTTTTGGCAAAGTGGCAAAAACTGTCACAAACAAACCAATGCCCAGAAAGAAATACTTTTTCACTAAAAAATTAATTAATTCTTTATAAAAACAATGACGAAGTGCGAAGCTGATCCCCGAGCTAGTTAAAATGTATTTAGAAAAATATAAAAGCTGTACTGTGCCCGTTTAGACCGGAGTCCGCACGACCACATATGCATTTTACCAAGAATCAGTCAGCACGAGAATCAAAATATCCCGGAGCGCCAGATGGGTTAAAGCTAATCGCAAAAACGACATCAAATGAAAAAAATGCTTTACTGATTTTTGGCTCAATGCAACAATAAGGATAGAAGGAGATTCAACTGGGCATAACACATCATGTAAAATTATCTCATTTTATTTTGAATTTAAAATTGACTGCAAAAATGCTCAAAGTAGCATCCTTCACGTGTGGCAACCCACATCCTATTTACACAAATGTACAGAAGTTTTCCAAACACATTTGACAATTATCTTTGGAAACACAAGTCTGATTATTAGTCCTGTAGACGGTGTTCCAAAATTATATTCATTTATTTGTGATTAAATCCAGTTCAAATTTAATTGTCTTTACTGGAAATACTGTAGTTCACTGATTGAATTTTTACATAACATTAACACTCGTAGAATAATTGTTCATAGAATTTTTAAACTTTCACTTATTTTTCCAGTTTCAAAAAAATATTGTCAAAAAATATTATTATCATTGAATCAACACAAATTATGTACACATATTAACAACATCTGAAAAGTATTTGACATTGAGCATAGCATCGAAGAACTGTGCGAAGCACAACAAAATTAATTGTTCTTCTGACATTAAACATTCGAGAAGTGACTCGATTATGAACTTCAAGTTCCTCACAAAATATATGATTTCTGAATCATCAACTTGATCAATAAATTGTTGAACCATTCAACTATTTAATTTTCCACTTGGAAACATTATTATGAAAAATATTTATATTCATGGCCATTTTAGTAACTTTCACAACTTGCAATTCTTCGACAGAATGCGGAAATAAGAATTGTAGCTTCATAATAAATTCATTTAGTTCATGGCACTAGGATTGAAAACATCCTTCAAATTATTCGTGGTTATAGAATTATTTTTAATTGGCAGTGGCCCATTCTATTATTTTCATAAGAATACAATATTCCAACAACAACGGCAAAGGTCTTCCTCTGAAGAAGAATAAACTACTATCATGACAAATCCGGGTTCTAGCAAAATCAAAGTCTAAATGGAATCCGTAAACAAGGTTGAAATAAGAACTGATGGTTTCTAAGAAATAACCTTCGGGTCATTCATACGACGAAATGTGTAGTTCCAATACTCCTTCTATAAACCTGAGCCATCGAACCTGCTATTTGATTGATGCTCCAAACAACCTCCTCATTCCTGCGACTTAAACATGCGCACCTGGGAATGGCATTTCAACTACTCCACACATAAATTTTCTTCCCAAAATTTATACAATGAATCAAGCCTCTGCTTGTTATCAACACTGGAAGATTAATAAACTTACAAGTTTATTTTATTTTACCATTCAGTTCAACCCGTGAATTTACCATCCTCATGATAATCTTTATTTCACTTTCGAATGTGTATTTACGTCATGATTTTATATAAATACAAAAATATCCTAATTGATACAAATATCATTTGCTTCCCGTTTCATGCCTCTCCGTGTTATCTGAAAAATATACTTTGCTCATTGCAAATATTAACTGTTCAACCAGAACTGAAATGTTGGTTGAATGCGGGCTTGCGCTAACCACTCTCCTTCGGAAAATCACCTGTTCCAAACTAGAAATGATTGAACTACTTCATAGGCTCTCTCTCAATACATATGATTATTAGAAAATATAATATCCAAGAATTATTTAGAAAAGTTATAAAAATTATTATTATTATTATTATTAGTGGATTATTATTATTATTATTATTTGTTATATTATTTTAAATATATTAAATTATCATCTCATTATGTGAGAATCCACATGTTCGAACCTTCGAATATGGAAAAAATATCCATTCCTCAACAAAAATAATTATTAACTTTTACAGTTACATCGGCTGATTACCGTGATTTCCCAAAAATATGAAATATTCAAATAAATGCTCGATATGCTCGGTCATCGATCCTAAACTGTTCTGAGTGCTGAAAATACTCAGAATAACTCTAATATGTCTTGCGTAAATCATTGCAAGATTTAAATACGAAGAAAAATAAATGTGTTGGTCATCTGCCGAAAAATAGTTTGTTCCAATTAGCTAGGCATAATATAAAATCAAAATGTGGCTTACATTTCTTGATGGTCTTGAAGCGTAGCGAACCTGGTCTGTACCAGATTTATCCATAGACATGCCCTATCGGACAAGCACGTATAATCCTTGTATCGGCCGCCATTATATACCCACAATCCGTCTAACAAGACATAGTGGTAATATCTCTTGACGTTTGAAGTAACTGTTGATCCATTTTAATATTGGCTTCTGTTAACTCCATAACAGTTTGCTTAAATGGGGTCAGATCTAAGTGATCTATTCTTAGATATGTCAGTTGTAACATAACTCACGGTAATCTTCTCAGTACAAGAAAACACTGACAGTCGAACCAATCAACGGCTGTTCTGAAGATCGTTCCCTGGGCATGGCTTCACACCATCTACCATGCGCGAAGCAACATGTAGTTTCCCTGCGTTGGCTAATGAACACCACCGCGATAGACTGGTCTTCAATGTACTGATAGATCGGAGTGGTCATCAAGTTACAAATATGAAACTGACTGAATTGGACTAAAATATCCAAGTATTAGGTTATTACTGGACTGTGAAAAAGTACTAATTCTAGACAAAGTCTAGCATATGTCCATGTGAAAATAAAAATATTTCACCAGTGTCTGTAGAAAAATATCAATCACCTTAGTGATTCTCCCTGCCGGAAACTTACTAAGTTCCACTCGTTAGCGCAGCACTTTTGTGACTATCACAACTTTGAAAATAACTTCTGCGTAGATCCGGCAACCATGTGCCTTGGCTCAGCGTAGCGGCACTTTGCTAGGCAAGAGCTTGTTTCGAAGTGAGCTATTGATGCCTGAGCCGGCCGGCTTTTATTCAAAACCGTCAGGGTCACGCCGCATCAGCTGAAATCTGGAAATCCTCATATCTCTGGTATCCCTGGTCCGATGTACTTGATACTAAGTGCATTCTCTTTCATTTGGCCGTGCCAGTAATCTGATCCAAGTCTCAAGTCTCTACTCCATGGCTAACTATTTAATCAATAAATAGCCTCGACCTCTGCTATTACTCGCTACGTCACTTGACACGCTCTTAGCGGTATATTCTTTCCAATTGCTTCTGGAAGCAATGGAGCGCGATATTCGAATATCTCAACTCTCAAAAGCGGCTGTAGCCTTTCCCTTGATATCTAGGTGTCTGAATCTTGGAATACCCATTCCTAGAGTTGGGCACAGTACGGTAATTCAGATTTGTCGGTTTTTTTTACTAAGATTTGGATTTGGCAGGTTTTGATACCAGAAGAGCCCTAATAAATGTGAAGTTGTGAAGAGATCATAGAAACTGCGTAAGCTTTACTAAGAAATTAATATTTTGAATGAAAGTTAACTAAATTTAGGTAATAAATAAAAAATCGTATCATTTTTGTGTTTGATTAGCACAAAGATTATTGGCTAGTAAGAATAAACAGAAAAGGAATGAAACTAATATTACCCATTCAAGATTCGATTGCCGCTGAGCGTGGCTGTGCCAGCGTTTATGTTTATAGTATCATGAGCCCCGTGGGGCGATGCCGAGAACACAGCGATGACAGAGTGCAATCTGCCCATAGGTCAAGCTGCATTGCGTCAGATAAGCGTCACAGGAGCTCATGTCTCCATGGACAGTTAAACGATGACTGAGGGTACTGGAGCTGTGTCATATCCTACTCGCGTAACAGTACCTGTCAACGAAGCAGGCTGACGTGTGACACAAGTACATAGAGAATAGTTACTATCTCCACCGCCGACAATCAATTCGTGAAAGGGTAATAATACTGTACAGTACTGAATAATAATAATTAGGAAAAACGTCAAATTAAATTCATGTTCAATTCATATGGTCCAGGTTCTTAGAGACAAAACTATCGTCATTCAACTATTAAATCACATTCTTTACTGGAAGTTCTAGCTACACAATGTCTGTTTCTGCCTCATCCTCAATAATAGTTTCACAATCTTCATCATTCCCTTCGTGTTCGCCACGACTTTCCAGATTGCAATAAAACAGCAGCCCTTCATTTTCCCTCCATCTTTCTCCAAAATGCTTCGAAAGTAGTCTCGAAACATCTTTCTCTTATTGTGCCTGAAGGACAATCCCTCTGTTTATGTCTTCTGGCTGTGCGTGAGTCATATCAAAATCAGGTTTCGTGACACGTTTATGTTGGCAAATGTCAGTTCTGTGGAAAACTTCACCCCGGACCAAAATGTTATTGTTCTTCTTGTTCATTGTCAAAATTATCCAAAACAAATTATTATTATCGGAAAGTATAACATCATAAACCATTCTGATCTCGTCAGGCAGGGGTACGTTCTCTGACTAATGCTGGTAGGTAAAGAGTAAACACTTCGCAAAGCATCATGGAAGGTAAGATGGCGGAACTGGGGGCTCCTATTGGCTCATGTGGATGTGGCGGGTTTTGTAACCAAATATGGCAAAACTGTCTTTGGAATTGGCGGATATTGCAACTAAGCCTCAACTTTGACTTTGTAGCGGGTTTTGTGACAAAATAATAGTTTTAATGAATTCAGCGCAGCAAAAGCTATAAGAAACAATGCTTATCTCATTTTTCATAAAATATGGATTTGACGGGTTTGGATTCTAGGCGCCTCTTTGTTTTACTTCGCAATAATGCACACATAGAATAAGGACGTAAATAGTAAAGCAAGTAGTTCCGTAAAGAACTAACGTAGCATATTCTCATATACTCTACTGATTCTTTTCATCTTAAAACTTCACCGTCAATAACATATATTTCCCACGTGCTTGATCAAATGTATTTTAATAGGCTACACGACCTACATTGTGATAGAATACGAAGACAACAATATCAAATTCAAAACTCAATATCCAAACATTGTCGTTAATTTAGACAATAAACAAAAAATAATGTTGAAAGATAGCAAAATGGTCTTAGTATGGGTACTAGTGCTTTCCCTATATTAAACCAAAGCTAAAGATTAACTCACACCAACACACATCCAACTCTGGAAAACACGTGTGTAAAGTGCCATGTACGATACATAAATACAACACTAAACAATTATTTACCGGAATATTTAGTCATGGTACAGGTTCATCAAAGTTTCTCACAAACCGGTTCAATAGAATATCAATAAAAGATGTTCCTCTTCAGAAATTAACTTGCGTAGATATAATTTGCGTTAGTTATAGGCCTACAAGGAAATTTGGGCAGATGAAATCGAAGTTATTAGGCTTTAAACAACCACCACTATTAAAGTAAAAAAAAAATGACGTGCTAGGATACATATCTTTCAGCGTTGGCTAATTATGAATCCTCCCGTGGAGATGGCATCTTTCGGTAACGATTCAGAGGAGTTGATTTCAAGGTAAGAAATCTTCACGGCTTGGTGTGTGTGGCTCACTTCACTATTATGTGAGAGTATCAAGTTTTAACAAGATAACTAGTAGACTATTAACAACATAAATGCAATATTTTTAGGACTGATGTAACACTAACGAAGCATAAGTATAAATCTGACTCGCTATATTGAACCCGCGATCTTAGGTATAGAAGTTCAGTATGCTACCTACTACGCCACTGAAGTCGGGAAAATTATATAATCAAACCATGTAATTTTTCCTGTTTAGAAGGTTAGGGTAGATAAGTTTTACTCCCAGCCTAATTTAATTGGACAAATTAACGCGATGACCGATTGAAAAGCAAATATTTTATTCAATTATGAACACACCAAGTAGTCCGCACGTTGCCGTTGTCCTTGATAAAGCAATCCCCAATATTAACAATTACAACTAGCCTACTACTAATGGCCAATAACCAAGATACCAAGATACTACCCCCCCCCCCCCCCTTCCATAAGACAACATCGGTAGTAACATTTGTTTCTATTGCGACGGTAAAAGGGCAGTAGCTGAAATATGATGCTCTTTTCTGAATTGCAACTACACACACTAATACAGCCGTCCACCTCGTTGCGTAGTGGCTGTCACCGCGGAAGCCCGAGTTCGATTCCCGGCTCTGCCAAGACATTTAATTCTGGTCATAGGGCTGGAACGGGGTACACTCAGCCTCGTGAGGAAAACTGAGAAGAGGTGGGTTTGATTCCTACCTTAGACATTCTGGAAGTGGTTTTCCATGGTTTTCCACTTTAACTCCTGGCAAATGCCGGGGTGGTACCTAACATAAGGCCAAGGCCGCTTCCTACCCAAATCCTACTTCAATTACAAATACACACGTTAGAACAGGCATCACAGCGACACAGGTTATCAGACAAATTCCACACACATCCAAGTACACGGGGCTACATGACCACGACGTCGCAAAGCTCCTAAATAATCAAGAACAACTATTACAGCCATCGGAATAACACAGGTTATCAGACAAATTCCACACACATCCAAGTACATCGAGCTGCATGACCAAAGCCCCTCAATGAATCAACAACAACATGTTTTCTTTCCCGCCTTTGGAACAATTCTAATTTCAAGGTAGAAGGACAAATATTTATAAAGTTCTTCAACGTTCACTGTAAGGTTACAAATTTATACTCCATGTAAAACAGAATGAATGTAGGCGGGAATTTGCATCAGAGTTCCCGCCAATGTGGATTATGAATACAAATTTCAGTGAGAAGTCATTCAGCCTGGCGCCACTCTGAGATACGACATGAATAAACATTTTAACATATTACAATTAGATATTAAATTGTGTCAAGTATCGGAGAAGAAGGTCCATAAAGTAAGGAGCGTGTCTCGCGCCTGTCATCAAGGCAGCCAGCAGTTCATCATAACTAGTTTAGAAAACGGGAATTTTAATTCGTTTAATATAAAATAACGCCGTGGTTGTCATCAAACCCATAAAAATATGAATATATTTCTCATCCATTAAACAAGTTGTCTCCTATAATTTCGTATCTTTACATACCATGGGAAGTCCTTTTACGGTTGCACGCTGCAAGCATACCTGAACAGTTTGCCGGCAGATCTGATGCATACCAGAGTCAACAAAACGTCATCTAATCATCTTTACTGTAACCACAGGAGTACCGGTACCGAGTTTCAGGAATAAAATAGGCAAGTTACTTTTCACTTTTTTCCCTAACTCTGATGTCATGAGCTCTCAATATTTCAAAGTGAAACCCTTGGTTTCTGTTAAACCGCTCACCACGTCCACGATGACGACCTGCAGCAAGTCCGGAGATCGGAGGTTCGAATCCCGACGCTGACAGGAGCTATCCTGAGCACGCTTTGCCCGGGGAATTTCTGCACTCCCTCCAGGGAAATGCCGGGATAGTATCTAATTTCAAGTCCCAGGGCAATTACCCCATTCCCGATCTCAATAGGCCTTTACACAGACTAGAACATATCTGACTTCATTTCCTAGCCAGTAAAATCTGTCCCAAATGTTCTCAGTTGTCCTCGTGAGGCTGTCAAGCAGCAAGCAGATCGTGATGAAAGTCAGATGAGGGGTAGCTGAAATTATGCAGCCTACCGTCCAACATGGTTAGTTCAAACATTCGTCATTCCAAATCGTGAAAA
Source organism: Meconema thalassinum (assembly GCA_946902985.2). NCBI lineage: Eukaryota > Metazoa > Arthropoda > Insecta > Orthoptera > Tettigoniidae > Meconema > Meconema thalassinum. The sequence continues at coordinate 1,170,509,740 of OX336389.2, forward strand.
AGTGGAATATTTTGCGTGGTCTCTTGACATTCATATAGTCCTACATGAAAATTAGACTTAACGGATAGCTGTTTGTAGGTACCATTAACTTTGAATTTCCTAAGGTTTACAGCACTATTGTATTCAATGCCATTTTATAACATGAATGGTGAGAAAATCTGGCGTGTGCCCTGGAGTTGGACTAGGAAGAAAGGCGAACACACAACACGACTGCAATGGCAATGGGACCTGGAAATTTGGAAATCTGGGTTTGAATCATGGCACTGACAACGACCATCCTGAGTGTGATTTCCTTAGTCCCTCCTGGTAAATGGTACCTTACGTCATGTCAAATTATTAAATTTCCCCCCTCCACGACCCTAATAATTACATTTACAAAAGCTGTTAAATTCACAACAGAAATACAAGTCATCCGAAAAATCGAACATGCAAGCAAGTATACGGAACTGATGATCAAGTTGTACCTAGTCGTAATGTGACCTAAGTACTCGAGGAATAACATAACATTATTTCCATGTGAGCCTTATGATCCTCCGGTTGATGTACCATTCAATCAGTCAGGACAAGGTCACTCTGAAGAACTGTAAGTTTTAATGCAAACGTTCTTCAGAAGTATTCGTATTATTTTGAATCCATGAGCACGCGCGTGTGAGTACTTTTTACCCATGGAAAAATTATTGTTAATTATTCTAGATCTAATGGAAACATTATTTCCACCCCTCCCTATGCTCCTAATTGACTCTCTCAGTCTGCTGTGATTGCATTTTGTTTTTGAGTTCAATATTGCTCAAGTTATTGGCACGTGTATATGCTGATATCATTATTGGGTAATTTAATATCCAGCGTGCGTCCTTTAGTAGGTTACTTAGTGAGCTCAAGATTCCTTGTTAATATTGCTGGACTGTTCGCAACGGATAGCCTAACTGATATTATATCTGTGCTTTACTTGGTGACGAACAAGATAATGAAGTAGTGGGTAGAAGTGACGAGCTGGATCTAGACTCGGTTTATGAAAGTGATCATTGATCATAAAAGTGATACCGAGTAAGTGAGTTGTGAGTCAGACAAGGAATATATGTCTTCCAATGGATCTTCACATGAAACTGATGAAGATGTAATCTCGTCAGCTGTGAGATGTGAATTTTATAAGAGGAAGGATGGTACCCTGTGGTAAAATAGTCATACCTCAAAGGTATTATTTTCTGGTCCTAATGGATAAAATCGATTAAGGGGGGACCTACACTTTTCAGGGTCAAATATTTCATTTTTCAATTTATTGTTTTCTATGTTCTTAGAAACTTCATCTTCAAATCACCGCAACAATGCTTCGATATGTATCATACTTTCGCATCTATGACCAAAGACGTGCAAGTCTGTCACCGACGTGAGCTTACAGTGCACTTTGTTGCTCGATTCCCGAAATAATGAATTTTCAAATCCGTATCTATAGTAACACCCATATTTTTCATGATAATAAAGTGCAATTATGTGTACACGTGTATCTCATAGGATATACCACCATGCCGTATAATTGTTACTGTACATTTCACAGTTTCGTTTTCGAAGAATGTTATTGACTGAAAAAACTTGCAAAAAGGTTCTATTTAAATATAAGCTCTTGAAAGAATGTTTTTTACTTTATGGATTCCAATGATTCTACATCAATCTATAGCTATAACATTAGTGAATACAATCAAAAAGATTCTTTGAAAAGAAGATTTCTGTAAGATATCAGAGAAACTGTGGAACAGAGCACAATACGCAGCTGCCATTTAAAATGCCTAATTTCCTGAAGTGCATTGGCCATATGACATGTAAACACATGGAACTATAGTGTTATTGCCAGACCAAATTAAAGTTCATTAGGTCCTCCTGTTGCTTACAAAAAGTATCGTATAATGTAGACGATTTGTGGTGGTTAAAGCTGTAGTTGCCCCGTTAACAAAAACTGTTGAGGACTGATCGTAGACAACAGACTAGTTGACCTCACTGAAACACATACAAATATATTGAATTCGTGAAAACTATTTTTCCCGCGGAGAGAGGTGCAATGGAAACAAATAAATCAGAAACGAAATTTTTGCTTGGACTTACCCGTACATACCATTGCGGTACACTGCGGCAAGCACATCTCAATACACAAGAAGGTTGCGTTATTGACATTTTAATTACAACAATGTCTAGAAAAAGATTTATCTTCCTCCTAAGACGCAATCGATATGACGATATCACTTTGAGATGTGCCACTGACAAAGTGGCCCATGTAGGAGGTTACCATTGGTCGCCGTTGAGATTGTCCCAACAATACCAAATATTTGCTTCCTTCTATTTACAGTTTTGTTTTGTTATTCTCAATTTTCACAATATCATAATTATCATAATAAAGATTGGAATACAAGTAGTTCCGTGAATAACTTAACAGCTTATTTTCATATATTGCACCCGTATTTTCCATTTAAAAACTCTCACACCTATTGAATATACTATCCATGTGATGAACCGAAAACTTTTGGTACACGACCTCCATTGTGGTAAAATAGAACAACAATTTTAAGCTCAGAGCTCAATGTTCAAACGTTGTAGTCATTTCAGGCAAGACCTATAAAAATATTTCAAAATAGAAAAGTGGTATTTCTACGGTACTAGTACTTGCCCAGTCTCACATTAAACCGTTCATTGTTACACAAGATAATTCACACCAGCACACCCTCATCACTGGGAAATATGTTTTCAAAGTCACACGATGAATCTTATCTACATTACATGAAGACAACACTAAAGAATTGTATACCAGTTCATGGTAGTGGTGTATCAACTTACCGAGAGACCGTTTCAATAGATCATCAGTAGAATGTGTTCCTTTTCAGAAATGAATATGCGTATAACCTATAGTTTACATTACCAACATTAGAAAATTGGGACCTATAACCTCGGTTTTTATCCCAATACATCAATTACAACAACCACCACTACAATGACAATTGACATGCTACAAAGAACATATAACTTTCAGTATCGGTTAATTATGACTCCTTCCGCTAGATGGCGACTTTCTGATACGAGACATGGCTGATAGATTTAAGAAAGCTCAAATGTACGACTTACTGTACATAATTTACACACAATTCCGTGATATTATTATAATTATTATTATTACTTTTATACACATACAGTAATTCAGTGACATTATTATTATTATTACTTTTATTGTTAATATTGTAATGGTTCATTATACAAAGCATCTCTTCAATCACTTGAAAATGATACGAAAAAGAGAACAAGCAATTTTAAACATTTAAAATTCGTATGGTCGCCATGTTGTTTTACATAGTACTCATCAGGTTATTGAAAATTGCAAACATAATTTTATCTCTGTACGAGGCACGTCCAGAAAGTAAGTTCCGTTTGTTAATAAAGTTAAATTGTGTACAGATACAGAAAAATTATTTATTGCACAGCATTCTACACCTCTTAAACCACTTTTCCACATAACTGCCGAACTTTTGAAGGATTTGCCATAGCGTGGCACTAGTTTTTGGATACCTTCTTCATAGAAGTTTGCCGCCTGTGTCTTCAACCAGTTGGAAACATCTTCTTTCAGCTCGTCGTCATTGTTGAAGTGTTGATCGCCAATGAAAGACTTAAGATGTGTGAACAGATGAAAGTCGCTAGGAGCGAGGTTAGGGCTGTACGGAGGGTAGTCAAACACGTCCCAGCCAAATCCCTGTAGGAGGTTTTTCGTTACATTTGCAGTGTGTGGTCGTGCGTTGTCGTGAAGAAAAACAACACCTTTTGACAGCAACCCTCGACGCTTATGCTGTATTGCGCGGCGCAATTTCCTAAGTGTCTCGCAGTAAGCATCTGCGTTGATTGTTTGACCACGCGGTAAGAAATCAATGAATAAGATGCCTTTCCAGTCCCAGAACACTGTGCACATCATTTTCCTAGGTGTCAAGATTTGTTTCGGCTTAACCTTTGCTGGGGATGAAGTGTGCCTCCATTCCATTGATTGCCGCTTACTTTCAGGGGTGTCGTAAGAAACCCAAGTTTCATCTCCTGTGACTATCTGTGTCAAAAATTCTTCGCCGCCTTCATTGTAACGGGTCAAAAACTGAAGTGCACTTCCCATCCGTTTTGTTTTGTGTTGCTCCGTAAGAATCTTTGGTACCCAACGTCGGCAAAGTTTACGAAAGTTCAGTTTTTCGGTAACAATTTCATGAATTAGTGATCGTGAGATTTGGGGAAATTCCATAGCGAGAGCACTAATTGTAAACCTGCGGTTTTCCCGGATCTTGTCATCAATCGCGTGAACCAGTTCTTCTGTAACCAAAGATGGACGCCCACTTCATTCTTCATCGTGCACTTCACTACGTCCTTCATTGAACTGTCGGACCCATCTTCTCACCATTGAATCACTCATCGCATTTTGTCCATACACTTCGCAAATTTGCCGATAAATTTCAATTGGTTTCACTTTCCTAGCATTCAGAAAACGAATCATAGATCTGATTTCACAAGCGGTGGGATTTTCAATTAACACCGACATTGTACGACTAAACATGCACAACAACGCGTACGTGGCTGACAGCGCTCTCCAAATGGCGCACGTTTCTTCTCCTGGATACAGAGCGTCTACCGCGCATATGGGGAACTGCGCTGCAGCGGAACGTACAACTAGTTGAAGACACAGGCGGCACACGTCTATGAAGAAGGTATACAAAAACTCGTGCCAAGCTACGACAAATGCCTGCAACATTTCGGCAGTTATGTGGAAAAGTATTTTAAGCGTTATAGAATTTTGTGCAATAATTAATTTTTCTGAATCTGTACACAATTTAATGTTATTACCAAACGGAACTTACTTTCTGGACGTACTTCGTATATACAAACTTCCACTTCGATTCTGAATTATGACACAAGAAATTAAAGCACATTTTTGGAATTTCCCACCGCCACCATGTTGAATTTCTCAAAAAATTGAATTAAATTAGATGCCAGTGTATTAGCCCTTGCATTAAGATTTTTGATGTCAGGTTTCATTGAGCTCGGGTGTATAAATTGCGTGGAAAGTCCATCTTAATATTTGAACCATGCATGGTCGCCATGTTGGTTTTGTACTTACCAGGTCTTTGAAAGTAATGGAAGTGAAGTAAAAATGTAGACTTTCACGACCGGCGTTGAAATAGGAATCTCCGTTTCGCGGGCTTATAGGTCGTGTTCCAAGGACATTTTGTCGTCCTGACGTTTCGCTGAATACTGCGTTCAGCATGTTCACAGGTTACATAAAGCGAGGTAAAACAAGTAAACAGAAGATATATAAATAGTCAACAACCCACACATAGAGGCTACCATAGCAATGGCGTACCACATAAAAGTAATGCATCAAGGACAGGGCTGCTCGTCTGTTGCATCTTCTCGTCTACGACGGTCAATAAGGGCAGGCTTGAGGGGATTAAGGACTGGAAGCCAAGCTCTGTTCACACGTTCTGCTTCCTCCTTAAGATTGAAGCTGTTAGTATGCTTCAGGATTTCAATGGCCTCCCTTTGTAGCCTGGCATGATAAGACACCGTGGTGGACAGAACTTCGGTGTCTCCATATCTTATATCGTGACCTGCAAGTAGCGAGTGTGCTGCTACAGTGGATTTATCTGTTTGTCCCAGCCGGCTGTGTCGTTCGTGCTCCTTGAGGCGAGTGGCAATACTTCTTTTCGTTGTTCCAATATATACTTGGCCACAATCACACGGGATTTTATAAACCCCTGCCGCGGTATGAGGATGTCGCTTATCTTTAGCGGACCTAAACATGTCCTTAATTTTTCGTGTAGGCCTGTATATGGTCTTTATATCATGGGACTCGAGTAGCCTCCCTATTCTGTCCGTGACCTTTTTTATATATGGAAGAAAAGCTCTAGCCAGGGGCTGCTTGTCTCCAATTACCCTTGTAGTTGGACGTCTCGGATGGAGTGCTCGCTGGATATCTTTCTGGCTGTACCCATTCGCGCATAAGGCCTCGTTGAGGTGTTCAATTTCTAGTTTTAGGCACTGCTTATCACAAATTCTTTTAGCGCGGTCAGCCAGTGTTTTTATAACTCCGTATTTCTGTCGTGGGTGGTTGGTGGTTGGACGTCTTATGTAGATATCGGTCAGTATGGGTCGGCTTACGGTAAACTGTATGTCCCAAAGTTAGATCAGCGGTCTTCGTTACCATAACGTCGAGAAACGCGATTTTCTGTTCATTTTCTAACTCCATGGTAAACTGAATGTTCGAGTACTGGCTGTTAAGATGTTGTAAAAACAGATTTAATTGATCTTTACCATGGCCCCATATTACAAAGGTATCGTCCACGTATCGTAGCCACACTTTAGGTTTCAAAGGTGCGGTCTCTAGTGCTATTTGTTCAAATTGTTCCATGAAGAAATTCGCGATCACCGGACTAAGGGGACTGCCCATGGCGACGCCATCAATTTGTTCATAGAAATCACCCTTCCACAGGAAATAGCTAGCGGTGAGGCAGTGGCGGAATAAGGCGGTGATATCATCAGGAAAAATCCGTGCGATGTACTCCAGGGCTACCTTTATAGGTACTTTCGTGAAAAGAGAGACCACGTCAAAACTTACTAGTAAGTCACCAGCTTCTATTCAACTAGAAGCTGGTGACTTACTAGTAAGTTTTGACGTGGTCTCTCTTTTCACGAAAGTACCTATAAAGGTAGCCCTGGAGTACATCGCACGGATTTTTCCTGATGATATCACCGCCTTATTCCGCCACTGCCTCACCGCTAGCTATTTCCTGTGGAAGGGTGATTTCTATGAACAAATTGATGGCGTCGCCATGGGCAGTCCCCTTAGTCCGGTGATCGCGAATTTCTTCATGGAACAATTTGAACAAATAGCACTAGAGACCGCACTTTTGAAACCTAAAGTGTGGCTACGATACGTGGACGATACCTTTGTAATATGGGGCCATGGTAAAGATCAATTAAATCTGTTTTTACAACATCTTAACAGCCAGTACTCGAACATTCAGTTTACCATGGAGTTAGAAAATGAACAGAAAATCGCGTTTCTCGACGTTATGGTAACGAAGACCGCTGATCTAACTTTGGGACATACAGTTTACCGTAAGCCGACCCATACTGACCGATATCTACATAAGACGTCCAACCACCAACCACCCACGACAGAAATACGGAGTTATAAAAACACTGGCTGACCGCGCTAAAAGAATTTGTGATAAGCAGTGCCTAAAACTAGAAATTGAACACCTCAACGAGGCCTTATGCGCGAATGGGTACAGCCAGAAAGATATCCAGCGAGCACTCCATCCGAGACGTCCAACTACAAGGGTAATTGGAGACAAGCAGCCCCTGGCTAGAGCTTTTCTTCCATATATAAAAAAGGTCACGGACAGAATAGGGAGGCTACTCGAGTCCCATGATATAAAGACCATATACAGGCCTACACGAAAAATTAAGGACATGTTTAGGTCCGCTAAAGATAAGCGACATCCTCATACCGCGGCAGGGGTTTATAAAATCCCGTGTGATTGTGGCCAAGTATATATTGGAACAACGAAAAGAAGTATTGCCACTCGCCTCAAGGAGCACGAACGACACAGCCGGCTGGGACAAACAGATAAATCCACTGTAGCAGCACACTCGCTACTTGCAGGTCACGATATAAGATATGGAGACACCGAAGTTCTGTCCACCACGGTGTCTTATCATGCCAGGCTACAAAGGGAGGCCATTGAAATCCTGAAGCATACTAACAGCTTCAATCTTAAGGAGGAAGCAGAACGTGTGAACAGAGCTTGGCTTCCAGTCCTTAATCCCCTCAAGCCTGCCCTTATTGACCGTCGTAGACGAGAAGATGCAACAGACGAGCAGCCCTGTCCTTGATGCATTACTTTTATGTGGTACGCCATTGCTATGGTAGCCTCTATGTGTGGGTTGTTGACTATTTATATATCTTCTGTTTACTTGTTTTACCTCGCTTTATGTAACCTGTGAACATGCTGAACGCAGTATTCAGCGAAACGTCAGGACGACAAAATGTCCTTGGAACACGACCTATAAGCCCGCGAAACAGAGATTCCTAATGGAAGTGAACTTAGTGTAGTATCCTCAGTGACCATTTGAAGTTGATGGTGGTAATAGTTTTGGTGATACCTAATGCAGGTAAAATATACCGCGCGGCCGCAATGTTGGATTGGTAACACTTATTAATATTTGAAAGGTACGCTTGAGGTCCGTCGAGGTTGTAGCAAGACCTTACCTAGTTTCATTGAAGTCGCTTCAGCCGATTAGATTAAATTAGGGACACACAAGCACATACACACATACATACACAAACACTCACATACACAAATACACACATACACACACATGGACACTCGGTGATCTCATAAGCCTATGTTTCATTAATGAAAAAAGGCTAAAAAGGAGATGGGTGAAATCAATAACACCTGTAGAACAAAGAAATGGGTCCTTCAATATTTCCCATGATCTATTATATGATGCTCCTTAGGCACTTTCTGAGGAAGAGGATTTAGCCCAAAGTGGCATAATTGCCACTACCCTTCCCCTAGGTATATGGGCAGATCCAATGTACGTTCTAACATCTGATCGGGTAACGTTCACCCAGCGCGTACCCGTACGTTAAAAACGAGAGCGCGCGTGCTTTCAGACTAAAATAAACGCACTGTAGAATCCGTTAACTACGAACTCCTACGCAGGCGACAGAAATCAACATTTTTCCAATAATGCAGAATTCTAGGAATTATGGGTGATGTTGAGTTGGGCCCACGGTCAGTGATGCCCATAAAATGGACGGTTGAGTTAGTTCCTTGCTCATCTCCGAGGGAAGTTCGAGTTGGTACCGTGGTTCACCCCAGTATTCACGGACACGTTTGTGATGGGAGCACGGTGAAAACATTCCTCTGCGGATTATTATCGACCTTAGGTTTGCTTAGGTTCGGTGAAGTTCAGTGAGGTCAGATCAGGTTAGCTTAGGATATTCAATCATATTTAATGTTATATTATAAAAGCCAAATTAAGGCGTTATTATAGTAATCAATAAATAGGGATGTAATAATTCCAATAATTATCTTTTAAATTGAAATATAATTTTGACACTTATTATTATCAAGGCGGACATTAAAATTAAAACGAGCAGCCAAATAATTACAAATGAAGAAACCCACCCTACTGACCAGAGGCCAACTAGGTCCCAACTCACTAGGAGCTATGCATAATAAATTGCACAATGGTACATATTTAATGAGTCCCTTATCACCATTCATCTATTGGTATAGTAATCACACCACAGGTATACAGCTCTGAAATAGTGTATTTGCGAGCATGTATGTTATTTGTGATATGAATACGAATTCCACGTATTTTAATGACTTCTGTACGTTTGTATTTTTTTTTTTTCAAATCCTTCCTCAGTCATTCCTGAAAGAGTTTTTAGTGGTTTCCCACTTATAATCCATGATAATATACAGTGCCTAATAGAACACCACGGCCATTCCCTTCTCAATCCTTGTCCACATAACAAGTACACACACTACAACAAACACCAAAATTACACCGGTCTTGAGATAGATTTCACATGGGCCTTATGAGTATAATATTGCGAGTACTTAAATGTAGCAACAACTACAGTCAATTTAGCTGTAAAGACTTAGTGTATTTTAACCAATAGCTAAATGCGGTACTCAGTCAGCTATTGCGGTTCAGTTCAGTTTCAGTTTGAAATACAGTATGGTTGAGCAAAAGATGCACCTGCCCCCAAATGAGAACGGAAAAATCACTTCACATACAGTACGTAAAAAACAAAAACGAATTTGTATGCAGAGAGTGTGGTGCATCAAAGATTCTCAGTTGGTTTGAGAACCCCAAAGCGGGGATTTTGTCGTGAGAGACATGGATCACTCTGTGTGAACTTAAGTAGTGGACGACTGACTGTTAAGAATACTCATTTGAGATAACCCGCAGTTCACTTTTCTGTAGTTATAGATACACTAAAACTCCCAATAGGAACTGTTCATAAACATTTAGTGAAGCCTGGGTATATTTCTTTTTAATGCTTTTCTCGATTCCGACGAGTCTGTGATTACATGAGGTATACTCCCGAAGTGCATCTCAACACGAAATGTTAAGAATACTCATTGGAGCTTACCCGCACATTACTTGTCGTTAGTGTACAGAGCCAATGAAATTCCTCAAAAGAACTGTCGAGGAATATTTAGTGAAGCCTGTACTCTCTCAGTAATGATATTTTAGATTCCAACGAGCCTATGTTTCCCGTGATTTTTCCATCGCAAAGGAAGCGTTCTTCAAACCTATGGTAACTGGAGATAGTAGGCTACATGAAATGGCTATGATAATGTGCCACGTTAACGATCCCCGAGTATGACTATCTATGAGAATTGAACACGGAAGTTCTTCATACAAATACAGGTGTAGGCATACTCATTGCCTTGTGTTGTTTCTAGGGCACCTGTACGGAAAGCTGCATCCACACAAACAGGCTATCAACTCAGATTAGTACTAAGGCAGTTGGGAAAACTGCTCCAACACATTCTTATAAGTGAAAAGACAACTTCAAGTCTAAGGGGTCTTGGTCACCAACAAAATAATATACTGAACTTCCTGATTTAAAGCCGTCAGAATTCATGGCGGATGGAATTTTCAAATTACGCAAAAGCTGGAGCAGAGCCACAAAAGGGAATAGAGGAAAATGTTTCAGGATGCATTCAATTAGTTTCGTTGTTACTAGAGTTGTTGTTGTTATTTGAGTCTTCAGTCATTTGACTGGTTTGATGCAGCTCTCCAAGCCTCCTTGTCCTGAGATAATCGTTTCATCTCTACATAGCTACCACACCCTACATCTGAGGCAATCTGTTAAACATATTCTAACCTTGGTCTACCCCTACAGTTTTTGTCCTCGACCCTTCCTTCCATAATTAAGCTTGCTATTCCTGGGTGTCTTAGTATGTGTCCTGCCAACCTATCTCTTATCTTCATTAGCAGTCGCCAGAAACATCTCTCTTCTTCCACTCGTCTTAATACCTCTTCATTTGTTACCCTATCTACCCATCTGATCTTCATCATTCTCGTAACACCACATTTCGAATGCTCCAATTCTCCTCTTTTCTGCTGCACCAATAGTCCAAGTTTCATTTCCATAGAGTGCCACGCTCCAGACAAAGGCTTTCAAAAATGACTTCCAAATACCTAAATCTATATTCGATGTCAACAGATTCCTTTTTTGTAGAAATGTTTTCCTTGCCTGAGCCAACCTACTTTTTATATCCTCTTTGCTTCGTCCATCACTGGTTATTTTGCTTCGTAAGTAAGAGAAGTCTCCTACATCCTTTAGTTTCTCAACTGCCAACTTGATGACCATAGAGATTTTTGATTTATTTCGGCTGCATTCCAATATTTTTTTTTACATTTATTAATTTTCATCATGAATTATTTCCTCAAGACGGAGCATACCATTCAAAAACTCATTCAAATCCTCAGATGAGTCGGCCAAAATGACGATGTCATCAGCAAATCACAGCGTAGAAATTATTTCTCTTTGAATCTTCACTCCCACTTTAAATTTTTCTCCAATTTCCTTCATTGCTTGTTCAATGAAAAGATTGAAAAGTATGGGTGATAAGTTGCAGCCTTGCCTTACTCCTTTCTGAATACCAGCTTCATTATCATGTCCTTCAGCTCGAATGACTGCTGTCTGGTTTCTGTATAGATTGTAGAACACCCTTCTATCCCTGTACTTTATTCCAATCGTTTTCAAAATATCAAACAATATAGCCCAATCAACGTTATCGAAAGTCTTTTCTAAGTCTACAAATGTCATGAACGTTCTCTTAACTTTCCTTACTCTACCTTACAAAATCAGCCTAAGACTTAGTACAGCCTCCCTTGTTCCTAGATTTCTCCTGAAACCAAACTGGTCTTCGTTCCTATCTGGCTTTCCATCCTCTTGTAAATTATTTTAGACAGGACCTTTGAAGCATGAGTAATCAAGCTGATTGTACGGTAATCTTCACATCTGTCAGCTCCTACTTTCTTCGGAATTGGGATGATAACATTCTTCCTGAAATCAGAGGGTACCTCACCTGTCTCATAAATCCTACACACCAAGTGAAATAACCTGATCCAAACATCATCATCTATACAGCGTAGCAACTCAATCGGTCTATGCCTGTTGCGTTGTTCCTGCTTAAGTCTTCCAATGCTCTGTCAAATTCTCATCTCAATATTAAATCTCCTTTCGCATTCTCATCAATTTCCTCTTCCCTTTCCATTACATGATCCTCAATCTCCTTTCCCTTATACAAACACTCTATGTAAGTTTCCATCTCTCAAGCTTTCTTCCCTATCGGTTACAGGCTTTCCATCTGTGCCCTTACTATTACAGCACTTAGTCTTCTTTTCCTTCGATAAGCTGTGTCTACTTTTCCTAATTTCAGAATATTTTGTATACCTGCACTTTCTCTTTCAACCATTATTCTTTCGCTTCCTTGCACTTCTTGTTAACCTCATTCCTTAGACGTCTGTTTTCTGTTTTCCCCTTTTCATCTCTTACATTCTTGTGTTTCCGCCTTTCATCCATTAATTCGAGTATATCCTGAGTAATCCACGGTTGTCTACCAATTCTTTCTTTCCTACCAATGTTTACTTCTGCGGATTTTGTTATTTCATTCTTCAAAAGTGCCCATTCGTCTGCAATTGAAGTTCGTTTAGGGTTTATCATTAGTCCTTCCTTTATACTCTCCTTGAATATTTCGTTTACATCCTTCTCTTTCAGTCTGTCTATTGCCCACCGTTTTGGCTTTTGACTCTTATTCTGTTTCTTCAATTTTAATCTGCATTTCATAACAACCAGATTGTGGTCAGAGTTTGTGTCAGCACCGGAATATGTTTTACAATCCAAAATCTGGTTTCGAAATCTTTGCTTGACCATACTGAAGTCGATTTGGTAACGCCCTGTATCTCCTGGTCTCATCCATGTGTATATTCTTCTATTGTGGTTATTGAATAAGGTGTTAGCTATGATTAACTCATGCTCGGTGCAGAATTCCATCAGGCTGCTTCCTAGATCATTCCTTCAACCTAATCCAAAATGTCCTATTATCTTCCATTCTCTTCTTTTTCCTACGACAGAATTCCAATCTCCCATTACTATAACATTTTCATCACCCTTGACATATCTCAGAATTTCATCTATCTCTTCGTAGACCTTTTCAATATCTTTATCATCAGCTTGACTGGTAGGCATATAGACTTGTACCACTGTGGTGCACGTAGGATTTTTAATGATTTTAGCTACAATAATCCATTCACTATATTGCTCATAATATTCCACCCGATGTCCAAGTTAATATGAGACCTACCCCCCCCCCCCCCCCCCTCCATAGTCGTTGTTTGATTTAGTGCTAATGATCCTATAGTCTCTTGACCAAAAGTCCTGTTCTTCTTGCCAGCGCATTTCACTAATCCCAACCAAATCCAAACTCAGCCTATCCATTTCCCTTTCTAAGTTTCCTAACTGCCTAGCAGACTTCTAACATTCCACGCTCCGATCCGTAGAATGTCAGATTTCCTCTTTGTCACTCTCCTTCTCAAGTAGTCCCCACCCGGAGATACGAACGCGGGACTAGTTTACCTCCGGATTGGAATTTTAAAAGGCAGGAGGCCATCATCACATGTAGTTATGCATAGAGAGGTGCATATCCTCGGGAAGAGCAATACGGCTGTAGTTTCCCGTTGCTTTCAGTCGTCCAGCAGAACGCAATGTAGCTATTAGTTGGCTAAGGGGATGCACCAGTGAAATTTAAAAATCCCACAGATTTGAAGATACAAAGCTAAAAAATGTATAAGATTTTACACCTTACTGAGAAACATCTGTGTACAAAGTAGCAACATTGTAGCCTTAACGGTTTTCGAGATATTAATTATTTATTTTTCAAAATCACGGTTCCAAAAAATGGTCCACATGATGCAATTTTCATTTTATTGATCCAATAATTTTATATATAATTCTCTGAATATAGATTAAAATTCCGACATACGCTTTTTGAAATTGATGACATGAAAGCTTCAGAATTATTTTTCAAATTTAATTCAGAGTTTCTTCTTGAGATATTGAAGAAAAATTCAAAATTCAATTGAACATTGCTCAGGAACTGTGATGATTCGACCAAACTACATATGTCACATTTTTACATATGTAATTAACAATCTTAATTTTGAATATCAAGCCATTTGATTGAAAATTGCATCATGTGGACTGTTTTGAAAATTGTCTAACATAAAAAAATCACTTCTGAGTAAAAGCAGTTTAAAGATTCAACATGCCTAGAAAAGTGTTTCTCAATAACTTACCAATTCAAAAGCTCCCTGTAGCATACATAGAACCTTCAGATGCCTCTTTCCTACCTTATTGAACAATTTTAACAGTTTTTGCACCTTCCTTGATTTTTTAATAACTCGACACTACGCTGTATACGACGCTTGTCCCCTAACAGCAGAAAGATTTTTAGAAGATTCACTAAGCTGTTCCCCTTTGACTGCACCTTTCAGTTCATTAGTGATTGTACACCCCATATTAAAGTCACATACAGCAGAAATCACAGGAATTTGAAGTTTTTTCTTGGATACGAAGGTTTCTTTAGGTCACTTGCTCCAAATTACACTAAGTAAACTCTCATTTGCATGTTGAGTTGTTCCCCTGGTACACCTTTGCAGTATTTCTTCAGATGCTAGCCTCTGGTAGACTGGCATCATTTTCATAACCATAGGTTGAGTCAACACAGTTTTCATATTTGTTCTATCATGCAATTGTCACCCTTTGACACGGCACGATTGTAAAAACACCTTGATGACTCTCCACTAGAACATTTTCTGTGTTGTGGGTTGTCATCTGTAGACATGCAGTGGTACAAACTGGCAAATACTGCTGATTTCAATTTATTGACATCAGGCACATTATTCTTTATTGCACTTCTCTAGTAATTGTCAAGTTTAACAATGGTCTCTTCTTTCAGACTGCCAGTTTTTTTTTCGCCCCAAGAGTTACACCCTTCACTCTCCATTCATTGACAACATTTCTTAAACCTGTCCCAAGTCTCTTAGAAATGTGGTTTAAACATTCATCCTTCAAAATATTCACTTCAGGGCCATGAAGTTGTATTTTCTGAAGATGAAGGAATGTCTTTGCATCTCCATCACAAAGAATAGTTGTGTAACGCATACCACACAGTTCAAACAGACCTAGACCATATAATTTCAGCTGCAGCTACCTCCATGGCATTTGATGATCCACTTAAATTACACTCGCATTCACCAGCTTCTTTGTGAGTTTCTACCCATTCCTGGAAGTCCTGATCTCCTGCACTTTTTAATTTAGCCACACAATTCCACAGTATTTCGAAAGTACTATAAAATCTACCACCAACCCTGTCAGAACATCAATTGCAATTCCTACTCCATAATTGGATGTATGACCTCTTTTATGCCAAGTTCCATCAGATGATACAGCAATATTGATCACATCCTGGCCAGTAACAGATGGATCTGCGTCTTCATGAGCATGGCGGATTAGTTTATGTGTCTTGTCAAGAAACTACTCTTTGATCAAAATGTTTTTTTTTTTCAGACAGCTCTTTCAAATGTGAGCTGTAATTTGAAGCATTTATACAATTCCTACCCATTGTTATTGAATACTTCTGCATAGCTGCAAGACCTTTCCCTATCTCTACAAATGATTCAATCATTCTGCGATTAACCTCAAAAGGGGGTCAAGATGAAGAGCTACATGTTACTCTGGGGCTTGTAAAAGTATCTGCACAGCACTCCCCACAAGCACCACAATTTACTGTGATTTTTTGAGGCAAACCCAACCGGATTTTGAATACAGACAGTCATTGACTGGGAATCACACACACAACATTTCACATTTTTGAACAATTCTTGCCATACACTGTTATGAACAACCATGTAATCCGCCTCGTTACCTGTTGCACATGAGCTTGAGGTGGTTGGATCTTCTACAGTGCCAATAAAAACTCCCAATGTATTTTCACTAGCTGAGCAAACACTTGATACAGAGGCATTTACATCCTCTTTTGTGTGCACTGAACAGTGTCATCACACAAAGGTAAACCACTAACTTGGTTTGACACAGTTTCAAGGTTATGTTTCCAGCGGTTCTGCACTAAATTTCTACCCTTATTATAACCACGTTTCTTTCCTTTCTTGCTGGTATTACATATTCTATTCATTTTCAAGTATGTTTATATCCCGAACTAAACTACTATCTACGACAACAACTGACCTAACCACGATGTTATGGAAGCTAATAAAACTATCACTTACACTAAAATAAACACGTAAAGCTACATAGAAAGAACGAAACTAAATAAATACCCTAATGACTATACGGTATATACACTATGTACTTGAATGACAAACTAAGCCTACAATTCTACAAAATTGCTTTCCAACGCGTAAACTCAACGAGATGCGGATGCAAACATTCAATACCAACAAGCATCAAACTTCCCTCCAATTGAGGAAAAAAATCCACAGTCAGCAGTCTTGCCAATCTAGAGTGTCCCATAGCACGAAATTTACTCCTACAGTAAAGCATAATACTGTGGATGTGAGAGAATATAGTTAGAGAACAAAATAAGAAACAATGGTGAGCTTGACCATGCGGTATCCAAGGTAGCGAGAATCACGTGCTCGCGACTCTTTAAATAATGACTTCACGGCGTTAAATGGCTTAGATATTAAAAAGTGAAACATGATTATGATAGTATGAGGTCTAAAGGCAATAAAAACATAAAAATCATAATATCAGATTTTTCATCATTTTCGATTATATTTTCAAAGATCCATTCCCTTAGTTTCCCGTTGCTCTCAGCCGTGCAGCAAAACGCAATGTAACCATTAGTTCGCTAATGTTATCAATAGGGCTCGGATTTTTAGGTGCTAAAAATCGGGAAAATATTTATTTTTTATGTATTAAAAATACCTGAAATATGTGACAGAAAAGTAATAATCATCATCATCATTTCCCCTTATCCAGCTCCTGCCGGGTCGGGGTATTTATGGCACTTCTCCACTTTCCTCTTTCCTTCCACAATTCTTCTTCCACGATCTTCTCCCAGTCCAGACTTCTTTTTCTCACGCTGTTCTTCACTGAATCGATCCACCTTGTTCTAGGTCTTCCCCTTGCTCTCTTACCCTTGCACTTGGCCTCCAGCATCTGTCTTGGTATTCTATTTTCCTCCATCCTCTTTACATGTCCAAACCACCTTAGTTTATCCTTCTCAATTCTCTCATTTAGTTTTCCCATCCCAACTTCCTTCCTAACATCTTCATTCCTCACTCTGTCTTTCCTTGTCTTACCTATCATACTTCTTAGGAATTTCATTTCACTGGCTTGGATTCTACTCTCTTGCCTGCTCGTCAGGGTCCAAGTCTCAGCTGCATAAGTTAATATGGGAACATAGTACATTTTATACATTACCTCCTTGCTTTTCCTTGGTACTTCCTTATCCCAAACAAGTTTTCTTACACTTTGATAGAATGCATTGCTCTGCTGTACCCTTCTGCCAATCTCCATGTCCAACCTACCAGTTTGCATCAATTCACTTCCTAGGTATTTGAAAGTGTCCACAATTTCCAAACTCTGACTTCCAATTTTCACAGTGCCCTTTCCTTGTCTTTCCCCTCTTGTCATCACCATGGTCTTGCTTTTCTCTATACTGATTTTCAGGCCATACTTCTGAATATTTTCATTCAGTGCATCTAGTTGTTTTTGCACTTCTTCGGTGTTCCTTCCCCAGACCACAATATCATCTGCAAATAACAGTAACTTCACTTCTTTATGTCCATATGCTTCCTTTGTTTCCTTTACAATTTCATCCATTACCATTATGAATAAAAGAGGTGACAGCACACTCCCCTGTCTTAGTCCAGTCTTGTTCCTAAACCAATCTGTCTTTCCAACTGGGGTCAGTACCCTGCTAACACAGTTGTTGTACATTGCTTGCACCATTTCCAACATTTCTCTTCCCAGTCTCTTCTTAACCATGGTTTCCCATACCTTCTCTCTGGGGACACTATCATATGCCTTTTCCAGATCTATGAAAGTCATGATCAAATCCTCTCCATATTCCCAGTTCTTTTCCATCACCTGCTTCAAGCTAAAGATTGGGTCCACTGTGGATCTTCCACTCCTGAAGCCATACTGTTCCTCTTGCAACTCTCCTTCCACCTTTCTTCTCATTCTTCTTTCTAATATCCTTTCCAGTATTTTTACTATCTGTGATATGAGGGTGATCCCTCTATAGTTATCACACACTTTCTTGTCCCCTTTCTTAAACACTGGTATTATTAGCCCCTTCTCCCAGTCTTCTGGTACACATTTCCGTTTCCACACACACTTTAGCAGTCGATACAGCCATTGCATACCAACAGGTCCAGCAGCCTTTATAATTTCTACACTGATTTCATCCACCCCTGTTGCTTTTCCCATCTTCATTTTCTGTACTGCTAATTCCACCTCCAGCATTGTTATATCATCTTCTATTATAGAGTCGTCAGGCTGTGTCACTTCGATCTCACCAGTACAATTGCTCACATTCAATAGCTTATCGAAATACTCCTTCCATCGTCCCTTTATCTCTTCTGGGTGTGTTAACAACTCTCCATCTTCCTTTTTCACCAGCTTTGTAGTAACTCTTTCTTTCCTCTTACTTCTTAGAAGCCCATACAGCATCCTTTTACTGCCACTTACATCTGTTTCCATTCTTCGTGTAAATTCTTCCCAACTTTTCTTCTTTTCTTCTCCTACCACTTTCTTACACCTCCGTTTGCTGTCGTGATACTTCCTTTTGCTTTCTTCTGTTTGATCTCGGTTCCATTCTTTCCACGCAGATTTCTTTTCTTTCACTGCTTTCCTCACTTCCTCATTCCACCACGGTGTCTCCTTCTCATTCACTCTTGTTGACGTCCTACCACAAGCACTCTCTGCTGCACCAGCAAATGCCTTTTTAAAGTGGGACCATTCCTCTTCTACATTTCCCACTTCAGTAACTGGGATTTGTTGCTTCAATCTCTCCTGAAAATCTTCCTGTACAGCTTTGTCTTTCAATTTCCATACTTTTATTTTACTTTCTCTGATCTCCTTTAGGTTTTCCAATTTTCCCCATCTAAATTTTGCCACCACAGCTCTATGGTCCCCATCAAATGCTTCTCCTGGTAGAGCTGTCACATCCATCAGCTTTCTGCGATTTGTCCTTTCCACCAGGAAGTAGTCAATTACTGATTTTGTTCTTCTATCACCCCACCCATATCTCGTAATTTTCCTGCTGTTTTTCTTCCGAAACCATGAATTACCCACTATCAGTCCATTCCTTTCACAGAAGTTTACAAGTTCCTCTCCTTCCCGGTTCTTTTTCCCATATCCATATGGTCCAACGACTTCTTCCTTTCCTTGTCTCTCATTTCCGACTTGTGCATTCATGTCTCCCATGATCACCACTTCTACATCTGAGATTACTCTTTCTACATCCTCCAGGAATGCTTCAATATCTTCTTCTCTGTTTCCAGTATGTGGTGCATACACTTGTATGAAGTCCATTACGTCATTCTTCATCTTCATTCTAATTTTCATTATTCTGTCACTCACACACTCTACCACTTCAACATACTCCTCCAGTTGTTTCGAGGTTATCAGTCCGACGCCATTTTTTGCCTCTTGGCCACCACTCCAGTATAATGTATATCCTTTCCTCAATTTCTTCCTTCCTTTACCTTTCCATTTCACTTCACTCAGCCCCATCATTCCAACCTTCTCCCTCTCCATGAAGTCTACCACGTGAATATTAACAATATGCAATATTCACGAATGCAATTTATGCTATGCCTCACTGACTGCTGAAGCATTACAATTCACAACGAGATACATATTCAGGTTGTCCATCACAAATGGCCGATGATTATCGCGAAACGCTTCTTCTGAAGGCGCGAAACTGCGGCAATATGTTTCTTGCCCTCGAGGTATGATGTAACTTGAGATCGCTGTTCAGCCTGGATTGCTTTCCCACTTGGTTGGCAGAACAGAACGACCCCATCAGGATTAAATTATCTTTAAATTCTGCAACAGACGATAACGTGTACTTGTTTTTACTTTAGGCATCGTAGAACTGCCTTACACTTCGCAGTGCCAGAAATGAACTGCATGTGAGTGACACTGGTTCCAGGTAGTTGGGGGAGGGACGGACGGACGCGAAGGGGGGAGGTCTAGCATGTGGTGCAATATGGCTATGGACAAGGAAATCCCCGGCTTCCACAGAGAGTGGCACGGGGCGACATGTTAAGAATAATACTGCTGCAAGCTAACATACGCTCTGCATGAAGATTAGAGAGCTTACAGGTTCTTCCCCGTTGAAGTAACACAGAACAAAAATGCAATAAACTGATTTTTTTAATGTAAATATTATGTCTTTTTATGTACTAATATGTGATAAGCAGGAATTTATGTATTTATAGAAAAATGCTTAAAATATGTATTTACATTAAAAAATATTTATTTACTTAAAAATCCGAGCCCTAGTTATCAATATCTTAACCGTGTATAAGACAAGTAAAGAATTGATTTTTGGTAATCAGCCACATGTATTATTATTATTATTATTATTATTTTTATTATTATTATATATAATATTAGCAAATGGGGGAAATTCCCCGGTGACAAATTGTACAATTACAGAAAATTACCAACAATAACATCAAAAACCATATACACGATTCGCAATTTGGGAACTATAGTAAACTACATAGTAGTATTTACACAACATTTCAATCTCCTCTTAAACACAAATATGTTTGGGGAAAGGCTCTAAGAATGAGGCAGGAAATGAGTTCCAATTATCAACACCACGGTTAATGAAAGAATATTTCCCATAATTTGTACGCTGTGGTCGGACCTTAACTTGATGTGGATGATCTGCCCTGCTCAGGTAGGAGGTATTTCCCAGGCGTTTGCTTAGTTCTCCCCATGCTGTAAGTGTTAAACATAGCGTAGAGTCTGGATTTTATCCTTCTATCTTCTAGAGATTCCCACGCTAGTTTTTCTATCATTCAAGTTACACTACTTCTAGGAATGCAATCGTTGAGCACAAACCTAGCAGCTTTCCTATGTACCATCTGCAGCTCATTGATGAGTCCTACCTGATATGGGTCCCAAGACCGCTGAGCCATATTCCACGTTGTGCCTCACCAGGGTCAATATCCTAATTCTTTTGCAGTAGAACTACCGCCTTTACATACCCGCATTATAAAATGAAGTGAATCGTATGCTTTGGAGACGACACAACCCACATGGGTACTCCATTTCAGATCATTCCTTACATGGATGCCCAAGTATTTGCACGAGTCTTCTCTTACATGTATTTCCGAGCCGATATTACATTGAAAATCATGCCTTTGCCCTCTCCCTATTCTCATGAGACTACATTTACTCCTATGTATCTTCATTTTGTTGTCAACCGCCCGTTTATGAACCAGCTTGAGGTAAGTTTGTAGAGCCTCCGTGGCTCAGGCGGCAGCACGCCGGCCTCTCACCACTGGGTCCGTGGTTCAAATCCTGGTCACTCCAAGTGAGATTTGTGCTGGACAAAGCGGATGCAGACAGGTTTTTCTCCGGGTACTCCGGTTTACCCTGTCATAATTTCATTCCAGCAACACTCTCCACTATCATTTCATTTCATCTGTCATTCATTTAATCATTGCCCCAGGGGAGTGCGACAGCCTTCGGCAGCCGGCACAATTCATATCCTCGCCGCTAGATGGGGCTTCATTCATTCCATTCCCTGACCCGGTCACTGGACTGGAAGCAGGCAGTGGATTTTATCTTGAGGTAAATTTGTAACTGAGCGTTGTCTAGCGAGCTATGAATTTTTCGGTATATTACACAATCATCCGCAAACAATCGGCAGTCACTTCAAATCCTGTTCGGTAGGTCGTTAATAAGTGCCAGAAATAGCAGGGTCCCAATCACAGTACCCTGAGGGACACCTGACGTTATCAAAATGTCCTCCGAGAATACATTACCTATTTTAACCTGTACGAGCGACCAGTCAAGAACTCTTGAATCCATAAAATTACTCTTTAATCAATCTTCGTTGCCGCTAATTTACGGAGTAGTATGTCATGTGGGACGACATCAAATGGCATCGCAAAATCTATAATTACGGCGTCAACTTGCGCTCCCCTGTCAAGCGAGCCATTAATATCCAGAAAGAGTGATAACATTTGGTTCTCGCATGAGTACTGAACCCTTCAGAATAGCAGTGTTTATATGCAAGAATCTTGATCAAGGGGTCGCGCTCAGTTCCTAGTGTGATGTTTACGTTCGCCAAACAACATGCTCTACTGAGGTAAGGGTCATAGGATTAAACTATAATTAAGAAAGAAAGGTGACAAGACGTAAAATAATAACATGATTTAATGACTAATAGTGCATAAAAAGAATATAAACAACAGTAATAAAAAATCCTCCCTGAATTTTCCCATGACAGGAATATCTATCAATGTTGAGGAGTCAGACGGATCTCCCCTTTATAAAAATGTGGATCCTAGTTCCACTTACTTGCATTTTGATTTTATGTACGCGTAATGACTAACTACGAGAAATGAGTACTTGGATGACTGTTCGTTTACAGCGGGTTAACAGCCACGATGCTCACGAACAATCATCTCGTAAATCAACGTTTACGGATATGGGACATGACAGTAAATAAAACCCTTAAAAATTTAATGCTGACACACACACTAAAATCTATTATTTACAGGAATCTCCCTCGAGACCCTCCATTAGCGCGATGACGCACTTGACAAAATGAGCTGCCAACCCGGCCAATTGCTCAATACATAAACAAGGAAAGACAGCATCGCATGTGACTTCACGGGTCACTGATGGAATATAAACATGGACTAAAACCAACAACAACAAAAGCCTGACCGGCTGAGATTACTTTATATGAACAAAACTGCATGTTAAGCTAACGCTTCGGAGATTATAGTGATTCGTAGGCAACTCCCATTTATTTAAACAATTTTTACCATTGATCAGTTCTTAAATTTGTATTTCAAGTAATTACGGAGTCAACAAGCACTCCCCACTAATGACCTCGCTTGCAACCTTCAGTCCGCCTTGTGAAACAGCTCCCCCTTCCTCAATACTTGTCATTGCCCCAACTCCAGTATGTAAAAATAACTGACCAGTTGTGCCGTTATCTCAAAGAATCAACAGCAACAAATCTCAACCACCTAAACATATGGTCAGACAATAATCAAAATAGCCACATATGTCCTCGCAAGGTAACAATATGGACTTGGCACCAAGCTGACAGAAATCAGTCTACGCTGAAATTCCCGCTTGTAATGACCACAAAATACACACACTCACACTTCTGGGAATGAGATAACGTTTTTCACACAGGTCGGCTGAATAGATGCTCACAAACTATTAAAAAATATTAATACCTACGATAGAGCTGACTGCTCTTCGTCACAAATCACATTGCTCCAAAGGCAATAATCTCACTGAATCTGATCAATAATAAACCTTAAAAAGATTAATTACCCTCCAATCTACTGTATAATTATATTACTTCAGTAATACTTCTGAAACACAACATATCTCCGAGAGACGTTTTTAACCGCATTGCGTAACATATGCAAACACGGCCGTCCACATAGCTACGTTAGTTAAAACACAAACAAACAAGAACCTTCTACTAATAACATTTATGCGAGCTGTTTCCATGCAAAGGTGTGTCAGACCAAAACTAAATATACTACGTTAATCAACACAAGCAGAATATTTACAAAACAAAATATGTCCCATATACCATAAGTTAATTTATCAGATAATAAGAATATTATTTTGTACTCATCTTCGGCCAGTCACCCGTCAAAGGACATCAGCTGCCATCTCCCAACTGAATGCTTCTTAGCTCATCTCAGCCATCTGGACGGAGGGTTGATAGTTCCAAACTTCTTCCATGGTAAGCGATGTCATCTCTGTGCTGATTCAAAAAGTTAGATTATTATACACTTGATATCTGACTACTAAATTCGCCGTTTCAGGTACTACTTTCCCCCGAACAGTCTGTTGGCGAATTGTCGATGCTACTGTCCCTACAAAATATAGTACTGTGACTATCTATCACTGCATTTAACACATTTATTAATAATTTCTGTGTCCTCATGACACGCAAAAGTATAAGTGTCTAGGTCATTAGACGCGCAAAATGTAAAGTAACCTGTGTCCTCGACACACAAAATGTAATGATAAACTTGTGTCTTCGACACACCAAATATAATAAGCCTGTGTCTTCGACGCACAAAGTATAATAAGCCATGTTGTGCCCGTTTAGACCGGAGTCCGCACGACCACATATGCATTTTACCAATAATCAGTCAGCACGAGAGTCAAAATATCCCGGAGCGCCAGATGGGTTAAAGCAAATCGCAAAAACGACATCAAATGAAAAAAATGCTTTACTGATTTTTGGCTCAATGCAACAATAAGGATAGAAGGAGATTCAACTGGGCATAACACATCATGTAAAATTATCTCATTTTATTTTGAATTTAAAATTGACTGCAAAAATGCTCAAAGCAGCATCCTTCACGTGTGGCGACCCACACTCCTATTTACACAATGTACAGAAATTTTTCCAAACACATTTGACAATTATCTTTGGAAACACAAGTCTGATTATTAGTCCTGTAGACTGTGTTCCAAAATTATTTATGATTAAATCCAGTTCAAATTTAATTGTCTCTACTGGAAGTACTGTAGTTCACTGTTTGAATTTTTACATAATATTAACACTCGTAGAATAAATGTTCATAGAATTTTTAACTTTCACTTATTTTTCCAGTTTCAAAAAATATTGTCAAAAAAATATTATTTCTGAATCAACACAAATTATTTACACATATTAATCACATCTGAAAGTATTTGACCTTGAGCATAGCATCGAAGAACTGTGCGAAGCACAGCAAAAATTAATTGTTCTTCTGACATTAAACATTTCGAGAAGTGACTCGATTATGAACTTCAAGTTCCTAACAAAATATATGATTTCTGAATCATCAACTTGATTAATAAATTGTTGAACCATTCAACTATTTGATTTTCCACTTGGAATCATCATTAAGAAAAATATTTATATTCATGGCCATTTTAGTAATTTTCACAACTTGCAATTCTTCGACAGAATGCGGACATAAGAATTGTAGCTTCGTAATAAATTCATTTAGTTCATGGCACTAGGATTGAAAATATCCTTTAAATTATTCGTGGTTATAGAATTATTTTTAATTGGCAGTGGCCCATTCTATTATTTGTGTAAGAACACAATATTACAACAACAACGGCAAAGGTCTTCCTCTGAAGAAGAATAAAATACTATCATGACAAATCCGGGTTCTAGCAAAATCAAAGTCTAAATGGAATCCGTAAACAAGGTTGAAATAAGAACTGATGGTTTCTAAGAAATAACCTTCGGGTCATTCATACAACGAAATGTGTAGTTCCAATACTCCTACTATAAACCTGAGCCATCGAACCTGCTATTTGATTGATGCTCGAAAAAACCTCCTCATTCCTGCGACTTCAACATGCGCACCTGGGAATTGCATTTCAACTACTCCACACATAAATTTTCTTCCCAAAATGTATACAATAAATCAAGCCTCTGCTTGTTATCAACACTGGAAGATTAATAAACTTAAAAGTTTATTTTATTTTACCATTCAGTTCAACCCGTGAATTTACCATACTTATGAAAATCTTTATTTCACTTTCGAATGTGTATTTACGTCATGATTTTATATAAATACAAAAATATCCTATTTGATACAAATATCATTTGCTTACCGTTTCATGCCTCTCCGTGTTATCTGAAAAATATACTTTGCTCATTGCAAATATCAACTGTTCAACCAGAACTGAAATGTTGGTTGAATGCGGGCTTGCGCTAACCACTCTCCTTCGGAAAATCACCTGTTCCAAACTAGAAATGACTAAACTACTTCATAGGCTCTCTCTCAATAAATATGATTATTAGAAAATATAATATCCAAGAATTATTTAGAAAAATTATGAAAATTATTATTATTATTATTATCAGTGGATTATTATTATTAAAATTAGTTATATTATTTTAAATATATTTAATTATTATCTCATTATGTGAGAATCCACATGTTCGAACCTTCGAATATGGAAAAAATATCCAATCCTCAACAAAAAATAATTTAACTTTTACAGTTACATCGGCTAATTACCGTGATTTCCCAAAAATATGAAATATTCAAATAAATGCTCGATATGCTCGGTCATCGATCCTAAACTGTTCTGAGTGCTGGCACCTTGCTAGGCAAGTGCTTGTGTCGAAGTGAGCTATTGATGCCTGAGCCGGCCGGCTTTTATTCAAAACTGTCAGGGTCACGCGTCATCACGCTGAAATCTAGAAATCCTCATATCTCTGGTATCCCTGGTCCGATTTACTTGATACTAAGTGCATTCTCTTTCATTTGGCCGTGCCAGTAATCTGATCCAAGTCTCAAGTCTCTACTCCATGGCTAACTATTTAATCAATAAATAGCCTCGACCTCTGCTATTACTCGCTACGTCACTTGAAATGCTCTTAGCGGTATATTCTTTCCAATTGCTTCGAGAAGCAATGGAGCGCGATATTCAAATATCTCAACTTTCAAAAGCGGCTGTAGCCTTTCCCTTGATATCTAGGTGTCTGAATCTTGGAATACCCATTCCTAGAGTTGGGCACAATGTCTTGGCTCTTCATGCCACTTATAAATGAACCGGCCCTAGGTATTGATAGAGGGGGAAATTATATAAAAAATTCTCAAAATAATAGTGGTACAGGAATGAAATAAATATCACCGAACTCGTAAAATCGCGCAGGTCAAGAATATGCCCATTAATCCTTGAATCGATCGTAGAGATGTTGTCTAGCCGATCTCCCGCGTTAATGCTAGCCATCTCGTGCCCAAGCTAGACTTGCCCCGCTCGTAAGCATTCATCTCCCATTGGTTCCACATTTTCAATAACTTGGCGGTTTTTATCAGACCTTGGCCTCGTAGGAGTGTCTAGTATTTTCATCAGCCACTCACGTTACTGCATAATATTTTTTCTTAGGCGCGAATATTACAATGAGCATACCAGAAGCGTGTCTCACTGCGCGTCCCTTCTATTTTGAGGTAGCCACCACCTGTCCTTCTGAAACATTGCTAGGGTCTATCTTTTCACAATCCTAAGTATTTAGCCTTTTGTCAAACTGCTGCAGGTATGTCCCCATTGTCTCCAACAAATGCTTGAAATTTCCTCATCTCCGTCTGGCTATTTTCATGACGCTGGTGGAAATATTTATCAATTGAAGAAATAAAACATCGAATCATTTATCCATCAGAGGATAAAGGGTTCAGTACCCCTGTCTAAATCGGTATTGTCTCCCATTAAGCCATGATAACTTTCCCCACTGTTCCCTTAAGTAATCAGAAATAAGGTGCTCCATCAGTTTACATATGATTGATGTGAGGCTAACAGGCCTATAGTTTCCCATTACTAATCAGTTTCATCCCTTGAATATTGGAACTATTGTAGCTATTTTCCAATCTTCGGGTATTTGTGTGTTATTAATTGATACATTAAACAGCACCCCCAAATATGGCTCAATGGCTCTACCTCCCAGTTTTAGCACATCTTCACAAATATTATCTACGCCTTTCGATATATTTGTACGTAGCTTTTTAATTCTGGCTAGAATCGACGATTGGTTTATTCGGGAACGTTGGCTGTCAGAACCATAGTTAACGTTAAACACACAGCTATTAAATTTAATAAACACACTACCATACCATATAATTCATTAGCAATTGCCTGTTTCTCAGTAATTAATTCACCATCTCCGGACATTATCACAGACAAATCATTGGAATTTCCCTTCCGCCTTCTAACTTAACTATAGATTTTTTTTATCCATCACCCCCTCCCCCAATTGAGTTTTCCATGTAATTACCGTGAGCAGCCTTCGTTTTGAGGACTATCTCTTTCGATAATTTAAACTTTCGCATGTGCTCGTACCAATCGTGTTGTTTATTATAAGCTTTCCTTAATTTCCTTTTGTGTCCCCTGATTTCCCTTGTTCCAGATCCCGTTTTGCTTCAGTAATATTTAAACGGCACGAATTCCTTCCTGTTTTAGCACATCTTCACAAATCTTTTCTGGGCCTTTTTATATATTTCTACGTAGCTTTTTAATTGTAAGATATTAAGAAAATTTCCCCACAACTACTCTATATTCTAAAGCTACAATAGCGATTAGTGATAACTTAGAACCATATATGAGGCTTCGAATGTACAAGACAAAATAACAGCGTGTTCATACATTCAAGATGGTGGCTGTGCGTTGTATCAAAATCAGAGTTAGGAGTAATAAGGTACTTGTAACGCCTTTACCAGTAACAGTTACTTTTTACGATACCAAGAAGGTGAAAATGAAAATCCACAGCCTGCTTCCAGTCGACCGATCGGGTCAGGGAATGGAATGAATGAAGCCCCCATCTAGCGGCGAGGATATGAACTGTGCCAGCTGCCGAAGCCTATCGCACTCCCCTGGGGGAAATGATTAAATGAATGACAGATGAAATGAAATGGCAGTGGAGAGTGTTGCTGGAATGAAATT
The DNA here is from genome assembly GCA_946902985.2 of Meconema thalassinum. Classification (NCBI taxonomy): domain Eukaryota; kingdom Metazoa; phylum Arthropoda; class Insecta; order Orthoptera; family Tettigoniidae; genus Meconema; species Meconema thalassinum. The sequence continues at coordinate 1,170,538,559 of OX336389.2, forward strand.
TGTGACAGGGAAAACCGGAGTACCCAGAGAAGAACCTGTCTGCCTCCGCTTTGTCCAGCACAAATCGCACAAGGAGTGACCGGGATTTGAACCTCGGATCCAGCAGTGAGAGGCCGGTGTGCTGCCGCCTAAGCCACGGAGGCTCACGATAACGAGAAGGTAACAAAATTATTTTTAAATAAGTAACTGTAATGTCTTTACTTTTACGGGTAATGAAGTCATGAAAGTACTCGTCACTTTTTCAAGATGAAGCAACGAAGTGTCCAATAGCACGTGGGAGTGGAACCAACAACATTCTATTCTTAACCAGCCCATCTCGTATCTTCGTAAAGAAACGTAAACGAACCATTTACAGTATTTACGATAGATTTGAGAGGTTTGAGTACCTGTGCCTATCTATTTCCGAACGTACGCCCCCACTGGTGCTATAAACGTTCCAACCCTGACATGTCTCGGTGCAGAGCGTTTATTTGGAGGCCTGAGATTAGAACAATCATTTGTGACTCACATTCGGCATATCTAAAAGTTAGAGATTAGGTCCGACCCTCAATCAGGGTTTATGAACAATACTCGGTATAAAACGTGCCAAATAGCTCCTGTAGCAGCTATATTTTGTACATGTTTCTGTAGTCAATTCTGAGAAAAACATTTTCTACTAGAGAGCCTGAGAACAAAATGCAACATTGTATTACTTTCCGACCTGTTTTAAGGTTTTGGGAGGGTAAGAAATTGGAACCGGACCGCTGTCATATTTCAGGATGTACGCAAAATGACTTGTAAAAATCATCCTGCAAGGTATTATTTCTCTGGTGTGATTGAAGCTTAAATGTGTTTGTGTCTAGAGTTGTGCCATTGTTATAGATCAGAAGGACAAGAAAGTGATTCCTTGGCCGTCATAGGCCGGTAAATTTAAATTTGTAAAATCAGACGTAAAGTGTAGACCGGTGGAGAAATGATACAGAGCAGTCGAAGTTCCACAGCAAACTTAAAGAAGTATGTGCAGGTAATTCGGTAGCTTGAAATTATTATTTCCATTTGTATTATTATTCGGTTACAAAATATTTTATTGTTTAACAGCATTTTTAAGGCATTATATGTGCTACCACGACGAGGCCCAATTTGTTGTAGCGTTGTAATGATAGTTTATGTATACACTGCCTATGTTGTTCGCAATCCAACTTTCAATTCATTCAAATTCAAACAGTAGAATTATTCAGCATTTCTTTGATTGAAACGTTAGTGACCAGTAGATAATTTGCCAAACTTTGTTGTCCAGTGATCCAAAATATTTAAGTTATAATTGTTAATTCTTGAGTAATTATTAAATTAAGCCAACCGAGGCAAGATTTAAGGAAAGCTAAATTATTTCCCTCCAGCATAACAGCCCTTCTATCATTATCTTATGTATATGCATTGAGTTTACAACACTTCATTATACCTAGCCTAATTACATTTCTGATGTATCTACATGAATGTCATTATTTATTTATCAATTAGATGATTGGAATACCGGATTTTCAAACGCTGCGATGTTGAGTCACCTGAATATATTTTACTCATATTACAACCAATAATATACTTAGAGGGTTGAACCATAACTGCGCTGGGGAGCTTCAGCAAGTTCAGAGGTTGAGGTTTCAAGTCTTAGTGCTGGCAGCAGTTATCCGTTGTGTTGCTTCCACCAGATGTTTAAACATTCCCCAGGAAATTGTCAGAATGGTATTTTATTTCAAGCCCCGGGGCTCCTACCCTGATCCTGCGTCCTACTACTTACGGTTACATACTATTACAGCTACTAAATTAGAGGGAAGAGAACCCTGAGTTGCTATTTACCCTGAAGGAAGGAAATATGGATGTCTGGAGAAATGGATCGAATTGGGATGTATAAGCTAGTTACTCAAGTTGGCTAGGAAGATGTTTCTCCCCTGACTGTTGAGATAAACTCTGATATTTATAGGGAGGAAGAGCTGTGTTATCGTGAGCTCGGGTTTGTAAATGAGAGTGTCTGGGGGAGATGGCTGGACATGAGACGTTGGATGGCTTCATTGAAAGGTGCAGTAGGCTCTTCCTTGGGGTCCAGGCCAGTAATGGGTGGCCCTACACATTACACGGCTAACATAAGCCTTCAATCAGCGCGGCCCGGCCACATGGGAATTACATGATTAGCACACGAGACCACGTTGGAAAGGTCAAAAAGGTTGACCAAGCTCCAGGGAAAACAAGGAGGAAGTATTCAACGACTTAGAATTCTTCAGCTTACTCCGAGATAAAGCTTCGAAAACTAGGAATACAGACATCAACTAAGCCAGTTCTTACGTGCTAAGAAGAAGATAACGCTCTTTTCAAACAACCGGTTTAGAATTTTGTGGCCATGTCAAGTGAAATGATGCTAAAATGTACGTATTCCTTGTAACAGGAACTTTTTTTCACTCTGTCAGATGAAAGCCTCAACACATGGCTGGCATGTACCGCCGTATATCTTCCTCGGCCCAGACTCCACGCAGAGGAAGATGTCTAAGATTTACACTTTGTGGAGAAAGTTAAGTGACAACTATATATTCCCTGTCTACCGAACATCACACCAAATTTCATACATGATGTAACTACAGTTTGAACGGTGAGATGACAGTGGACGAATACTGGAAATATAACGTAATGTATTGCACAGTCATGCTATAAAAATGATATTCTTCTTCTCAACGTCTCAGAACATGGAAGAAAACTGGTTCCCGTTCGTTCCCTCTAGACTTCTTCGAGCAGAATCCCCATTATTCGTGCATATTCGCCAACCCACAGAGGAAGGCCTCAAGACCACAAGTTACGTAAAAGTAAGCTTCTCTTAATCATCTTCTTTTGATCTTGGTACTGTGCTTAGATTAACGGCTGAAGGGATCCAACGCACTGACCACGCAACACCCTATAATCTGCAGACCACATGACAGGGCAGCGGTCGCTCAGTAGGCCGATGCCCTTCATGGTGCCATGGGGTTTCTCATAGGTTTAAGCTAATTTCATCTGAGCATTTTACTGTTTCCTAAGTGGTATATATAGTAATAATAAGCTTATTGTGTTGTTCCTATTGAAAGTGGCGTCTCAGACTTATTTGCTGATATAATTTACATCAGCAAATAATTTCCTTATTATTTTGATGTAGCCTATGTGTGACAGTTCCGCACACGCGTTCAATTTTACGAATCCCGAACTAACATTTTCCTGGAAATTTCATCCACTTTCACTTACTCTCCAAGCCTCGTTTATGAAACAATATGTAGTCCATCCATTAAAGAGTTTATACATCCAATATTCGCAGTGGCAAAATATGAGTAAAATATTAAGAGTTCACCGAATCCCTCAAGTTCACAATGTTAACATGTGATTAGCCCTTTGCAGTAGAGTAGGATTGTATTTTAGCAGGTTGCCAATACTAAACAAAAGGATAAATCTGCCTCTTCGGGGTGAAAAATACGACAGTGTGATCTGTTACGTGTGTTATAATACGGTACTAGGATTTAACTACGAAGGAGGCGGATTTTATGAAAGTTGTGTAGATATTCTAAAAATGTTTGTTTTCTTGTAGACTGATTTGCCGGATGTTTTACCTCATAACAGAATATTGGAAGTGTAAAACGGCCTCATAATAGTAATTTTAAAGTAATACCACATGCAAGAATTGTGCTTAAATATTACGAGAACATTTGATTAATAGCACTGCATGGATTGGAGCCCAAGTTGCCCGAGCATTGCACACGGTGGCCGTTTTAAGAATGGATGTAGACTATGTTTCAAATTGTCACTAAACCGATCACAACGAAAGTAGGTGAATTAGTTTTTCGCGGGACTATTTTTAATAGCGCATGTTTTGAGTTTTTGTTTCGGGCATTTAGAAACCATTTTAGAGCATGGTTGCTTGCATGCATTCTGTATTTTGCCATTACTTGGTGCATGAACTTCTGAGGTCAAGAAATGACAGACGGGCTGCGTGACGCTGCCTGCCTATAGGCCTACACAAGGACACGGGGTTGAGTCCTGGCGTAGTTAAATGGCATATTATGTGTTTCAATATGAGATACTCTTGCCGATGGTTTTACTGGCACGTTATATATCCTCTTCAAGGGAAATGTCTGGACGCCGCCGTCTGTACAGCTGCAGCAGTTAAAAGGGACGTTCAACCCATAACTTTAGTATTCTGCAAATGACTCGTGTCTCAAGCATTAGATCACCCTACTCTGCCGGCATTCAGACCCGCAGTATTGGGCATAGGAGAAGGGTAACTAGGGGCAGATGACCCCGCAGTTCCGCCCCTTAAAACAACAATAACTAACTAACTAACTAACTAACTAAAAGGATAATTAAGCGACTGCATCATGCATCCATTTGTAAAGTTAGTAATATTTGCTTCATAAGATGGGCTAAAGAGCTAAACTGAAGTCATTTGAACTTAATGGAATCATTTACTACGATTTAGAAGTATAGACCGCACTTAACATTTCTCCCTCTCCACCTTCCATATACGACTATGACTATAATTTCCAGTGTGCATGAAACATGATACAAAATTAGAGCTTGTGTCTCATGGCATGTAATAAAGTGTAGTGTTTAGAGTGGGCTTCAAGCCACAAGTAGCCAGCTGTGGTCAGGCCCACACATCAATAATCGCGACCCCAGGCCACCTATCGCAAACAATACAGGATCCACCAAGAACGAGAGCAACACTACACCCTCAGAGTCAGCTGGCGGCAGCCCAACATCACCGTACTCTTCTAATAAAGTATTATGTCTCCATTTAAGCTTTGCACATCTTCAGGGTGGTCTAATGGTCAGCACGTCACTGTGGAAGCTACGACGAGTTTCAAGGCGCCTTTAGCATGCTCTTTGATGAGAGTCCTACGTTATTCTCTGTCTTGTTCTACGAAGTCACAACTGGCTTTACAGCCGGTAAATTAACCACGAACCACGGAATGCACTTAAACAACTAAACACCAATTCAAGCTGTAAAATATTCACAAATTGAACTACGAAGATGTCAGTTAAAAGAGCATTTCTTAATTGCTCCACGTTACAGTTTTATTTGATCTACTCAAATATAAATCTACAAGTAAATACTTCGTACGGTGCACAACGTTTTTCACCCATGTCCTCCATTATCTTCTGATCCGTTGAAGACATCTCTAAGCTGTTTTCAACACAATGAAAGTTTTTTTTTTTTTTTAGCGTATGGCTTTTATTGCCGGGAGTGTCCGAGGACATGTTCGGCTCGCCAGTTTTGTAGCTGCTTCGAGACGGACACCCAATGGGTGAGCTACAAGTACCGTTGGGGGAGGGAAGGAGGGAAGTTGAATTGTAAGGACGAGGAGTTGGAAGGTAGCGGCTGTGGCCTATAGTTAGGGACCAACCCCGGCATTTGCCTGGAAGGAAGATGGGAAACCACAGAAGACCATCTTCAAGGGTTGCCGGCGGGGGGATTCGAACCTCCTCGCCTCCCGGATGTGAGCGACTGCCATCAGTCATGCCGTAACCACCACGGCTAACTCACCCGGTACAATGAAAGGTAATGTGGGTGCTATGGAAACAACGTGCAGTATTAATGATATCAACGATGTCCGCCTCGTTGGGTAGTGGCTAGCGCTCTTGGTTGTTACCGTGCAGGCCCGGGTTCGATTCCCGGCTCTGCCAAGAAAATTAATTGTATTCTGAGGGCTAGAATGGGGTACACTCAGCCTCTTGAGGTAAAACTGACAAGATGTGGGTTCGATTCCCATCTCAACCATCCTGCAAGTGATTTCCCGTGGTTTCCCCATTTCTACTCCAAGTGAATGCCGCGATGGTTCCTACATTAAGGCCACGGCCGCCTCCTTTCCAATCCTCATCTAAATTACAACTACACACACTAATACAGCCATCACAATAACACAAGTTATCAGACATATTCAACACACACACGCAAGTGCTCGGGGCTACATGAACACGATGTACTTAAGCCCCTAAATGAATCAAGAACAATATAAACGATATTGTGCGATTAGTTCTCATCGGAGTATTTAGCGTTTATTGCCTATCCTCTCTGAAAGTTACATACTTTTTAAAGTTATTTTGCAGCGTCCCGGATTTTAATTCCGCCAAGCAATTTATTTCTTGTCTGAGGGCTATAACAGAGTACACTCAGAATCGTGCGGCAGAAATGAGAAGAAACCGGTAGATTCCCTTCAAAGCCATCTTACAAGTGGTTTATCACATTTACTCCAGATTAATACCGGGACAGTTCCTAGCTCAAAGCCACGGCCACCTCCTTCCCTATCATAGTCTCGATTGAAAAGACACTGCGACAGACACCAAACGAACACAGGTTATAAGACATATCTCATAGGCACCCAAGTAGACGGGGCTGCATGACCACGATGTCGCAAGCCCCTAAATTAATTAACAAAAGTACAACATTTAAAAACAATATAACATGGAGTTATTCACCTAAGTAGTTTAGGGAAAATATATCCTGTTCCATTGGAAATATCTGCATTTGGTTTTCAACCTGTTAAATAACCATCAAGGCCAGGAGATGTTACGAGGAATGTTATCCAGAGGCATTATTACATTCTATAAGGTGCGTTCAAGAAGTAACGAGCCGGAGGCATAATTACAGAAACCAGTACTTATATGTTAGAAGTATTGGCCCTGGCTGTTGAGGCACTTGTCCCACTGTGACACGAGGCGGTGAATGGCTGTCTCATAAAATTCCCTGGGCTACGATGAGAACCAGTTCCGCACATACAGCTGGACGTCGATGTCCGAGGTGAATCGTTTGCCCCGCAGAGCCCTTTCCAGGGGACCAAACATGGCGAAATCACAGGGAGAGAAGTCTGGACTGTATGGAGGGTGGCCGAGAACCTCTCATTTGAATTTCTGCTGGAGTGCCGCGACTTTGTTGGCCGTATGAGGTCGTGCATTGTCGTGGAGCAGAATGACCCCACCGGTGAGATTGCCTGGTCGTTTTGTTTTGATCGCTTGGCGAAGGGTAATTAAGGTTTGCGAGAGACGCTGGACATTCACTGTTGTCCCGTGCAGCATGATGTGTATCAGAAGGGGGCCATCTTGGTCAAAGAATAACGTCAGCATTACCTTTCCTGCACTCGTGTAGATGGCCTTGCCATTTTTGGGTGGTGGTGACCCTGGATGCTTCCACTGGAGGCTTTGTCGTTTGGATTCTGGTTCGAAGTGATGATACCATGACTCATCTCCAGCCACCACTCGTGCCAGGAACCCATTCCCTTCCCTCGCATAGCGCTGCAGATGCAGTGGGCCATTCGACATGCTTCCTGGTGTGGTTGAAGACTGTGGGGCACCCATTGGGCACACACTCTGCGCAAGTGCAGTCGTTCCTTCATGATGGTGAGCACACTTCCGACGCTCAATCCGACCACGGCGGCTATGGCGTTCACTGTCACTCGGCGGTCCTGGGTAATGAGTGCATCAACCAGCTGGACGTTGTCATCGGTAATTCAGGGGGGTGCCCCAGACTGGGCATCATCGGCCAACGACACCCGTCCTTCCCTAAAGCGCTTGTGCCACGCCTTGACCCTTGCAAGGAACATGCAGTGTTCGCCGTACACTTTTGACACTCGGCGATGAATGTCCGTTCCCCCTGCTCCTTCCGCTGTCAGAAACCGAACAACACCTCTTTGCTCTTCGTTTGACGCCGCCATGTCTTTGTTTCCAATGTAACTGGCAGCGTTGGACGATTGATGTATGCTGCTGCTCGCTTTGTATCGTCACGTGACGTGCACGCTTGCCCTCTAGCGACGGGCTGTGACCTTCCACGCTCTGGTCGGAACCACACCTCGTTACACACGCCACGATTAGATGATGTCGTTACCGGTTTGCGCACTCCAGTTTCCGGCTCGTTACTTTTTGAACACACCTTATATTGAAGGAAATCATGATTCAAGAGAGCCATGTCCAAAAGCTACGTAGGCGACACAATTGGAGTCTCTGGCTTTGTCAAGGGATCACTAACCAGGCGTCCTGAGCCGGAGTTTACGTGCGGTAGGAAGGCTGGTTCCTTTCCACCTGGTAGGTCAAGCCTAGACTTAAACACTACCGGAGGGAAGATGATTTGAGAAAAGGAAAAGGTTTGGGAGTGGAGACGATCTTTGGACAGAAAGGAACGACTCCAAGCCAAGAAATAAATAATATAGTTTAGATAATAAAAATAGTAGAGTTTGCTCAAAGCTAGTTGTGTGCTGATTAAGGCTTGCGAGCGCAAGGCGAGAAAGCAAGTGCTTATAAGCGAGTATGATATTGTGAACAACGCCAGCTGGGATTGCTGGCAGGCTGGCGCTGAGTGTACTTTCCCCACCGGAACGGAAAATAGGGTACTATGTAGGTACATTTATTCCCCAACAAGTATGGATCCCTAAGCGAGAAACCAAATGCGCCCAGAGTGGACAGAGATAAGGCGCTTTCAGAGCTTTTAGTAAGGTTATTGTTATTTGTAAAAATTACTAGACGTAAACCATTGTTGCGTTTAAAGTGGGCTAAACTTTTATCCAGCAGAGTGCCGACTAAAAGTTTAGAACGGGTTAAGAAACCTAGACCTAACTTAGACAAAAAAACACAATCACAATGGAAAGTAGGAAATCAAGGGGCAAAGCGAAAATCGCTTCAAGTAGGAAGCTGGCTGAGCGAGCTATACTTGCCTTTAATGATTTACCAGAAATAGCTAAAGTAAGCTTTATGATCAATGTTAGCAGAAGTTTTTCTATAAACGCAGCAAATAATTTAATTTGTTTTCAACTTAGCATTCAGTATTCGTAATTCTTTCTTTGAATATAGAAGGTTATTCTAGAAAAAAAAATTGGGAATGGCAAGCCATACCTAACAGGTCTTCGAGCATTAGAAGAAAGGACAAGTTACAACATTATTTATTCAATTGAATAAAGTATTTAAAGCACAATAGTACAGGTCTCAGACCTATTTCTTTGGTTTTAAAGAAGTAATTTTTTGACGTAAGCAGTCAATATAAAACATAACAAGGTTTACAAATTGTACAAATATTTTGCTAGATTGGTTAGGAAGAGTACCATTGTTTTTAGAATGCCTTTGAGGTAAAGCGAAAAAGATCCTTAAACAAGTAATTTTAAATTCCTGCGAATAGCAGGAGAGAAAAGAAAAGATTAAAAGATGGTTTCATAACCACTTAGATTATTGAAGCAGTAATTAAGAGATGTGTTAATTACAAATTGGGAAGGTCACCTTAGCCTTGATTACATAAAAATAAATACAAACGCTTTAACAATTAAGAAATTACGAATTCAAAATTCCTGAACGCAGCTGGAAAACTCAAGGGCGTATTAAAGTGTGTATTTATAACCACATGGAGTATTTACGCAGTAATTACAAAATGCAATACATGAAAAAGTAGGCTAAAAATGGGAGGGAGACTATCATTTTGAATAAACTTTATGATAGGAATAGTGGTGATTGCTATCATAATATACAAACCTTCTACGTCATGTAACCCTGATGATGATGATGATGATGATGATAAAGACAATTTGTACTTCGACTATATTACTACTAACTTTTGATTTACATCCAACTTACATTCAAGAAGAAGTTGCTGATTCATTTACTGTCGACCAAAGTATTATGTGCACTCGAGTTTGAAGGTTGTTTGTGAAGTATCCAATAGTCCTACATCAAATTCAATAACATCATCATATTTGTCGTTCTGTTGTACGTTAGTTCATGTAGGCTTCGAATTTTTAATTTATATTTTAATATTCTTTTATCGCAGATGGAACACAAAAAGTACCCGTTATTGAGTGTGTTTCAACCATGCGTCACATTTAAGAATTATTTTCTCAAAACCCCCTCATCTTTTCGTATTCAAATTTTAGCACAATATACGGAATGCTTTATAACTGGTTTATTAATTTCAAAATGTTGTGTGTCCAAGAAACAAAGTTGTTATCGTTTTTGTAAGGTAATTTTTTCTCGGCTCGGGGTGGTTGGAAAATGTAGTTCTTGATCGCGTTGTAATCCTTATACGTCCAAAAGTTATGCTGTTTGTCTGTGAAGTACGTAAATTAATTTACTTATTTTATATCGGTTTGTATTTGTATGGGAAAATACAAACCGACATAAAATACGTGAAATAATTTACGCATTTCACAGTCATACAGCATAACCTGTTGATGTATAAGGATTACAACGCGACCAAGAACTACATTTTCCACCCACCCCGAGTCGAGAAAAGGTTACCTTACAAAAATGATAACAACTTTGTTCCTTGGGCACACAAAATGTTGAAATTAATAAACCAGTTATAAAGCATTCCAATGTATATTGTGCTAAAATTTGAATACGAAATGATGAGGGGGTTTTGAGAAAATAATTCTTAAATGTGACGCATGGTTGAAACACGCTTAATAATGGGTACTTTTTGTATTCCAACTGCGATAAAAAATATTAAAATATAAATCCAAACCTACATGAACTAACGTACAATAGAACGACAAAAATGATGATATTATTGGATTTTATGTAGGTCTATTAGTTACTTCACAAACACCCTTCAAACTCTAGTGCACATAATATTTTGGTCGACAGTAGGGGCTTTGCTTGATTGTGGTCACGTGGCCTCTTGTAATTGAAGGTGTGTCGAATCTGTCCAATAACCTGTGTCATTGTGATGGTTATTGTAGTGTGTGTATCTGTAATTTAGGCTTAGATTGGAAAGGAGACGGTCGTGGTCTTAAGTTAAGAGCCATTCAAGCATTTGCCCGGAGTAGAAATGGGAGAGAACGGAAAACGACTTCTAGGATAGTTGATGTAAACATCGACCACACTTCTTCTTAGGATTACCTCACGAGGCTGAGTTCACCACGTTCCAATCCTCCGATCAGAATTAGATTTCATGGCAGAACCAGGAATCGAACCAGGACCTCCGGGCTGACAGCCAGGAATGCTATCCACTGCACCACGAGGTTGTCTTAGGTGATAAGAGAACAACGGGAGAGCTGGAAGGGAAGCAATGGAAAGGCCAGCTTAGAGGCCTGTGGTCACCAACGACATCCTACATGATATTGGCCCCAGGAGCATTGTCGAGTGTCTATTCTAACCATGAACAAGAAAAAGGCGAGCTTAGGCTATCACGAGCTTAGATTCTAGTGAATATTGCTAAAAACAATGCAAACTTCAGCAATTCTTACATAGCAAATCAAGTTGGAATTATCGTCATGATTCACCTGAAAACACCCTTTCAAGCAGTTTATATGTTGATTGATTCAGTGTACAGCCGAACAGTCTCCTTGTTTGCGAGTAAATTTCACGTATTTCTTTGCACATATTTTACCACTACGAGAAGGCTTGTTACTCAACTGAGCTGCTATAGAAGGAGGTTGTGCGAGGTCAGCCTATAATTGGTTTTCGCTGCACGTGCCCCTCTGGTCCCATTGATGTAACTGTAGTGGGTAATGGAGGTGAAACTTGGCCAGAAGCTCTAGTGTACAGGAAGCCTCACCAAATCGTTAACCTCGAGTAAAGACACCCGGTCATAGCTGGGATCTATCTTTCCCCACTGCTGTAGTGGATTGGTGTGCCTCGTCAGGCGGGTGAGCCTGCATTCATATGTGAGGTATGACCCATCTCACCTCTCCGCCGCAGTACGTCTATTTCCCTTTTGCAAAATTTCAAAATTCTAAGTTAATGAAATAGTGAGTTGTTTATTGAAAAAAATTATATATGGTATTCTAGATAGTGATTGAGCGTAATATTAAGTCTGATTGCTTTGTGGATTTTGTAACTGACGTCCCCCCCCAAAAAAAAAACTTTCTTCAGCAATGAGCGTGGTAATTGCTTAGGTACGGTAGATTCGAAAGAATCAATTGTAATGTATTAATAGTTCGCAGGTCTTCCATCTTGAATGCATCACATCTATGCGTATGTGCTTTCAGTAAATCGAATCTACTACTGTACGTAGTTCTAACATTATGCAAAGTTTCAAAATTCTAGGTTTATTAGAAGTTACGTAATCGATGTCAGCATTTTATATATTGAACATGGCAGATGCGCTTAATATTCATTATGATTAGATTGGCATTTGTGCCACTGAGGTCTGCCACACGGGATTCCTCTTTTATCACTTGTCGTGGTAGACAAATTGTTCAACTACATACAAGTCCATCAATTTAAATACGCAGGGCTGTCATCTTAAATGTGTGGCCTCAGCGAAGTAATCTCCTATACAGTATTAACTTTCTGCAAAGTTTCGCAATTCTAATTTATTAGACGGTGAACAACCGATTTTCTAATTCTGCACATTGAAAATTACGATGTACCTCAGGCAACGTTTGCCCATCACATGAAGTTTCCTGACTGTCAATTTTGGTGAACATTGTTCAATTAAACGTCAGTTATTGGTTATAATACATGAAAACTACCATTGTAAAATTAATTAACTGAGAATGTTGTAACTTCGGTGACGGTACCTTCCAAATATGACGGCAAGTGAGACTTAAATTTAGTAAGAATCAGATAACTGATTCAGCCGGCAGCCGACTTAGGCATCAAAAATTCGAGTGGCCACCAATTTTGTCTTCGTTAACACGCCGGCAATATGAAAAGTGCGGTTAAAGTGCACGGAAGGGTACTTGCCTGTCTAATATATTTAAATTTAGGTTCTGGCGTTTAGGACTTGATAGGGGGAGGACATTTACACTCTGACCCAGCAGACTGACAAACACCAGGGGCGGTTATATCACAAGGGGACTTGCTCACGTGGCTCTCCATGATAATCCTTATATCGAACATGGATCATGTTTATATTGATACACTTTCCATTACAATGGCACTTACGTCACGACCAAGCAGTTCTATAAACTTGGTCTGCACTTTTATGTTTAACAAGCAACAAAGAGCCGAACGCGTTTGAAACCTGCCACCACAGTGTTGCCATATGAATGTAATGTCTGTCTATTTATTATCATCCCGTGCTCTTCAGTGGGGTGAGGTGACAGAGGCAAATATGAGTAATTCCTGAGTCTTCGATTAAAAAGATAACTTACAGTCAGTCTGAGAGACTAGACTTTATATAATTTCAAATGACGCATGCTACAAATGCTACACATGTTAGAAAGGCTCAGGAGGGCTTCTCGCTTCGCTCGAAGCCCCAGGACACTTTCAACAGACTCCTTTACCCATTAACATAGGCTTCCCGTGCACTCCGCTGCATGACGTCACGCACTCACCGTCTCCGTATCGCATAACGCCAGACCCCAGGAGTAAACTCAGACTCAACAGACTCCATTACCCTTTAGCTTACGCTTCCCGCGCGGGGGCTGCATGACGTCACGCTCTCGCCTTCTCCGCTCGCATAACGCCAGACCCCAGGAGTAAACTTAGACTCGGTGCATATGCACTGAACAACATGATGACGTCATACACGCCGTAACCGTGACGCATAACGGTAGACCTAAGCATAACGATGAAGTCGACAAGATCATTTGAAATGATAAAAACAAAACTGTGGCTGGCCAGTTAGTCGCGACCAATCGTCGCGCAAATGACGCGTTGGGGGTGGTTAAGTATAGCGATAGATGGTAGGTAAGTTTATTGACATCCAATGCTCACAGCCCTAAACGTTTGCTACTAAATTACTACTCGTATTACCCATTTAAAATGTGATTGCCGCTGAGGATGGCTGCGCCAGTGTTTGTTGTTTATTGTTGCAGCTGCCCCGCGGGTGGAGCGGGGAGCACAGCGATGACCATAGCGATAACAGACTGCATTCTACACATAAGTCAAGCAGCATAGCGCGTCACAGGAGCTCATGTCAATACGGACAGTTAAACCGTGACTGATGCTACTGGAGCTGAGTCATATACTACTCGCACAACTGTACCTGTCAACGAAGCAAGCCGACGTGTGACACACGTAAACAAAGACTAGTTCCCATCTCGACCGCCGGCAATCAATTCGTGAAAGGGTAATAACTGCTTGTTGAATATAGCGCCTTTTATGAATGTGTAAAGTAGAAAAAGATATATACAGCCTGAGAGACTAGACTCTATATCATTTCAAATGATGCATGCTACAAATGCTACACATGTTAGAAAGCCTCAGGAGGGCTTCTCGCTTCGCTCGAAGCCCCAGGACTCTTTGCACTCTGCTGCATGACGTCACATACTCGCCGTTTCCGTATCGCATAACGTCAGACCCCAAGAGTAAACTCAGACTCGACAGACACTATTACCCTTTAACTTAGGCTTCCAGCGCGGGGGCTGCATGACGTCACGCACTCGCCGTCTCCGTTCGCATAAAGCCAGACCCCAGGAGTAAACTCAGACTCGGTGCATATGCACTGAACAACATAATGGCGTCATACACGCCGTGACCGTGACGCATAACGGTAGACCTAAGCATAACGATGAAGTCGACAAGATCATTTGGAATTATAAAATGAACACTGAAAGAGGAATATAACATTATGAAATTATAGCAGCATTAACAAATTGATTTCTTGTTAGAAGGTCTAATTGGAAAAATGTTCTCTTGATCTTGATGAATTTTGATCTTGGGTAAAGACAATCCTGCCACCGTGCTTGCTTTGCTTTGAATGTTTTGGCAACTGCGTGTGAGATGGAGTTCTGTTCGTAACCTTTGTCTGTTTGTTGTGACCTTTTGTTGATTTACGATGTAGTGTGGACCTTTCCGGCTGTATATAGCAGTTCTCGTTTTAGACGTATTTTAGCGGGTGAGAAATAAGTTATCCGTAACACGACCCAGTGCTTAACATTAAAATACAAACTGTTCCAGTATTAGTTATACGAGACCACCCTAGGGTTGGGTAGATTATTGGCTGAGGAATAACCTAACCACCAAGGGAAGATGATAAAGAAAAGGGAGTGGGTTTCGGACTGGAGAAAAAGGATGGAGAAATAGGAGGAGAGTCCCCCAAAAGTTATAAGTTTAACTTTAAATGCCCTAAAAGGTGACTGCCACTGCAAATCAGCTCTCCGATACCTAAAGTGAGTAGGGACCTGGGCAAAGCTAACGGGAGACGCAGCTGGAACTTGGGCGGTTTGCGAGAGAGTGGCTTTAGAGTATTCCCTCTCAAGCATACATATGCCTACTATGGGGAAGGATGATGGTCTGGCAAGACAAAGAGTAACCTATTTATTATGTATCTGTTCAAAGTAATTTGAAGAATGCCAATAGTTTGAATAGGTTTTGATATTTTTTGTTTTCGAAATTGTAGAATTACTAACGAGAGACCGAATGCTTCCAAGAAGGATAGGAATAAAACAATTATACTTTTGGGAATAATTTTGGTAAGTGTACCAATAGTTGCATTTGGAAATGGCTAAGCTTTTACCCAGCAAGGAGCCGACTAAAAGTTTAGGCAAGGAGAAACACTTAAATTTTGAAAAACCAACCATAAGAATTGGAGAGAATCTCCACAAGCAGGAAGCTGGCGTAGCGAGCTATGCTTGCCTTACTGGCCAGTTAGAATTTGCTATTAAAGCTAAGAGAGACTTTACCGAGTTGGCAACTAAGAGTTCTTGCTCAAATTCAACAAGTGGTGAAAACCCTATTAAGAGATTTATTTGCATTAAGTAGGGTATGAACCTAGGAAGAGTCAGGAAAGACAGGATCTTGCCTAACTGTAGTATTAGAGAAATGATGAGTCAAAAAAGGAACTTGAATTTATTTTAACAATGCAAAAGAGCGTAATGAATTTAACAAATAAGTAGTAGTTTTTTGACAAAATATAATTCAGACTTTATAACCAATGGAGTCACAGACCTCCGAAAAAACATCTAAAGTTTGTGCTAGGCAATTAACAATTCTATTGGTTTCAAACCTTTATATGTTTTAAAATCCTCGCAAGATTTTAAAAGAGAGAGGATAAAGTACAAAAGTTAAGTACAATTAAAGTGATTAAAGTTAGACAGTAAATCGAGTACAAGGTGTGTACTTCCAGAAATTTCTGAGAAAATATTCTAGAAAGAGTAACAACTTCGAAAATAACAATAACAAAAACAGGAAGAATAAAACAGAAGTTCCTAACTTCTTCTATTTAAGCGGAATTACCTATTTTTTGTGGTTATACAAATAGGACAGGTCACTTAATGTGAAACCTGAAGAGAAAGTCGACAGGAAGGTTCTAGACCTCCTATGTTTAAGTAGGAATCACGAGCCAAATGGGGCAAGATTCCCTTTCGTGAAACCTAGAAATAACTCACTTATGAGTTGAAAGAATTGTATTCCCTAATTAGAAGGGAGAAACCATGTAAGTTTGAAACGTGTACCAGACACGTAGTTATACAGAAATTAATTAATGATATTTAAGCAAAAGGGGAGGGCACGTCTCTAGCGTGACACCTCATTGAAAAAGACCTAAAGTAACAATTTTATTTTGGGTTGTTAGTAAGGGGTTTAGGAAAGATCAACTGGGATGGAGGATAAATGTTCATGGCCGTATTTATAATAATCGGACGATCGCGACGCGGTAGAAATGTTGAACAAGCACTGGTTTTCACTATAGTCTTTAAAATGTATGAAAAGTTCACTGTAGTAGCACGAAAGTTTATGGCAAAGAAAGTTATTGCAATGATGGAAAATAACTAGTTGCACTAGGTAGGTGAAAGTCTATTGCTTGAGAAAGTTGTGGATTACCATTAAATGCGCCAGAGAAAATCCCAACGGTGGAAGAAAATTTAGCTATTGCAGTAATTTATAAGGAAGATTCCTTAATTTAAAATAGTATCCCCACATGTGAGTGGAAAATACATGACGGCGCGACTGGTAGATAGAGTGCAGAATCTGAAAGGTTCCAGAACAATCCTAACTGAAGAATAGGGCCAAAGTTATTCCAGCGGTGGAACGAGCTGAGTAATTTATAGACAGTGGGTAATTCCCACGTTGTGAGAAGATTTCTCATAAGAAATGTTGCTTTCTATTAAGATTTGCTTAGACAGACAAAAGCTTAACATGGAAAATCCCGCGAAGGATGATAATTGCCCCAAATATAATAGTCTCACACTGTCTATAAAATGAACGTTGAAAGCATGTAGATATTAAAACCGATGAAGATGAGGTTAAAACCTGAAGTCTGTACTTATCTTTGCTGCATGGCGATGGTGAAGTTCCCTTTGACGGATAAACTTAAAGTTCCAACATGGCGTGGAATGAAGAGAATGCCTCTTTATTTGAGGAGGCTAGCTCGAGTTGAGCCTTGACTGACTAAGTCGACTGCCGACGTACAAGTGAGACCCACTCAGTGAAGCGCAGAGGGACCGGGAAAGGGAAAAGAGTGGGGGTAGGAGACAAATGAAAAACATATAAGCATAACCAACATTGAAAAGTTAAATTCTCTTGATAAGATGGTCTTCAAAGAGTTGATAGTAGGCGAAACTATCGCAGCCTGGTGGGTGAAAAAGGAGACGAAGTTCTCTTGATCACGGAGATGATAGCTGGTGATGGCGACGAGATCTGGTGGCCAGATTGATAAGAAAGTCCTCTTGCACCGGGAAGAATTGAGGAACTTCAGAGATTCGCTGCTAGATGACGCTAGGTGGGTCATGGAAGATATATATCTAGAACAGACTCACGAATAACATGAGAACCCTAAACAGCAAAGAGAACATAGGAGATCACTGTTGGTGTTTGAGAATAAGGAAGGAATGAACAAGCAAAGAGCATTAAAAAGTATACTCTATCTTACAGTGTATTCCAGGAATACACCAAGGGCTTTTGTAAGTAAACTAGTGTTCACATGTTAAGCATCATTACTAAAGGAGACCATACCGCCTGATAGGAATGTCAGACGGATTTCTGAACAAACGGTAGCTGAATCACATACCATATGTCACACAACTTGTCCAAACAAACAGTGTCAGAAAGTTTCTGATAGCTAAGGTACACCTTTGACAACAACAAACAAAACTTGGCATTGTCTTCCGCAACAAAATATGCTGTTAATAGGGTGTATGGTTACCCCTAACGGCCACACATGCTTCGCAGCGACGTGGCATGCCCTCTATCAGATGGTCCAAGAGCTCTTGTCGCAGTCGATCCCATTCCTCCGAAAGGGCAATGCGAAGGTCTTGCAGGGTCCTCGGTTGAGGCTGACGGGATGCAATTCGCCTCCCCAATGCATTCCAGGCATGTGCTATAGGATTAAGGTCCGCAGACCTCGCTGGCCATTCCATGCGATGATTGTCTTCCCCAGCCAGAAATGCATCCAACAAAGCAGCGCGGTGCGGTCGGGCTTTATAGTCCATTAACAGGAAGTCTGGACCAACCTCACCTCTGAAGAGACGAACATGTGGTCTCAGTACTTCATCCCTGTATCTCCGAGCGTTTACAGTGTTCCTCACACCACCCATGAAGATGTGCAGGTCCGTACGGCCATTCAACATGATGCCGTCCCACACCATGACGCCACCACCACCATACTGGTCCCGTTCCACGATGTTCCTGTGGTTGCATCGGCTACCCGGTTCTCTCCAGATTAATGTGCGACGGTAATCGTTCTGCAAACTGAAGTGGGATTCATCTGTGAAGAGCACATGCCTCCATTCATTCATGGTCCAGTTTCGACGTTGACGGCTAGACATAAAACAGGCCCATCTCTGTGCTGGTGTGAGCAGGACCCACACCGTTGGACGTCCGGCAAACAGTCTTGCTGTTCTGAGCCTTCGGTACACAGTTTAACGGGAAATGGCAACCCCTGAGACGGCTGCAAGCTCCGCCGACAATTGTCTTGCAGGTACACTCCAATTTCATCGGGCGGTTAAGGCCAGATATCGGTCCTGCTGTGGGGTGGTTACTCTTGGTCGACCTGGTACTGGCGTACGACTAACATCTCCTGTGTCTCGAAATCGTCTCCAAAGCCTGGAAATGACACTTTGGGGCACATTCGTGGATCCAGCGACTTCGGTCTGTGTCTGGCCTACTTCCAGGCGGCCTTCTACCCTGCAAAACGGGGTCCGAATGGCGTCGTTGTGCCATTATGTTGTCACGTTCACCACGAGGCTACACTCCGTACACTATAACAGGGCAAACACGACTTAGGGAATATGGGGCGCAGGCACTGGCTGTGTTTTACTTGCAGTTACGCCGCTAGTCAAAGCAGGGAATACTCCTTTCCTATACAGAGCGAACACGTAAGGTTGGTAGGTGCATATGTCGTGCGATTTGCGGTCTATTTCCTGTTGCCCTGATAATTCGTAACTTATGTTTAACTTTTGGACACTAGTATAGTTCATTTTGGCTTATTGTTACCCTATTTTCATTTTTGAAAAAAAAAAAAACGTTTATGAGATCACCTTTTGTCCGTGTGTGCGTATGTCTGGGTGTGAGTTAAGTTTGTCGCTTAACAGTCTTCTTTAGTGATGTACTAAGAAGTTGTTGCTACTGCTGTTAAGTCAGTAGGTCTCGTGGTTCTTACTTCGGATGAGTAGTATCTGATTTCTATGAATGAGAACTCGTTGGTTAGTTTGTAGATGTATTTATTAATCTTTGACAATCCAAGATATACAAGTTAACACAAGACAGTCAACCTGTTTAGTTGCTGCTGTAACTGGAAGAGTCCTTTGCTTCTAAGCCCAGGTCTTTTATACAAAATCCCTTCATAACATTGTGCGCCACAGTAGAGGGGCGCACTCGATAACATGTATGTGGAAATATACATTTTACAGGATATGGACTCATGTCTTTGATAACAGTTCCGTGAATTTGATCACTCACAGCTGTTGGAGTCAATACATCTGAAATAACATATTGAATAATCATATGAGGAAATGTACAGGGTCATTTCCATAGTCCTTCTAGGAAGTATTTGATAAATAATAATCTACAGATAGTGAAGTAAATGTGTTGAAGATAACATGTTTGTGAAGGAAGCATGCAACGTCATTTCCTTGGTTCCAAGAATGAGCATTGTTCCAGTAAACACATTGATAATAGCATATTGATGAATACATTGGGCAATGGTGTTCCTTCTATAGGAAGAATGACCATAATCTTTAGTTTAGAATGGAGTCTGGGGTTCGACCCTGGACGGGATACATAACTCCTCCACCCTTTGTTGCTCGTTAACGTCCTCGATAACAATTTTCTTAAATCTATTCTTGGCAGATTTAATACCTTTGGTATATTCTTGTTCTAAATATTAACATAATATCACAGAAAATAAATATTATAATACTTGTGTTCACAGACACAAAAGTTTTCATTTTAGTATTCTGGAATGGGTTTTAAATCTAACTTCATTCCTTTCACATCGAGGTGGGATGAATGGAAATTTATTTCGGTTTTAACGTATGGATCATTTGGAGTTGACAGGAGTGGAAACAGGTGCACATAATTTGTAGGTTGCTGTTGCAAAGTTATGCCCCTACTTGTAATGGGGCAAGACTCATTTGAGTAGATAACATATGATCCTGCTAATTTTATAGTTTTCTGAGATTCTGGGCAGATTTGCAAGATTGTTTGAGGTTTTTACTAGAGAAAAGGCTATGCTTCTTATTTAGTGGTTGAAATAGTTGTACCTCGTTTTTGACAGTGGCAAATTGACATCTGGTAGTGTCCGTTAAATTACATGAAGTTATTGTAGTATTAAAGAGTATACATGCGTAATATTGAGTAATTTTTATGCAAGGTGCGTTAGACCATCTTAAGGTAGGTCCTTGCAAGTAATATTTTTCCGGAGGGATTAATATTAGATTATTGCTAGGTACAGGAGAAATTTTATACAATGTATAAGTTTTAGCATCAGTGATTGGCATATATAATATTACAACCATTTCTTCGTTCATCATGAGAACTTGCGTTTTTGACAGTTTAAGGTTCTCAAATTGATGATACTGGTCAGTAAGAATTATAGTTTTTGTTGGGTAGATTAGTTGTAAATGTTTTACAACATTTGTTAAATCCTTTTGGGAGAACATCTTGATATTTGCCATTTCATTAAATGACAAGCTAATAGTATCTTGTATCACTTGTATGATTTTATCTAATTTGTTCGTACACAAGAGCACATATTGTTGATGTTCCAGAAGGTTAATCATGAAGTCTTCTTCTTGTAAAATACCTTTAATTACCTTCATATTATAGTTTACATGGTTCATTTCATTATAGAACTTTTGAGCAATGGAGTTACTGAATGATACTAATTTATTAATATGTTTAATTTCTTTGGCGTTACTTAGTTTTAATGCTTTTAATTTTTCTTGTAGATTGTCTAGATCATCTTGGTCTAGATTACCTGATATGAATTTAATTATATTACCTAAACCATTTATAAGACCTCCCTTACTTCTAAGTGTAGCAGGTAGCAACTTATTTAATTCCTTTTTTGTTTCTTTAATTGATTCTCTTAATTCTGATATTAGATAAGGAAAAGTATTATTGCTTCGTGATACGAGACCTGAGATAGTGTCTTGAATATTATTATAAGATTCTTTTAAACTCGTTAAATTGAAATGAGACATGAACCGGTGATAATCGTTAATTATTAAGGCTGGTCCTAATGAGTCGGCATAGAATCCTTGTGTCTGGATGGGCTGTGTGATGATGGTGCCATATCCAGGGAGGAATCTGGAATAAGAAATTTTATTTTTGGTTTAATGTCCCGAAAATTCCTTACATGAGTTTTACCATTTGTCATTTTACAGTATACCCTGTTTTCTTCAATTTTGGTAATGATACATTCGTTGTACAGGTTTTTTGATTTCTTGTTTCTGGGGAGGGGATCTAATACGTAGACAGTTTCATTAATTTGGTAATTATGATTGAAAGTGTCGGTGTTTGGTTTAGTATGACTCTCTTTTACAATTTTCAACTGATTTCCTTGTCTTTCAATGTATTCATTGATTTTGGGACATGGCGAGAAGACGTGGTCTAAAGCCTTATAGTATGGTCCATATAGAACGTTGAAAGGAGGTTGTTTAGTAGTGGAATGGATTGAGGAATTGTAATTCGTGATTATGGTGGTCACGAGCTCTGAGAGCGGAGTGAACTTATCGTGATCTCTGGAGATACGAAGTTTCTCTAGAAGGGTCGAATTCAGTCTTTCTACTGGAGAATTACATGAAGAATTCAAAGGGGTAGTAGCGTGATATTCGATGTTCGTGGCTTTACAATATTCTTTTATGACATTGTTTTCGAACTCTCCTCCTTGGTCATGTGTGATTTTCCTTGGGAATCCATGGTGGTAAAAGTAAACTTGTAATTGGCTTAGTGTGGCCAGACCTGTACCATTTGGTAAAATGGAGGCTTGTGCATACTTTGAGAAAATGTCAATTATAGTTAATATGCGACTTTGCTCGAAGTGAAACGTGTCGATGTGAATTTGAGAGAAAGGGTGATCGGCGGTGATGAGACCTTGGTTCGATACCTCGTTAGGGTGTCTCTCGTATTTGTTTCTTTGACAGAGGTTACATTGATTGATGATTGTCCTAATTTGTTCTCTTAAATGAGGCCAGTAGTATTTGGTCTTAAGATGTTCGTAAGTTTCTACTATACCATTGTGGTTTTCAGAATGATAGTGTGAAATCAGCTGTCTCTGAGTTTCGGGGCTTTCAATGTCTTCCAAGAATTTGGATGACCTGATAATGGTTAGTTCAGAAGTAAATAGCTTCTGGCAAGCCCTGATGAATGGGATATCGAGAGTGATATCGTCAAAATAAGTAGCGTACTTGTTTGAGGTTACTATTATTTTGAGGAGGTGATTTGCTAAATCTTCCTGAAGATTCTTCTTTGTGACAATCATTATGTGTCTGGTACATTTTTTAAACAGGTTTTGTTTAAGTACCTTGGGATAATTACCTTATTTTACAATAATCTGATTGCGGTTTTGGTTTAAGTTCCGTTCAGATATTTTCAATGTGAATATGGGGTCTGCTTGGTTTGAATGGACAGTTTCATTATCCATATCATTTTGGTAGGTGTCATCTCCGGGGATGGCAATGATTGAAGCTGTTTCATCAGCCATGTTAATCTCTACTCTAGAGAGTGCGTCTGCGACATAGTTAGTTTTGTCTTTGACGTAATCAGACTCTCCTAGTTTTGTGTGGGGATAGTCTTGAATGTTACCGTATGTAATGGAATTTATTTCCGGTGGCTCAACTAAAATTGGTTCCTTAAACTCTTGTTTTAGTTGTCCCTCTGTGGGTTGTATGGCTTGGTGAGTTTTGGCATCTAAGAGATACATTTCACCATATTTAAAATTCAGAACATACCCATCTTCTTTTTCGATGTTGATGGAAATCGCAGTGTTAGCTGTATCTACTGTGGGTTGAAAATTATTCACTTGCTTATGTGAGGAATGATGGTGAAACGGTATGTCCGTGTTGTTGAGAGTGACTAGGTTCGAGGCGTAGTCAATCTTTGCGTCTAATTGAACGAAATCTGCGCTACCTAAATTATTTAAGTCTTCGATTTTGATGGCTGGGCCAAGCGAAAATCCTGAGAATGTTCCTCTGTATCGCACTCGTATTCATAGTACTGAGCGTCGTACTCTTTTGGGTAGTTTTGTATGTTGTACTCATCTACATACTCTTGTGATTGCTGTATGGGACCTAAAGCTTCCTGTTCGATGTCTTCTGAAGGTTCTAAGTGAGCATTCAGATTACCTCTAATGGTTGAGACACCTGACATCGGCTGTGGAAATCTTTGCTGGTTAGTGGGTGTGAAACGTCGGCCAATATTATTGGGAGTTGGGTAAGGACGATTCATGGGGTTTGGTGGCTTGAAAGGCTGAGTGTTTGGAGCTTGAGCGTGTCCGAAAATTGGTTGTGGTTTATCTTTATAGAAGGGACTGTGGGTCTGATTTTGCATGAAAGGTTGGTTAAATGGGTTCCTTCGTGGAGCTGGGTTAAAATTTGAGAATGGATTGTGTGCTGAGTGGCCTAGTGGTCGAGCTGTTGGTGGAAACTTGCTAGGAGGTCGTTTTCCTCTTAGTTGGTCCATGTAATCTTCATGGGCGTGATCGTTATCATAAGACCTGCATAACCTGAGGCAATGATTCAGGTCTGTAATCTGTGCATATCTTAAGTATGAACGGTAGGGTTCCAAAACTCCTGCTTTAAAAGTGTTTAGGCTTAACTCTTCTAGTTCTCTTAATTTCAATTCCAAAATTTGGTTTCGGTAATTGAGTTTCCATAAGCTTTTGCATTGCAAAGTCAATCCTTCCAATTTATCATGGTAGTCATTGCATGATTCGTTTCTTTTCTGGTAGCAATTAGAGATCTCCTGGATGAGAAGTATCTCGTCTTTGACGTTACCGTATTTTCTTATGAGTTTATCTTTAAATTTTTCATAAGTACTGTTGGCTTCTAAGTCAAGAATGCTGCACGCTTCACCTTTTAGTTTTGACTTTATGACGTTAAAGAGGAAGTCATTTATTAATACTGAGTTTGTAGCTGACGCTATTCTCTTATGAGTGTTTAGAAAGGATTCTGTTCTAGCTAAGAAATAGTCAAGACTGCAAGAATTAGTGCCGTTAAATTCAGGCAAAAGTTGTATCGGAGCATATTCGAATTTTGAAAGTAACTCGGTTTCAGGCATTTTGGTTGAATTTATAAAGACGGTTTTCAAAATTGTTTATAATACATATTTAAATTGTTAAATTAAATTTTGTAACAGTGGTTACTTTTAAAAGTTAATTACTTACTTATAAGTGTTAATATTAATCAAAATATATGTGAAAGAGCCCCGGTTGGGTTTTCACAATAAAGGAAATAACTTATTTTTATTATTATTAATAATCAAAATATATGTGAAAGAGTCCCGGTAAGGTTTTCACAATAAAGGAAATAACTTATTATTATTATTATTATTATTACTTTAAAATTAATGATATGTGGATATCTCGTTTAGATTCTCCACAATATAAGCTAGTTAAATGATATTTCTTCTGAAATAAGGATGATGATTGATGATGATAATAAATATTTAATTATTTTATTAATTCCTTTAATAGTGACAAGCGAAAGACCAGTATGGGCTGCACTAACTCACTTTTGTTAGGAAATGATATTACTTTATTATTAATTTTTGTTTTAATTGTTTAGTTACAATATTAATTCAAATGTAAATAAAGAGTGTAAGGTCGGCTAATTAGAGCCCACTAAATTATTTCCTCTTGAAAGTCACGAATATTTATTATTAAGTATTTATTTTTGATTTAATTTACTAGCTTTAATTCAAAACGAAATGACAAAGCAAACTCTACTAGTTAAAGTTTACTAAAATGTGTTTCCGTTTGAAAGGGAAAGAATGTATTATTTAAGTTTGTATTATTATTATTGTTGCTCTCCCAATTTGTTACTTGAAATATTGAACCATGCTTTACTAATAATACTCTAGTTCACAAATAAGGTATTATTTGGAGTTTGACTTACAGACAAGAAAAGATGATCAGTGCTGGCTGCATCCTCTTGGGACTGTGGAGTCGGTTGGTTCTCTTGTGTCGTCGTGTGGTCGGAAAGCGCTTCTGGAGCGTTGTCGGCACCCACGGCGATGGCGGTTGGTTGTTGCGAAAGGCGTTACTCGAAACGTTGTCGGCTAACTTCCTTCCTTCCGTTAAGTTAGCAAAGTTGGTTGGGGACGAAAGGAGTCTCTTGGTACGTTGTCAGCTCCACTTCTAACTTGCTTCCTTCAAGCTAGCGAAGTCGTTTGTGGACGAAAGGCCTCCGTGTGAGGTTGTCAGTTCCACTCCTGGCTTGCTGGCTGGTTCATAGAATCGATGACTGCATCTGGTGCTGAAGATAGGTACCTTGGTGTCGCTAGTATAGTGACGAAAGGCCTCCTTGTGAGGTTTGTCAGATAACTGTACCAACTTACTCGTAGATTATCTGGCAAGGATAATCGTTACCTATCCCGGACGGGCCCCCAGTTAAGTTTGTCGCTTAACAGTCTTCTTTAGCGATATACTAAGATGTTGTTGCTACTGCTGTTAAGTCAGTAGGTCTCGTGGTTCTTACTTCTGATGAGTAGTATCTGATTTCTATGAATGAGAACTCGTTGATTAGTTTGTAGATGTATTTATTAATCGTTGACAATCCAATATATACAAGTTAACACCAGACAGTCAACCTGTTTAGTTGCTGCTGTAACTGGAAGAGACCTTTGCTTCTAAGCCCAGGTCTTTTATACAAAATCCCTTCATAACAATGCGCGTCACAGTAGAGGGGCGCACTCGATAACATGTATGTGGAAATATACATTTTACGGGATATGGACTCATGTCTTGATAACAGTTCCGTGAATTTGATCACTCACAGCTGTTGGAGTCAATACATCTGAAATAACATATTGAATATTCATATGAGGAAATGTACAGGGTCATTTCCTTAGTCCTTCTAGGAAGTATTTGATAAATAATAATCTGCAGATAGTGAAGTAAATGTGTTGAAGATAACATGTTTGTGAAGGAAGCATGCAACGTCATTTCCTTGGTTCCAAGAATGAGCATTGTTCCAGTAAACACATTGATAATAGCATATTGAGGAATACATTGGGCAATGGTGTTCCTTCTATAGGAAGAATGACCATAATCTTTAGTTTAGAATGGAGTCTGGGGTTCGACCCTGGACGGGATACATAACTTGTGTACCACTAATAAAATCTAAACGGCCAAAGCGATTTCAATGAAACTCGGTAAGTACATACTACTACCTCGTCTAATCTTGACTGTGCCTATCAAATTTTAATACGTTTCACCAATCCAACATGGCAGCTGCGCGAAATATTTCACAGACGTACTATATCTCCGAAACAGTTGCCGATATCACCCTGGCCTATTTTATGGAGATAAAGGGCAGCATTATACGTTCACCTATGTGACTTTCAAAAACCTGCTAATTACAAAACATACATGGTGGCCAAGCAAATTTGAAACATTTAAATAGACTTTTCTCGCGATTTAACCACCAAAACGCAGTGAAACTTGGTGCAGTACCGGTATATGTTAAAAAGTTTATCCACTGGCTTCTAATATAATTGAATTGTTTTCATAACCTTACGTTAGCGGCTGTGCGATATTTTTAAATTAAGATTTTATTTCTTGTGTCCTAATCATGAGATCGAAAAGAACGTTCGAATCATGAACTTATGCGAAACTCTTCATCTTATGGTGCATAACTCTATGGCCTATATAAATAAAAATCCCATATGGCGGCCATCCGAGATACTTGGGTCTCAATATCTACGAATCTATTACGGCAATCAAAGTGAACTTTTGTATGTTGATAAATGTTATTAACAATAGTTCACCAATGGGACGTTCAATAACCTGTCGAGCAAAAATCCAACATGGTGGTGACGCGAAATTTTAATATTAAAATGGACTTTTCTGGCGACTATTCATCCGAGCCCTGTGAAACTTGGCACGGTATATCTTCATACGAGCTTAAATATACTGACGTTTAATTTCATGGCATTTTATGAGTACTTCAAAATGACGACTGTGTTTTTTTTAATATCGCGTATTTGTTTCTCGTCTTCTAATCCAGGGGTTCTCAAAGTGTGTGTGTGTGTGTAAGGGGGGGGGGCGCCGGATTTAATAGAAATATTTATATTTCATATTCTGTAACAAATATTACTATCCTCATATTCATGAACCTATCATAGACAGGTAGCTCCCAAGACCGTTCAAGGATAATAAACTCGTACCTTTGTTGTCTTATTTCACAAGAACTAACCAGTAAGCCTAGATCCTGCCAGCAGGAATTCTGAGAAAAGGTGGCGAGTATCATTTCCCACACAGCTCCCTTTCACTCGCAACCCGCAGTGACATCTCCTTACCAAACACTTAAGGCTAAATGTCCCGTTTTTTAGTTTGTAATTCTGACACCACGTAGCAGCACAAAAGTGAGAGAATTTCTTTTTTCAGTTTTCTCTTGAACGAAAGCTCGTATTGCGATCTGAAAACCACTATATATACTAGACTGCAATTGAATTGATATTAATTCGAAGAATTTTCCAAAATGTGAAAAACAAAAAAAGTTTTTTATATCTCTGCTTAAAATATGAAAAAAAAACTGGTAATACGTAAACGGAGATTTATATCCTGATTCCAATGCATTTTTCAGAATTAAAATCGGATGAATGGAATCGACAGCATTAGTTTGGGAATTGTTTTGAAAGGGGTGGTAGGCTTCTGAGATCTCTTGCGCAAGGAAAATGATGAACACGCTGACAGGGCCGAGGAAGAAGGGAACGATTTGACGACAGAAAGGAGTTGTCTTCCTCTTGTCACGAAGTTCGGCAAGTTACGTGTACAAGTGCCTAGTTGTGGAGCAATATCTAAACAATAAAATTATACTGTAGTAGTGTCGCAATATGTAACGTTGACACAGTGTGTTTGTACAGATTCCTTTCTCACTTCCTCAAACATTCTTGTTGATAATAAAACATTGTAGGGGCTTGGGACATCTTGGTCATCAGTCCCTTTGCCAAGCTGCGTGGCTCAGTGGTAACTTTCTTGCATGCTGTGCCCAAGGTTGCAGGATCGAATCCTAGTGCAGCCAGTTGGCATTTGACGATGCGCGAATGCGAGGGAACCGTGTCATTAGATTTAATGGCACGTTAAAGATCCCCTTCGGGGCAAAATTCCGGCACCCTGGCGTCTCTAAAAGCCACAGTAGTTTAAAGGGACATAAAACCAATAACGTTATTATTATTATTATTATTATTATTATTATCATCAGTCCCGTGTAGTTGATTATGTGTGTAACTGTATTAAAGTTAGGGATGGGGCTCTAACTCCCTTTTTTATCGTGAGATCTGAAACGATTCCGTAGGCCAATCACTATAACTTACTTCAATTTTCATGGAAGTAATAATAAAAGTTCATTTATGTAGGACATTTTATTACAATAAACAAATTATGAAAATGCATACCAAGAGCAAAATTATTATGTACATAATATAGAATTAAAGTTCCTAAGATATTCTCATCTGCCTATTGTTAGCACAGGCACTAGTACAGCGTGCTATAAACAAACAAAAAATATTATACCTAAGTATTTCCTGTTCTTGAAATCAATGCTTCAATTTTTTCCATATCAAAGATAACGTTTCATGATTTACACACACTAATCAGTATTTTACTTCACCTCAGGTTCTCTTATATCCATTGATCTGGTCATCTTGGGATCAATGATCTTAGGCAACAAGATTTTCTCGTACCAGAATGTCAGTTACATAAGCATTTCTTGTCTCCAGTACTTTTCGTCCCTCTTTATTGTTTCAATGTGAATGTCCTTATGCGTCCATACCACAAAAGACATATTTCCCGCTATTTTATTTCCAACTGGCTCTGGTTCTGAAAACAAATATCATGTGAGTGTTAGAGAGTTATCAATCTGTTCTCTTCTGAAAGGCACCGTTCTTGAGATTCTCTAGGCTTTTTATTCGCTTACTTTCTGCCAAACAAAATCCCTTTAGCTTTTTTGTCGGCTTCTAGTGTGGTCATATTCCGTGCAGAATAAGGGCACTTGTCTTCGACTATAGCGTCGTCTCCTATTAATCCGTCTGGGGAGGCACCTAAAAACCCATAAGTTTTATGTACGAAAAGACCACATCCTTCTACTTTTCTACCGATTTCTCCTCTAAATTTCGTTTTGCAATTCGCTCATTATCACAGTCATACTGCATTGCTTTTGAGTGAAAATCGCCGTACAGAATGTTCTTTGCTACTGGAGCCCATTTCGAAGTAGGTTTCCTCTTGCATACATATCCAAAATTGGATGCCGTAAGTCTGTCCTTTCAAGCTGTGTGCCACTTTTCATTTTCCTTTTGTATATGGCCTTCACTAAGTGTTAGTTGCTTGACCTTCTCATCACTAAACTCTCAACAGTACCTCACCGAAATCCAACTGAACTGATCGGTTTCCATAATCACGTGAGACAGTACTTTTCATTTCATTAGACTGTTGTCGGGACATTAATTTCCCTTCTCGCGACGGAAATAAACTTTTTCGGAAAGCTGTTCTTCTTCTCTTTCTGCTGAGTGCTGTGTCCTTCACTATTGTGACAGTTTTTTTTTTCTAAACTGATTTCATTGTTTTATAGTGCCAGGATGGCCCAAACTGAAAGACCAGCCCGAAGCTTTGGTTCTATGAGTGAAGGAACCTCGTTTCCCTCGATTGATCTGCTTACCTACCGTGAATATTGCAACAAGGGACATATAATTTTCGGTAGCATTGCTGGTGGTGTTTGATACTGGCTGGGAACTTTTTGCAATTAGGGGCTGCAAGCAATAACGCATAAGTTTGGTTGCAGTTAGCTGTTTGTCTTCACCTTGCCCGCTGATAGTTCAAAAGTACTGTTTGCAGTCTTTATGGATCCCAATCCAATCCAGCATTTCCGGAAACCAATTTTCCATTTTCACAATCCCTACGCCTTTATTTTTCCACACAACGCATTGTTTTCATTTGAAGTCGAACTTGCTTCTCTGAAAAAAGTTGACACTGAATAGTTCGTGATGTTGTACTCCTACGCTTATGTATTAGAAGTAAAAAACAAACTACACTCGTGGCGCGACAGCCCATGAAGGGCCTAGGCCTACCAAGCAACCGCTGCGCTGTTCAGCCATGTAGCCTGCAGATTGCGGGGTGACGTTTAGTCATCCAACTTGTAGGCTACAGGTAAAATACCAGGTATAAGTGAAATCATAACTGCTCAGTGCATTACAGATTATCTAATGCAAGCGTAAAGAAATATATAATTTCAAATTTAAAATAGAAAGAAAAAACTTACGGGTGTGAAGAGGTGTTTTTTTTTTTTTTTTTTTTTGGTACTTAGTCGCAATCTCCCCTGGGATTTAGTGGAACGCCCTTGAATCGGTTTTGGCGGTGGCTCCATTTTTCAACAAAAACGAGAAAATAACTCCACGTGATGACCGTAATGCTCTCCACCAGTCGTAGCCTACCTATATGTACATATATCTATTCTACCAGGAATACTGTCCAAAAAACAAGGTGCCGAAAATAGAACACCTAACGGGCATTAAAAAATAATACTGTTGCAGGTAAAATAAATTAAACAAAATGTAATTAATGAGATCGATGAACTAAAAACAAGAAGTCGTACCTAGGAACTGGTAAAATATCAAAGGATCACTCAGAAATATCCAGACCTTGACAATATTTCAGAACTAACCAGCAACATTGGACTAGAGACTCGGGAATTCCATACCGTCTGACAAGGTTGTCGCTCTCTCAAATCACTCGAGCTCCGCTGACCTCCCCTCCCCCCAACCCTTCCCCAACCCGCTCTCCATGACCTTGTTCTACTGATACGCCTTGTTAGCCTACTTTTCACATTTTGCAAAAATGAGGAAAAAGTAGACTTATGAGATCGGGCAAATGTGTGTCTGTCTGACTGTCTGTCTGTCCTTCTGTCTGTCTGTCTCTCTGTCTGGTTGTGTGTGTGTGTCCCCCCCCCCCTATCAACTCCTAAACGGATGGAGCAATCGAAACAAAATTTGGTAGGAGTAAAGATCTATACCTAAATATCTCACGGCCATATTTGAAAATGATGTCAGTGCTACCAACTGCTGAAAAATCGCAATTGAAATTTGAGCTCCATGTTGGATATCTTGGAAGCTATGAAAGGGAGCTATTTCAAAATTGGCACACGTATAGATAATAATATTGCAGTTTAATTTCCAGGAGGCCATACATGGCAGTGTTGCCAAAATGATTATAAGCTTGCTGATAGGTCCAATTTTTAAATGCTTATAACTTCTACACTATCAATTGGAATTCAACCAAATTTCGTATGTACTATGTGCACATACACAGATATGAATGAGCATATTCTTAAGAGCAACCAGAGCTGCCAACTGTTAATAAATACTGTCTCTATTTTTGTTACCCTAATATCAATATATCAGAAAGTATGCAAGCCAATAGCTCTAAACTTTGCGCACGTATAGTACCTGGCATTCTAGATTAATTTGGAGTAACTAATATAGGCCTACGCCAGTGCTGCCAACGTGATTGTAAGCCTGCTTATAGGTCAAATTTTAAAATCCATGTAACTTCTCTACTAACTAATGGATTTCATTCTAAATTGACACAACAATAGATCATATTATTTCAGATTATTTCTGACCAATACATGTATGTCATTGATGCCAATATGATTTTACGCGCGCTGTTAGATGCAATGTTTAACTGCATGGAACGTCCATGCTATCCATTGGACTTCAACCAAATTTTGTATTCTGTACCTTAAGAGATGGAACTAAGAATATACTCAGTCACCAGGGCTGCCAACTGTAGTTCTCTATTAGGCTACATTATGTCAGGTATACAGTATTTCGAACTAATTAGAAATTTCGATATTACCAACTTAATTTCGTCGTTATTCTAGATAGATCCATTTAGATTAATCATTGGCATGAATCTTAAATTTTAAGAAAAGTAGGCTCTTTAGTTCGTCACGGAACTTCTTGTTGCAAATACAGTAACACTTTTATTCACAAACTTCACAAAGTGATCCCGACGAAACTATTCAACCGATTTAGGTTTTCGATGCGGCTTTGGAATCAGTGAGTAAAACTCAACTTTCGTATTACCCGTTTTCTTTCGAATTTTAATCAGATATTTGAAAAACAAACAGCAACTTTTCTGTTTTTGAAATTAAAAAGTAAGCAATGAATTAATATCAATTCTGCTACTAGACAGACTACATAGCAATTTTCAGATCGCAGAACGGAGCTTCCCTTCGATACAAAAGTAAATAAATAAATTCAGCTTCGCTTGTGCTGCCATCTGTTGAAATATATTCTCACCAAAGTGTCGGGACATTTAGCCTTAATGACAATAAGCCGCTTGACAATGTGACCGCCACTTCCTTTCATGAATGGATTCTTCTCATTCTGCCGTTGCCGATTCGAATTCAGCTAGGCCTTTCCAGTCAGTTCAAAGACAGTGAGTGAAGAGGTGAATTCTATTGCGTGGTTAACCAACTTTACAATAAACTGAAAAGAGTGACGCCATTACCCATGGATCAGTGGCTTATTAGAAGTGGTAAAAAGAGACCCCATGAAAGTGATAGTGCTTGCCTTCCATCGGAAAAAGAACAAGGTTCGAATTTAAACAAAGTCCATTTTTCTTCCGCGTCTACTTCTGCTCCCATCAGGATTATTAATTCTACACACAAAGTGAAAGTGCGTAAATATCAAGACGATTATCTGACATTAGGCTTTACCAGCATTCTTTCGAATAATAATCAGGAACAAACTCAATGCGTTCTTTGTTTGGAGATTTTAGCAAACGACAGTTTGAAACCTGTGAAACTCAGGAGACACTTGCAGACTAAACATCCAGACTGTGTAAGTAAACCATTATCATTTTTAAGCGCCACGAGCAACAACTAAAAGGAAATGTTAGATTCCTAGAAAAGCACTCACCAGTTCCTAAGAAAGCGCTAAGAGCATTCTTGGAGGTATCCTATTTAATTGCAAAATCCAAATCACCACATATTATTGGTGAGGAATTACTTCTTCCTGCAGCCGTGAAAATGTGCGCGATCATGCATGGAGTAAAGTTCGACGAGTCTTTGAAGTCGATACCGCTCTCAAATGATACAGTTACTCGTCGTATTGATGTAATAGCCTCTGACATAAAGAATTAATTGCTACCACGTCTTCATGATAGCCCAAAATTTGCCCTGCATCTTGATGGCAGTACTGATATCGTAAACAGTGCCCAGCTTTTTGTTTTTGTACGCTACTGTCATGAAAATGAATTGCACGAGAAGTTTTTATTTTGTAAAACTCTAGAAGGGCGGACTATAGGCGAAGATATTTTTAGCCAACTTTTCACATTTTGCAAAAATGAGGAAAAAGTAGATTTATGAGATTGGCCAAATGTGTGTGTGTCTGTCTGTCTGTCTGTCTGTCTGTCCTTCTGTCTGTCTGTCCTTCTGTCTGTCTGTCTGTCTGTCTGGCTGTGTGTGTGTACCCCCCCCCCTATCAACTCCTAAACGGCTGGAGCAATCGAAACAAAATTTGGTAGGAGTAAAGATCTATACCTGAATATCTCACGGCCATATTTGAAAATGATGTCAGTGCTACCAACTGCTGAAAAATCGCAATTGATATTTGAGCTCCATGTTGGATATCTTGGAAGGTATAAATGGGAGCTATTTCAAAATTGGCACACGTATAGATAATAATATTTCAGTTTAATTTCCAGGAGGCCATATATGGCAGTGTTGCCAAAATGATTATAAGCCTGCTGATAGGTCCAATATTTAAATGCATATAACTTCTACACTATCATTTGGAATTCAACCAAATTTCGTGTGTTGAATATGTACATAACCAGATATGACTGAGGGTATTCTTAAGAACCACCAAGGCTGCTAACTGTTAATAAATGCTCTTAATTTATTTATATCCAAATACCAATACATCAGAAAGTATGCAAGCCGACAGCTTTAAACTATGCACACGTATAGTACCTGCCATTCTATATTCATTTGGAGTAACGTATGTACGTCAGTGCTACCAACATGATTCTAAGCCTGATGAGAGGTCCAAATTTAAATACAGTACATGTAACTTCCATACTATCATTTGGATTTCAACCAAATTTCGTATGTGCTATGTGTACCGTAACAGATACGACTATGCGTATTCTTAAGAGCAACCAGGGCTGACAACTGTTAATATGTGCTGTGTCTCTTTTTGTTACCCTAATATCAATATATCAGAAAGTATGCAAGCCAATAGCTCTAAACGTTGCACACGTATAGTACCTGGCATTCTGGATGAATTTGGAGTAACTAATATACGTCAGTGCTGCCAACATGATTCTAAGCCTGCTGATAGGTCCAATTTTAAAATGCATGTAACTTCTATACTAACTAATGGATTTCATTCAAAATTGACACAACAATAGATCATGGTATTTCAGATTATTTCTGACCAATACATGCATGACATTGTTGCCAACATGATTTTACGCGCGCTGTTAGATCCAATGTTTAACTGCATGTAACGCTTATGCTATCCATTGGACTTCAACCAAATTTAGTATTCTGTACCTTAAGAGATGGAACTAAGAATATATTCAGTCCCCAGGGCTGCCAACTGTAGTGCTCTATTAGGCTACATTATGCCAGGTATATAGTATTTCGAACTAATTAGAAATTTCGATATTACCAACTTAATTTCGTCATTATTATAGATAGATCCATATAGATTAATCTTGGCATGAATCTTAATTTTTGAGAAATGTAGGCTCTTTAGTTCGTCACGGACCTTCTTGTTTTTCTTGTGAATTCCTTTTTTATTGACAACAATCTCTCATGGACAAATTATGTTGGTATATGTACTGATGGGGCGTCGGCATTTACTGGAACTAAAAAGGGTTTCAGAGCAAGAGTGAGTGCTGTTACTAATTCTGTAAAATTCACACATTGCATGATACACAGGGAGGCATTGGCTTCAAAAGTACTACAACCGGAAGTCAATAAAGTGCTGAACGATGTAATTAGTGTTGAAAATTTTGTGAAAGCAAGAGCTTTAAACAGTAGCTATTTTCCATTATTTGCGAGGAGATGGGATCTACACATGATTCGCTTCTATTGCATACGAAGGTACGTTGGTTGTCTCGTGGTCGAGTCCTTCGTCGAATTGAAGAATGAACTTAGTATTTTCCTATTGGATAGCAGTCCTACACTCGCAACCCTGTTTCTGGATGAGAAATGGCTTCTAATACTGAGCTACTTGGCTGACGTATTTTAAAAACTGAATGAACTTAACGTGTCACTTCAAGGACGAAATAGTAATATTTTCATTCTAAGCGACACTGTGCTTGCATTTAAGAGAAAACTTGAACTTTGTAAAGCCCAGATGGACAAAGGTAACTGTGAGATGTTTCATTGTCTGAATGAATTCCTGGAAGAAAATGAGTTAGATATTTATCAAATTAGTGGAATTGTCGTAGAACACCTCCAAAACCTTCGTCGAAAATTCGAGGGTAGATTTCCACAACTTTGAACTGAGAATGACTGGATTCGCAGTCCGTTTGAAACAAACGTAACAGCCCACTTGTCAACGACAGAACAGGAGGAACTAATAGAACTCTCAAGTGACAGAATACTTCGAAATGAATTTAAGTCGAAGTCTCTTGAAAATTTGTGGGTGCAGATTCGGAATGAATATGCCATTTTATCGAGAAATGCAGTGGGCCTGTTATTACCCTTCGCTTCAACTTACTTGTGTGAGTCAACAATTTCCGCAATGGCATCCGTCAAGACATAGCATCGGTCTCGGCTGCAGCTGGAAGGGGATCTACGGGTTGCTGTTTGTATATACTTTCATCTCAAATTCAAGCTCACACATCACACTAACTCCGTACGTGTCTGAGAATTACCGAATTCTGATCCATGTACACTTTTATTCTCCTGTTTTACTTTTTCATGGGTAAAGAGTTTTAACATAAAAATTTTCAAATTCACAGTGAAATGTTTAAAATTGTATATATTATTTCTATTGTCATTTATAGGGCACGAGCTTTCAAATATGAAAAGCATTACTGAACACAGGTGTCACAGCTAAAGAGCTAATTAGAGAAACAAACAAAATTTGCTCAATTCCAGTAACTGAACGTGCAGCAGTTGTTTTTATTTTTATAAGCAAAAGTAATACATATGCATGACATTTTTTTTACAAAATGTTGTTGTACTTTGATGTGCTCTAAGAATAATGGATTGTATGTTATTATTATTATTATTATTATTATTATTATCAATGTAACTGGTAGTTGAAATCCTAGTTAGGCAGTAGCATACACAGTAGATCTTGTGTGTTTTTTTGTGTGTGGAAAGTAGCCTATGAGAAGGGCTAAGAAAGGAAATGAGAATAGGGAGGGGGGGGGGGGGGGGAGGCGACAGAAAAAGTTTGAGAACCCCCGTCCTAATCAAGCAATAGAAATATAGGTTGGTATAATGAAATATCATTAGATTAATCATCTGCTGGCATATAGTTCTATAACCTTTGTATGAAACAATCCAACATGGCGTCTGTACAATATATTTTACCGGCTCACAATATCTCCGAAACTATATAAGCAATCCAACTGAATATTTTTTATAGTGATAGAGAAATATCAAGTAAGTACATATTTGTGACATTCCAAATACTGCGAATTACAAACACAATTTTGCGGCCAAGTGATTTTCAAATATTTTTTCTAGCGATCTATTCACCTGAGGCCAGAGATGCTAAGGAAAGCGAATCTTTATTCAGAGCTTAGTATAATGACATCTCAAGTTCAGTTATTTTCATAAATTAGGGATGACATCAATTCGAAATATTTTAAACCTTTTTATTTTTATTTCTTTTACGTGCCCTATTCAAACGATTAAGAAGAAGATTCGCATGATAGGTTATTACAATAATCATAATCAAATGGCACTAAATTATGTAGCTTACTTTTCATAAATTAGAGATGACATGCATTTGACTTTACGTTAAACTCCCGTGGCTCGTTGCAGAAAGATGCCATCTCGCGGGAGGAGTCTTATTCACCAACAGGCCTACTGAAAATTAGATATTCTAACACATGCAGTACTTTCTCAATATAATGGTGTTGGTGGTGATATAGGTCGTGTATCAGAAGCTATTTAGTAAACATCACAATTAAAATCCATTTAATAGCTGGGGGAGCTTTTGATAGAAGAGGCCAATAGGACATATGGAAATAGGCTATTTAGTTCTTCACAGTGTTGTTAGAGCCGAGTTGAATATTACGATTGTCAGAATTAGCAATCAATGCATTTTCCGGAACAGGAGAGGTTTATCTTTAACAAAACCATAGTTTAAGTAATCTACCTTTGAACTACTGATATGATTAGGAAGAAAATTGAATTACTATGTGACCGTCAATCTCGGAACCATAAGCCACAGGACGTCCTCTTTTTTAACGCAAATTATGACTTACCAGACGAAATATTTCACCTTAAAAATGCCCCATGCATCAGCCGGTCATCGAACCCGGTCCGTCGTGGTAGGTTGCAGGAAGCTTGACCGTTGCGCCATCACGCTCTGAGAATACCGAAAAGAAACGATCATCAGGATGGCCACGATAATCAAGCCACTCAATTAATATCAGTTTCCTAGAACACACACGTTACGGATCAACATGGACCATTATGAAAGTATGTTCACTCTAATATATCCTCAACCCCATTTTCAAGAGCATGCTCAAACACTCACACACACATAGGCTACCGATCCCAAAACGATTTTATAAGTCTATTTCATTTTTATGAAAATAGGCTAAAATAACCTGAGGATATTTTTAAAACTCAGAATGCGTGTGATATTCTTTTTGATTCAAAAAAGTTGTAGAGTTTAAATTATTAAGGATGCAATAATAATATTACTAATGATAATAATAATAGTAATAATTATATGTTTGTATGTCTACCAAATATTATTCACGTTTTCAGCGGGGTTGGGGATGATATGCGATAAAAGTGGCCTATATGTGGTGGGTGGATTTACGGTTGGATGCCATTCCTGACGTTAATCTCAACATTAATTTGGGCCGATAAAGTCATGTACAATAGCTCAAATACCCCTCTCCTGAGCTTTGTCACGAACGGAGTGTATTGCATTCATTACATCCCCTGTTATGATACGTGACGTCGTTACTAAACTATATTTTATTTGTAGCCAAGAATTTGAAAACTAATTAAGTAAATGTATTTCTCAACGAGAAGAACGTTTTATGAATCCCCTTCCAATTTATCAATTATAAATGCAATAATAGTGAACCTTGCTATAATTAGTACGGTTTGCATGTACTTGCACAAATTCAATAAGCAACAATTCTTGCCTGTCGCCTCGAAGGTCTGTGTTCGATTCCTGGAACAAACTCTATTCTGGTCTGAGGGCAGGAACGGTGTGCACTAAGCCTCGATAGGCGGTTTTCCATTGTTTCCCACTTTTACTCCAGCCAAATTCCGGGATGGTTCCTAATTTAAGGTTACGGCCGCCTCCTTCCCAATCCTCATCTGAATTGCAAATACACGCTCTATTGCAGACGCCACAATAACACAGGTTTTGGACAAATTCTACACCTTTATTAAACAATATGAAGTTCTTTTGACCGAATTCAAATGCATAGGATTTCTTACCATATAGCCTAATTTAAATTAATTTTAACAAGTCAAATCCAAATGAATTTTGATTTATGTATTCTTTATTGTCAGACAGATAAACTCCACTAGTGATAGTATAATAATTAACAATAAAATTCACAAGTATAAACAAAAAGAAAACAGTAAACACGAACAAAATAGAAATACACTCCTATATATCAACAACCTCAACCACACAGACACGCACTCAAACATCCTAACTCTAGCATTCATTCAAACAATCCTTTTGTTCCGGAAACATTAAAAATTATTACAGATAAATCAAAAGTATCTACAGTAAACGGAAAAAGGCAAAAACATTAAAAAAAGATAAGAAGAAAAAGTTCTGAAACTGGAAAAAAGCAATACAGGAGTGACATTCGAGGATCTAGATAACAGCAACAACAAAAAAAACATAACTTCAGTCGCTCGTACATTCAATCAAAACAATCAATCAGCCATTCATTCAATCATTCATTCATTCATTCGTTTATTTGCAATTGGGGGTGTGTTCCCCGGTGGCAAATTAGATATATATAACAAATAAATAATTGTACAAAACAATTCACTAACAATTAAACTGGAGTATTTACTCAAATAGTCAGTCTTTTCTTAAACACACCTATATGTTTGGGAAAAGGCTCTATGACTGCGGCAGGTAGAGAGTTCCAGTTATCAATTGTACGGTTTACGAAAGAATATTTACCTTAATTTGTTCGCTGTGATCGGCCCTTAACTTTGAAAGGATGATCGCCCCTACCTATGTAAGTGGGCTTTCCCATACGTTTGCTAAGCTCACCCCATGCTGGTTAATATGTCTAGCGGCCTTTCTTTGTACCATTTCCAACTCATTTATGAGCCCTACTTGATATGGATCCCAAACCGCCGAGGCGTATTCCAGAATAGGTCTCACAAATGACAAATATCCTAATTCCTTAGCAGAGGTATTATTTCCTTTTAATACCCTCATTACAAAGTGCAGGGATTTGTAAGCTTTAGAAACTACACATCCTATATGACTACTCCATTTCATATCATTTCTTACGTGAACGCCCAAATATTTGCAAGAATCTTCTTCTACAAGTATTTCCGAGCCAATGTTATATTGAAAATCTTGCCTTCGCACTTTCCCTATTTTTAATAGACTACATTTTCTTGTGTTTATTTTCATTTTATTTTCAATCGCCCACTTATAGACCAGGTTCAGGTCATCTTGAAGTACTGCATTGTCTTGTGAGTCATGTATCTTTCGATATATTACACAATCATCCGCAAACAATCGACAGTCACTGCGAATCCCATTTGGTAAGTCATTTATAAACGCCAAAAATAACAAAGTTCCGATTACGCTGCCCTGAGGAATACCCGACGTTACGGTAATTTCATCCGAGAATCGGCCTTCAACTTTCACTTTCTGGGAACGACCCGTCAAAAATTCTTGGATCCTTAAAATTACTCTTCTATCAATCTTCGTCGAAGCCAATTTATGGAGTAGCATGTCATGCGGCACGACATCAAATGCCTTCGCAAAATCTACAACTACGGCGTCGACTGAAACTCCACCGTCTAACGATTCGCTAATATCTTGAAAAAGTGAGAGCATCTGACTCTCGCATGAGTAACCTTTCCGAAATCCATGTTGCCTATCCTTAAACCATGATAATGTTTCCCACTGTTCCCTCAAGTAGTCGCAAATGAGATGCCCCATCTGTTTACAAACGATGGGCGTAAGACTAACCGGCCTGTAGTTGCCCAATTCAAGTCTGCTCCCTCGCTTAAATATTGGGACTACCGTAGCTCTTTTCCAGTCATCCGGGATTTGCGCATTGTTTATGGACACATTAAACATCACTTCTAAGTATCGTGCCACGGCACTACCTCCTAGTTTAAGTACTTCACTAACAATATTATCAGGACCCTTCGATATATTGTAACGTAATTTTTGTATTAGCTTTACAATTGCTGACTGGTTTATTTGGAAAAGGGGGGCCCCTAATTCACCGTTAAGGTCCAACACACAGCCATTGGATTTATTGAACACACTACCGTAAAATATATTTAATTCATTAGCAATGGCCTGTTTCTCAGTAATTAATTTACCGTCACCGGATATTATCATCGACAAATTATTTGAATTTCCCTTTCTTCTCCTAACATAACTGTAATTTTTTTTACACCCATCGCCTCCCGAACCAAGTAAACCTTGCATATAATTGTCATGAGCAGCCCTCTTTTTTAAGACGAGCTCTCTTGATAAGGACTTAAATTTCAACATATACTTGTCACTAACATGTCTTTTATTGTATAATTTCCTAATTTTCCGTTTTAGACTCCCGATTTCTCGTGTGTAATACTCAGGATCTGGGTTTTGTTTCAATAATTTAAATGGGACAAATTTATCAATAGCGCTATTTAATATTTTCAAAAAGTTAGTCCACAGGATATTAATGTGATTTCCTTCCGATGCCCATCCTACAAATAGCTCATTCAAATAACCCTGAAATTTGCCCTGATCCGCCCTGCGATACTGGAATATGATCTTATTTGCTAGATCAGAGTCTAATTTAGTAATGTCACCGTATCTAATATTTAATTCAACCCCAGAATGGTCACTAATTCCTGGTACTTTCAGACAGTTAATATATAGCTCTACAGGCCTTACGAGATAAACATCTAAGGTATTATTGCCTCTAGTTGGGAAGTCAACTACTGTACTTGGGAAAATCCCCCCTCCCTTAAGAATTTGTTTGCAGCGCTCTGAGCTTGATCACAGCTAGTTGACTCACCAGACCAGTCTACTTTGGGGAGGTTTAAATCTCCAGCAATTATTATGCTCTTTTTCATAGCATTACCCGTACAAGTTTTATCATACAGTGTGTCGAGAAGCGAAAAGCTATCTTTTGGTGCTCTATACGCCCCTATCACCTGAAGAGGGAATTTATTTCCTTTATCCGAAATTTGTACACATAACATTTCATGATCCATATCGGCCCACTTTAAGAAACTAGCTATATTTTTGCGCACACAAATAAATAGCCCCCCGCCTCGCTTCCCCCGATCCCTTCTGTACATTTCGTAGGTCCCTTGAATTATTTCGTTACTATTTATATCCTCATATAACCAAGATTCAGTAGCAATGACAATGTCCGGAGAATACGTCTCGACAAGATTCCAAAATTCAATTAATTTATTTCCTAAACTCTGACAATTAACCTGCAGTAATCTTTGAGTCTTACCTCCGCAGCGAATATCCCGAAATAGCTCCTTCTGTTCCCGTCGGCTGGCAACCTCTGGACTTGCTCCTCCTCACAATGGCCGGCACGAACCGATGACCCTGTCATGTAGGCTCCCTAGGTTGAAAGCGCCCCGTCGATTTAAATGCAGCCCGTCTCGGGCGAAGTCACGGCCACCAATCCAGCAGTCAGCATCTACGTACACTCATCCCAGTTGTGCTCTTTTTCATAGCATTACCCGTACAAGTTTTATCATACAGTGTGTCGAGAAGCGAAAAGCGGTCATTTACAGTCTTAACTCGCCTTAACGGAACATCTCCCGGCCTAACAATGCCACTCATTATAATTATTGCATTTCTAAACTTGCTTTTAGCTTTTCTGCCTAGTTCGTAGAGCTCCCCCATGGTATAATCAGTGTAGACCTCTTCTTCAAATCGTTCGTCCCAACATGGAGCAACAATACTTCAACTTTGTCACAGTCCTCGACATTTGCTTCTTCCACTTGTTGGGCAAGCTGGTCAATTTTAATCCCCGGATAACACCTCACTTTCGTACCTGATTTCCTCGAGATATTCGCACTCCATCGTATCATAGAATCACCCATTATGATAACGTCATCCTCAGTTTCCTCCTGCACGCCAGCTTCCACACTGATCCCAGTAGAAAGCCGCTCAGTCACACCCTTCACCGTTTCCTCTGATTCACGAAGCTTTGTTCTAAGTTCCTGTATTATTTGATCCCTTGCTTTGATTTGCACCCTCAAACTGTCCGGCGTGTCACATACTTTACAAAGCCAATTCCCGACATCACAATCCTCCTTCTTGACCTTAATACAGCCGAAGTGAAACCATTTCTCACATAGTCCACACTGAACACCGTTCTTCAATGTTTTACTGCACGTCGAACACTTTAATGCTGCCACTGGAATATTTGCCTGATTCACATTTGGAGTAACAGGCCCTGGATTCTCTTCCACTCCACCAATAAATAGCAACGCAGCTATCACTAAAGCTATGAACCACAAGTTGCTAGGTCCCGTACGCACACACAAACACCGGAAATCCCGACTACCCTTCGCATACCACAGTCAGATCCTCGTCCGATAAGACTCCAGAGAACAACCCATTTCAGCACACCTGCACACCTCGGGAAAAACACGACCTTTCACTTTGACTGCCAACTGCCAAATGTTCAATCAATCAATCAAACGCAAATAGAAAAGAACACGATATACATACAATATATTATAGCTCACTAGAAATGTTTCTCATAACAATTGACAGAGAGTAGAAGTCAACTCTCTCCCTAACTTCTGTTGCTCGGTTATACTCTATTTCAAATACGTAGGGACCCGGTTGCTGAAATAAAGTACAATGCAGTAGTGAAGTAAGCCACTTCTTCGCATTTCTAGCCTACCACATGAGGTTGAGTGAACCTCGTTCCAGCCCTCACGCTAGAAATAAATGTCTTGTAGGGCTATGAATC
Organism: Meconema thalassinum; assembly: GCA_946902985.2. Lineage (NCBI taxonomy): Eukaryota > Metazoa > Arthropoda > Insecta > Orthoptera > Tettigoniidae > Meconema > Meconema thalassinum. The sequence continues at coordinate 1,170,582,453 of OX336389.2, forward strand.
GAACCTGAACCTCCGCGGGGACAGCCAAGAATGCTAGTCACTACGCCACGAGGAGATCAGTAAACAAATATATAAATGTCTGCCCCTTATTATTCCCATTTTCAACGGGTTGGGGGATGAAATGCGATGAATGTCTATGTGTCGGATGGTTGTTACGACCAGATAACCTTTCTGCCGCTAACCAAATGAGAGGAGCAAATGAGAGATGAAACGCATGAAGATGAATGAAACTGGACAAGGATGTGGAAGGAAGTGGCCATGGCCTGTCAGAATGTACCGTCCCAGCATTTTCCTGGAGTTGAAGATGGGAAACCATGGAACACTATTTCAAGGATGGCCGACGGTGGGGCTCGAACCCACGTCTATCGAGTCCGCAGAGAGCTTGGCCCCATGGCCTAGCGTTGAGCGTTAGCGAGCGTAGCTACCGCTGTCGGTAAATAAAAAAGTAACTTAATTCATTCATTCATTTAACTAGTCCATTAACATTAGTTGTAGTCTACTAATAATAATATCGTATGGCCACAGGTGCCGGATGCAAGCTTTGTTAATTGACACCCAAAGGGTAGCTTGCATGTCGAATTTCGTTCTTCCTTGAAGCACTATGAAAGTCAAGGAGGTTAGATATCTAAGCTCATTGAACACTATAGCGCTTTCTAGTAGAGAAATGAGGAACTTTATGTTGGCGGAAACTCCCGAGATTAAGTTTGCCGTTATAAACACGGCCTACTGAATTCAAATGGGTTCATTGGCATGCCAACATCGTATGACATGGTGTTGTAATTTTTGCCGCCTTTCAAAAATCACTTACCACGCCAGGAGAGAACCTGCAAGCTTGGGGTTAGTAGACCGACACGTTGACTACTCACCCACGGTGGCAAGCATTAACATTAGTTGATATCTATGTGCTCCTATCTGCAGCCTGACTGAAGACCTATTCTTCGAATCATCTTGTCGAAGGCTGAAGAAGACTAATTAGCCATCTGTGGACATGTTGATCTTTACTTTAGAGCTCCACTACCATTCAATGCTAAAATGTTTCAGTAGGCCAAGGCTGAGTTGACGAGGTCATAACCTACAGTGACAATGGGGCCCGGAACAAGTTTAAATAAAATGAGTTAAGTCTTGACTATTGAGAAACTTTCTCAACCTAGAACAATGGCAGCTTCTCAACTCCAACACACTTACACGCGACGTGAAATGAAAGCAGAACGAAACATCAAAATTATCTGCATACATTAAGACGCTAGACAAGATGTAGATGATTAGAATAGGTGCGGCCGAATGCTTTGTGCAAAAGGAAGACGCGCAAATGACCTTTACCTTAAATCTCTTGATTCTAGTGAAGTCACATCTATGATTAACTGAAATTAAATTTCCAACAGTGCTATAGAGGACAAATTCTAGTCATGTACTTGCATTGCACCCTTCAGTAGTAGCCTAGTTGTTGTTTTCTAATTGAGGAGCTTGCGGCATCGCGGTTATCAGCTCCATGCATGCTTGGAATGTGTCTGGTAGCCTGTGTACTGTATTAATGTAGGGCCTGTTCTAGTGTGTGTATTTGTTTGTCAGAACTAGGATTGGGAAGGGAGCGGCCATGGCTTTAAGTTAGGTAGGACTACCATCCCGGCATTTCCGTTCAGTAGAAGTAGGAACCATGGAAAAACACATCTAGGATGACAGAGGTGAGAATTGAACCTAGTTCTTCTCAGTAGTCCCCTCGAGGATGAGTTAAACCCGTTCCAGCCTTAGACCAGATTTCACTTTGTGAGAAGTGGTTATTGGATCCGGAACCTCAGGGGTGGCAGCCAATATCGCCAACCAATACACCACGTAGTAGTCTCCAGTATGAGCACTGGTTATTCTTCTTGTTTCGTTTGTTGGCAGGGACAACTATTGAGGCATGCCTATTACACACCAAAACCATGAGATCTACAGATTTACGTGGAGTTGTTGCTGTTGATTTTAGGGTGCTTTGTGACATCGTGTAGCCCCGTGTATTTGCTTGTGTGTGTGTGTGAAATTTGTCTGATAATCTGTGGCATTGTGATGGCTGTATTAGTGTGTGTATTTGGTGAATACAGTGAATTTTGGGTCCTTAGAGTTCAACGTTAAGGAAAAAAACTCATAGAAAAAGAGCAAGGTGCTCTTCAAGCAACATATTGCATCGATTGTAACTAGATAATTTTAATCATTAGAATACTAGTTATAATAGTCTAATTTAGAGTCATAATTGGGTCTTGTGACTACAAGATAGAAAATATTATCTGGAATGAACTGGACCACAAGCCACCTGAGAAAGAATACGGTATAGCCTCTTTTTTTTGTCCTTATGGCAAATCTACAATTTTTCATGATGGAAACAAGATGCGACTACTTTATTGTGAATACCATTCAGGACAGAATATTACAATTCGACGCAAGCAGAGATAAATATTTAATTATACGGAAAATTCTTCTTCTTTTTGTTCTGTATGACAAAATGGAATTTTAATTGGTAAGATTAAACTTTTCTATGACATCAAGTAAAAATCCTTCGTTGATTTCTGTTTAATATAGGTTATTTTAATTGATTCCCAAAAGTATTGTATTCGCATAAAACTTGAAGGACAGGTTCTAATAGTTCCTATTTTATAACATGGTAATAGAATCATTGAAACAGTGTTTCAAGGTCACTACAATGTCTATTTCTAGGTGAAGGTATATGGGTTTTGTTCAATCATAAAGGTGGATTGTGTCCATAGTACGTCATAAGGAATCTATTTTTTCAAAACTAGTGAGAAAAGTTCTGAGGGAAGCCTTCGAAAGTCTTCCTAGCTTGGATTCGAATCAATTAACTTCTGCCTTCTTGTTACTTTCTGGAGTTGACTTAACATTAAAAGTTATTACAGTCGACTCTGACATTTCCTTCTACCTTGAGGATTATGCTTCATATTCATTCCACCTCATGGAATGTTACTTCATTATTCATGCATTTCATTAATCATTGATTTTTATTTTTACGTTAGGTATTGCAAGGCCAGGACCGCACAATGTAGCACGAGCTGCTCGTACATGTCGCCTGTGGGCTTCACTTTAACTTGTGCCGCTGTTTTTACTGTCGCTATCCTCCCTACATCTCTAATGAGCTGTAAACGTTTTTAATTAATATCTTATTAGGATCAGTAATATAGAAACCCTCCACATGGAGCTTGCCGTATGCCGCCTTAGTAATGGACAATAAATCGCCGCACCGCGCCAGTTTGTGTGGCTAGAGGAACTAAAGGGACACACCAGGCAACCCCTGCCATAACTACAATTTACTCACACAGACGCGCGCTCGGCTTCCACTGAACGCGCAAACACCAACCCCGGCATTGTTCACGGGAATTTATGTGTGTCTTTTCTGTCCCTTTCACTTAAGTGTTTTTTATTTATAACATGTTTCCAAAACGCTCTTGGTCATCCCCGGCGTGAAATATGAACTTTGACAGTGGTATTTTTTATTCTCATTCTCGCTTGTGTTCGCTTGATAAAGGTAAGTTCATTCAACTCGAGGGGAGAGAGGACTAAAAGTAACAATAGCCTAGCAAAATTATATTATCTGCAGGGCAGTAAATATGTCATATTTAGGAGCCGATATTGGACTTGTGTGGCAGGAAGGCAATACACCTAGCACCTTATTGTCCTCCTATACGCATGTCAAATTAGTATTATAATAAAGAGCACCATAGAAATGTGGGGGAATTACAGAAAACAAATGACCTCACTCCGTAACAATATGTATTCTACTATTGTATTTATGTCTGACGAAATAGGCTATATAAAGGACAATAAATTTGTTTAATAAATAACCAATAGGCCATCTGGTTGAAATATGGATCGTGCAGTGGGTATAAGTGATGTCTAAGCGAGAGTTACCACCACCACTACAACTTGCTCCTCACTAGCACCAGAATAAATTGAAAGAATATCATTCCAATTGGCAGCGTAAATATAAGTCTCTGAGAGACATAAAGAAGAAATAACAAGTGGAAGGTAGCAGTAAGAATAGGGTTTGTAGGCGGAGAGCTGAAATTAAAGGAAAAATATTCCCAGTGAAGTAGCACACGCTAAGTTTTTTTCACTCACCGCACGTTAAAATATTAGGCTATGTACGAGTATATCTGGTTGTTTTCCCTAATTTTGTCACATATTCTTGTAGGGATTGATAAACTGTAAGACGCTGAGAAATATTTTAATACCGTACCTTAATATGTGTTGGATATATTATAAACATGTTAAAAATTATTGTTCAAAATGCTCATCTTTTGCGTGGTAAGCGTCGTCATTGTAACTGCTTTGTATCGTACTTTATCGATTTGAATATTATCATTATATATTGAAGATGGCGCTTACACAACCGATCAGTGAGATATCCTTGTGACTAGTGCTATAGCCTAGTTGTTCCTTATAAAAGGCTCATCGTTTATTAAGTTTCATTGTAATTTCACTATTGTATCCTTATTGAAATATTCATTCTCCATGCTGCCTATCTATTAGTAGAAGCTTTCCAGTCGATCGACACAAGTGTGTTCAATGTTATTACCGGGGAGTTTCAATTAATTACCCAGTGCCTGAAATAAATACATGAATTATTTATACATTTATAAAAACACTTCTCACACATATGGGGGGTTTAGTTTGATGATAACTTTAGTTTTTGAAGTGAGCATCATCAGATATACTCACTTAGAGGAGAGCCTATGTATATAACACTTATGCACAACAGTATTAAAATTATTAAGCTACAGGAGATTTAAATTAAACTTTGTAACGAGTCAGATTTTTAACCAATGTTTTTATTCCGTTGCGTTCTAAACTGTTTAGTTCGTAACCGGAACTAAACAAACTTCCTACGTACGTGATGAGCTTCTGTTATTGGTGTTATATGTTTGTGTTTGTTCAGGTGATAAACCTAACTAACCAAATACGGAATCTCATTATTTACGTAGGAATTTTGTTTGGTACCGGTTACGAACTAAAGAGTTTAGATCGCAACGGAATAAAAACACTGGTTAAAAATCTGACCCGTTACAAAGTTTAATTTAAATCTCCTGTAGCTTAATAATTTTAATACTGTTGTACATAAGTGTTATATACATAGGCTATCCTCTAAGTGAGCATATCTTATGATGCTCGCTTCAAAATCGAAAGTAAACATGAAACTTTACTAAACCACCTATTTGTGTGGGAAGTGTATAAATAAATCACGTATTTATTTCAGACACTAGGATATTAATTATGTCTCCCCACCCAAGATAATTGGGTACACTCGTGTTGACCGAGTGGAAAGCTTCTAGGATACTAACAGATTGCAACATGACTATTTGGTTCTAGCGTTTGAATACTACACCCTCCTAACATCTTGAATGTACCTTATGGAGTAGTTATTCTTGTGCCTTTCGTAGAGAAGACTCTTATATCGGGTCAGATGACCTTATAGTTCCGCCCCTTAAAACCTCAATAACTAACTAACTAACTACGGTACTAGGTATGTTTCATCTTTGAAGCTCTCATATTCAGGAATATCAAACGGAAAATTTGCGTAAGTGCCACATTCAAAATATAGCCTACCTTTGACTTACGTGAATTATTACCTGTAACTCCTAAGTGGAGCATAGGGCATCAACGAATTTCCGCCAAAGGACTAGGTTCGGCACCATGATCTTGATTTCCGTCCAGGTCTTCCCACCATTCTCAATGCATTCCTATTCGAGTGTCTGATTTCATGCTGGAGGTCGATCCAATGTTTTCCGTCCGGCTTCTATTCGTTAATGTTTCTGTAATAAAGTGATCTCGGGTGTGCAGGTTATTGGCCTACATCACCCAAAGCCTGGTGAAGGGGCTGCCTCCTAAGTATCCAGGCCTACTGATCTTCTGACAGGGTTCCTTCCCTTAGCCTTTGAAGTCCCCACTTCTATCCACAAGGCAGTGGAAGTCCTGACCTCTTGACCCTGGTCAGCTGGACTGCCTCTTCTGCCAGCTCCACCGTACCGAATACCATCTTCTCCGCCTTCGCTGCCGTTGAGGACTTGAGGGTTCTCGGTTGCTGGTTAGTCTGGATCTTCACCTTTGGCCTGTCCGGCAAGGGAGGCCCTACCATTAGCTATGCTACCGCCGGCATAGCCCAAAGGATCATTAGACATCGCAAGCATTCCCACCACGTCAAGATTATGCATCCCCTAGGGAGTGTGCAACCCCTAGGTAGAGAAAATATACCTTTACATGACGTTAATACAGTAGTTGACCGTTCTAACTGTATGAAATTATTATTATTATTTGAAAACAATTTCAATACTTAGAGGAGAAGCTGAAAGTACTTTCATAGCATTATTATTCAAATTGGCTGATTCCTATGTGTGTTATACGATCAAGATTTTGCCAGTTTGTTTTTATCCTCACGTACTGTACTTGCATAGGCGTAAGTTTTTACCACGTTATTCAGCTCTAATTTTCTATAAAATACACGAATGTTGATATTAGATAGGCCTATAACACTTTACGAACGGCAAGGGCTGTCACATTTAACTGTCAATTGGGATTCTCTCTTCAGAGTTAATTCTAAACTCTGGTAACAAGCATTAGTTCATATTTGGTTCCCGGTTTCCCTTCTACTGTGTACAGTGTATCTACTTGAAGCTAATTTCCGTCCCTTTTTCCGTGGTAGTTCGCAGCACCATTGAGGAAAATGTGCAAGTGTCAAGGTTTGACAGCGTAGGGAGGGTGTGGCCTCTTAGTAACAGAGAGGGATGTGGAGTGCGCAGCAACACAGCATCCCTCCAGTGAGAAGTGCTTAGCAAATACCCGCCCCCAGCCTGTCAATGGACGACCACACGCAATCGCGCACCCCATATTCTCATAAAGTCTTGAGTAAATTGATAATTAAATATCAGCGACAGGACACCCAGCAATCTACAGTGCTAGATGGCAGTGAAAATTAATATTTCAAGTTAAAGAGTAGATCGCCAAACGATTCTAACTCAAAAAGTAGAATATTCCTCTAATACCATATAATAATAATAGACTAATGTTAACAATAATAATAATAAATTAACATTATTAGTTATTATTATTATAGTCCATTAATATAATTATAATAATAATAATTATTATTATTATTAATATTATTATTATTATTATTATTATTATTATTAGCCTCCGTGGCTTAGGCGGCAGCACGCCGGCCTCTCACCGCTGGGTCCGTGGTTCAAATCCCGGTCACTCCATGTGAGATCTGTGCCGGACAAAACGGAGGCAGACAGGTTTTTCTCCGGGTACTCCGGTTTTCCCTGTCAACATTTCATTCCAGCAACACTCTCCACTATCATTTCATTTCATCCGTCATTCATTTAATCATTGCCCCAGAGGAGTGCGTCAGGCCTCGGCAGCCGGCACAGTTCATATCCTCGCCGCTAGATAGGGGCTTCATTCATTCCATTCCTGACCCGGTCGGTGACTGGAAGCAGGCTGTGGATTTTCATTTTCATTATTATTATTATTAAGAAATGAAGGTTTTGGTTCGAAGGGCCCCCAAGTTATGTTTCCAACTGATTCCTTGGATTTTAAACTTTGCCCTGTTAACCACCCTCGCACGGATACTGGGTATTTGTGACGTAATATATTCATAAGCTTGTTCATTAAAGTCTTAATTTCTCATCATTGCGATTGTGAAAATCCATTTCCTGGAATCTATTCTTCTTATTATTATTATTATTTTATTAAAATGAGCGACAGTGGTAGCTACAGTGCTAGGCCGTATGGCCAAGCTATCTGCGGACTCGGTACATGTAGGTTCGAGTCCCACCATCGGCCGTCCTTGAAATGGTTTTCTGTGGTTTCCCCATTTTCAACTCCAGGAAAATGCTGGGACGGTCCTTTCTGACAGGCCACGACCACTTCCTTCCATATCCTTGCCGAGTTTCATTCATTTCCTCTCTCATTTACTCCTCTCATGTGGTTGGCATCAGGAAGAACATCCGGCCGTAACAACACCCGCCACATGGACTTTCATCGCATCTCATCCCCGAGCCCGTTGGAAACGGGAATTGTAAGGGGCAGACATACATTATTATTATAATATTTAGCTTCATGGGCAACAGGTTCGACCATTGGCCATTGGCCTTGGATACGAAGTTCCCCAGGTTATATTTTTAGCCTAGGTGTTTGTGACGTATTCATAGGCAATTCACTTCTCTATCATTATGACTTGAAAGACAGCAGGCTTCTCAAAATGCCACATGCCATTCTTCTTTGTAGTAGCAGTAGTAGTAAATTGATCAACTTACTGTAATTTCCACTTCTCAATTCAATCGTGATTTTTCCCAGTTTAATAATGTTCTTGTACTCACATAGGATTAGGTGATTCTCATGCAATCTGTATCTAATTTCTTGCAAAGTACGTATTAATATTCATACCATATAATGGGCTACTGTTAATATGATATTCATTTTCAATCGTCAATCGGTAGGCCTAATTTGTGATTTAAGAAAGATCCTATGATTTAATTTCGAAATACAAGCTAATGAACATGCCAATTTGGAACCGTCACTTGAACCGCCATTTACATACAGGCTAGTCTATATAGGCCTACTACATTTACCATCCGTGCCAACTAATTCCCTCAAGGAGGGAGTAATGAACACTAGCGTGATATCCAATAGAGCCAATGGCCATTAAAATATTTTGTTCAACACTTTGTATAGTACCTGCGGTGAGAATGTTTGAGACAATCCATATGACAGATTGTTCTCAAACGTTTTTCTTGCACTGTACTGTATCGATCGAACTGACATGACATACTTTCTCCAAAATGAAATGCTTCACGTTAGAAGTGGTATCGTACTGTAATACGTAATTTATTAGGTAAGTACAGTAGTTCATCTTACCGCTCCCCATCCCAGACATGACATGACTGATGCGGGACGGTTGGAAAGGTGCAGGTACAGCTTCGCGCTTCGGGGTAATAAAGGAGGAACGTGGCCCACTAAAAGGCTGCCTCATTACCCGGCCTTTGTGTGGGCTGGACCCCACAGAAAAGAACAGTTAACACCTTGCTAATCAGAGGAACACAACACCTCTCCATTATTGGCTTTTCACCTCTCAAGTTTACACAAAGCGACGGTTTATTGGCTGCGAGCATTTTAGCGCCACCTTATGAGCCTCTGATAGCGCCCCCTAGCACCAACACCTCTGCATTAAAGCATTACCGGTTTCTGTCAGAGAACTGGAAGCCAAAAATGAGTGGTTCGATCCCCTTGCTATTCACAATATCGACGGTGGGTATGCAACATACTGTACTGTAAGACATCACGCTGCTCCCTTTCCTTATGTCTACTAAACAACCCCTAATCTTTAGTGGATATTTAAGATCCAATATCCCGTGCACTTCGCCATGGAAAACTCAACTTAAAATCAACTAGTTGAAACCCGTCAAAACATGCCGGGCAATGGAAAAAATATTTACTGAAGAAGTTTCTTATAGGCCTATAAGTTACATTCTTAGTACGATTACTTTTTGGCACTAATGCAACTTCAAGGGCGTCAAAAGATTGCACTCTCGACATTAAAACATAGCCTACTGCTGGCCATGACTGAAAACTTGATGAGGTAAATAGTGACCTATTCGTTCCAGAGTTTTCCCTTGAGCTTTATTGATTCTGATAAGAGTAGGCCAAGAGAATTGGAAATTGTTGCCTCTTGAAAGAAACTGTACTGTAAATGTTTTTATGTTCGACAATGCCGAAATGTAAGTATTATATGTCAGAAAACTGTATCATAATGAGGTTCATTATAACACTATTTTTCATTATGAAACAGTTTCTCCCACCAATCAGAGCTCAAGAAACAGTTGTGTTACCAATTAGGAAAGGATAGCGTCACATATGCGCTGACTTCCACGGCCCCCTATTTTAAATTTCACTGCGTGGGTAGTGTCATAGTGGGATATTTGAGGAGGCCATGGTCAAATACAAGGTATTCTCTGCGTTCCATGCGCTCTGTTCAGTAGACTACACAGAACTGGCAAAATCTCGGCAGATATTTTGAATATTTATGTTCGAACATAAAATAGTTATAATTGCCACGGTGGGTGAGTGGTTAACGTGTCGGTCTACTAACCCCCAAGCTTGCAGGTTCGCTCCTGGCCATGGTAAGTGAATTTTGAAAGGCGGCAAAAATTACGACACGCATGTCATACGATCTTGGCATGTCAAAGAACTCATTTGAATTCAGTAGGCCGTGTTCGTAGTGGCAAAATTAATCTTGGGAGTTTCCGCCAACACAAAGTTCCTCATTTCTATACTAGAAAGCGCTATAGTATTCAAGGAGCATAGATATCTAACCTCCTTGAATTTCATAGTGCTTCAAGGAACAACGAAATTCGACATGCAAGCTACCCTCTGGGTGTCAAATAGCAAAGCTTGCACCCGGCACCGAGGCCATACGATATTATTATATTATTATTATTATATTATATTATATCGTCGAACATAAACAGTCGTATGCAACTCTCCTATAATGGTAATTAAGGCACTCGTATGGAAATTATAAAACTCGCTTCACTCGTTTTATAAACATACTCGTGTCTTAACTATTATTATTTTAGGCTCGTTGCATAATGTACTATATCGGAAGGCGTTAAACCAAGTTGAAGGATTAGAGCTCGCTGCCTGATATTAACTGCACTTATATCCAAATCCAAGCAATTTCTTACATTTAATATGGTTCCATGGTTTCCCTTGGGAAACGTTCAGATTTCTGAGGATCATTACAATGGCTCAAACGTTTGGAGTTTGTGGAGGCGAATCACTTAATTCCAAGGAACTGAAGAATTCTGTAGTAGGGAAATGAAGTAGCTGGCTTTCATCTTCAGTATTTGATCCGTTAACGCTGATGTATGTGATTGAACTACTTGATATAAGTGCAATGACTTTTGAATTAATATCATTACATTGTTCGTTTTTTGGTGTAAGAGAGAAAACTTTCGAGAAATGTATTAGGGCTATATCCTTCGCAGAAGTGAATGTTTCGCCGTAAATCTGTCACGATACCCTCATGCGTTCAATGTCGTTTTTAACATATAGTAAAAAATTAGAAAATTCCATTAAATCTGGTTTCAATCGCGTGTTTTTATCTAAGTGGCGTTTGGAGAAGGGTCGAAGAGAAAAGTGTTTGATACAATTTGGCGAGGAGCGTGTGGCACAACAGGCAAAACGTACCTCCTCCAAGAACATAACTTTCCCACAAAAAGGAATAATGTCGTTACGTACAGGCCTAATATATTTTAACAGTCGATTCACACACATTTATGAATGAATATTTGCCATTTAGGCTTCATCCCAAATTATGAGCCATGCTAATCGAATAACGTCAGCTGGATTACAAATTAATTTAGAGGTATTTTGAATATATTGTTTAAAATATGAAGTGTGCCCTCCCTAATGCAAGAATTCACTTTATTCGCAGATCTAACTTGATTACCTTTCGAGGAGTCAAATAGGCTATATAAAACTGACCGTACGAGCCGTTGCTTATATTTTTGGAATATAAAGTAGAAGTGCGATGATGTGCAATTCCGTAAAATTCAATACAATAGGCCTATGCATATACAGTATTCATGTGGAACGGTAGCATTGGCACCAAAGGAAAGGAAGGGCAAAGCATTTTTTACTGCCAAATATTCTCTCTGAAATTCCTACAGATATCATCCACAGTGAAAAATTGTTGCAGTCTGTCAAATATTTTATATTCAAGCAGATCGATTTTGCCATCACAACAGTAAAGGCCAAAGTAACCAAGCGTAAATTTCACGCAAGAGAAATACAATGTAGAAAAATGTTTACATGATCGTCAAGGACCCTACACTGTACTGAATAATATCTGAAATGGTCTATTTATATTGGATTTTAAAAGTGGCTTAGTATTTTCTTCTATTTCCCACTTTTTTGTGGCCAAAGTTCTATTTCGTCGAATGGGTTTATTTATAGTAGCATTTCTCCCAAAATTCACGTCATATTCGATAACACTATAATGGCCTGCATCAACGGAGCCGCTAAATATTAAATGGCAAATAATACTTCTATAGCCAAAATCAACAGCGTAGTTAGACACAGTACCCTAAACAAATAATCAATAAACAATTGGCTTATACAATGAAGTTCAACATGACCAGTGTATTCACCGTCCAGAGACTTTCATACTCAAGTAGGTTGCTGAGGAGAATGCGATGAGACTGATCGCCAATAATACAATCCATATAATTATCCCTGCCAGCGACAATTTTTGCAATAGCTTAAACGCAGCTCAGGATGACGATATTCATTTTGATATAAACAGTACAAATCTGCTCTAAGAAATGTCCATCACCTGTTTCCGTTGCATTTTCATGACAGTAAAATTTGCAGGGGAGCATAGAATCACTTCACCTACTGGAATGAGCATATGCCTAGGCTCACTTCGCCAGTCACCGTAATAGAGGCAGTTTTAGAATTCTATGTCCTGTGCATAACAAAAATCGTATTAACACAGGGAAACCCACTCTTAAGGCTACATTGTTGGCTATCGCCCCGGAGATCCGGGTTCGATTCCTCTGCCAAGAAATCTAATTCTGGTCTGAGGGCAGAAACGGTGCACACTCAGTCTCTTGAGGCATAACTAAGAGGAGGAAGGTTCGATCCCACCTCAATAACCTTGGATGTGGTTTTCCGTGGTTTCCCACTTCCACTCCAGGCAAATACCGGGATGGTTCCTAACTTAAGGGTTTGGCCGACTCCTTCCCATTCCCCACCTTAATTACAAATACAAACATTAATACAGCCATCACAATAACACAGGTTATCAGAGAATATTTTATACACACACACCAAAGTACACGGGGCTTAGTGACCACGATGTCGGAGGCCTTCAAATTAATTATGTTCCCCAATTGTCTCTCATGGCGAAAGCGATTGTGGGCACGCGCGAGTGTCTGGAATACTACATTTGTATTTATTAATTTAAAAGTATATGGTAACGTAAATCGCGGAGAATTAGTTTGCGGGAATGCTAAAAGTAAAATATGTTTTGATAATGTAATACCAATAGCAAGAAAGAAGAATACGGAAATAAACAAGAAGTTCCGTGACAAACTTAAGAGCCTACTTTTCATGCCAATGATTATTCTACAGTATATGAACCTATCTAGAATAATGAAGAAATTAAGTTGCTAATATCGAAATTTCTAATTATTTCGAAATACTGTATACCTTGCATAATGTAGCCTAATAGAGCACTACAGTTGGCAGCCCTGATGACTGAATATATTCTTAGTTCCTTCTCTTAAGGTACAGAATACAAAATTTGGTTGAAGTCCAATGAATACCATGGACGTTACATGCAGTTAAACATTGGATCTAACAGCGTGCGTAAAATTATGTTGGCAACAATGTCATGCATGTATTGGTCAGAAATAATCTGAAATAATATGATCTATTGTTGTGCCAATTTTGAATGAAATCCATTAGTTAGTATAGAAGTTACATGCATTTTAAAATTGGACCTATCAGCAGGCTTAGAATCATGTTGGCAGCACTGACGTATATTAGTTAGTCCAAATGCATCTAGAATGCCAGGTACTATACGTGTGCAAAGTTTAGAGCTATTGGCTTGCATACTTTCTGATATATGGGTACTTGGATCAAATAAATTAGGAGCATTTATTAACAGTTGGAAGCCCTGGTGGGTCTTAAGAATACGCTCAGTCATATCTGGTTATGTATGCATACAACATACGAAATTTGGTTGAATTCCAATTGATAGTGTAGAAGTTATGTGCATTTAAATATTGGACCAATCAGCAGGCTTATAATCATTTTGGCAACACAGCGATGTATGGCCTCCTGGAAATTAAACTGCAATATTATTATCTATACGTATGCCAATTTTGAAATAACTCCCATTCATACCTTCCCTGATATCCAACATGGAGCTCAAATTTCAATTGCGATTTTTAGCAGTTGGTAGCACTGACATCATTTTCAAATATGGCCGTGAGATATTCGGGTATAGACCTTTACTCCTACCAAATTTTGTTTTGATTGCTCCAGCCGTTTATGAGTTGATAGGGGGGGGGGGGGACACACACACACAGCCAGACAGACAGAAGGACAGACAGACAGACAGACAGACAGAAAGGCAGACAGACAGACAGACACACATTTGCCCGATCTCATAAGACTACTTTTTCCTCATTTTTGCAAAATGTGAAAAGTAGGCTAAAAATATTTCTATATCGGAGGTGGGATTCAAACTCCTTCGAGGATGCATAATGTGATTTATATTGTGCAGCGCTATCGCCTGAGCCACCGTGCCAATGAAAAGGGAACGCAATATTAAGCTACATTAACAACACACACATTCAACTGGCAGTTAACGTTTTTCAACATTTCCCTTCTTTTATAATTCTTTCCAGTATATGTTTCGTGGAAACATCATAGAAAATATTCCCCTCCTTTATAATTCTCGTAAATAACCATCACATTAAAAGCCGGTGGACTTCTATCCGCCATGTTTCATGAGCTAAGGCGATATTGCGCATTCGTGAGTGCCAAGAAATTTGCTTTTTCCTTTATTAACTATAAACAATATTCGGTAACATATTTTTTATATTTTAATGACACTGAAAATCTACAGGCTTTCGTCAGAGTGCTTCATGAAGTCAACCCGTTCAACCGTTCTCTCAATCTCGCGGTAACAAAAATCACCTTAGTGTTATAAATATATAGACTAGGTGATACCCGTCAAAACATGACGGTCATTGGGGAAATATTTACTGAATGATTCTCTTATATGCATTTTTTTTAACGATTACTTTTCGACACTATTGCAAGTTTAAGGGCGTCGAAAGATCGACTTCACAACATATAACTGGCCATGACTGAAACCTTGATGAGGCAAATAGAGACCTACACGTTCCAGAGTTTCCCCTTGAGTTTTATTGATTGTGATAAAGTACGCCAAGCAAATTGGAAATTGGAAAATTGAAGTGTTTTGTTGGAAGATGTAAAATCAAGTCGAAGGATTGTAGCTCTCTGCCCATTAAGTGATTTGCCTCCACTTGTAGCCTACTTACTCTAAAAGTTTGAGCCATAGAGCCACAACAAAATTCCCCCCCCCCCCCCTCTTTTTTAAAGTCTCATTAACTAAGATCTCAGTAAGACGTGGTGGGATCCGCCATTTCTCTAATGGAATAGAGCCATTGTGCTAAAGTGCGGGAGCGACAAATATCACATTTTTCTTGATTAATTTTAAAAGATGCCCTAAAATATATTTTCCTTTTAAAGACACTCTGCATATCTACATGCCAAGAGCTCTCGTTAGAATGCATTACGAAGTCAATCGGTTGAGACGTTTTTTCAATCTCGCGGTAACAAAAATCACCTTAGTGTTTTAAATATATAGATACCGTAGATACATGGCAACGTAAATCACTGAGCATTTGTTACTTTACGGGAATGATGAAAGTAAAATACGTTTCGACAATGTAATACTAATTATTGTAAGAAAGAAGAAAACGGAAATAAAAACATATCCGAGGTAGGATTCAAACTCTCACGATGGTGTATAATACAAATTCGCAGACTGCAACGCTAGCTCCTCAGCCACCCAGGCAATCATGAAGTCGAGCAATATTAAGCTATGTAAACTGCATACACACTCAACTGCCAGTTTAAATTCTTTAATACTTCACTTATTTAATAATTATATTTCAATCCCTATATCGTGGGAACATCAAAAACAATATTTCCCTCCTTTATAATTCTTATAAATAACTATCACATTAAAATGCGGTGGACATCCGCCATGTCTCACATGAACCAAGCTGATTCTGCGCATGCGCTAGGGCCAAGAATTTTGCATTTTTCTTTACTAATTAAAATATATGGTAAAATATTTGTTTATTTTAAAGACACTGCAAATCTACAGGCCGAGAGCTTTCGTCAGAGTGCATTACGAAGCCAATCGGTTCAGCCGTTCTCTCAATCTTGGGGTAACAAAAATCACCTTAGATGTACGTACGTCTAGGCGTCGTTACCTACTACAAGAAAAAGAATGGTAAGGCACAGAATTATGGCTTACGAGGTCTTGCATTCCCACTGTGGATGAAGATTATCCACACCCTCTTCACATAAACATAGGGACAGTATGTTTGTCGGACGTTGGCCCAAGCGCTCCATAGTGCTTCAGGGTACGTCCACTTGAACTATGCATGGCCTAAGTATAAAACAATCCAATTAGACGGACCTGCAAAATATTGCACTGGTTCTCAATACCTCTATGGGAGGAGTCGCAATTAACGTATACTACATATTCTAGCAAGTAATTTTATCTAGCGATTGTTTTAAGGGGTGGAACACCGAGGTCATCTGCCCTAATTTTCTAGTGTTGTTATCGTGAATTATAGATTATACTCATGTTAATTTCTGAAAAGGTACATCATTTATTGATGTCCCATTGAAATGGTCTTTCGGTCAGTGGATATACCAGTGTCATGAAGTAATAATTTTAGTATACAAATCCTTAGCGTTGTGTTCATGCACTGGAGATTACGCCTGACCCTGTGACTTTGAACACATATTTTCCGGTGCTGGAGGTTTTTTGATGTGAGTTATCTCGAGTAACGATGGAAGCTTTGGTTTAAGACAGGGAAAGCATTAGTACCACAATAAGACCATTTTGCTGTCTTAAAATACTGCAATATTTTTACGTTTATCATCTAACAAGACTTCAACGTTTGTACCGTACAATGAGCTTTGAGTATCGAATTGTTGCCCTATATATTGTGATAAATTGCAATGTTGGTTAATGTTCTAAAGCTATTTTCTTCAGCACTTGTATATTATAATCCATCTAATAGCGGGAAAATATTGAAATGGAAAAGACCAGTAGAATATTATACGAAAAGAGGCCACTTAGTTTTCACGGAACTACTTGTGATTACCCAATTCTGTTCTGCTTTTTCTGAAAACTCAAAACCGAAATATACCTTTCCAATTCACATTTCAAATCTGTTGTAGGGTAAAATAATAGGCGTAGTAGACTATCCTAATTAGGGGTTTGTGATTTCGTCGTGAACTCCGTGTACTTCAGTGTGTTGAAACTAAACGTTAGTGTGTGTAATACAACTAATATTGGGTAAGAGGCGGAAATGGCTTAAAGTTAGCTACCGTCCCAGAATTAACCTGGAGTAGAAGTGAGATACGTGGAAAACCACTTCTAGAATGACTGAGGTGAGAACCGAATCCATTTCTTTTCAGGCCACCTCGTGGTGCAGTGACTAGCATTATGTGTTGTGATCCTTGAGGTTGAGGTTCCATTCTGGCTCTGCCAAGAAATATAACACTTGTCTGAGTGCTGGAACTGGGTGCACTCAGTCACGTGGTGCATAACAGAATATAGGTGGGTGCGAATCCCACCTCAGCCATCCTAGACGTGGTTTTCTGTGGTTTTTCACCTCTACTCTAAGCAAATGCTGGGATGATTACTTACTCAAAACCACGGTCCTCCCCTTCCTAACCATCCCCTTAATTAAAATACATATCCTACTACAAACACCATAATAACACAGTTTATCATACAAATGTTACAAACACACCCAAGTACACGAGGATGAAATAACCACGATGATACAAGCCCATGGGGGCGTGGTGGTGCAGCGGTCTTGCTGTTGGCCTCTCACGAAGGTGGACTGGGTTCGATTCCTGGTCAATGCATGTTAGATTTTCGAAGTGAAATGCCATGTCCTGTGGTTCGGATTCCACGTAAAAAGGGGGTTCTGTGGCTCATAATCACAAGATTCACGGTCACGTAAAACTACAATCTTTCTTTTTTGATACAAGCCCCTAAATTAAAAAAAGAAAACACCCAATCGTTCTCCGTTATCCTCTACCTTGAATGAACCAGCCTTAACACTAGATGAATAATGTTCTCGCAGAGGCAGGAAACGAACACAGAGCTTTTGAATCAGGAGTCTCAATGCGCACCCGCTAACCACGGAAGAAGACATCAATAACATAAGGGCTGAGATTAGCCTACGGCAGTTTTGAACTATTTTTACAATTGTATAAGTAACTAAAATTATTATTTGGTTTCACAATACCGTAGTTACATTATTCCCTTTACAATGTTGAAAAAATAGAAAAATTCACAGATTTTAGTTACTATAATACATTGTTACAGCAAGCATAATGCCACAAAAGAAGACTGAATACATCTCATGATGACATCACACTTGCAGGTTATTGCTAACGACAAACTTAGAGGAGGAAAGTGGCTGTTCGAGAGGAATTTGGTTCTCACCCGGGCGCTAATGCTGTGGTGCCAGTAACAATGGCAGGCGGTAGCTATGTTCTCACACTGCGGCTCCAATAAAGTGGCACACCCACTAATAACACTTGCTTCACTAATTAAATTACAACCCTGATGTTTACATAAGCTCCGAATCCCAAGTTTACCTTCAGCGAATATGTTATGTCCTATTCTCTGCATGAATCCTCATTCTCCTAGGAAATACTTAATGACGCCAAAGACATTTTATTAATGTCTCTCACCAAAATAAGTATCTGATGAATATAAGCCCTGCCTCTGAAGGTCTTGAATTTTATTTTTGAAGTTGTGGTCATTAAAAAGACAGTAACTCCAAGAGAGATTAGACAGTATTTTTTTTTACAGAGATGACAGCGGATAGATCAGCCATTTCAAATTGGATAGCACCTTTTATTCGTTGCGAGCAACGTGTTGCTATGCCTAACATCGGCTCGGTCCTGTTGTTACGTAGGGCATGAAAAGATGGCATAATTTACACAGGGTTGTACAGGCATTTCTATCGTAAATACCTTGCCTGGCCAACTATCCATTGCAATAAACCAGTACCACTGCAAGTAACCACGTAAATCGTTTACAATTTTTTTTTCAAATTTTAAATATGATAACTTATAGGTCTCTGAATAAGTACACATGACCGTTCATCGTTATAACATGAACAAATGATCTATGCATGAACATAACCGAAATGTTGTTGTTGTAGTAGTTGTTGTCGTCGACTTGACCTGTACAAATTAGACCACAGTGTTGTAATCACTTAAGGGATAATCTCAGGGAATCTTGAAACATGATATGCTGATATAATAAACCATAGATATCAACAAACATCAAAGCTATCCAGAGTCTTTCTTTGAATTCCATTCAAGGGGGTGCCAGCTAATGTTGGTCACATTTTAAAACCACTAATATGCATATTATTATTATTATTATTATTAATTGTATTACTATTAGTATAAACTTGGACGTCGTCTTTGAAGAAAATTGTGTAACCAAAGAAGTTGGAAGGGATCAATTGCTTGTTTTCATGCACGAGATATTCTGGTTGTGGAATGAATAGGTCACCGTTTGGTTTGAGTTTAAGGGCAATGAAGCGTTAAATTAAAAAAAGTCAGTATGTATTGTTTGAACTGAAATCTGCTTTCAAACTCTCAAATTATTATTATTATTATTATTATACATAATATTTGCAAATGGGGGTAATTTCCCGGTGGCAAATTGTACAACTACAGAAAATCACCAACAATAACATCAAACACAATATACACAATTCGCAGTTTAGGAACTAAGATATTCACATCGTAGTGTTTACACAAAATTTCAATCTTCTCTTAAACACATCAATATGTTTGGGGAAAGGCTCTAAGTGAGGCAGGTAATGAGTTCCAATTATCAATACCACGATTAATGAAAGAATATCTTCCATAATTTGTACGCTGTGATCGGACCTTGACTTTATGTGGATGATCTGCCCTGCTCAAGTAGGAGGTATTTCCCAGGTGTTTGCTTAGTTCTCCCCATGCTGGCCGATTAGTGTAAGTGTTACACATAGCGTATAGACTGGATTTCGTCCTTCTATCTTCCAGAGATTCCTACCCTAGGTTTTCTATCATTCGAGTTACACTACTTCTATGATTAAAACCGTTGAGCACAAACCTAGCAGCCTGACTTTGTACCATCTCCAGCTCATTGATGAGCCCTACCTGATATGGGTCCCAAACCGCCGAGCCGTGTTCCAAGTTGGCCTCACCAGGGCAAATATCCTAATTCTTTTGCGGTAGAGCTACTGCCTTTTAATACCCGCATTACAAAATGAAGTGATTTGTTCGCTTTGGAGACGATACAACCCACATGAGTACTCCATTTCATATCATTCCTTACATGGATGCCCAAGCATTTGCACGAGTCTTCTTCAAGTATTTCTGAGCGGCTCATACTTAAATAATGTATTATGTGTATATATAGGCCTATGTATTATGTCGTATCACTGACCTACATAACGTTCAAAACCAAATGAGCAAAGAATAATGACACTTATAAACACAAATACATCCTATTTTACGTGATTATTTGATAAAGGACGTGGCTTGACCTCAAAAGCCTATACTTGTATTTGCCTAGTTTACAGAGGCATGAGAAACATGCAAATCTTTAAATAAATTACGTTAATAGGCCATGCAACTGGTGAAAGGGAAGAACACTCGTTTACATCTTTACCCTTTTTTGCACAAAGTAATCACTGAAAGGAGGTTTTACGCCCAAAACGACTAAAATGAATTCCATTTTGCAACAATTAGGGAAATATAATTTTATGTAGCCTATGGTATATTTATAATGGATATATGGATTATCTTTCTTTAAAATATTGTGGTTTAAAATGTATAAGGGGATACCAGAAAACTATATATAAAAAGCTGCATGCCCGCTACAGAGTAAACTGGTTCTAAGGATACACTAACTGTGTCAAGATTATATGACGAGCATACAATTAAATACATTCTCCCATTTGGAGAAGCAATCCCCTTCTCACAAACTTAGATCAATTTTAAACATAATTTGCAGTAGGCCTAAAATAACGGGAAACTATTCAACGTTCAGAGAAAACGAATGTTTTCCTGCTGCACAGCGTTATCTGAATGTAAAATCTCAATTAAAACATTTAGAGCATTTAACAACTTTCAAACAACAAATTGTTCAATTACTGGCAAGGAAAATTGTAGCACATGGTTTCCACCATTGCTTCCATTACCTAACTATTAAACAGAAATTTTGTTATGCGTAAGGAAGCGAAAGTGGAGCGTCACACGGTGACTGAACTAACGAAAAACTTAGCATCTCGTGAAGTGGGCGACTATGGAAGCCCTCAACTTGCCTATCCTGCGAAGGGATTTTTGTGAACCATGTATCACTCTTGAATCTCGCCCAGTAGGTTTGCGCTCACGTTGAAAAGGAAGGAAGGAAGCTTGTAGTTTAACGTGACCATTAATTTCGCGAACATGAGCTACTGGACCTCCATTTTACGTGGAATACAAAATTCAGGACGTGGCATTTCACTTCGAAAATCTCACTTGCACTGACCGGGAATCGAACCCAGTCCACCTTGGTGAGAGTAAAGCAGTTTGGCCACTGCGCCACCATGCCCCAGTTTGGAAAGGTGGAGACCATGCTGTAACGGACTTTCTTGAGTGCGGAAAATATTAAATATTAGTTTAAGTGACTAAGTGACCAAACATATCTTGCTAATCTGCGGAGCCGTGCCTGATATCAGGACATCTGCTTGGTAGAAAAAGCATTTTTTTCATACAGTATGCGTTTCTGACTTCTGAGAGTGTCCGCCTCGTTGCGCAGTGGCCAGCATTTTTGGATTTCAACGTGGAGGTCCGGGTTCGATTCCCGGCTCTGCCAAGGAATTGAATTCTGATCAGAGGGCTGTGTATACTAAGCCTCGTGATGCACAGCTGTGATGAGGCGGCTTCTATACCCACCTCATCCATCCTGGAAGTGGTTCTCCGTGCTTTCCCAATTCTACTCCAGGCAAATGCCGGGATGGTATCTTACTTAAGGCCACGGCCACTCCCTACCCAAATCCTATCTCATGCACAGACTAGTACAGACGTCATAGTGGCACAGGTTATCAGGCAGATTCTACACACACCCAAGCACACGGAGCTACATGACCACGATGTCGCAAAGCCCTTGAAAGGAGAATCGACAACATCTAAGACATCCTGACTTCTGAGCACAATGTTCAACGCTCTCTAGTTATTTTTATATGGTCCTGTATATGTGGCACACTAGTTACATTTTGCCATCCTTGAGTGAGTATCTCGGGTTAGCCCTCTGCTGAATTTTTCTCACCCTCATCCCCTTTCCTACCAGAGCTCCTGGCTATAAACATTCTGCAGGGAGATGAGGAGAGATAGCTAGTGGTAGAGCATTGTTTGACTGAGGCTGGTGTGGACCGGGTCGGTCTTCTCCACCAATCAATCACTGCCTCGATTGGGGTGGCATCAATTCGTCATTAAGTGAAGAGCTTCAATTATTGATCAAAGATAGAATGAGTGCACCTTGATTGAAGATCTCTCATCTGAACTTCTTCCTGTGTGTGCCGCAGTGAACTTAAGTATTTAATAAAGGCTGGAATGTAATTGCGTGAAGAGCACATTACCGTTCCAAGTCGTGTCTCATGTAGCGTAACCCGCCCACTCTGAGGGTAAATAAAGCATTGATGCTAGATGGCCTGAATGGAATCTACAGTACTGTCCGAATACAAAATGGACCCTGTATCTGCACCACATGGCTTAGTTTGTCCTTCGCTAAAAGCCTGCATCACGTTTTCTGTTGCCATGATGTCCATCAATACACGAGAGATTAGGAAAATGTATGGTAGAGTACCGTGTAAAATTCCATCCTGGCCAATAATCCAGAACATTGATTAAAATAGATTTTTATGGATTCAGTTCTTATTGAGCTTTAAAGTTATTGGTCAACTGATCTTGTATATTGCAGAACCTTCGTACCTCTCCTCCTCTCCCCTTCGAGGTCGCCTTCCCACCCGCCTGGTGTGTGGGTATGGAAAATAATCTGTATTTTATCTGTACCCAATTTATATAAACTACCTCATAACAAATCTACGAAGATAAACAATTAGTTTTTTTTTATAAAGATATAGTAGGCCATTATAAGGACCAAAAAGTATTCTTTCTGCACTACATCTGAAAATATTCTGAAATTTGGAAGAGTAGGCCTATACCAAAGGTATGCACCTGAATGCAACCCCACAATAGACATCGTCTAGTAGAAACCTAGAACATTTGCAGGTGGCTGTGAAAGCCAATATTCCATACATTATATAGGCCCACTCGTATTTTACTATTTATTTTAAAGGAATTTTCGATCGATATGTCACAATGTTTTGTTTATCGGAAAAATATATTGGTTTTTCCGTACTTCCAGCCACCATTCCGGGCATAATAAATTAGTTTATATTTTGAATGCGTGCTACGGCATATAATGATATTTCTTAAATGTGGACATTTTTTGGGGCAAGTAAGTGCCGACTTAACAAAACCCGACGTTGTTCGGGTTCCAATAATTATTATAAATTAAGATTCCTGCTATTCTCGCTTCATCATGTTGGGAGCAATGTGGAATGTATAAAATGCATTATTCCGTATTAATTTACACTTCTCCAGCTTCGTGGACAAGTAGATAGTTTGAATTTTTAAAATCCGAAAGACCCTGAGTCGTGAGTTTTAACCCGAGACTGGGTAATTATGTCACATTCATCAATCATTTCATCCTTATTACTACTCATAGGACGCCCATGGTTGAACCATGTCTCTCTGAAGTTCAGTTGTTAGTGATTCATTTGGGGCCTTTGCAATATAGTGTTCATGTAGCTCCGTGTACTTATGTGCGTGTGGTATTTTTTGATAATCAGTGTTATTGTGATGGCTGTATTAGTGTGTGTAAATAATTGGGGCGGTAATCAGTAAGGAGGCAGCCGTGGCCTTAATTAGGTATCATCCCAACATTTGAATGGTGCATAAGTAGTACATTTCAGAAAACCCTTCCTGGATGGCTGAGTTGGGAATCGAACTCATCTCTTCCGATTTCTGCATCACGAGGCTGGGTATACCGCGTTCCAGGCCGCAGACTAGAATTAAATTTCTTGCAATGCCAGGAATCGAACCCAGACCTCAGGGGTGACGGCCAAGAAGGCTAGCAACTGTGCCACGAAGTGGCCTCTCTGAAGTTCACTTAGCCCTAATATGATTAATTCATTGAGCGTAGTTGCGTTACTATGTTAAATAAAGGGATATGACAGACAGTCATTACCGGCATATGTTAGCAAATCAATATGATTTTATTGAAAATCAGTGAAAATGTTCATAAACAAAATTTCCGATACCGTGCGGTCGACTATTTTATTTTTAGACACAAAAATTTAGCGTAATATTTCCATTATTGTAAACCGATAAGTGATTTTATTGTACAAACATAAACAAGTAATTCAGTGTAGAACTATACAGCCCATTTTCATATATCCTACTTTTGTGAATTGCCTCTATCAACATACAGAATTTCAGTTTGATTGCTGTAATAGATACGTAGATATTGAGAACCGTCTAAATATTTCGGATGGTCCCCATGTTGGATTGTTATATGTAGGCCTATAGGCCATAGAGTTATGTACCATTAAATGCAAATTGTTGCGTAGGTTCCTTATCACTTCGATTGCATGATTACGACATAAGAAATAACAACTTAATTTTAAGATTTTGCACAGCCACCATCTTGAGGTTTTGTAGACAATTGATCAAAATTAGATGCCAGTGCATGACAATGCGTATTGAACCCTTGCAAAGAAGCATATGAGACTCAGTTTCGGGGGGGTGTTATGGTTCATATCGTAAGTTGTTGTCAAAGCGCTTCATAAACTTGCAGGGTAACATATAACAAAATAACATGCAGGAAAGAGTGAAGCCAGGGTTAAAACAAATGAATTTAATAACAAATCACCATATTTACACTTAACAAATAAACAACAAAAACTCCCATCTTACTCCCACTTAATAAAAATGCCCAAAAAAAACTAGGCGAAAATCTCTGGAGAGATTAATTACCTGGACCAAGTGTCCCTAAGATAAAATACAAAAGTGACCATATATGTGCGTATGCCGTTCTACATGCATCACGATGTGTACAATGAATGCGTGATTCGTCATCATCCAGAATGATCCTTCAGACAACGAATCCACATTTCTAGAGCTAGACCGACACGGGGGAACACAACTACAATACTTAAAACTAAACCGACACTTCCTAAATCTAATATAAACAAACACAAAATTTCCGCGTGAAATTGGAATCAAATTGCCGTAGCAACATTTACTGCCTAAAAACTTAGGACTTCTCACACAAATCAACACAAATACATTAACACGTGACCAATAAAAATACACAAATGACCGCCGTCAAAATTTACAAATACTCTACCACTACACCGCACAGGTGTGACACACAAAAAAATTACATGAATCGAGTCATAAACAAAGCAATAGGCACACAGCCAACATTTACGTTAATAATACAATATTTTACCCATACAACGTACAACAAGCCGTTACACAAATGGCGAACTCCCCATTTAATTATGGCTTAAAAATCACCATCACAATGAACAGGTTTGCTACATGAAAGCTTACAGGGGTCAGTCGGACAAAACAGGACTGCCTATCAAAAATAAGTCACAGGCAAAACGGGCGATTTGTGGAACTCTGCATGTCCGTCAACCCACGTGTCAATAACCTCGACCTCCCAGGACATGGGGTCGAATCTCGAAGAAGTGTGCCCCAAAGCACAATAATACGTGTGTGTCAGAAATAATATTGACAAGAAACAGCGGTCTCCCAAGAGCACCCTGTCTTTCCATCAAAAATACAACAGCAGCAAAAAAATGAGAGCGGTAGGACCTCTACCCCCTCCTCACGTAGAATCAACACACACACGACACAGTAACACACACAGAAACACACGTATGGGTTTTGACAGACCCTGAAATAAAAATACACAAATAATTTCCACATGCTGGCGCCACCGTTCTATGCGGTGACTAGTCAACCTGAAAAGGACTCAAAAAAAATCTATCAAATTGAGAACGAAGGTGTTCTACAAATTACTTTTAAGTTGGTGCGCTTGGCAACCCTAATATGAATAATAACCTGTTCAGCAAATATCTTACAGTAATTTCCTCCCATTCCTATTTCAAATATTAACGTTAATAAAGCACCATTTATCGAATGTAACGGGTTCCGCATTTGCAAGGATAAAAATCACGCACGCACGCCGCGCGCATTACATATGACTCAAGGAAAAACAAATATCTAACAAACACTTTGGCCACGCGCCAACGGACATTTAAAACATTGAGGGTCGGTGCAAGAAAAACTCTAAACAACAAGAAAAGAAACCTGACTATTTACAAAGTTCCCGGCCAAATCTAACTACATAATTGAAATAATCCAATTGTTGTACATCACCGCTCTGCTTGTAGAACTAAGGACATCCTCCTCAACCCATTGCCCCTATGGACAAATTAGCACTCCATAGTAGTCGTCTGCGTTGATCTGTTGAAGTTCATCCCAACTCCAAACCACGTGCTGATCATCTTGGTATCGACTCCTTGGCAGAAAAGTTCAATGTTAATTATTTTACCTATCTATAATCGCTTGCAGGTTACTCAGTTCACCCACAATTGTCCTAATGCGATTACTAGCGAAGACTGGCCCTAAATATCTCGCACACACGCACAATAAAACACATATAAAATACACTGCAATATGTACATAAATATACACCTCGAGACCACGTCACTGGCTCGTTAACAAGTTTAAGATCTTGGCTGCACTAGCAGTCGCTATCTCGCTCGGTATTTCCGTCCTGTACTGTGGAACTTTGCTCCGGTGAGCGCTAATTAGGGTGTTACAATACTTGCCCCTTAGAGCTGAAATCGTCGTCTTTAAGTAACTGTTACAAATTATCACGCACTGGCGTGAAATATTTAGCTCACAAAATAAAGTTGATTCCAGAATTTAAAAAAAAATGTATTCGAGCTTTAAAATTTGATAATGCATTCGCAGTGACATTAGCTCCTCAGAGCTCCCAAATAAAATGACTTAACGAAATTCAGAGCGTTAAAATCACGATACAAACTGGCGTGAAGTCAGCCCCTCACGGCTCCACAAAGAATGACTTAGAGTGGCGTCAGGCCAAACTATTTATTAGAAAACTGACAGGGCGGAGGAGTGGGGTGGAGTCGGATAAAAACTTCCAGAGTTTTTGTCTCACAAAGATGGGACTAGTGTCATTCTTCTTCAAATAAATCAAACGTCTCAATTCACTCGTGCGGAGATTAATCCGTTCGGCGGTTCTCTAGATATCCATTTCCGCGGCTTTTTACTACTGACGCTGTCCACCGCGTGGTCATGGCTTGGTCTCTTGTGATTGGCTGATTCAATCGTATGTTCGTTGCAAGTGCCTCGTGATCCTTCCTTTATGCTTCCAATTATGGTACAGTAATTGCTCAATTTGGCCTTGAACCCGACTAATTCTAGCCGTCCCCCAAGAATAGCTACCAGCTCAGCTCCTGTTGCAATATTACGAAATGCTAGCCTCCCTTATATCCATGTCGACTTCCTCAAGTACTGCCTGGGCGGTAGTAATAATAATAATAAATATGAATACTTATTTATCGAAGATCAATAAGGGTTCATTTATCCTCAGCAAGGTTTTGAAATTCGAAACAATTTATTGGTTTGGATTTCAAAAACAAAATCCACTGTAGTAACAACACATCTCTTTAAATCTCACTCAGCTGCTCGAGTGTACGCCCCTCTGACTCAATTAGTGTGCTCTCCTTCTCGCTGGAATGTCATTCATACTTCCTCACTAGGTCTCCCCCTTCTCCTCAAGTAGTTGCCACTCCTGTCGTCTCAGCTGCTCGTTGTTTACAAACAAAGTGCGTACTCTGGCGCTCCCCGTAGATTTGGGTGTTGGCTTTCAAAATAAAATTTTTGCAATGCTGATTCTGCACACATCATCTTTCCTAGTCATCAAATGGTTCCCTTCTGTAGTAAGGTTTTAAATTGGCGCTATTAAAACAGATTTTGCACCAGTGCTCACTTCTTCCAGCCTGTAGGCATTGTTACCCAGATTCTTAATTACCCGGAACGGGCCAATAAATTTCGGACAGAATTTGGCGAAGACTTTGTTCTTAGGGTCGGATATCGGTGGTCTACGAACCAGCACTAGTTCTTGTTCTTGTAACTCTCGGTGAAACTTCTTTCCTCGGTACCGTCTCAGCCTTCAGTCCGCTTGGTTCCTCATGTGCTCTCTCGTTCGCTGGATTCGCAAATCATGCGCTAATAATGGATCCCTTGGGCAAGGAATGATTTTGTCCCAAGTTCTTTCTGGCAATCTGTTGTGGTGTACAATCAGTGGGACTTGACCCGTCGACTCGTGCTTAGTGGTGTTCATGCACATCTCAATTTCCCCTACTTTATCAACCCATTTATTGTGCTCGTTAGGAATCATTACTCTGTAGTACTTAGCAACACAGCGAATTGTTATCTCGCTCGGATTTCCACAAGGATGACGAATGCTTGAAAATACGTGTTTTATTCCTAGGCTCTCCAAACCTTGCCCAAAAACATTGCTCGTGAAATAGGTACCGTGATCTGATAGAATGGATTCCGGCTTCCCAAGCATCGGAATAACTTTGTTCTTAATTCGACTGAGGACTTGTCTTGATGTCGTCTTCTGAATAGGACATAGCACGACCATCTTCGAAAATACGTCGACACACACCAGAAGGTGTCGGCATCCACGCTTTCCTTTTACTAAAGGACCAAACAATCAATAGCGAGCATCTCGCATGGTTTCTGAGGCAACAGTGGTCTTGGAGGTTGTTTCAGAATAAAGTTGTTCGGTTTTGTGCGCTGGCATGCGTCACACGTTCTAATTACTTCAACAATGGTGAATCTCATCTTCGGCCAAGTAAAGGTCTCCCCTATTGTAGCTACAGTCTTATCCGTGCCGATATATGCTAGGCTCTCGTGAACATGCCAAGTTAATCCCCTCTGTAGTGATGCTGGAACTAAGATTCGCAGTTTAGTATGATGCTCATCCACGTACTTATGTAACAAGTTATTTAAGTAGTGAAATCTCGCTTGTTTAGCACGGGCTTCTCGGTACTCCGGTGAATTTGGTTGTAATTCCTTCCTGTAGAATTTTATCATCATCATCATCCATGGGTCTGCTTCTTGCTCCTTCCGAATATCCTTCAATCTTGCCAAAAACTCACGAGCCTTAGGTGTTAATGTAATATTGTGAACTTCCGCTGTTACTTCGTTTCCGTCCTCAGGATTTCTACTCAAGGCATCCGGTATGACATTCATCCTTCCAGGGCAATGCTCTATTGTGATGTCAAACTGCTGTATGTAGATGGACCAGCGCGTAACTCTCTCACTTGCCATTGTTGTCTTGAATAAAAATGTCAGTGCATGGTGGTCGGTTCTAACAATGATGGAATAACCATAGATCATCTTGCGCCACTGTTGAAGAGAATAGAGAATTGCTAGTAGCTCAAGTTCCGTAACTGTGTAGTTCCTCTCATGTTTCCGTAATTTACGACTCGTAAATGCCAAATAGAATTTCTTCTTGGGTTCTTCAGTGTCCTCTTGGTACAGCATAGCACCAATTCCAATCAATGAAGCATCTTCTTGAATAATAAATTGCTTCTCAAAATCCGGATATCCAAGTTTCACACAGTTTTCCAATAAATCCTTCGTTGCTTTAAAAGACCTGTCGCACTCCTCGTTCCACGACCATCGATTTGCCTTCTTCAACATCTCCTGCATAGGAGCTACTGTTTCTGTGTAACCAGGGCAATTTTCTTTGAAGAAGCCTGCCACTCCCAAAAACGCTCTCAAATGTTTGACTTTGGTAGGTGTGGGAAATTTCTTAATAGCATCAATCTTGGCTGGATTAGGCCGCACGCCCTCGACATCAATTATATGCCCCAAATATAAAATCTCGCTCTGGCAAAAATGTGACTTCTTTAGGTTGATTTTGAAGTTCATGGTTCTCAAGTTGTCCAGCAGTTTATTTAAATTTATCAGGTGTTCCTCCATTGTCTCAGAAGCAATTAATATGTCGTCAACATATCTCGTGGTGAAGTTCTTGACCTCCGCAGTCAGATTTCTATCGAGTGCTCTAATGAGTGCACAACCCGCAGTTTTCACGCCAAAGGGCATTCGACACCAGATATAACTTTGATTATCGAATAAAAATTCCGTCAACAGTTGGGATTTTTCTTCGAGTTCAAGATGGTGGAAACTATTCGTCAAATCAACACTTTCAAAACATCTTTAATCCTAGGTGCTTGGTCATGCTCAACTAGCAGTTTGCTGTTCAAAACTCGCGCGTCTAGGCATAGCCTAATTGATCCGTTTGGCTTGGTCACAGCCAATATTGCGTTCAGGTAAGGGGTTGCCGCTTTCCTTATCATGCCAGAATCTAATAAGTTAGTAATAATGTCCTTCACCTGAGAAAAATGTTTCTCTGGGATCGGGTACAATTTACTTTTAAATGGGGTCCAATCTGTTACCTGCATAGCATATTGAAAATTTAAAACTTTCCCAGGTACGGTGTCAAAAGCTCCTTTGTGTAATCTTAAAATTTCTTCCAGTCTTCTTTTATCCGGTTCCCCTACGATGGCCTCCTTAAGTCGCTCCTGAAGTAGAATTTCAAATTTGGTTCGGCTAATTTCTTCTTCTGCCAAATGCACCCACAGTTCCTGTGAAATATCTCGGCTGTCAATTTCTAGCACTGCTGTCTGGCTGACTCGCTCCCCCATCAAGATCTTATCTCCGGCCTCATTAGTGCATTCCTCAACAACCCAAGTATTGGCCTCTCTCTCCAACGGACTCTCTTCCATATTTAAACCCACATGATTCAACCCCTCTACTTGTCTGAAGCTTACAGTGTTGTTATGTAAGTCAATTACAGCATGAAAATCGCAGATGAAGTTGGCTCCTAAAATTATGTTGTAGTTCATCTTTGGAATAACAATGAATGTTTGTGAGAGAGTATGGTTCAATATTTCCAAATCTAGAAATGCTTGCTGTTTACAATTCATAGTTTTATCAGGAATAACACCTCTGACTTTCATTAGCGGTACTGGCATAATAGGAACAGTCTGTTTCCTTCCTATTTCCTTTATCAAACTTTCAGTGACTAAGCTCACCTGGCTACCTGTATCAATCAAACATCTCACCCTCATGCCTCCAACATGCGCGTAAATAATTGGTAGCTGTCTGATAACATTTTCACGGTTCTTCACCACTTCCTCCAGGCAGTCGTCCGGGAATGCTACCCACTCTTCTATATTGGCCACTATCATCTCTTCTTGCTCCCTGGCGACCTCCATTTTCAGTCTATCACCTTTCAGTTCATTTGTTTTTTTTTATCCCGGAACCCATTTGTCGTGTTTCGCCGGTTGTCATTCTGTCGCTCCTGTTGTCTCAATAAACTCTCCGCCCCTCTCCTTGATGGTTGTCTGGGCTCTGTCTGTTCGCCATGGCACGCCCCCACTTCTCTTTCTCCGCTTCTTCAGTACTTAATTGATCCAAGTATTTACGTGATTCGATATAGCGCTCGTCCCAGGTGTTCCGATAATCTCCCCTATTTTCTTGGCGATAGTCCCTGCCGTTATTCCATCTACCATCTCCATTTCTTTGGTAAGGTCTACCTTGTCTCTGGTTTCCCCTCCAATTTGTGTACTCCCGCTGGTACGTCCACTGATTGTTTTGATTTTGATTGTTCTGATTATATCTCCCGCGGTTATTCTGATAATTCTGATTGTTATTGTGGAACTGGTTTCGCCCGTCAAAATCTTGTCTTCTTGGCGTGAATTGTGTCCCTGTGGACTGTGTCTTAGTTTGGTTCCCCTGGCTGTGGTTACTTTGGAGTCCCTGAACTACCTCTGCCGTGTTGACACATTCCAGATTCCTTCTACCTATCTGTGGGCTTACCATACTCGTTTCGTCTAAGTGTCTGAGTAATTCTTCGGCTTGGACTGCGGTTTGAATGTTCCCTGCGACTAATAGTTGTTGGATGTGCATTGGGAGTTGTTTCCCGATGGTTAGAACCATATTTGGCTCGCTAGGCGGGTCGTCAAAATCTCTGAATTTTACCAATTGCTGACTGAAGAATTCTGAAAAACGGGTTGGATGCGTACTATGATATTTGCGCGTGTACAGGTCCATTCTCAACCCCTGCTGTAACGAAGGGCTCCAAAACTTCTTCAAAAATGCCTCGCGGAATTGAGCCATGTCTGTGAACGTGTACTTGAAGCTTAAAAACCAGGTTAGGCTAGGTCCTTCTAAAAATTTCTCCACTAGTCTTAATTGTTTCTCAGGGCCGATGTGCTGGTCATTGAAGTAATCAGTTAATTGTCGTAGAAATGCTTTGGGAGTAGTTCCTGAATGTTCCTTAAACTTATCGGGCTTAAAATCATTACCCCGAATGACTTGGATGACTTGGGCTGGTGCCAAGTTCGGTTGCGGTGTTGAAGTCTCCCCCCTGTATTGCTGGAATGCATTACTCGTTAGTCTGGGACTTTGACCCCGGCTCGTATCCTCAGCCAACTTCACACCTGCAGGACTTCCAATACTTGTTTGCTTCTCCGGTATATTTTCAGTCGAAAATACTGTCGCATTCTCTAAAGATCTAATCTCGTTTTTGATGATTAACTCTGAGTGTTCCTGTAATTTTGACTTTATATTTTCCTCCAATTCCTGCATTCTTGAACTGTGTTCCCCCAAGCGTTTTAAAATTGTCAAGCGGTCTTCTTTATTTGCGTGAGCCTGCTGGTCCCAATCTCGCCGGATCCTACTTTTCAAGCTATTAATTTTCTCCTCGTTCCTTTCCTGATTTTTCTCTAGCTCTTCACGTATCTGTTCTCCAACCTCCTCTCTTATGATCTCTTGCGTTTTTACTAGCTGTTCTCCCAGATTATCCCGAGTCTTGACGAGCTGCTCTCCTACTTCTTGTCTTATGACCTCTTGTGTGTTCATTAGCTGGCCTTCCATCTCTTTTCTTATGATTTCTTGTGTCTTGCCTAATTGCTCCTCTAAATTCTCCCGCAAGTGTATCCGTTCGGTTTCAGCCTTAACCTCGACTTTATCAATTTCCTTTATTAATTCCAGCACGTTGCTGTCTACCGAATTAATTTGCTGCTGTAGTTTCTCTTGGGTTTTCTTCATTCCCGCGGTGTTACTGACACATGCTGCCTCTATCTGCTTGAGTTTATCTGCCACCATCTCGTCAAATTGTACTAATTTGTTATCAAATTTCGCCTCCAATTTCTTAATTTCGCCTAACTGTTTGACGTTGTTCTCCGCGACCTCGCCTGCCAGTTTCTCTACTTTTTTAACGCTCTGATTAATGTCATTAGTGATTTTTCCTAATTGTTCGGTTTGTGCCGTTTGTGTTACCGCCTGTTCCGACAATTTGTGATTTAGTTCATTTAATTGTTTGTCCGTGTCTAATTTCTGGACTTCTAAATGGACCGAAATATTACCGCTCATATCATGTAATTGTTTTTCAAAGTCTATCTTCTGCGCTTGTAACTGGACCGTAATGTCATTTAATTGTTTATCATTATGCTCCCGCTGAGCTCCTAATTGTTATTTTAATTGTTCTTCCGTCTTTACGGACATCTGCACTAATTGTTCTTCCGTTTTCGCGGACATTTGGATCGACATCTGTTCCAACAATTCCATAATTTCGTCAACAATCGCCATTTCACACACAAAAATATATTCAGAGAAAACAGGGTTATGGGTCAAGGTTTCAGCCATATACGCACATACATGTCACACATTTAAATATTACTGGCTCTAATTTAATGAAAATTTCAGTAACAAAATTTACTGAATACAATGACATTTATTTCCAAACAACAAAATAACCCCTGGTGATCTGCTTTTAAATTCCTAACCAACAGAATTTACAAAACACCAATTAACCGAAGTCAATTAAATGTCAAATATAAGGCAACATCTTCCTGCTTTGACTGAGATCAATAATAATGCAAATTTCTAATTTTAATGCCGGGCGCCAGAACAAGTTTATAACAAATACAATATCAAATTCTAACCTTGTTCAATATCTCTAACTTTAGGAACTCCGTGATTTTACTAATGCACATGGCGGTACAACATCGCCTCAATTTACTGAATTTACTTGTCCGCTTGACCTGGCATCATTTCTCAACGAAATAAATATGAGGTCAGCGAAGCAACAACAACAACAACCCCACTTGGGCAGCCATTTTTGTTTTATGAACCCTTGCAAAGAAGCATATGAGACTCAGTTTCGGGGGGGGGGTGTAACGGTTCATATCGTAAGTTGTTGTCAAAGCGCTTCATAAACTTGCAGGGTAACATATAACAAAATAACATGCAGGAAAGAGTGAAGCCAGGGTTAAAACAAATGAATTTAATAACAAATCACCATATTTACACTTAACAAATAAACAACAAAAACGCCCATCTTACTCCCACTTAATAAAAATGCAAAAAAAAAACTAGGCGAAAATCTCTGGAGAGATTAATTACCTGGACCAAGTGTCCCTAAGATAAAATACAAAAGTGACCATATATGTGCGTATGCCGTTCTACATGCATCACGATGTGTACAATGAATGCGTGATTCGTCATCATCCAGAATGATCCTTCAGACAACGAATCCACATTTTTAGAGCTAGACCGACACGGGGGAACACAACTACAATACTTTAAACTAAACCGACACTTCCTAAATCTAATATAAACAAACACAAAATTTCCGCGTGAAATTGGAATCAAATTGCCGTAGCAACATTTACTGCCTAAAAACTTAGGACTTCTCACACAAATCAACACAATAATACATTAACACGTGACCAATAAAAATAACAAATGATCGCCGTCAAAATTTACAAATACTCTACCACTACACCGCACAGGTGTGACACGCAAAAAAATTACATGAATCGAGTCATAAACAAAGCAATAGGCACACAGCCAACATTTACGTTAATAATACAATATTTTACCGATACAACGTACAACAAGCCGTTACACAAATGGCGAACTCCCCATTTAATTATGGCTTAAAAATCACCATCACAATGAACAGGTTTGCTACATGAAAGTTTACAGGGGTCAGTCGGACAAAACAGGACTGCCTATCAAAAATAAGTCACAGGCAAAACGGGCGATTTGTGGAACTCTGCATGTCTGTCAACCCACGTGTCAATAACCTCGACCTCCCAGGACATGGGGTCGAATCTCGAAGAAGTGTGCCCCAAAGCACAATAATACGTGTGTGTGTGCAAGAAATAATATGGACATGAAACAGCGGTCTCCCAAGAGCACCCTGTCTTTCCATCAAAAATACAACAGCAGCAAAAAAATGAGAGCGGTAGAACCTCTACCCCCTCCTCACGTAGAATCAACACACACATGACACAGTAACACACACAGAAACACACGTATGGGTTTTGACAGACCCTGAAATAAAAAGACACAAATAATTTCACATGCTGGCGCCACCGTTCTATGCCGTGACTAGTCAACCTGAAAAGGACTCAAAAAAAATCTATCAAATTGAGAACGAAGGTGTTCTACAAATTACTTTTAAGTTGGTGCGCTTGGCAACCCTAATATGAATAATAACCTGTTCAGCAAATATCTTACAGTAATTTCCTCCCATTCCTATTTCAAATATTAACGTTAATAAAGCACCATTTATCGAATGTAACGGGTTCCGCATTTGCAAGGATAAAAATCACGCACGCACGCCACGCGCATTACATATGACTCAAGGAAAAAAATAATTCTAACAAACACTTTGGCCACGCGCCAACGGACATTTAAAACATTGAGGGTCGGTGCAAGAAAAACTCTAAACAACAAGAAAAGAAACCTGACTATTTACAAAGTTCCCCGGCCAAATCTAACTACATAATTGAAATAATCCAATTGTTGTACATCACCGCTCTGCTTGTAGAAATAAGGACATCCTCCTCAACCCGTTGCCCCTATGGACAAATTAGCACTCCATAGTAGTCGTCTGCGTTGATCTGTTGAAGTTCATCCCAACTCCAAACCACGTGCTGATCATCTTGGTATCGACTCCTTGGCAGAAAAGTTCAATGTTAATTATTTTACCTATCTATAATCGCTTGCAGGTTTCTCAGTTCACCCACAATTGTCCTAATGCGATTAATAGCGAAGACTGGCCCTAAATATCTCGCACACACGCACAATAAAACACATATAAAATACACTGCAATATGTACATAAATATACACCTCGAGACCACGTCACTGGCTCGTTAACAAGTTTAAGATCTTGGCTGCACTAGCAGTCGCTATCTTGCTCGGTATTTCCGTCCTGTACTGTGGACCTTTGCTCCGGTGAGCGCTAATTAGGGTGTTACAATACTTGCCCCTTAGAGCTGAAATCGTCGTCTTTAAGTAACTGTTACAAGTTATCACGCACTGGCGTGAAATATTTAGCTCACAAAATAAAGTTGATTCCAGAATTTAAAAAAATGTATTCGAGCTTTAAAATTTGATAATGCAATCGCTGTGACATTAGCTCCTCAGAGCTCCCAAATAAAATGACTTAACCAAATTCAGAGCGTTAAAATCACGATACAAACTGGCGTGAAGTCAGCCCCTCACGGCTCCTCAAAGAATGACTTAGAGTGGCGTCAGGCCAAACTATTTATTAGAAAACTGACAGGGCGGAGGAGTGGGGTGGAGTCGGATAAAAACTTCCACAGTTTTTGTCTCACAAAGATGGGACTAGTGTCATTCTTCTTCAAATAAATCAAACGTCTCAATTCACTCGTGCGGAGATTAATCCGTTCGGCGGTTCTCTAGATATCCATTTCCGCGGGCTTTTTACTACTGACGCTGTCCACCGCGTGGTCATGGCTTGGTCTCTTGTGATTGGCTGATTCAATCGTATGTTCGTTGCAAGTGCCTCGTGATCCTTCCTTTATGCTTCCAATTTTGGTACAGTAGTTGCTCAATTTGGCCTTGAACCCGACTAATTCTAGCCGTCCCCCAAGAATAGCTACCAGCTCAGCTCCTGTTGCAATATTACGAAATGCTAGCCTCCCTTATATCCATGTCGACTTCCTCAAGTACTGCCTGGGCGGTAGTAATAATAATAATAAATATGAATACTTATTTATCGAAGATCAATAAGGGTTCAGTATAAACAATTATTGTGCCATATTTAACTGTGCTCAGATGGTTAAATCGCGAGAAAAGTCTATTAAAATGTTTCAATTTCGCTTGGCCGCCATGCTCGTTTCCTAGTTTACAGGTTTTTGAAAGTCTGAACATCTAGTAGTGCCGTTCAAAATTTCAGGGTGATATCGGTAATGAATTCGGAGATATAGAATGCCAGTGAAATATTTCGCACAGCCACCATGCGGGATTATTTAGACGTAATAACAATTGAAGCGCACGGTCGAGATTGGCTAGAATGGTGCTATGACCTTACCGAGTTGCATTGAAATCGCTCCTGCCGTTTAGAATTTATTAGGGGGGACACACACGCACATGCGCATGCACATACACACACACGGACAAAAGGTGATCTCATAAGCCTACTTTTTCATAAATGAAAATAGGCTAAAAATGTATAGAGTATAGGACTTCCTTCCACAACTTTATGCTATGTTACTCTCGCTATGATTATCAATCCGCAACGGATATTATAGATGGAAATATTTATTTATTTATATATTTATTTACTTATTTATTTAGCTTAATTTTCTCTATTTTTTTATTTTATTTAGTTATTGTCTTTTGAGCGGCGAAGTTAGGGCTCTTACACACACTCATCCGTTAGGAATGATCTAATAAAGAAAAGAAAATCAAAGCAGGCTGAAGTTCAAAACAGTTCGTAGTGCACATTAGCTTTGAATACCACAAATGTCGATTAATATTCAGCCAAATGAGCACCATGAAGCTGTCTGATACAGCGCAGAAGCACGTTCGATTGCATTGCTGGGAATGAGTACTGTCGGCGTCCTCTACTGTGATAACACAGAATAATAATCGCATTTTAATAACAAGCTTTTCTGATCTAGAATACAAATTAAAGGAGGGTATGAAACGTGCCTAGAATGTTACGAAATGCGCATGATGTTAGTAGGTTGCCACTAATAGGGGTGTTTAGTTCATGGCCATGCATATCACCTAACATTCTAATTATTTTTGCCTGGCTGCGTGGCTCAGTGGTAACGTTCTCGCCTGCTGATCCCAAGATAGCGGGATCATATCCCGCACGTTAAAGATCCCTTTCGGGGCAGAATTCCTGCACCCCTGTGTCTCTAAAAGCCACAATAATTAAAAGGGACGAAAACCAGCAACATTATTATTATCTAAGTACCGATACGTTTCTTATGCTCTGTTACAGACCATACTGTATATCAATGGTCTGTGCTTAAATATCCTTGTCCAGAAAATCTTACGAAAGAACCGTTTCTGTTATTTTGAGGACCAAAAATTCATCATGCTCGGAGAAGACGTACAGCTGCCAATCCTGGTGATATAGACAAATAGATTGAATTCCAATTGTAAATAGGTGTAATGACATTAACATGTAATTTTTCTTTGTATTTTTTGAATACAGGTTAAAACTGAATTTATGTTACAGGACAATGACCCCCACTCTCCGAACATGGATTCTCACAACCTCTTATAGGGAATGGCTTCGATGTTCCACAAAATTAGAGAGGTGTGGAGAACAGCTTGTCTAATGTCATAAAGACTCCCATGGTATTGTTCGTTGAAAAAGTACAGCCTGAATTAAGAACGTAAAAGTAAAAGAACCTTATACTTGCTCAAAATAAGCAATTAATTATCTGTCGTGGACATTATTCGCTAGACTGAGCACCCTCATAATACCAGCCTGGAAGAGCCTCATAAGCTTTACCATTACCAACAGGAAATGGCATGGATTTCGCTTCAGTTAATAATGTTCTTTACAGAGTCATGCTCAGGGGAGCACCCCACCCAGAGCGGACAAACTTCTGTGAGAGAACAGGACAGGGTAAGTCTTCATTCAGTCTCAGTGTGGATGTAGTCACTAAGTAAGAGGTGATTGCACTACACTGAATTTCCGAGTCCACGCCGGTATATGCAAATTCAAAACCCTTCAAAATGTCAATTTTGTTTCATTATGGAACCATTCCTATATACACTATGTATAATTATCAATTTGATCCCCTATTGATAAGCCATTACGAAATCTACAACCTAATGCCCAAAGCAAAAAACTTATTTACCCTAGGGATTGATTCCGACGGACTGAATCGTATGGATAAAATATGCCTTGAGACTGCAAACACAGTTGGCATGGGAATGAACTGAAATTCGGTTGATAATGCTCCTGTCTACTTGGTACTGCAGTGGATAGCATTCTAGGCTATCTTCCGGGAGATCCGAAATCGATTCCTAGCTCTGCTAAGAAACTTAATTCTGGTCTATTGGTTGGAAAGAGGTACACTCAGATTTGTGAGGCAGAACTGAGAAGAGGTGGGTTCGATTCCCAACTCAACCATTCAAGCAATGATTTTCATGGCATCCTATATATACTCTTCTGGGCTGGCTGCGTGGCTCAGTGGTAACATTCTCGCTTGCTGGGCCCAAGGTTGCAGGTTCGTATCCCGGCGCAGTCAGCTGGCATTTGAGGGTGCGCAAATGCGAGGGATCCGTGTCAGTAGATTTACTGGTACGTTAAAGATCCCCTTCGGGACAAAATTCCGGCACCCCGGCGTCTCGAAAAGCTAGAATAGTTGAAAGGGACGTAAAACCAATATCATTATCATCTTTATTTCTACTCCAAGAAATGCTGGGACGGTGCCTAAATACAGGCGAATGTCGCCTGTTTCCCCAATCCTAGGCGGCTTCGGCGGCGAAGTTGGTAGCATGCTAAGCTTCTATGCCCAAGATCGCGGGGTCAAATCTGACCGAAGTCGTCGGATTTTTTAAGAGCGTTAAAAGTCCCTCAGTATGCCTTCCTTCGGAGGGGAAGTAAGGCCGGCGGGCCCATGCCATAGATTTATGGCATGTAAAAGAACCTTCCAGTAACTACGCGTGTGTGAAGCTAAAATTTGTAGGTTAGATGTGATTAACGCTTTATTAGTTCCAACGTTCGCTGCCTGGTGCTGATTGCGATGGAATCTAGTAGCCAAGTTCGCAGCTAGGTGTCGTGGACGGTAGCATTTGGTAGCAAAAGTAGGAACTAAACTTGAAATTGATCATCTGCAGTCCTTACCTGAATCACAAATAACACACCATCACACCATAACAGCCATCACAATTGACACCGGTTATAAGACAGATTCTACACACACACAAAGTACACGGGTCTTCATGACCACCTTGTCGCAGCCTCTAAACTAAGGAACCAACCAATCATCCCCAATCGTAGTCTCGATTACAGATATAGTAGGCCTACACACACTAATGCAGCCAACACAATAACACAGTTTATCAAACAAATTCGCAAGCACAAGCACCTCATAAACAGCTCGTGATATTATGAAATGGGAGCTTGGAATGCTGTACGAAAATACCAGTCTCGTGCTGTATTCTTTTAATCCACGCAGAATACCTGTTTTAATATTCAAGGTACACTATTTTGGCACATTTAGATCTGGCCACTTCAGGTTTAATGGGTAAATGAACTACCCAGAATTTGGGGTGACTCCAAATCTCTGTTTCGTATGTTCAAAAGTTGTGTGTTGTGTTTTTGATTATTTTAGGGGCTTTGCGACATCGTGATCATGCAGCCCCGTGTACTTGGGTTTGTGTAGAATTTGTCTGATAACCGGTGCCACTGTTATGTATGACTACTAGTGCCTGTATTTGTAATTGAGGTAGAATTTGGGTAGGAAGCGGCCGTGGCCTTAAGTTAGGTATCCTCCCAGCATTTGCCTTGAGTAGAATTGGAAACCACGAAAACCACTTCCAGGATGGCTGAGGTAGGAATTGAACCCGTCTCTTCTCAGTTTTGTCTCACGAGACTGAGTGTACCCCGTTCCAGACCTCAGACCAGAATTAAATTGCTTAACAGAGCCGGGGACTGAACCTGGACCTCCGGGGTGACATCCAAGAATGCTAGCCACTACGGAACAAGGCGGACGACAAAGGTTGTGGAATTATATTCTAAAATTCATTTTAAGAATGCTATAGGGTTGTTGAAATGAAGCATATACAGACCGTTTCGTATTTTACCTTCTTACCAGTAACGAGCGTCCTTCTTTGTCGAAGGTGTAAGCAAACTTATTTAGACGTCGGTACGGGTGCTTGAACAGTGGAGGTGAGTAACAGTAGACTCCACCGACCTGGCATTTGTGGGCTGTCGTTGTGATACAGTGCATACTGTATTGTTCAATGCATATTGTGTTCATCTTTAGATATCTGTCTACGTCTCATGAAGAACCCTCATATCGCATACACATGCGAGCACACATTTTGAATAGCTCTACAACTATTACAAGCATATTAAAGAATTTTGGCAACATGTACTTATTTATTGGACGTCCTGTGAAGCAGGAATGAATAGTATTTTGTATAAATTAATCGGTTCTTATTGATATTTAAAATACAATTCCATAATCCCTATCTCGAAAGTATAGCACAAAAGAGAATTTAAAAAAATCATTAAAGCAGAGATTTTATTACAGGGCACAAACCACCATCAGAATGACTGGTTTATTAATATTAACTCCTGTGCAAATTAATGTGAACAAGGAGTGAAAATTCATTATTTCAAATATTATTAATAATAATACGAATAATATTAACAGCAATATTATTAATGTTATTGGTGTACGTCTTTCATAACTACTGCGGCTTTTAGAGACGCCGAGGTGCCAGACGTTCGTCCAGAAGTGGATCTTTAACATGCTACTAGTTAATCTACTGTCACAACTCTCTCACATTTGCGCACACTCAAATGCCAAATGACTGCGCCAGGATTCGATCCTGCAACCTTGGGAACAAGAGTCAAGAACGTTACCGCTGCACCACGCAGCCATTCCTATTTCATATTTCTGTTAGAGCTGTTCGATTTGTGTTTCTTACTTATTCTTCTTAATACAGCATGTTCAAAAGGAAATGTTAAGGAGGATCGGTTCCAAAATAAATAAATAAATAAATATATTAATTAATTAATTAATTAATTATTTAATTAAGAAATAATCAAATAAATAAATCAACGGCTAGGTAATTAGAGAAGATAACTGTAAAGAAATACTTGGGGTAAGTTATGTTCACATTGATCCACACAAGGTTGTAGTTGTAACAGAAGGTCAGATTTTAATATCTTGAAATGGAAGACGTTTTAACCGTTTCTCTGCTCTAATCCTTTCATTCAATGTGAGCAATGAGGTTCTTCCTTGAGAACCCATATTACTAAAAAGTTCTGCCAAGCTTTAAGTCTAATGGTTATGAAATACCATGTCTTTGTGCAATGGAAAATACAACTTCAAACGTCCAACAATTATTTAATTCTGGTCTGAGGTACACTCAGCTATCCTAGAAGTAGTTTTCCTCAGTTTTCCTCTTTTATTCCAGGCCAATGCCGAGTTGGTTCCTAACGTAAGGCCACGGCTACCTCTTTCCCAATCCTAGCTTAAAGTACAATTACACACACTTATACGGACACCACAATACTACATGTGATTACATATATTATAAACACACAATCAACTACACCGGACTAAATGACCACGATGTCCAAGCCTCTAAAATTAAACGACCACAACAACATATTCCTGACAATTTTTTTAGTGTATAAAGCCCCTTAATGTTTACTATCTACAGAATTTAACGGAATATTGATGAGAAACTGTTACCTCTGGCACACATTTCTAGATGAATTGCACAGTTTGGCCGACGAAAATTAGCATGCACGGGAATTAGACACAAATGAACACATGATACTAAGCGCACCACCCCTACAGACAGTTCGTTTGAACATGAGGTGTACCATGAATTCTGATCCTATATCTTATCTTCTTGAAGCACCTGGTATTATTTTCATACCCAGCTGTGTCATTCAATCTCCGTGAGTTTGTATCTGTATTTACATCTCCCTGCAGGAAGACACATTACAAATAATCAATCTGGGAATGGTAAACTAGCTCCTCCCAGTATCCAATTACCAAGTAGTGATAGCGACCGATGAGATAAGGGAATAATGTAGAAGCGGAGCACGATAAATATGGTCTACAATGATAATGTTTATGTAGCTCTTGTACCGTACAGTAACTCCACACTTAACACACAATTGTAAGTCACAAGTCACTCACTGACAGAACAACCTTTGTTGGGCTTTTTCTTCGTGGTAATTTCAGCCCCGTGTACTTGCTTGTGTGTGTGTATGTGTAGAATTTGTCTGATAACCTCTGTTATTGTGATGTCTGTCAGAGTGTGTGTATTTGTAACTGGGAATACATTTGGGAAGGAATAGATGTGGGGCCCAATGCAAAATCATGGATAGCTCAGGAGGGAATCGAACCCTATTCTCAGTTCTGCCTAAGGAGGCTGAGTGTACACCGTTCCAGTCCTCAGACGATAATTAAATTTCTTTGCTGAGCCTGAAATCGAACCCGGATCTCTGGGGTGAAAGTCACTGCGCCACGAAGTGGACAACAGACCTTTCTCCGTGCATCGGTTGTAGATCTTATCCCAGGAAACGAGTTCGAATGACAGCCGGAGAGTTTACCTCCTGGTGTAGCGGCTAGAATTTATTCTTGGCTGTAGCCCCGGAGGGCCCGGGTTTGATTCCCAGATCTGCCAATAAATTTAATTCTGGTCTGGAGCTGGAACGTGATACACTCAGCCTCGTGAGGCAAATCTGAGAAGAGGTGAGTTTGATTCCCACCTCAGCCACCCTGAAAGTGGTTTCTCGTGATTTCCCTCTTCTACTTCCGGCATATGACAGGATGGTTTCTAAAATAAGGCCAAGGCGTCCTTCTTCCCAATCCTCACGTGAATTACATATACACACGCTAATTCAGACACCGAAATATCACAGGTTATCACACAAGTTCTGCACTCTCAAATACTCGGGGTTGAATGACCACGATGCCCAAGCCCCTCTAATGAAGCAACAACAACGCCAACCAAAGAAGTCGGAATTTTGATGC
Source organism: Meconema thalassinum (assembly GCA_946902985.2). Lineage (NCBI taxonomy): Eukaryota > Metazoa > Arthropoda > Insecta > Orthoptera > Tettigoniidae > Meconema > Meconema thalassinum. The sequence goes on from OX336389.2 coordinate 1,170,626,626, forward strand.
GCGGAAAGAATCCACGCTATTTCGGGTTGTGCGATGTCACTCGAAAATATCTCTTTGATAGTAGGTAGCAGGATCAAATCCTGGCGCAGTCAGCCGGCATTTGAAGGTGTGCAAATGTGAGGGAGCCGTGTCAGTAGATTTACTGGCAGGTTAAGGATCCCCTTAAGGGAAACATTCTGGCATCATGGCGTCTCTGAAGGCCACAGTAGTTATAAGGGACGTAAAACCAATAACATTATTCCTACTATCTTCAATCGTAGTTTGTGTTACAAGCCAAGATTAATGGAATCTGAGTCGCAGGTCACTCAACAGTGTTCCTCTTATTATTAGTCTATTATTATTAATATTACCAAAGGCACATCCTCAGAGTAAAAAATATCCATTGTACTTTAAATGTTCCGCAAGTTGTAGTCTGTCATTATAAATAGAGTTTTCAACATTGTTATGCACTTAAGACCATTTGGTGAGCTAATTTAAAAAATACGAGCCTTACAGTAGTCGCATATGATGTGTAACATCTGACATAGAAGAAACCTCACGTGAAATTGTTGATACACCGTTATTTTATACTATTATTGGCACAAATAATAATCTATTGTAAAAGGGAGTGTTTTACAGATATTGTAGTTTATAATTCGGAACTCATTTTATTAGATGATTTGTAGCTTTCACCAGCACTAGCCAAAATAAAGAATACGATATGGATCAACTAGATTAATAGACATGACACCGCTCATAACCTTAAATTCTTTATAAACAGGTCCTCTTCATTCACAGACCAACACGTAATTTCATATGGATTCTGTTAAAAAGAGTCATATTGGTATTATAAATATCGTTTAAAATGATAATCTGGTAGCAAAAATATCTACCCCGTCCGTGATTCGAACCCAAGATCTCTAGATTCACAGTCATACGCATTAACCCCACGTCTATTTTGACTACGCAAATTTTGTGCACAAGATCGTGACTTACTTCCACGTTCCAATAATACTGCATTACGGAATTAAGTTTCATTTATATTTTGCTTGTTTCGATAATGTTCCTGCGTGAAATTGAGTTTAAAATTCCTTATGAATAGCCCTCTTGTGAGTTAAGAAAATGTATTCAGTAATAGTTCATGAAGGCTTGCTCAATTCTCGTATAACCACAACGATTATATTAAATTGATGACTGCATTACCGTTATGTGGGTTAATATTTGAATAGCCATTGTGCAGAAACATAATACCGGCAATGCCGACTACTTACAATGTTTGATATTAAGTCATTTTACCATTTAAATACTTATACGAAGACTTCGAACATGTACCATGTCATTTGTTTCAATCACTTGACACCAGAGTTCGCATGAGCGTTTTCCGTTCAGTATGTCATATACATTCCACATGGCCGAGAGTACGTCATGGTATCAATTTCTGACACCGCGCGCTCATTGTTTCTCGTACCACTGCCAGCTGGGTCTTACCACTGCCAGCTGGGTCTTACCACTGCTCGCTGGATCGATCGATCGAGCGGGCAGTGCATACTTCCGTTTTCCACCACTGTCAACTAGTACACTTCCGTTCGATCGATCGAGCGGGCAGTACGTACTTCAGTTTTCCACTACTGCCAGCTAGTACACTTCCGTTCGATTGATCGAGCGGGCAGTGCATACTTCCGTTTTCTACCACAGCCAGCTAGTACACTTCCGTTCGAGCGATTGAGCGGGCAGTGCATACTTCCGTTCGATCCACCACTGCCAGCTCGATCGTTCCGATCCACTTCCGTCCCCAATTTTCAAAATCATTCCCACAAAACTATCCTGCAACCGAGCGGAAAGATGTTACACATCAATAAAAAAATATATTGTCATCATCTGGTTGATGAGGGTTTGGAGTATGTTGATAGTAAGAAAAGAAGTGAAATTTGATCTCCGCTAGAAACTTTCAAGCATACAGTTCTGCTCTAACTAAATGAAACTCCATTCCCCATGCACATTATTGAAATTCTTTAAAAAATATTTAGGGAGACAGGATATTAAGCAATACCGGATGAAAGAAGAAGGTCCAAAATCGAATAGACATAAAATATTTTGTGAAACATCAACAAATCAGGATGTACAAACAAAAGTACATTACATTCCCAGCCGAATGCTTCCTGGTCTGATTGCTGAACTTTCTGATCTGTCATATGGTGGAGTGTGTTACGAAGAAGCTCTAATGCGAGTTATGTAAGCAGTTCACTGACAACTGCACAATGCATCACAATTTATGAATTCCCGCACCCAATCGACATGAATGTGGCATTTCTTCTATTTCTATGAACACGAACTTTCAGTGAACGGGAGTACGTGAATATGCTGGGCTACGAAAAGAAAACAGGTTTTGAGTTCTCACGCCAGTAACTTATATTTACGAGCACAGTCTATAAGATAACCTCCAGTGCAAAAATAAGTGCTTCTATTGAACCATAACAATTCAATGCGATGTTGACCATATTAGACTGCCCCGTGGTGTTGGGCTAGCACGCCTGCTTCGCAACCGGAGGCCCCGGGCTCGATTTACGGATCCATCAGGGATTTTAGAAACTGACGTGAGGGCTGGAACGGGGTGTAAGTCAGCCTCGTGAGGACAATTGAGTAGCTGTCTGACAGTGAGGCAGCGTTCCGGTAACGGAGAACAAGATTAATGGCAGAGGGGACCCGACGCGCTGACCACGCGCCACTCCATAATCTGCAGCAGTCGCTTGGTAGGCCTGGGCCCTTCATGGGCTGTAGCACCACGGGGTTTGGAGGGGGTTGTATTACCCGTTTTTTTTGATTGCCGCTGAGCCTGGCTGCACCACCGTTTGTTGATTATTGTTGCAGGAGCCCCGCGGCGTAAAGAGGAGGACACAGTGATGACAAAGCGCAGTCTGCACATAGGTCAAGCAGCATTGCGTGCGCAACCTGTCTTCGAAGCGCAGATAAGCGTCATGTCACCACGGACAGCTACTGTAGCTGAGTCATATCCTACTCGCGCAACTGTACCTGTCAACGAAGCAGAGTGATGTGTGACACAAGTAAACAGAGAATAGTTCCCATCTCGACCGACGGCATTCAATTCGTGAAAGGGTAATACATATTATTATTACAGTGAAACCCCTCATATCCGAACCCCGGAAATCCGAAATCCCGGGTAATCCGAACGAGGATCTTTTGACAATTTGAAGTGTGAAAAAATACACGCAAAAGGAGAAACTTATTTATTTAGTCATAAAACAATCATATACTCTGCATTATGACCGCATTTTACATAATTAGTTGAAAATTTAACAAGAAGTACAGTTAGCATAGTGTAAATGTGCCTACATAGACTACTTATCATATCCAGGATTGAGAAACGGAAACGTTGGTTATTATAATTCCGTAGGTAATCACAAAGAAATAGCAATAGAACACAAATATATCACTTAATCTTTCACTTGAAATCAGTTATCTTCAATATTGTACAAGTTACGAAAACCTTCCCGCGGAGGCGATTGCGCGCCAGCGTCGCACTAAGATGACATCGTTTCGCGTGACTACTGCGTGTTGTTCTACGAAGCGCAATGCGACGTCAACAGCAGATGCAGCTTCAGTATAAACCACATTGTCTGCCCAAGTTTCTTCTTCCTCACTGTCATTAGCAATATTGCCGTCATGTTGACTTTGGACCAGACTCACTATTTCATGTTCGCTGTTTGCGCCAAACCAGCCTGCCCCGCTTAATGTAGGCTACTATCCTATACCGTAACGAGAGCTGGTCATTATGTTATGGATATATTTCGGCTAATTCGAACAAATTGAAATCCGAACAGGCTACAGCCCCAATTAGTTCGGATTTGAGAGGTTATACTGTATTATTATTATTATTATTATTATTATTATTATTATTATTATTATTGGAAAAGGAAGTAATTTCTAGTACACTTAACGCATCATATAACGCCGAAGATAGCCTTTTAATTAAACCATAAACTCAGTAAGAATTTCCTGGTGGGGTTAGAATATTCATTCTGTTCGTCCGTCTGTAATACAGTGTACTGAAATTTGAGAGGTAGCCTGCTGTCAGGTTAGGTAGTGGTAAAGATAATCAGGAACAAGCTATTGAAAGTCAGCTCGCCTTCTGCAGTGTAAAGCTCCCGCTATATAAACATTGATTAGAAATCATCGCAACCACTATCTGGCGCAAGGAATCCAGCCTTGCCTAAGGAAGTAAGAAAAAATGAGCTCCTTAAAAGCACACAAATACCATTCCTTTCCCTACTTGGAGATTCAGGCGGTGTGGTGTAATTGATATTAAACGTGCGCGCGTGTATGAGCCCACTTCGCGATCGCAGCCCGTGATTCTGACCACCCACGGGGGTCTGATTATAGAGCACCTTTCTATTCATGCATCGATATTTAATTTATGCTGGTGCGCATTACTTTTATGTGTATTTACGCACGAATACTAAGAGCCAACAAAGTGAAGTGTCAGGTGATTAGTTACTAGCAGTGACGTACTTAGGATTTGCTACTGGAGGGGGATCAGTGGACAAATCTGTATTAATAAGCTATGAAGAGCGTCTTACTAGGTCTTGACTCTCTATAGGACAGAACGTTTTTCCAAATGTTTTCTTTTGTTTTAGCCGGTCCCGTGGTGTTCGGGTGGCATGCCTCCCTCGCACCTGGAGGCCCCGGGTTCAATTCCCGGCTCCATTAGGGATTTTAGAAACTAACTTGTGGCCTGGAACGGGGTGCACTCAGCATCGTGAGGATAATTGGGTAGCTGTCTGACAGTGAGGCAGCGCCCCCGTCACTGAGACCAAGATTAACGGCCGAGGGGCCCCTCGCGCTGACCAAGCGTCACCCCGTAATCTGCAGGGCTAATGGCTGGGCTGCGGTCGCTTGGTTGGCGTAGGCCCTTCATTGGCTGTAGCGCCACGGGGTTTGTATTTTTTCTTTTGTTTTAAGATTAGGTTTTCTGTCTGTTTTTTGTTGTGTTTTCTGTTTTGATTTCGTGTTTGCTTTTGTTTTTTTGTTATCGATTTTTTCTTTAATTCTGCTTTTGCATGTTTTTTGTTTGTTTATGGTTTAGAATTAGTTGATTTCTGCTTCGGCTTTTGGTTTCGCTTTTTCCTTCGTTTTTTGTTTTGATTTTGCTTTTGTTGTTATTCTTTGCGTTTATTTGGTGTTTTTTCTTCGTGTTTGGGGCGATAACCTGGATGTTAGGCCCCTTAAAACAACAATTATCATCATCATCATTTTCTTCGTGTTTGTTGTTTTTGGTTTGTTTTGATTTTTGCTTTCTCGATTTTGGCTTTTGTTTTTGGTTTTATGTTTCTAATTTATTTGGTTATTATTTTCTTGTTTTTGCTTCATGCGAGAGGGGCGGGGGGAGCCTGTGCAAAATGAGACATAGTGAGGAAAGCAAAATTGCACGTTTTCTCGTTTTATCTCAATAGCATTTGATTTTATGTGCACCTATCAATGAGCAAAAGCTTGAAAATGAACAGTCTTACTTAAGAACGTGTTAGGTATTGTGCCCAACTCTAGGAATGGGTATTCCAAGATTCAGACACCTAGATATCAAGGGAAAGGCTACAGCCGCTTTTGAAAGTTGAGATATTTGAATATCGCGCTACATTGCTTCTCGAAGCAATTGGAAAGAATATACCGCTAAGAGCATGTCAAGTGACGTAGCGAGTAATAGCAGAGGTCGAGGCTATTTATTGATTAAATAGTTAGCCATGGAGTATAGACTTGAGACTTGGATCAGATTACTGGCACGGCCAAATGAAAGAGAATGCACTTAGTATCAAGTAAATCGGACCAGGGATACCAGAGATATGAGGATTTCCAGATTTCAGCGTGATGACGCGTGACCCTGACTGTTTTGAATAAAAGCCGGCCGGCTTAGGCATCAATAGCTCACTTCGACACAAGCACTTGCCTAGCAAGGTGCCACTACGCTGAGCCAAGGCACATGGTTGCCGGATCTACGCAGAAGTTATTTTCAAAGTTGTGATAGTCACAAAAGTGCTGCGCTACGAGTGGAACTTAGTAAGTTTCCGGCAGGGAGAATCACTAAAGTGATTGATATTTTTCGACGGACACTGGTGAAATATTTTTATTTTCACATGGACATATGCTAGACTTTGTCTAGAATTAGTACGTTGTCACAGTCCAGTAATAACCTAATACTTGGATATTTTAGTCCAATTTTAGTCAGTTTCATATTTGTAACTTGATAACCACTTCGATCTATCAGTACATTGAAGACCAGTCTATCACGGTGGTGTTCATTAGTCTACGCAGGAAAACTACATGTTGCTTCGCGCATGGTAGATGGTGTGAAGCCATGCCCAGGGAACGATCTTCAGAACAGCCGTTGATTGGTTAGACTGTCAGTGTTTTCTTGTACTGAAAAGATTACCGTGAGTTATGTTACAACTGACATATCTGAGAATAGATCACTTAGATCTGACCCCATTTAAGCAAACTGTTATGGAGTTAACAGAAGCCAATATTAAAATGGATCAACAGTTACTTCAAACGTCAAGAGATATTACCACTATGTCTTGTTAGACGTATTGTGGGTATATAATGGCGGCCGATACAAGGATTATACGTGCTTGTCCGATAGGGCATGTCTATGGATAAATCTGGTACAGACCAGGTTCGCTACGCTTCAAGACCATCAAGAAATGTAAGCCACATTTTGAATTATATTATGCCTAGCTAATTGGAACAAACTATTTTTCGGCAGATGACCAACACATTTATTTTTCTTCGTATTTAAATCTTGCAATGATTTACGCAAGACTTGTTAGAGTTATTCTGAGTATTTTCAGCACTCAGAACAGTTTAGGATCGATGACCGAGCATATCGAGCATTTATTTGAATATTTCATATTTTTGGGAAATCACGGTAATCAGCCGATGTAACTGTAAAAGTTAATAATTATTTTTGTTGAGGAATGGATATTTTTTTCCATATTCGAAGGTTCGAACATGTGGATTCTCACATAATGAGATGATAATTAAATATATTTAAAATAATATAACTAATAATAATAATAATAATCTACTACTAATAATAATAATAATTTTATAACTTTTCTAAATAATTCTTGGATATTATATTTTCTAATAATCATATGTATTGAAAGAGAGCCTATGAAGTAGTTTAATCATTTCTAGTTTGGAACAGGAGATTTTCCGAAGGAGAGTGGTTAGCGCAAGCCCGCATTCAACCAACATTTCAGTTCTGGTTGAACAGTTAATATTTGCAATGAGCAAAGTATATTTTTCAGATAACACGGAGAGGCATGAAACGGGAAGCAATTGATAATTGTATCAAATAGGATATTTTTGTATTTATATAAAATCATGACGTAAATACACTCGAAAGTGAAATAAAGATTTTCATAAGTATGGTAAATTCACGGGTTGAACTGAATGGTAAAATAAAATAAACTTGTGAGTTTATTAATCTTCCAGTGTTGATAACAAGCAGAGGCTTGATTTATTGTATAAATTTTGGGAAGAAAATTTGTGTGTGGAGTAGTTGAAATGCCATTCCCAAGTGCGCATGTTTAAGTCGCAGGAATGAGGAGATTTTTCGAGCATCAATCAAATAGCAGGTTCCATGGCTCAGGTTTATAGAAGGAGTATTGGAACTACACATTTCGTCGTATGAATGACCCGAAGGTTATTTCTTAGAAACCATCAGTTCTTATTTCAACCTTGTTTACGGATTTCATTCAGACTTTGATTTTGCTAGAACCCGGATTTGTCATGATAGTAGTTTATTCTTCTTCAGAGGAAGACCTTTGCCGTTGTTGTTGTAATATTGTGTTCTTATGAAAATAATAGAATGGGCCACTGCCAATTAAAAATAATTCTATAACCACGAATAATTTGAAGGATGTTTTCAATCCTAGTGCCATGAACTAAATGAATTTATTATGAAGCTACAATTCTTATTTCCGCATTCTGTCGAAGAATTGCAAGTTGTGAAAGTTACTAAAAGGGCCACAAATATAAATATTTTTCATAATAATGATTCCAAGTGGAAAATCAAATAGTTGAATGGTTCAACAATTTATTGATCAAGTTGATGATTCAGAAATCATATATTTTGTCAGGAACTTGAAGTTCATAATCGAGTCACTTCTCGAATGTTTGATGTCAGAAGGGCAATTAATTTTTGTTGTGCTTCGCACAGTTCTTAGATGCTATGCTCAAGGTCAAATACTTTTCAGATGATGTTATTAATATGTGTAAATAATTTTTGTTGATTCAGAAATAATAATATTTTTCGACAATATATTTTTGAAACTGGAAAAATAAGTGAAAGTTAAAAATTCTATGAACATTTATTCTACGAGTGTTAATATTATGTAAAAATTCAAACAGTGAACTACGATATTTCCAGTAGAGACAATTAAATTTGAACTGGATTTAATCACAAATAATCAATAATTTTGGAACACAGTCTACAGGACTAATAATCAGACTTGTGTTTCCAAAGCTAATTGTCAAATGTGTTTGGAAAAATTCTGTACATTGTGTAAATAGGATGTGGGTCGCCACACGTGAATGATGCTGCTTTGAGCATTTTTGCAGTCAATTTTAAATTCAAAATAAAATGAGATAATTTTACATGATGTGCTATGCCCAGTTGAATCTCCTTCTATCCTTATTGTTGCATTGAGCCAAAAATCAGTAAAGCATTTTTTTCATTTGATGTCGTTTTTGCGATTAGCTTTAATCCATCTGGCGCTCCGGGATATTTTAACTCTCGTGCTGACTGATTATTGGTAAAATGCATATGTGGTCGTGCGGACTCCGGTCTAAACGGGCACAGTATAGCTAACACTAAACATTTTTCACCAGTAAGGAGAAATGTTTCCTGAATTAGTAAGTATAAACATACATGATCCGGTTTGCCATCAATCCGAAGATTGGTTGTACTGTATTCAAAATAAACTTTTCATCGAAATACCGTGCGTACTTTCATTATTTGGCTGCAGGGGAGGGGGGTTTGATCCCCCTAATCACCCCCCGTATTACGCCGCTAGTTACTACGAGGGGTGTTCATATGGAAAGGTACGAAACGATACTTTGGGTACAATTTATTCGTTATTCAAAAGAAATCACCACAGGCCTGCGCAGAGGTGTCCCATTGCTTCACTAGCCGCAGAATTCCCTGTTCCAAGAAGTCTTGAGGTTGTGACAGGAGCCAATCCAGTACGGTGTCCTATAGTTCGTCGTCCGATTGGAAACGTTTTCCCTAGAGACGAACCATTAACAGTGACGTGTATTGTGCGACACTCCATAGCCTACGCTAGTCCATCAAGAACAAACGCTCTGGACTGCTCAACAAGGGAGTGATTCTGCTCCATGATAACTCTCGCCCACACGTCTCTAAGGTAACACAAGGTGTATTGGCCACTTTCAAGTAGGAGCAACTAGCGCATCCGCCCTACAACCCGGACTTGTCACCGTGCGACTTCCATCTGTTTGGTCCGTTAATAACATCTCAAGGGAAAACGTTTCCAATCGGACGACGAACTAAAGAACACCGTGCAAGATTGGCTCCTGTCATAACCACAAGACTTCTTGGAACAGGGAATCCTGCGGCTAGTGAAGCAATGGGACACCTGTTCACAGGCCGATGGTGATTACTTTTGAATAATGAATACATTGTACGCACAGTATCGTTTCGTACCTTTTCATTTGAACACCCCTCGTAGTATGTAGTATCAAAACCGTGTGACACGTTCCATGAAGAGCTGCGAGGAAGGAACCGGTAATGTACTCACGAGCGGCGCGGCAGGGGCAGAGATGGGTTCCGTACGATAAGTACTCTAACGCGACTTATCTCCACCAACAACACACACTTCTAATACAGGAGGAAATTAGCATATTCTATAACAGGAGTTTAATTCGATGTAATACTCTCTTACATCTAAACAGGTTCCAATATCTCAATCTTGTGAGATACCATGTGGTAAATTATACACAATTCCAGTGTACACGTCCTTAAGCCCCACTTGTATTTGACTTGTTGTAATACTTTCGATGTAACGATAAATTATTTGCAACCATATTTTTAAAAGGAGAGATTTCAAGCCATTTTTCAGTGTTGCTTTATTGACAACTAATATTTTAACTTTCAGTCGGTCAACACAATATAATGCCAATTGCTGGAATATTCGAAAAAAGTCCTAAAAGAATTATACGTAATTCGGATATATATATATATATATATATATATATAAATACGGTATATACAGGGTGATTCAGAAATACTTTCACAAACTTCGGAGATTGGTTCCTGACACCGACAGAAGAAAGCAAGTTCATATGACCATGTGTCCCCGACCCCTGTGTTGTCCCGGGAGGGAGTGGTCAACACATGGGTATATTCATCAGGTACCTTTGATTTGAACGGGTCCGGCAGTTCATAATGCGACGTGTTCATGCATGTCTCGACGCAAGAGGAGGAAATTTCGAGCACTTGTTGTGCGCTGTGTGTGGTGATGAGTTATCAGTGTATCTACCAATGTGTTCAACAGTCCCACCCGGGAAAACAAAGGATTCTGGGACACCTGTGCATATGACAGTTTTTCCTTCTGTCGGTGGCAGGAACCTTTTTTTGATATGTGTTCATGTGTTCAACGCTTCCAAACAAGCTGTCAATTAATGTGTCACTTTACAATGTTCTTTCATTAATACATCGAAAACGAAGGATTTTGGGACATATGTGTACATGAACTTTTTTTCTCGTTTTGGTGTAAGGAACCAATCCCCAAAGTTTGTAAAAGTATTATTGAAACACCCTGTATTTGTTATGAACTATAGAAGAGGGAGAAAACTAAGGGATGGCATGTTTCTCTCGTCAAGCGAGTATCTTCAGATCCAAATATAAATACAAATAGCTCTACAAAACACTACAAAACCTACAATGACACCCACAGACAGCCTCTTCTCTCTAAAATACCCGTCAGAGAACTTAGAATGTGTACCAACTATTACTGATAAATAATTAAGCATTGAGCACTAAAATAAGATTTTTTTATTTTAAATGTCGCAAGATTGAGGAATAACAATCTCATCAACAAATAGTCTCACTCCACCAACCAATCTATGAAGTTGTAGCTACTATTGCTGTGATATACTTAAGCAATAACATATACTAATATTATTATTAATAATAATAATGTTATTGGTATTACGTTTCCTTTAACTACTGCGGATTTTAGACACGCCGCAGTGCCGGAATTTTGCCCCAAATGGGATTTTAACGTGCCTGTAAATCAACTGACATGGCTCCCTAGACGCAGACGGTCTTAAGCAATAAGCTCTAAACTACTGTATATTTGTATACTTCTATATTTGGATCTGAAGATGCTCGTTTGACGAGCGAAACATGTTACCCTTTAGGTACTCTTGCTCTTCTATAGTCCAGAACAAGTATATATTTTAATCACATGTAAATGTTTTCAGGTTATGTTTTCGCCTATTCCAGTAATTGGAATCATATTTTGTTGACCGACTGAAAAGTTGTAATATGAATCCTTATTCCTTTACAAGACGTTACCACCTCAGTAAATGTAATCGTAACCGTAAGCTACACGTGACGTATTGTTCAGTGATCGCATGCTATGTTTGAGCTAAGCACAGTAGTAGTCGAAACTAAAAAAAATGATGGCATTACTAATCAGAACTGAACATACTGCAAATGTTAAGGATACCTCACTAGAAATAATAAGAAAATTAGTTTGGATGAGGATTCACGCAAGGTCTCACCTCCCAAGCTCATCATTCATAAGGCCCTGTTGTGGAATTGATAAAGGATGTACCATATTGCGGTGAGGAACGAGAAATGTTTACGAATGTGGCTGATACACCTTTCTCAATTTTTATTTCAGACAGGCTTAAAGTCACAGCTATACGTCTGTACCCAAATAGACTGAGAATCATGAATGAAACAACAAATGCTGAGAACAGTGGCAAGGTAGATAAACTAAAAGATGTGTTCAAACCCTGTCCAGTCCAATGGGCCTGTCGAGTGCCTAATTTAACATTCACAAGTCATATATACAGGGTATATGTGCTTCATTCACTTCTAGTCAATTGTCTGAACTAAGTCACGATACCTCTGCGACGGGAATAAGAAGCTTGTATATCGCTGCAGACGGACATTGTTCGAAATGAAACTATGCTTTCTCCATTCAAAAATTCATTAGTTTCGTTGTTTAAAATTCAGGATAGGATTGGGAAGGAGGCGGTCGTGGTCTTATGTTAGGAACCATCCCAACATTTGACTGGAGTAGAAGTGGGGTTAGCACGTAAATCCACTTCCAAGATGGCTGAGGTGAGAATCGAACCTACTTCTGCTCAGTTTTGTCTTGCAAGGCTGAGTGTACCCCATTCCATCCCTCAGACCAGTATTAAATTGTATATGAAATTAACCTACAGTCTTATGTATCTGTAGGATTACAGTAAATGAGTGGATTATACTAGGTTTTATAGAGATTGAATTATTCCTTGAAAAGTAAGAAAATGACATGCACGTCACCTGATTTGTGAAAAGGAAGCAAAAGAATTCTACACTGGTAGGCTAAGAGTATAGTTTTAGTCCACTATCCCGAGCTTAACGTATTTCGGATCAATCCTTGTTAAAGTTAGGGAAATTCATAAATCAAAAATTGACATCTGTAATTTATTTCATGTAAGCCATAGCCTATTTTTTGTTCCAATAGATACATATTCTAGTAGTGGTTCATTATACAATATTTAACTTTGATTAAGATATAAAATTAAAGTATTGTTCCTTTTATTTTCCCACAGCACCATCTTGAATTTTCAAAACAATTGACGATGCCAATATTCTTACCTAAAATAAAATATAATAACAATATTATTATTAATAATAACAATAATAATAATGTTATTGGCTTTACATCCCTTGTAAGTACTACGGCTTTTGAGACTCTGGGATGCCGGAACTTTGCGACGAAGGGGATATTCAATCTACCAGTAAATCTACTGACACGGCTCCCTCACTTTAGGGCACCCTCAAAGACCAACTAACTGCGAGAGGATTAGATCCAGAAACCTTGGTCACAGCAGGCAGGAGCGCTACCACTGCGCCAAGCACCCAGTCAAAAAAAGAAAATTCATTATGCCATGCTTCACTGTGCTCCCATGATTAAGTCACTAGAAAAGTCCATTTAAATATTTAAATATCGCGTAGCTGCCATATTGGTTTTGTGCTTATCAAATTCCTGATACATACATATCTGAACTTCCTTTTAGTCGTTTATCACCATTAAAAATCAGAGTAATTGCTGAAACAGCTTGAGAGATAATGAAAACTGAGCACATATTTCGTATACCACCATGTTCGATTGGTGGCATTTATTGCATTAAAAAAAAGGTCTGGGTCAAATTAAGTAGTAGTAAGTCCTTACCAAGTTTCATTGAAATCACTGCAGCCAATCAAAATTGATTAGGGACACTTACGCAGGGACTAAAATTATTATCATCAGCCAATATTTTATTATGAAGAAAATAGTTGAACAATAGTTCAGAGATAATGCCACTCTAATTCACTTGAATCAACAGGATTTCAAAAGTAAATAGTAATGTCACAGTTGTGAGTTGCTGGAATTAATTCTGCTACTGGTCCAAGAATTCTGGTCACAAATCAGGAGTATCTTGATTCAAGTTTTGTAAATGTAAACATTTGAAGCCATTTCGTGTCACCAGAGGAACAAAAATCATGAGTGGGGATTAAATCAGAGGAGTAATATTGATGGAATATCATAGCACGTAGGCCTACTTGTCATTTATAGAAATGCGCCAACTGGTAGCAAGGTACATATAGTGGTAGGGATAACATATACGGGCCACAGTTCATTCCTCTCAGTACAAAATATTTGACCGACGCGACGCCCACGTTTGGTTCATGCAAATCTCATAAAATGAAAGTTCTTTTTATTAAAAATGCTCTTATAAAGAATATGTGCATTGCAATGTGATCGAATGTGTTAGAGGAACATGCGGCATCAAGATCCCCCAAAAATATCCATTGATCAATGCTCTGGGGATGTCCTGCCATATAATGTGAGGATGGACTGTACATTGCGAGCACGAAGAGCAACTCACCCACGTTCTCCATTTATCTCCGAGCTCATGTGAAGTAATTTCTTATGGAAAATCGACTTCATCTCGGCCATATTTCCGGGGAATAATCTGCTGTGTCCGCCAGTAGCTTGAACACGTGACGTATCGTGCATCTGCGGCTTGTTAATGTCCATGGGCTGGTGTGCTGATGAGCAGGCCGATTGCAGCCCTCTGCTCCCACCAGTCGCTCTACCAGATTGGTATCCATACAAGGTGGAAATATAAATTATTTTGTAGGTTGGCGTGGGATGCACCGTCTGCTTGTCTTCGTCTCTCTTGATGGACAGCAGAATATGTAGCTCTGAAGTCGTCTCCGTACCTTAAGAGACTGAAATTGACGCATGCCTCAGTATACTTATTTAAATATGATGAGGAAGCTGTACGTTAGGATTCACTGTGCTACATATGTACATACATACATACATACATACACAGGGTCCAGTAACTAGTGCGGATATTATATGGTGTAGTGGCTAGCGTTCATGGCTGTCATCTTGGAAGTCTGGGTTAGATTCCAGGCTCTACCAAGAACTCTTATTTCTGTTGTGGGGCTGCAACGTGGTACACTGAGACTCAAGAGGCAAAACACAGAAGAGGAGGGTTATATTCCCACCTCAAGTGGTTTTCCGTGGTTTCACCACTTCAACTTCAGGCAAATTCTGGGATGGTTCCTAACTTATGGCCACGGCTGCCTCCTTCCAATCCTTTGCCCGGTTTATAAATACACACACAAGTGCAGCCTTTACAATAACACAGGTTATCACACAAATTCCACACACACCCAAATACACGGGGTATATGATCATGGTGTTGTAGCCCCTAAAATATGCAACAACAACAACTAGTGCGACGTGGGTTGGTGACCACCGGACCCGAGCTGAGTGTGCTTTTGTAACTCTTTCGTATTTCTTGTCGATCCTCCTTTGGTCAACTCTTGTTCTCTTCTGAACCCAACGGAATTCAGGTATCGGAGTTCTAGAGAGTCTTCGATTTTCCCATCCGTTAACCCAGCACAGCGGTGATATAAAATACTGATATTTTCTCCGCAACAACGTTGTAGTGAACTATGTGATTTCAGGTTTATCCAATTAATGTTTCAGCTGAGAAAGTGGTGACATAATTATATTTGAGTATCTGAAGTGTCTAAGGCCATTGATGATGTTGATGTCAGAATGAGCATTCTGCCAAAGAAGCAATCCACAAGTAAAATCATCCCACCTCATCCTCTGATCGTCTGATATTTTGCTCGAGCACTCCCTAACGCTTTCAACTACCTCCTCTTGGTCTATTTGACTCGTCACAGCAGCTAACACGTGCGGTGCACTACATTGTTATTTGTGAAACAACGTAGCCATAAACCGTTCCGGGGCTACCGACAGCAGTGGCTACGATGGCTAAAGCGCAGCGTTAGGTCATGGGGCCAAGCTCTCTGCTGACTCGGTAGACGCGTGGTTTCGAGCCCCACCGTCGGCCGTCCTTGAAATGGTTTTCCGTGGTTTCCCCATTTTCAACACCAAGCAAATGCTGAGACGGTACCTTTGGATAGACCACGGCCGCTTCCTTCCACATCCTTGCCCAATTTCATTCATCTTCATCAATTCCATCTCTCATCCCGACGCGCAGGTCGCCCACGGGCGTCGACTAGAAAGACCTGCACTCGGCCTCTCAGGAGGCCACACGACAAAAAAAAAATCCGGTGTTGATGACCGAAGATGTCCCAATCTCTTTATACGAATTTACAACACAATAGACCGTTCCGTGCGGAAACACGAAGATTGGGCCTCTCCGGCCAGTTGGCTAGGTTTGGCGGATCGTTATATCGAAGACATGGTAGTACGAGCTCGCACTTGGGCAGAAGTTCGCCCACTTCTGTTCTGAACATGTGGCCTCGCTAAAAGTGCATTGATTATGCACTCATACTAAGTATGAAAGCACAGTATTGTGTTTATTTATTATTTAATGAATAATTTTGATGATAATAATAATAACAAAAATAATAATTAATATATGGACGTAACAGTGAGAAATGTATATGAAGGTTTCTGTAATATCTAAACAAAACCTGTCAGAAATACTTCGAATCAATACCGTTTATTTAAAGACATGATTTTATTTTATTTTACTTTAAACTCTCCCAATACTAGAACTGTATTCTCATTTCATTTCATTTCTTTGTAATGCCTCTAACTACAGTAGTTATTTGGAATGAATTCCTCGTACAGCTCTATGAGGCAGTGCGTGTCAGAGCCACACCATCTCACTGTCGCCATCTTGAAATAGTCACACGTCTACTCACATGGGTTTATTGGTTGGGTTCCAATTAACTCGCACGAGTCAAATCCACTCGCGTAGCCATGTTTATACTATGCGAGTAGCTGCACTTGGGACACTCGTGCGTGACAACTCGTAGCGTGTCAACTCACTTTGAGAGATGGGGCATCATGTGCGACAGCAAAAAATGTTCATTCTCTGGGTATATTCAATTATTACAAGTTACAGTCTTGTAGGGGTATCAGCAGGCACAAGTTGCCTTCTTCCAGAACATACTCGTAAAGCATACTACGATTGGAGCCATGCTTAAATCACTGTCATTAAAGTCTACTACTTACTTCAAGTCTCGAGGCACCTACCCCATCCCTGGTCCTAATACAGTTACACACACTACTACAGTCATCACAGGAATACAGGTTATCAGATAAGTTCAACACACATAACATTATAACTGCAAGAACAAAGCTGAATTAAGGTATGTGTTCACGTTGAAAATAGCATTTTTATGAAATTTTTCATTTTTTTTTTCATTTTATGGAAGCCTGGTCTTTCTACTTTAAGAATACAGTATATGTAATTTATATTCATTAAACAAAAGCAAATGACCGTCAGAGAGGTTTAAAATCATATGTGCATTGTCTCTGAAGTGAGAGTGGGCGTGGCATGTTGGCAGGTAACATTTTAATTCAATTTCTTGTGGACAGTCGGTTTGAATTTAGCGCCCATAGTATGTTAGTTGCCTGAATTGAATGTAGTTCAAGTTTTATCACCAGATGATGTCCATGTAGCATTCCCTCCAAAAGGAACTGAGAAAACTGGTCCAAGATAAGAAATTAGGGGGGAAGGGAAAGTAAAATGCACTATTTTGGGATAGCTCTACGTTCAAATACCAGCAGTATTCATGCCATGAGAAATGCTATTTGGGCTACTCTCTACCACTTACCTGAGACTCGAGATCGCCCCACGCATCACGGGTGACCTGTTGGTAGTGACAGCTGGTGTGCATACCAGCGGGCAAAGGCCGAAATCAAACTGGAATGATATAAGCATAAACCAGGCATTTCTCTAGGGATTCTACATGCTGTAGAATCAGTATATGGGAGACTGTGCGACCCATCTATATTGTCCAATTGTCTACATGGCCTAACACAGAACAACAATGAGTGTTTCAATGAAATGGTGTGGCGGTGGTGTCCTAAAGGAACTTATGTGGGGCTGGACACCCTCAAATTGGGAGTGATCATGCTGTGTGCCATTTCAACTGTGGAAATACTGCAGACAAAGAGATTTTGACCAGAATGGACATGTATCATGGATATTACACCATGAGAGGAGCATTGAAGACAGATCAGGAGCGGATAACGAAGAGCTCTTACCACTCTAACCCGCAACAGAAACAGAGAAGAAGGTATCTCAGAAGGAGGAGGAAATTAAAAGAAGACAAGAACACTAACAAGGAAGGAGTGACTTATGGAGCTGGACTGTTTTAAAGAGCAAAGTAGGTGTGTGGAATGTGAGTTTTCAAAACATATCATTGTGTAACTTCTTCCTTGATTTTCTCAAAACTTGTTTTTTAAGCAGATTTCCAAATTCAAAACAAGATATCTCGTTCAGTGTTTGACCTAAGATAATGAATAATATGTCAAATTAAATGAAAGAAGCTGTCAAATGTTTTATACCAGGATCTTTGGGATAATTTGAAAATCTGAAAAGTGGCCCACAATTGAAACACATTTCTATAAGTAAAAAAATAGAAATAATATGAAATTCATTACCAGTCCTCTTAATTACAGTATATCATCACATCAGTAGTATACAACATTAGGTATAAATGTAGCTTCAATTTGATACCTCATGCAAGTAGATTGTATTATTTGTTGAGGAGATACAAGTTTTGAAAATTTTGAAGAAAATATTCTTTTCAAATTTTCAGCATTTCAAATTTAAATTCAAATTAATGCTGGATCCACGATATAAATGTTAAATGAACAAATAAGAATTGTGAAAGTTCACTTGCAACGTGAACACATACCAAAATCATACTATTGTATGGATTTGACTCATGGAAAATCACCATTGGAATTTCACATTAGCTACAGGTTTTCATAAATAAGTGTCTGTGAAGAATAATGACCATACACTGCCCTGAAGTAATCGAGAATCAAGATCAGTTGTTACGAGCCTCGGAGGACCAGATCCGAGTTCAAATAAAGAGGAAAAAATGGAACTGGATTGGACACACTCATAGGAAAGACATAGAGAAACAAGCCCCTGATTGGAATCCACAATGTACCAGTAGAAAAGGAAGGCGCAAACAGTCATGGGGGCACACAATAGAGAAGGTTATTGTTGTTGCTTATTTTAGGGACTGCGACATCGTGGTCATATAGGCCCGTGTATTTGGGTGTGTGTGTGTGTGTAGAATTTGTGTGATAACCTGTGTTATTGTGATGGCTGTACAGGTGTGTGTATTTGTAAATTGGGAGGTGTTTAAGTCTTCAGTCTTTTGACTGGTTTGATACAGCTCTCCATACTTCTCTGTCCTGAGCTAATGGCTTCATCTCAACATGGGGAGATGTGATTAGAAAGGAGGCGGCAGTGGCCTTACGTTGGGAATCATCCCAGTATTTGCCTGGAGTAGAAGTGGAAAACAACTGAAAACCCTTTCCAGGATGGCTGAGGTGGGAATCGAACCCTCTTCTCAGTTATACCTCACGAGACCAAGTGTACCCCGTTCCTGTCCTCACACCCGAGTTAAAATTTCTTAGCAGACCCGGAAATCGAACCTGGAACTCCGGCGCAACAGCCAAGAACATTAGCCACTACACCACGACATGGTGAAAATAGAGAAAGAAGGTAGGCAACAGGGAAAGGCACGGAATGAGGTGAAGATGATTGTTGCCAACAGAGTGAGATGGATGTCCTAAATAAATCAAGTAAGTCAAGTCAACACACATACAACTACACGGGGCTGACGACCAAGATTGACAAGAAATGCTTTCACATATTTCTCCAAGGTGGAAATTTTGCAGGATCGAATCCTGGCACAGACAGCTGGCATTTGAGGGTGATCAAATGCGAGGGAGCCATGCCAGTACTTATACTGGCACGTTAAACATCTTCTTCGGGGCAAAATTCTGGCACCCCGGCATCTCTGAAAAGCCTCGGTAGTTAAAAGGGTCGTAAAACCAAATGAAGCAACAAGGTGAGGATCGATGAATCGTACGCTTTATTATTGATACTATTTAAAATTGAGGCTATCACATGCATTTCCAGAAAAACTAAAGTTACTGTTGTTATCGGCATAACCCACTACGTTGAGCTCACCGTCCAGACGAGATGCATGCTCCAAACTTTGAAGTAAATTAATAATACTGTAGCCTATCAGGGAGTTGATCTCCACTCCACGGCCAGCTGTCGTGACCTCACTGCAATGAAGCGGATCGGCACTGACCGGAGAAGAGCACTAATAAAAACGTCAGGCGCAAAACCTCGGAAATGATCAATCACGAACATGGAGTGCGGCTACCACCGGGCCAACCTCCTCCTACAATAATTAAGATGTAAACCCGTAAGTGAAAACAAAGCTGTTAATTACAAGATTTTATTTCAAGAAATAATGGCATAGCCTATGTTTTGAAGTACCTAACCAAATGTTCTATCAGAAATAGTCCACTTTCTTGTGTAGCGGCTAGTTTTCTTGGTTGTCACCCCAAGGGTCAGGGTTCGATTCTCGGCTCTTCCAAGGAATTAAACTTTGGTCAGAGGGCTGAAACGATTTACATTAAGACTCCTGAGGCAAAACTCAAGAGACATGGGTTCGATTCCCATCTCAGTCATCTTGGAAGTGGTTTTCCATGGTTTCTCACTTCTACTCCAGGCAAATTCCTAACTGAAGGCCATGGTCGCCTTCATCCATATCCTCACCTCAATTACAAATACATGCACTAGTCTACTACAGACATCACAATAACGCAGCTTGTAAGACAAATGCTATACACCCAAGTACACAGGACTAAATGACCACAGAGTCCAAGCCTCTCAAATGAAACAACAGCAACAACTCCATTATAAACAGTGTTATCAGCAGAACATTATATCACTCACATGCAAAGTAAAATCTCACAAAAACTCAATTTATTCGAATTTGGAAAAGGTGCCTTTGTTCACTGTAACTCTTAAGAAATTTCAACAGGAAATGGTTGGGGCACGATTGGTGTATTATTTATTGATTCTTTTCCTATTTCCATCATAGGCTTATAAGATCAGCTTTTGTCCGTATGTTTGTGTATGCGTATGTGTGTATGTGTATGTCTGTGATCTTCAGGCTCCTGGGTCGTAGTACGTGTGCAATGAAGTTAGAACGCACCGTACTATAGGGCACGTGGAAGCTCCTCCTGCGAACTCCGGGTGTACCAATGAACACAGGTGACGTACAGCGGATACATAGACTGATCGCATGGTTCGTCGTCCGTTTTGGACTAGTTGGTAGTTCATAGGGCGTGCGTCATCTCAACTCCGTGCGATACTAATCTGATAACATGGTTTACGTTCTAAAGCCCCGCAGCCTGGTTATCTCTGTGTGTGTGGGTGTCCCCCTAATAACATCTAAATGGATGGAGCTATTTCAACGAAAATGGGTAAGAACATAGAACTACTTCGATCGTGCCTTTACAAATTTAATGCATTTCATCAATCCAACATGGCGGCTGCGCGAAATATTTCACTGGCATTCTATAACTCCAAAACTATTAGCCTACTGATATCACCCTTAAATTTTGTATGGTGAAGGAAAATACTAAGGTCAGACCCGTTATTTGACACTTGAAAACCTGTTAATTAGAAATCCAACATGGCGGCCGAGCAAAGTTACAATATTTAAATGGCATTTTATCGTGATTTAATCATCCGAGCGCAGTGAAAATTGGTACGTTAAATTCTAATCCTCCTAATAATGGGATCAAAGTTTTACTTTGGCTAGGAAGCGGCCAGTGCCTAAGTTAGAAACCATCCTGGCATTAACCTGGAGTAGAAGTGGAAAACCACGAAATAACAACTTCAAGGATGACTGAGATGGGGATATAACTCACGTTTTCTCAGTTGTTCCTCGTGAGGCTGAGCGACAGAATTCATTGGCTCACTCAGTGCTCTCCTGGCTAGTGTTCGACAGAACATATCCAACCTTTTTAGCATAAGTTTGCAATATATAATATGTTTACAACAAAACTATGGGGTAGCATTTTCATGATTGTTCCCTTTGTACCAGAAGAAGACCCATTGACTGTAATACCGCTGTACATCCACAGCAATCATGGTGGCAATACTTGTAACACAAAGCTCAATCATTATATCCCTGAAAGTATAGAATGTTTGTGTCGTTTTTCAACATTAAAATACCATTACTGAAAATGAGGTTGATATTGTTATTGTTTTAAGGGGCGGAACAGCAGGTCGTCTGCCCCTTACTGAAAAAGTAGAGGGCCAATACGTATGATAAGTAGCGAAGAATGTACGAGGTATTGTAAGCCATCTGAAAAGGTTCATAGTTCTCACGGCAAAATTTACGCTGTAGATATCGTTGCTTCTTTTATAACAGTGGTCTTACATGTTTTTTGACCTGTACGGTAGATGCGGGTTTCCGTAGTCTCCCCCATCGCGTTCTACTTCATGCAGGCTAATACTGGTAATGTTCCTAACTTACGGTCTCCGCCCCCTCCTTCCAAATCATATCCTCAATTACAAATACACACGCTGCTACAGACGCCAGAATAACACTGGTTATCGGACAAATTATGTCTATGTACACACATGCGCCCAAATACCGGGGACTAAATGACTATGATGTCCACGCTCAGCAAATGAAACACCAACAATTTAATCAGTGTTTTTTCTCAGAGATTATTATCTGTGAAACTACAACTCCTCAGTTTTGAAAACTCCCATTCACGGAAATGTTCTCATTCTTGAATTGTTCTGATTTACTTCAGCGTAGTTTGCTCCGTGGTGTAGGGGTAGCATGAATGGTTCTTATCAACCCGGTCCCGGGTTCGTTTCTCTGCTCCGTCCAGGAACTTAGAACTAACGTCAGTGCTGGAACGGGGTGCACTAAACCTCGTGAGGACAACTGAGTAGCCGTCTGATCTGAGATATAGTGCCTCTAGTCAATATCGCTGAGATTAACGGATGAGGGGATATATCGCTCTGCCCATGCACCACCCCACAATCTGCAGTCCGTATGCCTGAGACGCAGTCACATTGTACTCAATGGGCTGTAGAACAGAAGGGTTTTATATTAGCATATTCCATTCTTGAATATACTGCATTAACCCTGCCTCCAGGGAAATAGCTACATTTTGCAGGAATTGGGATTTGAACGAGATTGTATGGAAATTCTAACTATGGAATATATCACGTGTTTGCAACATTGTAGGCTTATGTGTCTCTCTGGATTACTTGAACAATTATGTACGTATGTACGTACTTATGGTGCGTTAGTTATACGGAGTATATGAAGAACTAAATTTCTTCCATCAACTTTGCTCCACCTTGTGGCTTAGTGGCTAGCGATGTTGGCTGTCACCGCAGAGGTTAAGGTCTATCCAAGACATTTTATTCCTGGCATTTTAGTCTTGTTTGAAAGCTGAAACGGGATGAATTCAGCCTCGTGAGGCGTAACTGAGAAGAGGTACGTTCGATTTCCACCTCGTCTATTCAAGAAGTGGTTTTCCGTGGATTCCCACTTTTACTCCATGTTAATGCCAGGATGGTGGCTACATTAGAGCCATGACTACATCCTGCACAAATTGTAAGTACACACACAAATACAGACATCACAGGGACTCAGGTTGTCAGACAAATACAATATCCACTGAATAATAATGATAATAAATACGTTTTTTTGGTCGTGTGGCCTCCTGAGAGGCCAAGTGCAGGTCTTTCTAGTCGACGCCCGTGGGCGACCTGTGCGCTGGGATAAGAGATGGAATGGATGAAGATGAATGAAACTGGGCAAGGATGTGGAAGGAAGCAATCGTGGCCTGTCAGAAGGTACCATCCCACCATTTTCCTGGTGTTAAAAATGGGGAAACCCCGGAAAATCCATTTCAAGGACGGCTGACGGTAAGGCTCGAACCCACGCGTCTACCGAGTCAGCAGAGAGCTTGCCCCCATGACCTAACGCTGCGCTTTGAAGAGCGTAGCCAACGCTGTCAGTTAATAAATAATTACTAGTAACGTAATTGGTTTAACGTACTTTTCAACTACTGTTGCTTTCTAAAGAGGCAACGTGGAGTCGGAATTTTACCCTGAGGGGGTTATTTAACATGCTAGGAAATCTTAATGACACGGCTCCCTATAATTTGCGCACCCTCAAATGCCAACTGACTGCGCCAGGATTTGATCCTACAACCTTGGGCGTTATTGCTGTGCCATGCAATCAATATCCACTTACGTAGCATATAAGCCTATGGGGGCTGCATGTTCATGATATAACAGAGTTCCTAAGTGAATCAACTACTGCATTACAACATCAACACTGCCTCGCTGTTTGATCCAGTTTTCGGGGAAAATAAACTAGTCGTCATCTGTTTTTTCCAAATGACAAAGTGAGTCAGTGAATATTTTTCATCATAAATCATGAGAATGATAAGGTTTTAAGGAACGCAGGGCTACAGGTGTTAATTCTCCTAGGTGGCCACTGGGAGCTGGTGTGAAGGGAACGAGAAAACATCAGTGGCCTGGGCCAGCGCAGGAACTGACAAGAGGGGGGAGGGTTTAGATAACGGCAAATATTTACATTTACATATAGATTATGTAGGAATATTAATCCCAGCGACTCGTAGCTTCACATCAGTCTTGATAGGTGTGCCCACCGGCGAACTAGGGGGACGGCTCCCTGTCAGTCCGCCCGCCTACCTGTCAACCAGCCACATCTCCTCTGACGAAAATGAAGAAAATTTATGAGGAAAAGTATTAGTTCAATGAGAATTAAGTGGAGATTTGATTTACCTTTTCTTCAGTTTTATTTTGCTTCATATTTCGTATTTATTTCTAATTCAAAGGTTAACAACGATGAAAATACATAAGTTAAAGAGTGCCAGCACATTAGCCTTACCCCTGGAATATCCCAGCCTAAGTAGATTTAGTATGTACTCCTTGTTTTCACTATTCGCCTTACAAAGATAGAGGAATTTCTGTTGAAATAAAAATTTTCGAAGTTATTCCTATTTTTAACATTAAGCAGATATAACTGAAAATTCACGAAACTTAGAGTATTTACTGTTACTTATGTGAGACCTGGTGTCAGAGTCTGTGTCAGAGTCTGTGCCAGAGTCTGTAAACGCTCTCTTTCTTAGATTATGAGAAAAATAAATATCTTATCATTTAAGTTTTTATCTCTAATCCTAAGAGCTAAGCTTTATCCACGGATTCGACCATCGCAAGGACGGTGTCTGGGAGCTGAACACACTTGGTCAGCAGATACAACTGGGGATGGTTATAGGCCAATCGGCCAGGTGACCACTAACTTGGGTCTAATTAAGGAAGATTCAGGGAAGTGATTTTGGAAGGAAGTCGGACGTAGACCTGTTGAATGGAACCGTCCCGACATTTTCCAGGTGTTGAAAATAGGAAACCTTGGAAACCATTTTCAGGACGGATGAGGTGGGATTCAAACCGTCGCTCTCCCAATGCCAGCAAGGCACGAGATAGTGCGTTAGCGCTCTTAGCCACAATGGCCGGTCATTTAATAAATTGCGCACAAGAATATGCAACATGGGAAGTGACTGAGATTCATCAAAATCTACTGGAAAATGTGGACACAGAAATCCTTTCACCTAAAAATAAATTTGTATATTATAGTGCACTTTGGGTATTCAGGCAATTACATCCATTGCTTAAGCAAACTGTGTAGCCAAAAGTAACACACTCAACGAAATGCTAATTTGTAAAGAAAATGGGAACGACGTTGCAGTTAAGTGATTCCATGAGAGTAATTAAATTGCTACCACGAGCAAAAACTAAATATTTATGATATGCTTATTATTATGTAAAAACCCTGCACTTGGGGCACGGTTCGGTACGGAGCGGGCTGCGGTCCCAAAGTCATCCTGTTGAAGACACTGACATAGCTGTCGAAGTTGCGCCTCAAGATCGCTCGCTCTCGATTAAGGTTGAAGCTGTTGGCACATCTGCCGGTACACATGATATACTTGTAGACCACCCCGACTAAGAAAGCAGGTTAAAAGCATAGAAGCAGTCGAGGGAAACATTAACAATATGTGGGTGATCAATATGAAGTAGGAAATTTGTATTTTGCAGTCACTCAATGTAGCCAAGTACAATTCCTACACAAACTGCAGCGCATTCAATGTTCCCGTAGCCTCGTGAGGCGAAACTAAGAATAGATGGGTTCGATTCCCACCTCAGTCATCCTGGAAGTAGTTTTCCTTAGTTTTCCTATTCTCCCCAGGCAATTGCCATAAAGATTTCCAACGTATTAAAACAGCCACATCCTTCCTAGTCCTGACATTCAAAATAACAACACACACTACTACAAGCACAATAATATCACAGTTATCAGGGTGAAATCCACACATATCGAAATCATGCTACTGATGAGCATATCTAATCCCCTAAATGAAACAAATCACCGATATCCCCATATTACTACGAAAGAACAGAAGGCTCCCCACACTAGAGTATTATGTGTCAACCTTCATGATAAAGTGATTAAGGCTGATGTCCTTAGATATACGATTACAGAGATCATCTAACTTCTGAAGAGTGCAAAGTACACCATAAATTAGAGATTGCTTTGTAATATGCCCTCCGTTTTGTTAAGTCTTTGCACATTAAGAATCTCAATCCAAGTGAAGGAAAATTTTCAACAACACTTATTTCTTTTCATAACCTTGTTGTTTAAAAGTGACATACGAAGAAATGTATCATTTTTAGAGCAGAAACAAAACAAATAATTCCGTGGAGAACAAATATAGCCCGTGTCTTAATATTCTAAGGGCCTAATCCAGGGGTTCCCATTAAGAATATTTCTTGGACCCCCTAAAGCGATCGTAATGTAAGCACGGACTCCCTAGCTGCTCCAAAATATTTTAAGTCAATACTTAAAATATTTAAATTCCTAACGGGAACCTCTGCCTTCGAGTGCTGTGCTGTATTATTTGTATGTTAATATTTATTTATTTAATCCTATTACTTCATATAACATTTCTAAGTCGTAAAGGTAGGTAGTGCTACAGACATAAATATAACAATGCTGTGGTTGAGGAAAAAAGAAGGAACAAGTCCTATTTATTATCATTTTGTTAACTGCATTAATGTGTAAAAGGGGCCGGCGTTCAATGAGGCGAACGTAACCTATTCTTTCTCATAATTCTTTCTCGAAGGTCTGGTTGCAATTTCGAAATGTTCACCCTGAAATCACGCCCCATATCTAGTCCATTTCTATATTTGCTTTTCATTACGCACATTGTGGAAAAACCTTGTTTGCACATATAAGTTGTTGCCAACGGAATAACAATTTGTATTGCCTTATTCTTCTCCTTATTCTCAAAAAAGAAGTCTTTAGTAACATCCAAGACTGTTAACTTAGAGGTGCGAAAACACTTCGTGAAAAGATTTGTATGGAGTATTGCAAGTTATGGCTCTGAAACATGGACCCTGCGACAAGCAGATGTATCAAAACTTAGGGCATTCGAGATGTGGTGCTGGCGACGACTACTTAAGATACCTTGGACTGATAAAGTCACGAATGAGAATGTTCTCAAAAGAGCAAAGGAGACACGTACCTTGGTTGAATCCTTAAACAGAAGAAGGAATAGTTGTGTTGGCCATTTGATTCGTCATTCTGTCTGGTGCATCACACTCTTCGAAGGGAAGCTAGAAGGAAAGAGGAGTCGAGGAAGACCAAGGACTCAATTCATAGACAGTATTAAAGGCAAGCACACTTATTGCCATTTGAAACTCCAGGCCAGAGAAAGAAGACGGTTTGGAAGACAAGCATGTTACCCACCAACCTAGCGGTTGAGGAGAAGAAGAAGATTGCCTTATCGATGATTCCCGTGTAGTCCTTTCGAGCTGCCACCAGAAGTCTGCTAGCTTTCTTTTCATTTCACCACTTGAGGTCAATTCAACGAGTTAGTCTTGTTCCTCCTCTGCTAGTAGCTGAAAATTCTCAATTTTGAGATTGGAGCTGAATGGGTCTCTAATTCAGCAGTTATCGCCATCGGGCTCGGGAAAATAATCCCGAAAAGTAGTTGCAAGACTACGAAGATATTCGGAGATATTTTCTTTTACCTCGCAATGGAAACTTTCGTTAGATGACTGCAGAACCATATTTAGTGTGGGGAAATGGGCATGTGAGCCATTTTGAAGCCTTGCTGCCCAAATATTACACTTTTCCCAATCGCACTGATCTTGTCGTTAGCGCTGAATATATCAACGTAGTCGCCTTGCAAACTCAAATTCAAAACATTCCAGTGATCAAACACGTCAGCTATGTAGACAGTTCTGCAATGCTAAGAAAAGTCATTGAGCAAGTCCTCATATATCGTCTCAAGAAGAGAGATCCGTACCTCATCTTTCAGCTCGAAAGATCCTCGCTAAGATCCTGCCCCTTGAAAGCCATTGCACTTCAGTTTGAATGAGAAACTGCTCATGCTCGCTACCCATGTCTTTGCAGAGAAATGCAAATGACCTGCATTTTAAGGAGCTGGTTTTTGGCATTGTTTATTATTTTCACCACTTCATTAAGTGTGCTCTGTAGCAGTTCAGGCAGTCTTTTGGCTACTAGTGCTTCCCGGTGAATACAGCAATGTGTCCACTTCATAATTGGAGTTACTTTTTTCACTTCAGCTTGAAGGCCCTTCCTGTATCCAGACATAGCTTTCGCGCCATCTGTAGACAGACCCACATAATTATTTCTTCCAGACGCCATCATGTTTATTACAATAATCGTTCAGAGCTGCGAAAATATCGTCTGCTGTTGTGTGTACCAGCTCACAGGAAAAAAGAAGATCTTCATATATTTCGTCATGACATTAAAAAGTACAAAAACCAACATTATCGCCTTTTGGATATATAGGTACTCTCATCCAACTGCAGAGCAAGCATGTCACACATGTTGAGCCTTGCCAACAACGTCTCTTCAATTTTGCTTGACATATCTGTAATTCGCCTTTGCACAGTATTGTTAGACAGCGGGACGGTACTTACGAGCTTTGCGGCAGCATCGCCCAGCATTCTCTTGCACAAAATAATTTCTGAAGGTAGAATGAGCTCTTCGGCAATGCGACAATCTGAGATACTTCGTAGGATGCAAGCGTTGCATTTTCAGTCACATTTGCACCAGAACGTTTGGTACCGTAATTAATTCATGGCATGATTTCAGTTCGAAGAATTCAATGGATTTACCTTTGTACGCCGAGTGTTTGGTATCCAGATGCCTCCGGAGGTTTGCAGGTTTCATACTCTCGTTGGAAAGGGTTTCAAAGTATATCACTCATTGAGGCTTAAGACACTCTTCAAGTCCACAATACGTGAAGCCAATTTCCAAACATTTTATGTCGTATTTCCTACTTTTCGCAGTAGGCTTTGTCTTTGAATGGCTAGGCTCAAGAGAGTCAGCAGGCGGCCCATAAGCTTACACTTCAATATTTATTACCACAGATTCCTCTCGTCACTATCTATAGCAGAGCGCCTACTTCGTTTTTAAGATCCACTATTCCACCAACGATCCGTATTCAATGGACTTTTAACAATTCAATCGTACGTTTCAACTTTCAAATTGTATGTAAATATGTAAACACACAAAATGGCTGCGGAGCAGAACTCAGAGATGAAGGAGCAGAACGCTCTCTAGTGGGAAACTTGAAAAGATCAAATTACACTGTACCAAGAGTTTAGTGCTTTTCAGTCGGTCAACACGAATGTACCCAAAAGAGATGGGTTATGCCCTAATCCTGAAATAAATTACATGAGATTAATAAAACACTAGGATGACCAGTTTCGATCGTCAAGCGATCATCATCAGATCCAATACACTTAGGCTATAAAATCTATGTTTGAAATACAGGTGAAAATATTTACAATATGTACAATTATTTAGTTGCAGTATTGGTACTGCAACTGTCAGTGTATGCTAAATGCAGTATATATGTTAGGTGAAATGCTAAATGGTGATGGCTATCCGGAGATTGTACTTTAGAGAGATTATATGGTTGTAAACTATGGTTAAACTATAAAAATTTTAGGCTAACTACTTATCTGATTGTCTTCCGTACTACAGCTATTCGCAGTTTCCGTGCTCACTTGAACTCGCTGTGCGGACGACTGCGGTGGTTATCTTAACGACTGGTTTTTCCCTGCCTTCCCCCCCTGTCCCTACGTGCTGTGGGGAGTGATCGCGATGTGTTTATGTGAGGTGTTGCCAACCTAGATAAGATGTATGTTATTGAATGAGGTGGATCTACAACTATTAAAGACCGTGGATTAGTCCTCGCCACGCGTGGAGCATAACCCATTCGAACTAAGCGTTGACGGTCTTATGAGGACGTCCCGGCACCTTTAATACTGCCTCTAATATGGGCCTTGGTTTATTGCAGAAGAAAGGTACATCGTACACCTGATCCAGATAACATTTACCTATTAAAAACCCCCTAATTTCCCCCCTTTTTTTTATCTAGCTTGGCTGTGTCGCTAAATTGTGTTTTGTTTCCGACAGGGTGTGTTTTTTAGTAGCGTGAAGAGGGGTGAGCTCTCCATGAACGTGTGTTCATTTAGATTGTTGGGATTGTTTCGTTTGGCTAGGTGTATCTCGATTGCTTCCTTTATGTCAAGAGCTCTGCCTTTCGATTCGTGATGGATTATTTTAAGGTCCGACTCTATGTTGGTAAAGCTATGCCCTGCGTCACACATATGTTCGCACACGGCTGAATGTGTTCCGTATCTTATCGCATTTCTATGTTCATTATAACGTGTGTCTACTCGCCTTCCACTCTGCCCGATGTAATTAGCTTGACAATCGGTGTCTTGGCACGTTATAGAATATACCCCTGACCTTGAATACGGGTCACGTTTATTTAGATTACTATTTAGGAGGTGCCTAGCGGTTGTGTTTTTCGTCGTGAAAGCTATCTTTATGCCTTGCTTTTTGAATAGGTTAGTGATTTTATATGTATTCGCATTCACATAGTTGAAACGCGCAAATTTTTTCTCATTACTGTCCGGTTTGGGAATCGTTTTATCTTTATTTTTATGTTTGGCTATAATTTGATTTATTTTGCTTGGCGAGAAGTTGTTTTCCTTTGCTATTTGCATAATAGTTCTTATTTCCTTATTATAGTTGTCTTTTGACATGGGTATGTTTAAAGCCCTGTGCACCATTGAATTGAAACCCGCTAGTTTGTGCGTACTGGGGTGATTAGACTGATTGTCGATTGCATGCGAGGTTTGTGTTGCTTTCCGGAATATGGAATATGAAAGGTCGTTGTCTTTACGTTCAATAGTTATATCGAGATAATTTATTTTCCGGTCTATTTCGGATTCCTTAGTGAATTTGATAGAATGGTGAAGGCTATTAATGGATTGGAGAATTGTTTCTTCGCTTGTTAGTTCAGTATCGTAGATGCAAATTACATCATCTACGTATCTTTTCCATATTACTATTCCCTTTGTTGAAGTCTTTTCTAAGAACGCATTTTCTAGTGCATTGATGAAGATGTCAGCGATTAACCCACTTAGTGGCGATCCCATTGCTAGGCCTTCTCTCTGTGTGTATATTTTATTGTCGAATTGAAACACGTTTTGGGTGAGAACGACCCTCAGTAATCTCACAATCTCTTCAATTTCTTTTACCGAATTGTTGGATTTTAAGTTGTTTTCGATAGTGTTGATTGCTTCAATAATCGGAATATTGGTGTACATGTTAGTTACGTCGAAGGATACTAGCCTGAAGCTAGGTTTCATTTGTAGGGTGTTCAATGCTGTTACTAGTTCTGTTGTGTTCTTTACAGAGTTGTTTTTGTCGTTGGAAAGACGGCATTTTAAGATTTTTAGTAACTCTTTGCTGATTTTGTAATTAGGGGCATTCCTACAATTGACTATTGGTCTCATTGGGCATTCCTTTTTGTGTATTTTTGGTTGTCCCCTCAATGACGGTATTTTCGGGTTCATGTTTATTAGTTTTGATTTTTCAGCTTTGGTCAGTATGTATTCTGTTTCTTTTAGCGCACTTTTTATTTGTTTTTGGAATTTGTTGGTGGGGTCTTTTGTTAATTCCTTGATTTCGTTGTTGTTTAGGAATTCGACTGTTTTTTCAATGTATTCTGTTTTATTCAAAATTACTGTAGTGTTTCCCTTATCTGCTTTTGTGATGATTAAGTCATGTTCTTTTATTTTTTGTTTCAACGACTTTATTTCTTTGATTTGTTTGTTGTTTTGAATGTTATTGCTATCGCCCTCTCGTTTGAGGATTTTTTTGGCTTCGTTGGTGGCGAGATTTTTGGTTAATTCCCTGTCTTCTGCTGGGAGCTTGTGACTGGCTATCTCAATATCTGTGATTAACTGTTTTATATTGTGGTTCGTGTGTGCGTCTGTGCAGTTGTATTTCAAACCTTTGTCTAACATATTCATTTCACCTTGAGAAAAGGTTACGTTCGTTCTGTTGTTTACTCTGCTGTGGAAATTGAATTCATTGTTATTCGTGTGTTGTTCGTTAGATTGATGGTTCTGTGTTTCTCCTAGTTTTCTTAATTTATTTTCTAGCGTTTCATGCTTCCTCGTTGCTCTGATTTTGATGGTGTCATGTAGGTGTTCGGTGAAGCTGTCCCATTGGGCTGCGTGCCAGAAATTACTTAGTTGCAATTGAATGTCGTATAATTGTTGGTTAATTTTTTGCTTTCTTATGTATGCAAATCTTAATTCGTTTTTTATCCAAAGCGCTTTGGCTTGTTTAGTTGAAATGATCGAGGCTGGTGTGTTCGGTACGGTTTTAATTGGTACGTATTTAGGGGTGAGGTTTAGTTCTATACATTTTTTGTTGAACCAAATTGACTTGTCTAAATTCATGAGTTTAAGCCTGAGTGATTTGAATTTCTTGGCTTCATGATTTGCCTGACTAGCCGTGAACATTGTGGTGTTTGAAGCCATATTTTCAGTGTTGCCTTAGTAAACAAGAGTTTAGTGCTTTTCAGTCGGTCAACACGAATGTACCCAAAAGAGATGGGTTATGCCCTAATCCTGAAATAAATTACATGAGATTAATAAAACACTAGGATGACCAGTTTCGATCGTCAAGCGATCATCATCAGATCCAATACACTTAGGCTATAAAATCTATGTTTGAAATACAGGTGAAAATATTTACAATATGTACAATTATTTAGTTGCAGTATTGGTACTGCAACTGTCAGTGTATGCTAAATGCAGTATATATGTTAGGTGAAATGCTAAATGGTGATGGCTATCCGGAGATTGTACTTTAGAGAGATTATATGGTTGTAAACTATGGTTAAACTATAAAAATTTTAGGCTAACTACTTATCTGATTGTCTTCCGTACTACAGCTATTCGCAGTTTCCGTGCTCACTTGAACTCGCGATAAACACATCGCGATCACTCCCCACAGCACGTAGGGACAGGGGGGGAAGGCAGGGAAAAACCAGTCGTTAAGATAACCACCGCAGTCGTCCGCACAGCGAGTTCAAGTGAGCACGGAAACTGCGAATAGCTGTAGTACGGAAGACAATC
Organism: Meconema thalassinum; assembly: GCA_946902985.2. NCBI lineage: Eukaryota > Metazoa > Arthropoda > Insecta > Orthoptera > Tettigoniidae > Meconema > Meconema thalassinum. Next base: position 1,170,659,845 of record OX336389.2, read on the forward strand.
AGATAAGTAGTTAGCCTAAAATTTTTATAGTTTAACCATAGTTTACAACCATATAATCTCTCTAAAGTACAATCTCCGGATAGCCATCACCATTTAGCATTTCACCTAACATATATACTGCATTTAGCATACACTGACAGTTGCAGTACCAATACTGCAACTAAATAATTGTACATATTGTAAATATTTTCACCTGTATTTCAAACATAGATTTTATAGCCTAAGTGTATTGGATCTGATGATGATCGCTTGACGATCGAAACTGGTCATCCTAGTGTTTTATTAATCTCATGTAATTTATTTCAGGATTAGGGCATAACCCATCTCTTTTGGGTACATTCGTGTTGACCGACTGAAAAGCACTAAACTCTTGTTTACTAAGGCAACACTGAAAATATGGCTTCAAACACCACAATACACTGTACCACATGTGAGTGCGCCACTTATGCTGTGGGTGGCAACGCATAATTATTATTTTTAAGGAACACTTTGTAATTTCTCAGTTTTCCATTTTCATTATTGCGTTAGTTCTTGTCGACTCATCGCGGATCCCCCGGGCAACCGTCGCGAATCCCCGGGGGTCCGTGGACCGCCTAATGGGAACCTCTGGTCTAATCAATTTCAAAATTCATCTGCGAGTTAATTAGGTTTTCCATGGGATGAACTATGCAACATCTAATAAAGAAAGCTTTTCAGTCGGTCAACAAAAAATCTGTGTCTAAATATATAAGGTAGAGTGAGCAATGAACAGGAGCGGACGTCATAGGACTCAGGTTTCGTATAAGAGGTAAGTTATATAACCTTATTCTATTTTAGTATTGAGCCCAATTAGACACGGCTGACTGGCATCGAACCGGGGTCTTTATTACAAAGAAGACCAGGCCCATGATTCTGCACAGAATAGAATCATTGATCTCTGAGGAGGAGCAGCCACGGTGAACCCGAGGAACAATGAGTTATAACTGCATATAATTATAACAGCATGATTTCACGGCCAAAACGGGAATAGTATAGCTTTAAAGGTGGATAATTGCAGAAAATACAAGCCTATATACGTTTGAGATGCTAGAACTCAAGAAAGCAAGCCAGCTTGACATTTTGACAAAGCGAAGTTGAATGTGGGCGGAGTAGACCTGGCGCCTACGTACTACTTTCGGCGTGGCTGGAGGCTGAAGGCGGTGATTAACGACCAAGAAATTCCCCCTTCAACAAGGCGAAACAGTGGAGTGGGGGTGGTCGCCCACAGAAATTAATTAATTACGTCCAAATGGAGCAATGAATTGAGATGAAACATACACCCAGATGCATGTATTCTAGGAAATATAATTTAGGAGTGTTCTCACGCCAAAATTAAAGCCTGCATCTATAAAGGAACTTATGCACAGACATAACCGCGGCAGAGTCAGGATTTCTAAAGGAACCAGAGGGGAAGTACCGGGGTAGCATCATGACGCCGTGGAAGAAAGCAATTAATTACAATTAATTGGCCGTAGCAATTGCCTGCACGCGAGTGAATTTGGAACCTCCATGAATAGACGAATAAGGATCATACTTTACTTTGTCTGAAAATGCATTATAAAAAAAAGAGTCGCTCCTGGAAATCCAGTGAACTATTTTTCATCAGAAAGCTTTATATGGGGAGAAGCTGGAGAGGAGTTCAGTTCGTCTTGACTCAACTCGTGAGGTATCACGCTGGCGGATCACGCAAGAAAGTGCGCGGATTTTATAAAGTATTGACGCTCAAATATACTAGCGGTGAACAATGAAAAGTGCATCATGCAGCTTAATAACAGTAATTGTGCATAATATAATAATTAGTCTACGGCAGACGTATAAGCAACAGCATACGCGAGTATAGAATCAGTACAGCGTAGAGATTATTTAGGATGATGTTTACAGACAATGAACATACCGCAGGAAATGTTATCATGGGTAAAATAACATATTATGGTAATGAACACTACAGTTACGGGAACCTGGAAGGCATCATAAGTAGTCGTGACCTAGGATTGAACAACTTTGCAGTAGAGGAGACATAAAATGTAGGTGACGGGAGTCGAACACACACACGCAAGATAGACTTTCAAGGAGACCAGCGGTTGTCAGGAGTTAGCTGCATCGCATCTCTGAGGTCAGGCGATAGGGGGAATCCAATCAAGGATCCATGTGTGAAAATTGTGCGAGAAATATGTATAAAGTTATATTATAGTGATTTTTAAAAGTGTTTATGTTTATATGGTAAAAGAACGTGTATTGCGTTAAAGTGAAAATGCCAGTAGTGAAAAATATAATTACCATGTGTAAAGTTTATGCAATGTGTCGTGTGAGAGATAACATGATGGCTTAAGACAAGCATCATGGCAGGCGAGTGGCTGGCATGCCGGACCAACCCAGCTAAAATGAAAGTGAGTACAAATTTAATATGTTGATATGATTTAATAGCTCACCATACAACGAAGCATTCTCTCAAAGATTAAGAATTAACAGTCATTTGTGTACGAGATCACATCCCTCGTATTTTGGTAAAAATATGGTTTTGAGGATGATTTGTTTACGGCCATTTAGGCGTAAGATATTGATAGAAGTAACGGTAACGTTAAATAAATAATAATAATAATAATCTGGGGTCGGTAACAATAATGAATAAATAAATCGGCATGTCAGGCCTATAGTACGTGCAAAGTGTGTCATATCTAGCGTAAGAATACTGTGTTATTGGAAAAAGTATGAAAGAAACATAAATATCGAGATAAAGAGAGCTTTTCAGTGTCATTGAAATGTTAAATAAATGTTTTATTATGGTATATTCTACAGGGTTGTATTTGAGAGCCATTAAGATAGTTAATGTATGCCAGTAATACTTGTTTTGGAGCTACGTAGAACTTTGGCTTATGAGGAAATGTATAGAGGATGTGAGTGCTTTAAGAATTGAGTCATCTGTAAGAAATATTGTTTGAGCCGCGATCAGCGAGCATGTAACGTGGAATCAAGAGATTTACGTCAATAAGTTGCGAGGATCATCCGAAAATAGCTTGCGCGTTGGCGAGTCTTGTAGGCAAAATCTTCGATGATATAGTATTGCTTTAGAGCATACATGTGTATTCGCAACAGAGCTGGGACAGAGTCTGTCAGTATCCACTGTTCGCAGAGTCTTCGCCACCAGGGATGACTGCTAGACACCCTAGGTAGGCCGATATATTAATTGATCTGCCTTTGGAGGTAAGATAAATGGTTCTTCGTATAGGAAACGTCGATTTCCACTTGTTATATGCATGCCGTCCAGTGAGATAACACTGAAACTCACTTGAGATGCGCGCAAAAGCCACTGATGTCGACCACAGAACAGCAAAGCTATTTCGTGATCCATCCCTTGCCTTGAATAGTAATTAGGAGCCGAGATGAGCCCATTAAATACTCTAAATGTAGGTATTAAATAATTAGATTGACTCAATTCATAAGAACACGACCCATTCAGGGTACCTCTGGCACTGCTGCACCATTGAGTGAACTTGACCGTGCGGGGAGTCAGACGGGGTAGCAGGTATAGTCCACTAACCCGGCGGCCATTTTGCCGAGGCCAGCCCATGACTAATTCATTGTTCGCACGAAAAGGAAGTCAATAGACCTGATCCTTTTATTTTAAGATTGTAGTGGGACACTGAAGGATCTCGATATTTCGAAAAGTAATTAAGATGTGCTTGATATGATGATATCAATTGAATTAGATGCACTATTTCCATACATATGCAATGTTGGAATGAAGTAATCGGATAACATTTGGCCCAGTTATTCTCTGAGGAGGAATTAACTGCACCAAATAAATAGAGGCATTTTTGTAAAGTGTATTTGCCCAGTTCACACTAATTTATTCATACGGGTAGCGTAATTTGAACGAGATGACACGTTTGTAACGATAATGTTTTGACCAGACCCAGAAAATCGTTGTATGGTGAAGCTATGAAAATATCTATATCTATATGTATTTTGGAGGGGAAAGTGTACCACTTCAGCGTTTGAAACCTATGGGAAAAGAATGCGATTCGCACGAGACAACACTTATTATACAAGGCATAATCTAATGAATTAATGTTATTTAAAGTAAATGTCCCGTGTAAAACGGATGAATGTTTAATAATTGCAGATTTAATGTCATTTAAATATAATTTGTGTTTATTGTGTTGTGATATTCCAATTTGTGTTAAATTGTGCCACGTGAAGAACAATATGGACACTCGCAAATGTCAAAGAGTATCAACAATAGGATGTTTTGGATAGACTTGAGTGCGGTGAAGCACTAATTTTGAGGAGAAGAGACTCACAGATAATTTTGATTTTTGTTGTGGGAAATAAATGTAAAGTATTTTTTTGTGTTTCATGTTGTCTTGCCATGAATTACTATCATTAAATGTTATACTTAGGAATATGTTGTTTCTTTCAAGTAGAGTAGTCACCTGATACACTCAAATCCTGAATATGTGCTCGTATAGTGGGTTGAACGCCCCATACCTCGAAAGACCGTGAGTTAGCTGGGATACGAACACATGTTCCATATGATGACGATTGGGTATATGGAGGACACGTTATTGTACTAGGATTGAGTCACAGGTACTACTAAATTCGGCCAGGGTATTAAATGGTAGAGACAAGTATAGCAGCAAAGCTAGGGTATATTAGGAAAAGGCCGCGTCCCAGAGTTAATAAGGCTTCATGTTTGAAATAAATGTTGATAATCCTCCATAAGACATGCTTAAATGTAAATGTGAAAGCAATGATCTACCTCCTTATTTATTTATCATGTCGCCCGTGAGTGGGGCCAGTTGAAAATACGGGTCACCATAGGCGCATGAGCATGATCTCTTTTATTTATCATGGCGCCCAGGATAACGTGAGGCTTATGGGATTCAGAAAACTCCATAATAATAGTATGGTTTCCATTGGGGAAAACCATAATAGCATATTTTTCCTCAAACTGTCTTTGAGCGATTGTGAGTCTTTTTAGGTGATACTCAGACATTAGACATCGTTGTCAGACGTGTGAATGTACAAACGGGTACGCGGGTCTAAACCCATTCCATAGGTGGTCACAGCACTGTGCTAAAATAAATGTTGTTGTTCTCGCGACATCGGAATTCTTTTCCCAGTATAACGCACCAGCTTGCACAGCAAAGGCCTGCCTATATCTCAAAGATAAGAAATACAGGATGGGCAGTACTGAGGAGGTACTAAAATGTATCGCAGAGTTGAAGGAACATTTCGATACTACTCATGCCAAGAGTAGGGAAGATGCTAAGGCATTTCAAGATGAAATAACGGGTAGATTGGATGCTAATCAAACTGAAATGAACAATAAGTTAGAGACTAATCAAACCGAGGTGAGCCAGATGTTGGCTACGGTAAATACTCAGTTAGAGACTAATCAAACCGAGATGAGCCAGATGTTGGCTACGGTAAACACTCAGTTAGATTCAAGTTTATTGGAGGTCAATAAAAAAATTGATGATGTTAAAGAATCTATTAAACAAGAGGTAACTAAAAAGAGTGTTAGCGTGGTTTCAGAGATGCAAGCAAATAATGACAAACGCTTTGAGTCAATAGAGGTAAAGCTCGAGAATAATCTGCAAGCGTGCAGAGAATCGCAACGTGAGGTCAATAATAGACTAAACGAGATGTCCGTAGAGCTTAAAGGTATTCAGAATCGGAACGAAGCGAACACTAAGCGGCAGCAAGAGCAATTTAATACGTTCACTCAGACCGTTGATCAAAGGCTTGAAGACAGCGACGAGAAATGGAGTAAACGTATGGCGGGCTACGCAAAAGCTGTAGATGAAGCGTTAAGGAAGCAGGATCAGGATATCCTTGACCAATGCAAGGAGATCAGTGAAATAAAAACTTCCGCTAAAGAAAATAAGGGAATAATCGTAAATATGAAGACGCAGGTTGGAAAAGTTCAAAAAGAGTTAGAACAATCTCAAAACGATCTAGCAGGCATTCATAAAAGGCAAGATGAGGACCAGGGAGAAATTACCAAAATAAGGACCGAAATCTCCAATATGCACGGTCACATTCAGAAAGAGGTTACAGGTTTACGAGAAGAGTTGGAACTTCGAGAGGGCTTGAAAAATGAAGCCAGTGATAAAACGCTTGCCGACGTAAGGCAAGGTTTAGCGGGGGAAATTTCTCATATAAAAGAGAGCCTTAAAGATGACAAGGAGAAAATGTTTTCTATGGCAGAGAAAAACCGTGATCGCATGGAAAAAATATAACGATAAGTATTAGCTCGTTTAGAAAGAGCGGAAAACAGGCACAGCCAAATGGAAACCAGAATGATCGCACATGAGGAGTCCATATTGCGAAATCCTAGATCTAATGAAGGAAGCATAGATGAAAATAGGAGAAATAGATGGGCAGATATAAAGGTACAGCCCACTCCGAAAAATACAGCCATGCCAAGTGTCAGCCCGTATACCACACCTGGTATACCTATCGCTACGTCCACACCGCATGAAAATGCTGTACAAAATCAGATAGTCACTGTTGTAAGGGCTAGTGACGAGAAACCGAGAAAGTATTCTGGGAGTAACTCAAATAAGACACCCAAATACTGGCTCAAAGAGGTTTCCGAATACTTAATTGACGCAAAGGTACCGCCAGAGCGAAGATTAAGAGCTATCGAAAAACTGACTGAAGGTGAAAGCGCCTTATGGTTCAGAAGTTTTCGTTACACGTTTGACACCGTAGAAGAATTCCGCCAGGCATTTTTAAGAAGATACTGGGATGCAAATATCCAACAGAATCTTAGATTGGACTTGTACTCCAGACGCTATAGTACAAATAATCCAACGAAATTTGCTGAATTCTTCATAGCACAATTATGCCGTTTTAAAGAGCTTGACGAGGCCCCTAGAGAACTAGACCTTTGTATAGCGATAGCCAAGCAATTGCCATACGAAGTGCAACGACTATTAATCTCGGCAAACGCCAAGAGAGCGATTGAAATGGAGGAAGTACTTAGACAGCTCGATCTCACCACAACGCAGCATACGAGGCAGAGTCGGAACACGGAACAAGTCCATATGACTAGTGCACCAACCGAACCGACTAGGGTGCAGACCAAAAGTAAATCTACTAGCACAGAAACTGAGAAGTCAGACTGGCAACGAGAAGAAAGGGAAAACCAGAATTGGAGGCCAGCGTACAGAGGGAGATCGAACCGCGGACACCGAGGAAGGAAGACCTGTAATCAGCACGATACAAGAAATCGACAGCCCAATAACAGGAGAAATTACGGCCGAGATGGGAATAATCGAGACTGGAGATCCCACGAACAGAGTCGCGGGTTCGACGAAGAAGCAGAAGAACGTTATCACGCATCATTAAGATATATGGAGGAGCGTGGAGATGATAACAGAAAATCGCAAGTGCATTGGGATGAAGCGATTAAAAATAGGTCACCCGACATCTATACGGATGATGACGGAGCCAAGAGTCTGGAGATGCAACAGCACGCAGACAGACAGAAGAACTCCACAAGAAATGGACCCATAAGAAAAACCAGCCAATTATGACTCGGGGAGAAGGAGATACCCGAAAGTCAATGCAAGGTTCACAGGCCACTACTCGTGGGAGAGTACGTCTTATTGAAAAAACCAGCTAGTTCAGACCCAGAGAACAGGAAATATAAAAAGTTCCAACATAATTATCACGGGCCCTATCTGATAATAAGGGACTTGCAAAATAATGCCTACAGAATTAAAGATGAAGAAACAGGCAGGGAAGTAGTAGTAAACGTTGCCAACCTCAAATTGTATAGTCCACCGGAGGAATATGAAACTCCCCAAATGGACGGGGAGTCATTATATATGCACGCAAAGAGTCCTCAGAAAAGCCTACACCAGGGGGAAAGGAAACAAGACAGCCAGCTCGTAGACCCAAGGGGCACGAAGGAAGAGTGCAGCTGTCAGTTTGAAGAGTTTTACAACCAGTTACGGGAGGCAGCGAGAGAGCTCCAAGCGATGAATGAACGGCTAAGGACAGAGAACAACGAAATGCGAGATGGTAGACATAGGGGAGTGGGGGAACGAGACGACCCACTGCCCGGGAGCACTGACCGCCTAAAGTAAACACTGTCTACAGAGTCGATGCCGTCTAGAGGCTCGAAAGAATTCACTTGTAAAATGAATTTTTCGAACTTAGCAGGGGAAAGGTGTGCCCAATTAGACACGGCTGACTGGCATCGAACCGGGGTCTTTATTACAAAGAAGACCAGGCCCATGATTCTGCACAGAATCGAATCATTGATCTCTGAGGGGGAACAGCCACGGTGAACCCGAGGAACAATGAGTTATAAATGCATATAATTATAACAGCATGATTTCACGGCCAGAACGGGAATAGTATAGTTTTAAAGGTGGATTATTGCAGAAAATACAAGCCTATATACGTTTGAGATGTTAGAACTCAAGAAAGCAAGCCAGCTTGACATTTTGACAAAGCGAAGTTGAATGTGGGCGGATGAGACCTGGCGCCTACGTACTACTTTCGGCGTGGCTGGAGGCTGAAGGCGGTGATTAACGACCAAGAAATTCCCCCTTCAACAAGGCGAAACAGTGGAGTGGGGTGGTCGCCCACAGAAATTAATTAATTACGGCCAAATGGAGCAATGAATTGAGATGAAACTTACACCCAGATGCATGTATTCTAGGAAATATAATTTAGGAGTGTTCTCACGCCTAAATTAAAGCCTGCATCTATAAAGGAACTTATGCACAGACATAATCCGCGGCAGAGTCAGGATTTCTAAAGGAACCAGAGGGGAAGTACCAGGGTAGCATCATGATGCCGTGGAAGAAAGCAATTAATTATAATTAATTGGCCGAAGCAATTGCCTGCACGCGAGTGAATTTGGAACCTCCATGAATAGACGAATAAGGATCATACTTTACTTTGTCTGAAAATGCATTATATAAAAAAAGAGTCGCTCCTGGAAATCCAGTGAACTATTTTTCATCAGGAAGCTTTATATGGGGAGAAGCTGGAGAGGAATTCAGTTCGTCTTGACTCAACTCGTGAGGTAACACGCTGGCGGATCACGCAAGAAAGTGCGCGGAATTTATAAAGTATTGACGCTCAAATATACTAGCGGTGAACAATGAAAAGTGCATCATGCAGCTTAATAACAGTAATTGTGCATAATATAATAATTAGTCTACAGCAGACGTATAAGCAACAGCATACGCGAGTATAGAATCAGTACAGCGTAGAGATTATTTAGGATGATGTTTACAGACAATGAACATACCGCAGGAAATGTTATCATGGGTAAAATAACATATTACGGTAATGAACACTACAGTTACGGGAACCTGGAAGGCATCACAAGTAGTCGTAACCTAGGATTGAACAACTTTGCAGTAGAGGAGACATAAACTGTAGGTGACGGGAGTCGAACACGCACACGCAAGATAGACTTTCAAGGAGACCAGCGGTTGTCAGTAGTTAGCTGCATCGCGTCTCTGAGGTCAGGCGATAGGGGGAATCCAATCAAGGATCCGTGTGTGAATATTGTGCGAGAAATATGTTTAAAGTTATATTATAGTGATTTTTAAAAGTGTTTATGTTTTTATAGTAAAAGAACGTGTATTGCGTTAAAGTGAAAATGCCAGTAGTGAAAAATATAATTACCATGAGTAAAGTTTATGCAATGTGTCGTGTGAAAGATATCATGATGGCTTAAGACAAGCATCATGGCAGGCGAGTGGCTGGCATGCTGGACCAACCCAGCTAAAATGAAAGTGAGTACAAATTTAATATGTTGATATGATTTAATAGCTCAAGCCTCCGTGGCTTAAGCGGCAGCACGCCGGCCTCTCACCGCTGAGTCCATGGTTCAAATCCCGGTCACTCCATGTGAGATCTGTGTTGGACAAAACGGAGGCAGACAGGTTTTTCTCCGGGTACTCCGGTTTTCCCTGTCAACATTTCATTCCAGCAACACTCTCCACTATCATTTCATTTCATCTGTCATTCATTTAATCATTGCCCCAGAGGAGTGCGTCAGGCCTCGGCAGCCGGCACAGTTCATATCCTCGCCGCTAGATGGGGGCTTCATTCATTCCATTCCTGACCCGGTCGGAGACTGGAAGCAGGTTGTGGATTTTCATTTTCATATGATTTAATAGCTCACCATACAACGAAGCATTCTCTCAAAGATTAAGAATTAACAGTCATTTGTGTACGAGATCACATCCCTCGTACTTTGGTAAAAATATGGTTTTGAGGATGATTTGTTTACGGCCATTTAGGCGTAAGATATTGATGGAAGTAACGGTAACGTTAAATAAATAATAATAATAATAATAATAATAATCTGGGGTCGGTAACAATAATGAATAAATAAATCGGCATGTCAGGCCTATAGTACGTGCAAAGTGTGTCATATCTAGCGTAAGAATACTGTGTTATTGGAAAAAGTAAGAAAGAAACATAAATATCGAGATAAAGAGAGCTTTTCAGTGTCATTGAAATGTTAAATAAATGTTTTATTATGGTATATTCTACAGGGTTGTATTTGAGAGCCATTAAGATAGTTAATGTATGCCAGTAATACTTGTTTTGGAGCTACGTAGAACTTTGGCTTATGAGGAAATGTATAGAGGATGTGAGTGCTTTAAGAATTGAGTCATCTGTAAGAAATATTGTTTGAGCCGCGATCAGCGAGCATGTAACGTGGAATCAAGAGATTTACGTCAATAAGTTGCGGGGATCATCCGAAAATAGCTTGCGCGTTGGCGAGTCTTGTAGGCAAAATCTTCGATGATATAGTATTGCTTTAGAGCATACATGTGTATTCGCAACAGAGCTGGGACAGAGTCTGTCAGTATCCACTGTTCGCAGAGTCTTCGCCACCAGGGATGACTGCTAGACACCCTAGGTAGGCAGATATATTAATTGATCTGCCTTTGGAGGTAAGATAAATGGTTCTTCGTATAGGAAACGTCGATTTCCTCTTGTTGTATGCATGCCGTCCAGTGAGATAATACTAAAACTCACTTGATATGCGCGCAAAAGCCACTGATGTCGACCACAGAACGGCAAAGCTATTTCGTGAACCATCCCTTGCCTTGAATAGTAATTAGGAGCCGCGATGAGCCCATTAAATACTCTAAATGTAAGTATTAAATAATTAGATTGACTCAATTCATAAGAACACGACCCATTCAGGGTACCTCTGGCACTGCTGCACCATTGAGTGAACTTGACCGTGCTGGGAGTCAGACGGGGTAGCAGGTATAGTCCACTAACCCGGCGGCCATCTTGCCGAGGCCAGCCCATGACTAATTCATTGTTCGCACGAAAAGGAAGTCAATAGACCTGATCCTTTTATTTTAAGATTGTAGTGGGACACTGAAGAATCTCGATAATTCGAAAAGTAATTAATATGTGCTTGATATGATGATATCAATTGAATTAGATGCACTATTTCCATACATGTGCAATGTTGGAATGAAGTAATCGGATAACATTTGGCCCAGTTATTCTCTGAGGAGGAATTAACTGCACCAAATAAATAGAGGCATTTATGTAAAGTGTATTTGCCCAGTTCACACTAATTTATTCATACGGGTAGCGTAATTTGAACGAGATGACACGTTTGTAACGATAATGTTTTGACCAGACCCAGAAGTTCGTTGTATGGTGAAGCTATGAAAATATCTATATCTATGTGTATTTTGGAGGGGAGAGTGTACCACTTCAGCGTTTGAAACCTATGGGAATAGAATGCGATTCGCACGAGACAACACTTATTAAACAAGGCATAAGCTAATGAATTAATGTTATTTAAAGTAAATGTCCCGTGTAAAACGGATGAATGTTTAATAATTGCAGATTTAATGTCATTTAAATATAATTTGTGTTTATTGTGTTGTGATATTCCAATTTGTGTTAAATTGTGCCACGTGAAGAACAATATGGACACTCGCAAATGTCAAAGAGTATCAACAATAGGATGTTTTGGATAGACTTGAGTGCGGTGAAGCACTAATTTTGAGGAGAAGAGACTCACAGATAATTTTGATTTTTGTTGTGGGAAATAAATGTAAAGTATTTGTTTGTGTTTTATGTTGTCTTGCCATGAATTACTATCATTAAATGTTATACTTAGGAATATGTTGTTTCTTTCAAGTAGAGTAGTCACCTGATAGACCCAAATCCTGAATATGTGCTCGTATAGTGGGTTGAACGCCCCATTCCTCGAAAGACCGTGAGTTAGCTGGGATACGAACACATGTTCCACATGATGACGATTGCGTACAGTATTGTGTATAATTTGTGCATTATAACCACACAATACGACACCAATTTAAATAGGAACGGGTGATTTAGGACATAATTAACAAAATAATGTTGACATCATCCCTGAATCTGGTCACAATTATAAATCTATAGAACACAGGTTAACATATTTAAAATACATCAACATTAACGTAACTAACATAGTAGTGATCAATTACATCTGTAAAAAGGATTGAAGCGTTAAACAAATTTTTACGAACTTATGTAATGAACATTGTATATATATTGTGCCCGTCAGACAAGTGTTTCGGGGAGCTGCCAGTCTAAAACAGCCCTTCCGAGACCCTCCTCTGGCCAATACACAGGACTCGGGGAAAGAATGTATTCGTAGGCTGGCCTAGCACGAAAAATTGTGCTCGGGGGTGTCGGGAATATGAGAGTTCTATTCTTACGACCAGCCCAGTGAAATATAATCACAGGAAAAACACGCAAAAGCTACCACGAAATAATGAGGACAGACTTAAGTTAAAATCACACTAAATTTATTGACAAATTTACAGATCCCTAGCCTACGTCTGAGAGGTGAAAATTGGCTAGTCCGATTCTAATCTTCCCTGAAAGAGAGAGTCAAAATATCTCCTATTCAAAGTCTATCTTAAGCCTCTCGAAATCCTATTCTCAAATCGGAGAATAAATCAATCACTAAGAGAAAAATACGTAACGATTCCCTCAGCAATTGCATCGGAGATTTAATAATAATAATGGCAGGCGTGAATCTATTAGCAAGAAAGATATTGACTTGTTTCAATGCTAAGTCCAATTTACGTTAATCAGTTGCACAATAAAATATCTAAGCTATGATGGTATTCTCTCCAACATTTACATTTACGTTAAATTTAGCTAATCCTGTCTGACGTTAAGATACTATTGATAAACGAGACGCGTTTATCCAAAGAAAGTAAAAATAACAAAGCTATGCACATTCTGTCCTAATTTAATTAAATCGAAGAAAAAAATCAAAGCTATTTACAAAACAAATTGGACAGAAACAGCACACTCCTACTGGTAATGCAATGGGCATTCCTACCTGCTCAGTTTCCTATGGTTTGCAGAGAAATGGTCATAAGTGTAAAAAGGAAAACTATGTTGGCAACTGCTGTGACAGGCTGCCACGTCTTACGTCGCTTATCTTCGTAACGACCGGGTTTTCGTATTATCCCGTCATTAGATGATCCTCGTCTCAAAATTGGGAATTGTCAAAATGTTTTAGGAAACGTCGAAACCCACAAATCTAAGAAATGGTCGGAAAAGAAATTTAAGTTTAGCATTCATTATTCTGTACTAAATAATTATTTAGATTTCAGTTTAGTTCAAAATACGTTCACTTTATTATCATTCTCAATGTTAATTCATTACTAATCCTCAATGTGTTAATGTACATTTTAGTGACCAATAAACGTGTCTAGTGTAGCAAGAAATGTAGGGGAAACACCTAATTTACAGTATACCTCGTAATATAAGTGAATCACTGTTCACTATCATGATAAACACCCTGTGTTTATTATCAATAACACGGTCTCGTCAGTCGCAATCATCAGTCAACTTGCCAAAAGTTAACAAAGTGCTGGAAAATACCATATCCAATAAATCGGCTTCAAAACATGATCTAAGATACCTCCCTAAAAGCAACTCCTCTAGACACAATAATATTATGGTCCTAATTTATACAATGACGTCCTATCGTGGACTCAAATTCGCAATATCTGCTCATATGCTCATATTTTTAGCATCAAAATTTAACATTGAAACTTAGTCGAAATCCCAAGACTTTAATAATCAGCAAGTGTCTAATACACTTCAAAATGCCGTACCTAAACATTAGTACTTAAACATCAATTGAAACCATACGCGAACCCGTGTTCTTTCGTATGTAAAGATACACATTTCATACAGTCAGATTATGTCGTCGCTTGTCGAGAATAAATAAAAATAACCAAGGCCTCCTATACTCAGGCTATAAGCAAAGAATATTCCCAGCTGTCGTGCAGGCAGCAAGCAGCTTATAAGAATGCACTGGCTTGTAAACTCATGCAGGCTCGCACCAATAATATTCCTACAAATTTAACCAATATCACAGCCACCACATGGCCTTGAAAAACATCTGCAAGCTTTCAACTGTTCGTAAATATTACACACTGTCTAGCATTTCCCTCGACTCACATTTAACATAGCGAAAGTTGGTTACAAGCAAACCCTCTCCAGGTGCTTCTTCAAAATGATACGTATGACCAGAAATAATCTTGAAACTAAACATAACAATCCCTACCTATCAGGATGTGCAGAAAAATAGTAAGACCGTCTACAAATACTTCACAAATAGCAATCCAACCCGGTTACATAACAAAGTGTAGCGTTGACTTACATGTGGTTGTTCATTCAAGTTTCGCCCAGATTATGATGGCAATTTCCATGGCCTTGCTCCATGGCCATGAATTCACTCGAGCATATCAATAACATCCGTCGCGCTCCCAAGGCATATTTGGAGTTATTCCATACTAATTTCTTCCATAGTAAAAGGATACTAATTTAATTGGGCTGTATCTCCATAAGTTGGCATTACCATTTTTAAGTAAAGTTGATCCAGGTAGCGTGGTTTTCACAAGTTAAAGAAATACTTTTCACTGACTCTAATCATATGCGGTAAAATACAAAATTGTCATAAAAACCGCCACTGGCTTTAGAAATATCATTAAGATTATATTTGGCCACACTCCAAACATGCACTTACACACACCACGTGATCGTTCAACATCAATGCAATCAGCCTTCTCATTAACCAGAAATACACAGTTCCTCCTGGTGAAGTTTTCAATAAATGTAATTTTAGTATAATCCGTAGCGTAAATTATTCCAATAGATTTAAACAACGTGGTTTTCCACTAACATTCAAACCACATGTCTGATCACTTCACGCCCTAGTGTTCACTAACGAAATCGTCTTAACTCCACAAAATAACGTATAAATAAAGCACAACACTGCTTTAAGCGTTTAAATTGTTCACTATCCTCACAGTAGTTATCACCTATGGATTATTTCCATACAGATTCCGCGTGGATTCACAATTATAAGTTTCACTACTCACAAGTGCGTCCACCCACCATGGGGTTACCAAAACGAGTATATCACGTCAAAGATGACGGAAGTAAGCTGCGACAGCTGTAGTCAAGTGTTGATCCATTAAATTCCAATCGCGTTTCTGCGATGTTATACCATTATAAATAACCTAAAATAATTCTAAAAATTCCAGAATAAAGGTGGTGATGAATTCCAAATATTTCCAGGGTTATTAATAATACAGGATGTACAAAAAAAATATCCAGACACCGAAGTCAAATCAAAGTGCTCAAAGAGTTCACATGCTCCATGGGTGCGTTCACCAAAGTTCCAAAGTAAATTCTGCAATGTTGTCTTTACGCTGCCATAGATCTTCAGATCGAGAATGAGCAATCAGGCTCAATATATATAAGGTGCATTCAAAAAGTAACGAGCCGGAGGCTGGATTGCGCAAACCGGTGACGACATCAGCTAATCGTGGTGTGTGTAATGCGGTGGGGTTCCGACCAGAGCGTGGAAGGTCACAGCTCGTCGCTAGAGGGCACGCGTGCACGTCACGTGACGATACAAAGCGAGCAGAAGCATGCATCAATCGCCCAACGCTGCCAGTCGCATTGCAAACAGTGACATGGAGGCGTCAAATGACGAGCAAAGAGGTGTTGTTCGGTTTCTGACAGCGGAAGGAGTAAGGGGTTCGTACATTCATCGCCGAATGTCACAAGTGTACGGCGAACACTGCATGTCCCATGCAAAGTTCAAGGCGTGGCACAAGCGCTTCAGGGAAGGACGGGTGTCGTTAGCCGATGATGCTTGGTCTGGGGCACCCCCCTGCATTACCGATGACAACGTCCAGCTGGTTGATGCTCTCATTACCCTGGACCGCCGAGTGACAGTGGACGCCATAGCCGCCGTGGTAGGACTGAGCGTCGGAAATGGGCACACCATCATGAAGGAACGACTGCACTTGCGCAAAGTGTGTGTCCAATGGATGCCCCACAGTCTTCAACCACACAAGGAAGCATGTCGTATGGCCCACAGTCTTGGTCATCACTTCGAACCAGAATCCAAACGACATAGCCTCCAGTGGAAGCATCCAGGGTCACCACCACCCAAAAAGGCAAGGCCATCCACACGAGTGCAGGAAAGGTAATGCTGACGTTCTTCTTGGACCAAGATGGCCACTTCATGCCGCACGGGACAACAGTGAATGCCCAGCGTTACTCGCAACCTGGACTACCCTTCGCCAAGCGATCAAAACAAAACAACCAGGCAATCTCACCCGTGGGGTCATTCTGCTCCACGTCAATGCACGACCACAAACAGCCAACACAGTCGCGGCACTCCTGCAGAAATTCAAATGCGAGGTTCTCGGCCTCCCTCCATAGAGTCTAGACCTCTCTCCCTGTGATTACGCCATGTTTGGTCCCCTGAAAAGTCTCTGCGAGGCCAACTATTCACCTCGGACGTCGACGTCCAGCTGTACGTGCGGAACTGGTTCACATCGCAGCCCAGGGAATTTCATGAGACAGCCATTCACCGCCACGTATAACAGTGGGACAAGCGCCTCAACAGCCAGGGCCAATTCTTTTAACATTCAGGCACTGGTTTCTGTAATTATGCCCCCGGCTCGTTACTTTTTGAACGCACCTTATATATATACAAGCAACCCACCCCCGCTTCGCCCGGGAACAGTTATGAATGCAAGGTGATAGGCTACTTTTAACTGAGGTCTTATAAGATTTCCTTGTATACGACATTAGTCGTTTTCCCCTCCAGCAGTGAACACGAAAAAATTTTGGTTTTATGTAACATGCGATAGAGCCACGTAAAGCTGTCCATGAGAAAAACATTCTCCACTGAGTTCAATTCCAGTCACGCTAAGTGTCTGACCCTGTGATTTGTTTATAGCCATGCCAAAGCAGAATCTACTGGGAATTGTACTCATTTGAAATGATAAAACAAATATGAAGGAATCATAGGGATTCTGGGTACTAAGACCGTTTCTCCTGTACCACAGCTAGTTAAGATAGTTGCTTCAATGAAACAATTTTTCATAGTTTTTACTACCAATCGCGTCCCATTGCATAACTTTGGTGGGTGTAAATTACGTAGCAATATAATAGGCACTCTCACTTTTTAAATAAGCTTGTGTGTTGACAAGCCAGAAGGAAGTAAATAATTTAGGAATTCTGTAGGGTAATGAACAGCTTCTTCACTATCGACTACTGCGTCTACTGAGTAATATACTTGAGCCTGGGCAGTGAATTTGGAGAACACCAAGTCATTAATTATCACAACTTGTTCGTTTGTCGGCGATAATATTGCTCTTTATTTAAACCATGAATGAGACTTGTTAGATAGGTATGGATTTGAGGATACACGCTATCAATCAATTCTTGAATGCTGCTTACTAAAATACAGAAATCGTGACTGAGGGTAATTTTCCCGTCAACGACCGGTAAATCTCCATTTCCGACTATAAGTAACAAATTAGCAAACAGACTATTATCTTCTGAAGATAACAGTACTCTCATGTTAGTTTTGAGTGCCAATTTTGTTATATCCGGCCAGATGTAAGATCTTTTTAATAAAGCGTTCAGTTCGTCGGCTCTCGTTCCTCTGGTAAGATTTGACAAAAATCTCCGGCGAACAAAACTGTGCAGCCACCCATAGGTGTGTTCCGATTCCTTAGATCACGCAAGGTCCTGTGTACAGCTTCAAGGGAAGTTTTGTGCTACATTGTAGCCTCATCCCATGGGCTACAACTGAAGAACAATTTTGGATTAAACTGGCATTGTTACTTTGTTTTGAAATATTACATATGCTTCCATCATTACTGCTGACTTTCAAAGGAAGTTTAAATGTTGCATGTGCTGTTCTTCCCCATTCCAAAAGAGTGGCTGCAATTCCAGATGATGCGACGGCAAGAGCAATATTACCACCAGACCTCACTTTGGCGAGCAACAAATTAATCAAGAACGTTTTGCCTGTGTCTCCAGGGGCATCGAGAAATATATCTTACCTTTCTTCTTAATGATGCAAGAGATATGATGGTGTCATAAGCTTGTTTCTGATCGTGGTTCAGACGGTGTTCTTCTTGAGCAACGGTTTGAAGGACAATCGACTCTTGTGACAATCGAAAAATTATTTGTTCTTCTTTTTCATTGTTACGTGATAAGCGCTCTTTTTGTCAATGAACTATGACCTATATCCGTTTTATATCTCGGCATGATGGCTTAAAATCACTGACTGGACTATTAATTATAGCGAATTCTTGTCAGACGTAATTTAAGAATGGCGAGGTGCATGAAACACAAACCCCCTTCCGTCCAATCTTAACTTACCTATGTATTTTGCGGAATGGAAAGTTCACAGACGAAATGAAGAGTTGCACTTCCAAGGAATGGTGAGGAGCATGAAACACAAATCTCCCTTCAGTCCAATCTTAACTTGACTGTGTATTTTGCGGAACGAAAAGTTCACAGGCGAAATGAAGAAAAGCTGTGTTCCACTTCCAGGGAATGGCAAGGTGCATGAAACACAAACCCCCCTACCATCCAATCTTAACTTGTCTATGTATTTTGCGGAACGGAAAGTTCACAGGCGAAATGAAGAAAAGTCGAGTCGCACTTCCAGGGAAACTCCAAACACAACCACCCTTCTCCGAAGTCTTAACTCAACACGACTCGACGGTTTGCTGCTGGCTGTACTGCTCGGGTCCAAGCTCTGTGAACTTGCGGGGTGAGGGGAAGGGGCGGGGAAGGGCCTGGCGAGAAGAGAGAGGACTGTCAACAGCCCGCCGTGATATCTGGTATTCCTTTCTATTCCAATACTGCTAACATACGGCCGTTGATCAAACCACTGCGGTGTTACGAATGAGTGAGTGAGTCACCGACCAATGTATTTGGTTCTGTACTATGCACGGACCAGGAAACCTCATCACTCGTCAACACCGCTTCTCATGGTCCGCGACGCACATTCCCCTCAGGTTCACGCAGTTTATAACCGAGCAGTATCTGGGGTAATAGGTTCGCCCGCTAGTTAGTTTGTAACGGGGTGGATAGACTCGCCCTTAGCTACCTCGTAAACTGTCGCCTCAGTATTTGAATGAATATGGATGGAAGAAATGAAAACGTAAACACACTTATAGTGAGTGATGTATTGAAGATAGAGATATACTCTCCCGGACTTTTTTGTAGAACTTTTCATGCTGAACAATTCTTACACTCATAGTATTTAGATATTTTTAACGGTTTGCCCAGCGTAAGCTTACAAACACGCTCGGACGTCAGGTTTTATTTTCAACTTTTTCAGTGAAATCGTTACTGCTCGGCTTCCTTTATTCATAAATAAATTATTTTCTACAGAAATCATCCTCAAGAGATATCCTTTACAGAATGGTGAAAACCGCATCAAACTCTCTCCATAGGTTCTCAAGATTACCCGTGACATCCAAGAATCGGGGATTTTTAATACTAAGTAGAGATATATATGTGTGTGTGTGCATAGCAGTAATTCATAAACGTTGTAACTAAGCCTAAGTGAGCAAAATCTTAAGATGAACGCTTGACGTTCGAAACATGTCATCCAAATTAAGTAACCCCATTTTTGTACATAAAAGCGTGTTATTTTGTGATAAACACCTTATGTAATGGTTTTCATGTTAGGGCTTATATAGCGTAAATACCTGCTTTCCCGCATAATGT
This sequence comes from Meconema thalassinum, assembly GCA_946902985.2. Classification (NCBI taxonomy): domain Eukaryota; kingdom Metazoa; phylum Arthropoda; class Insecta; order Orthoptera; family Tettigoniidae; genus Meconema; species Meconema thalassinum. The sequence goes on from OX336389.2 coordinate 1,170,679,960, forward strand.
AATTGGGCACAACACTGTGGTTGACCGACTGAAAAGCTTCTGTTTATTACAACTAGGCAACACTGAAAAAATTGCTTCTATCACTTCAATGAACAACATCTGGTACATTGCCTACATTGTGATTCAAACCTAAAACTCTATGTCCAAGCATTGTAGCCGTATTCAACAACGAATACAAAAATAATGTTTTAAATTAGCAATATTGTAGTGCTAACTCACATCAACACACCTCCAGTACTGCAATACTGTATATGTGTCCAAAGAATAGCAAACTAAGTTATGGAAACAAGGGTTGAAGACAAGAACTGTAGGGGTAAACGAAAGTTAGAATATGCTAAACAGATTGCCTAGGATGTAAAGTGTATGCAGAGATGAATCGACTAGGTCAGGATAGGGAGGCATGGAGGTCTGCATCAAACCAGTCAAGAGACTGAAGACATAACAACTTGATTTATATTATTTCCTTCTGGACATTACATTAAACAATTTGAACCTACTAAAATATGCAGGGCCATCGAAAGGATTTAAGGGCCCCTATGCAATGTTTTGCTCGGCTACCCCCCCCCCCTTGAATTACTATCCACTACTACCTATTCTGGAAATACAATGGCATTCTCAGAAAAGCATCCGATTCCACACATACCCAAGTACACGGGGCTTAATGACCACGGCCACGATGCCCAAGCCTCTCAAATTGAAGCAACATCAATATGGCGTTGTTTGTGACTGGCACTCATTTCATGAACTGGCAGCTTACTATACAGCTTACGCCAAGAACGATCATTTTGCCAACCTTCGTCAGAAACTAAATCTGTCAGGGTTGTGACCATGTAATCTGCAAGGGAAAGAATATATTGATTGATTTGTTTCACTCCATACTAACCAGCCTCTACGAACACATTCTCCATTCTGTAGTTTTGAAAATCGATCTGTTCTCAGGAAGGCTCTTGTTCCGTCCATTGGAAGGTCATTATGCAGTGAAGAGGGACCCCTTCGAACAATATCTTCAATAACACTTACACTTGTCCTGCCAGGTTTTAAATAAAAATAAATTTAAAATAAATAAATAAATAAAACAATATTCGCAAGAAAATGTAAAGAATCACTAACGTCTACTCGCCGCTTACGGGCCACTATTAATTTGTCCCCCTTGCCCCCCCCCCCCCCCTTCTCGGCGGCCCTGAAAATTTGGACCAGGCAGCAAACAATAGCCGCTATATTGATGTGTGAACTTCAAGTCCTTGGTCCACGGCACGGCATGGCCCCTCCAGCCTGAGCGTTCTTACCGTACATCACTGCTACAGTAAAATATTCTAATATAAAACTATAATATCCAACTGGTCACATCCCTGATGACAGTTTAAACCTCCTTCTGTTCGATAAGCGGAACTCGGTAACCGGGTTTTGTTGGATTATGCGTAACGAATTCGTCTATATTGCTTGCATGATTCACACGACCATCATCTTATTTTTTTGGCTGATGACCTTGCAGTTCGGCAATGGACGCTTCCTATATAAAGGCATATTTTTCCAGAATTTATTAGAGGCCGGATGACTAGTTTAGTCGTAATTTGATTTATGGTTCGAACATTTGGGTCGCCCCCATTTTGATTTCGTTACGATGGCAGCGATGTAAAACATGACGCAGAGATGTCCTTTGCTAGTGCTACCTCTGGGCAAAAGCTGGTTCAATTCGGTTTCGTCGTGTTTGAATTGATAGGGGGGATCTACACATACACATACACGGTCACCACCTTGAAATTATTTGACTGATGACTTTGCAGTTTGAACAACAGACATTTTGCACGTGAAGGTATATTTCTTCCAAAATTTTGTACAGATCGGATGATTAGTTTAGTCGTAATCTGATTTAAGTTTTAAACATTTCGGTAGCCACCATTTCCTTTTTGGATAAGATGGCCGTGACATAAAACATGACACTGAGGTCTCCTTTACTCGTGCTACCTCTGTACTAAATTTGGTTTATTTTGGTTCCGTCTTGTTTGAATTCAAAGGGAGGACAGACATACACACAAACATACACAAACACATACACGGACGTTTGGCTCGTGTACATCTCATAAGACTACTTTTTTTTTGCAAAAGTCAAAAGTGTGCTAAAATTCTTATTTGTAATTGCTTTTCAACTAAGAACTATTGGTGAAAACTTGGTGCTGTGATTATGTGGACTCAAAAGTGAGGTTTAGTTGAATTATTCGTGTCACGTCCTAGTTCGTGAACAATGGGCAACGGCTGAGTGGCCTAGTTAGTGGTCCTGTTAGTCGGGATACTAGTTACTATGGAAAAGGAGTGGGCATCTTGGACATACTCTGAGTCTTGGCACTCCTTGTGCTCAGGCAGCTAGAACTACCCTACTCACTTCTTAGATCCCTGAGATGAAACTTGGGGGCTCTGTGTTAGCAAGGCTAGCAACCAGCTTCATTTTTACCAACTAAACTTGCTAAGAATGTCACGGGATTCAGGTCAGTAGATTTTCTGACACCTTAAATGTACCCCTTAAAGCATGATTTCTGCACCTCGTTGTCAAGAAAATGCAGTAATTAAAAGTGACATAAACCCATCTCATTGTCATTACTATATTTTTATTTAATGTAACTCTCTAACTGAAGCATGTGTGCACATAGCTGGATTACTGTAATATAGGAGAACCAATTACGATCCTGCTTGGGGTGACCCGCTAACCTTCTGATTGAAGGAAGTAGAACTAGTTTACATCACTGATGCCATGTAAGTCTAAGCTTCGGGAATATCATGAATGCCCTGCATCTATTTATATTGTTTTATGGAACTACCTTTTGTCTGTCAGTAGCGCAACCAACAATTGGTTGGCAAGGCAGACTTGAATAGTGTTATATGGGAGCAGCAAAGCAAACGTAATGTATTAGTGAAGTTTGAACATAGCCTGCATCTACATAGAGATGAGCAACACTCACAACAATAATTTCAATAATAGAGTATGCGTTAATTTACATAATTTGAGAGTTTTCCATAAATTATTACTGCATGACAACTTCTATTCAAACTTCCAGTACACAATGTGCATATCTGATTTACTCATTAACCTTACTATATATAAACGCACCATTATTAATTTATGACACACTTTATTACTTCCGCTTATTGGTTATTCTTCTTTGCCTAATAACCAGTATTATATATTTTAAAACTTAATACTCGTATTTTAGAATATTACCCTGCGATAAGGATTCTGGATTGTGTGCCAGGCCTTCCTTAATGCTGCCATCTTCCGTAAATAGAAAAGATGAGATTGAGTTATGACAGGCAACCTTTAAGATGTTCGGACAATGGACTGAAATGACCGGTGTGAAATTGTTGCTAACATAATTAACTGTATGGAATGATACACACGTCTTAAATATAACACGCTATCTGAGTGCGGTAACTCCATTATCTCTCTGTGGCATAGTTTCATATTCCAATGGTAATCATTCGAAAGCCTGAGGATGACCCATCAGAAGGTAAACAAAGTATCAATAGGAATGGGAAAATGTACATTATAACAAAAAATGTTTTCAGCTGTATTCCTTTCACAACTTAATTTATAACATTATGCCTGGTGTTTCAAAGAGTTTCGGTGAATTGTGTGATCTTTCAATGTAAACATGGACCATGTGCGAGCACATACACATTGTTATCCAGATACATGCCAAGAAGCACCGCTCGTGGTGGTCAGGGTAAGGCCACTACGGGCAGTCGAACTTATTCACGTAGCCCCAACTATCTCATTGTTTGTGTGGAATGTTTCAGATAACCTGTGCCATTGTGATGGCTGTAATTTTGTGTGCAAATTGGGCCTACGATTTGGGTAGGAGCCGATCGTGGCATTAATTTAGTGACCATCTCACCAATCACCTGGAGTATAAGTGGGAAACCACGAAGAACCACTTCTAGAATGTCTGAGGGAGGAATCGTATCCATTTATTCTCAGTTCTGCATCATGTGGTTGAATGTACCCCGTTCCAGCCCTCAAAACAAATATTTTTTTTTGGCAGAGCCAGGAATCGAACGCGGACCTGTGTGGTTACAGCCAAGAATGCTAGTCACTAGTCTACGTCACGAGGTGGATGTGTTTGTAGGATATTGTGTCACAAAACGATGAACCAATAAGTCAGTGTTAAATCCTGCTATAAAAGGACGGAAACTATGACGGAGGTGCATGGAATGTTTGAGCAAGCGTAGGGGTAGGGGGGAGGGGTGGGGGCAAGATGGGGACGCTAAGAAAAATACAGTTCAGGTGCATTATAGATGTTGATAATGTTATCGTAAATAGTTCAATTGTTATGTGTCACTATCGGCCTTAGTACAATCAAATAATTTTTTTTAAAGTCAAAGACAAAATACACAAAAAAATTTATAGCCTACTTGCATACTACCAATGCCCCGTCATTCCACACACATGGGACGAGATCGGGTGCTACAATTTATACATGTCACACGTATAAACAACTTCTTCATCTTAGTCCTCTACACCGGCATTTGCACAGTGAGTCCAACTTTGGCATTGTAAACTTTTAACCCACCCTTCTATCCACTCAGAAAACAAGTGACCAAAGAAAATGTATTCAGCGTCACCACTTTCTTCATCTGAAGAACTTTCCTTCCTTTCTCGACGAAGCGTGGTCTTCTTTTGTTTCATCTTGCTCTTGCCATCTTGCTATTTTGAACTTTTGAAAACAATTAAACACGAGTTGTCTCTATACTAAGCTATGAATAAAGATTCGCATTTCCTAGCATCACTGCTCCCGGGTGATTAAGAAGCTAGAAAAATCATTTGAAATACCGGTGTTTCAGAATCACATGGCCGCGATGTGTGTTTTTATTGTGTTTCTCAGGATTTGGAAAGTCACAGATAAGTACTTAGTTAACAGTCCTCTATCACTATAAGAAATCAGTGTGTTTGCTTACATAGTTTCGGAAATATTGTGAACCGGTAGAATATATCGTATGGACGCCATAATGGATTGTTTCATAAAATACACGGTATGGTAAGATATGCCAGCGGATGAATATTCTAATAATAGTTCATTCTACCTACCGACATTTCAATTGCTTGATTATGACACGAGTATTAAAACAAGATTTCAAATAAATTGCACAGACGCCGTTTTTAAGTTGTCGTACAGTTCCAATAAATTAGACGTCAGTATAGTAAGGCTTGTATGAAGATATACCGTGCCATATTTCACAGCGCTCGGATGTAAAAGAGGATGGAAAATCCATTTAAATATCGCGTCGCCGCCATGGTTTGTGCTCACCAGGGTATTGAAAAATCCATAGAAGAACTTATGTTAATAGCCTCTATCAAGATACAAGATTTCAGTTTGACAGCTGTAGTAGATTCGTAGATATTGGGAACCGTCTAAATATTTCGTATGGTTGCCATGCTGGAGTGTTATATATGTAGGCCATAAAGTTATGTATTCTTAGATGAAGATTATTGCGTAGGTTCATTATTCAAACTCTAACTTCGATCCCATGATTATGACACAAGAAATAAGAACTTCATTTTAAAATTTCGGACAGCCACCATCTAGGAGTTGTGAAAACAATTGAATAAAATTAGATGCCAGTAACTTAAAATGTTTATGAACATTTACCGTACCAAGTTTTACTGTGCTCGGTTGATTCAATCGCGAGTAAATCCAATTTAAATGTTTTCAATTCGCTTGGCCACCATGTTGGCTTTGTAATTAACAAGTTTTTGAAATTAATATAGGTAAACTCTAGTAGTACCCCTTATAAGCGTGCAAAATTTCAGGGTGATATCCGTTACTATTGCGGAGATATAGTATGCCTATGGAGTATTTCGCGCAGTCGCCATGTTGCATTGGTGAAATGTTTTCAAATTAGAAAGGCACGGCCAAGGCCGGACGAAGTACATTGCGATAATCTAAAACAATGTCCCAACCGAGTTTCATAGAGATCGCTTTGGCTGTTTAGATTTTATTAGCGTGGTGGGGGGAGGGGGACTCACACACACGGACAAAAGGTGATCTCATAAGCCTATTTTTTCATAAATGAAAATAGGCTAAAAATCTGGCACGTCATAAAAAAGTTTTATAATTTAACAATGTCTATATGCCTACCAGTCAAGCTGATGATGAGGATGTTGAAAAGGTCAACGAAGAAATAGACGAAATTCTGAGGTATATCAAGGGTGATGAAAATGTTATAGTAATGGGAGATTGGAATGCTGTGGTAGGAAAAGGGAGTGAAGGGAAGATAGTAGGAGATTTCGGATTAGGTGAAAGGAATGATCGAGGAAGCAGGCTGGTAGAATTCTGCACCGAGCATGAATTGGTCATAGCTAACACCTTATTCAATAACCACAATAGAAGAATATACACATGGATGAGACCAGGAGATACAGGGCGTTACCAAATCGACTTCATTATGGTCAAGCAGAGGTTTCGAAACCAGATTTTGGATTGTAAAACATATCCTGGTGCTGACATAAACTCTGATCACAATCTGGTTGTAATGAAATGCAGATTAAAGTTGAAGAAACTGAAGAAAAGTCAAAAGCCAAAAAGGTGGGCAATAGACAGACTGAAAGAGAAGGATGTAAACGAAAGATTTAAGAAGAGTATAAAGGAAGGACTAATGAAAAACCCTAAACAAACTTCAATTGCAGACGAATGGGCACTTTTGAAGAATGAAATAACAAAATCCGCAGAAGAAAACATTGGTAGGAAAGAAAGAATAGGTAGAAAATCGTGGATCACTCAGGATATACTAGAATTGATGGATGAAAGGCGGAAACACAAGAATCTAAGAGATGAAAAGGGGAAAGCAGAATACAGACGTCTGAGAAATGAGGTTAACAAGAAGTGCAAGGAAGCGAAAGAAGAATGGTTGAAAGAGAAATGTGCAGGTATATAAAATTGTCTGAAATTAGGAAAAGTAGACACAGCTTATCGAAGGATTAAGAATACTTTTGGGGAAAAGAAGACTAAGTGCTGTAATATTAAGGACACAAATGGAAAGCCTCTAACAGATAGGGAAGAAAAGGTTGAGAGATAGAAAGCTTACATAGAGAGTTTGTATAAGGGAAAGGAGATTGAGAATCATGTAATGGAAAGGGAGGAGGAAATTGATGAGGATGCGAAAGGAGATTTAATATTGAGATCAGAATTTGATAGAGCTTTGGAAGACTTAAGCAAGAACAAAGCACCAGGCATAGATGATATACTGATTGAGTTGTTAAGCTGCATAGGAGATGAAGGTCTGATCAGGTTATTTCACTTGGTGTGTAGGATTTATGAGACAGATGAGGTACCCCCTGATTTCAAGAAGAATGTAATCATCCCTATACCAAAGAAAGTGGGAGCTGACAGATGTGAAGATTACCGTACAATCAGCTTGATTACTCATGCTTCAAAGATCCTGTCTAGAATAATTTACAAGAGGATTGAAAGCCAGATAGAAACGGAGTTGGGTGAAGACCAGTTTGGTTTCAGGAGAAATGTAGGAACAAGGGAAGCTGTACTAAGTCTTAGGCTGATTTCAGAAGGTAGAATAAGGAAAGATAAGAGAACGTTCATGGCTTTTGTAGACTTAGAAAAGGCTTTTGATAACGTTGATTGGACTAAATTGTTTGACATTTTGAAATCAATTGGAATAAAGTACAGGGATAGGAGGGTGATATACAATCTGTACAGAAACCAGACAGCAGTCATTCGAGTTGAAGGACATGAGAGAGAAGCTGGTATTCAGAAAGGTGTAAGGCAAGGCTGCAACTTATCACCCATACTTTTCAATCTTTACATTGAACAAGCAATGAAGGAAATTAGAGAAAAATTTAAAGTGGGAGTGAAGATTCAAGGAGAAATAATTTCAACTCTGAGATTTGCTGATGTCATCGTCATCTTGGCCGACAAGCCTGAGGATTTGAATGAGTTTTTGAATGGTATGGACTCCGTCTTACGGAAAGAATTCATGATGAAAATAAATAAATGTAAAACAAAAATACTGGAATGCAGCCGAAATAAATCAGAAACCTCTATGGAGATCAAATTGGCAGGTGAAAAGCTGAAGGAAGTAGTAGACTTCTGTTACTTAGGAAGCAGAATAACCAGTGATGGACGAAGCAAAGAGGATATTAAAAGTAGGTTGGCTCAGGCAAAGAAAGCATTTCTACAAAAAAGGAATCTGCTGACATCGAATATAGATTTAGGTATTAGGAAGTCATTTTTGAAAGCCTTTGTCTGGAGCGTGGCGCTCTATGGAAGTGAAACTTGGACTATTGGTGCAGCAGAAAAGAGGAGAATTGAAGCATTTGAAATGTGGTGTTACAGGAGAATGATGAAGATCAGATGGGTAGATAGGGTTACAAACAAAGAGGTATTAAGACGAGTGGGAGAGGAGAGATGTTTCTGGCGACTGCTAATGAAGAGAAGAGATAGGTTGGTAGGACACATACTAAGACACCCAGGAATAGCAAGCTTAGTTATGGAAGGAAGGGTCGAGGACAAAAACTGTAGGGGTAGACCAAGGTTAGAATATGTTAAACAGATTGCCTCCGATGTAGGGTGTCGGAGCTATGTAGAGATGAAACGATTAGCTCAGGACAGGGAGGCATGGAGAGCTGCATCAAACCAGTCAAAAGACTGAAGACTCAAACAACAACAGGCTATATAAGTTGTACATAAGTGTTGTATATAGAGGATACCTAGGTATAAGCCAACGGTGGGAAAAAGGTCGTAAACAGGATATGAAGATATTCGTCCGACGAACGAAACCCGTTATCCAATTAACCCTCTAACCCCCTTCCCCCTTCCCACCTCTCCCCACCCCTGCCACCTTTTCAAACAGTGTATGAAAGATGTATAATTAGTCCATGCAGTTTTTATTTTAATTGGATATATTAATGTGATGACCGACTGAAAATACATTTTTACTAGGTTACAAACGCAAAACAAAAAACAACAAAAACAAAAAAACTTGTAAAATTGTCTTTAGGACTAATTTTGGTAACACTTGACCTACTCATTAACAAAATGCCTTTGAATTTGTATAATTATACTAATATGGAAATAAGTACGGTAATTTTAATTTTGATATGCAGGGTGCAGTAAGAATTGTCCCTGAGGTTAGGAGTGGGTTCGATTCCCACCCAGTTAGTGGATTTTAGAAACTACTACCGTTTTTCGAAACGCAAATAACCCTGGGGTTCACCCAGCCTACAACAGAAATGAGTTCCAGAGTAATTCCTGGGAGCAACGGAGCCGGGCATGGAGCTAACAACTCCATCCCATCTAGTGCCGCTGTCACAAAGGGTCGAAGCCTCTACCGTCAAGGGCCTCCATTCCCTGTAAGGAGTTGGATTTGCTTCTTTATTTAAGGTGTAATGTACTTAGATTCCACTGTGACAATTATGAGCCAATTATAACCTTTAATGTTTGCTTCCATCATTAGCATTGTTGAACAAAATTAAGTACCATATATCAATCCATTTTTCACATGTTACTAGTGGACCACGAGGTGCTGTCCAGATGCTAGCTGAAAATTTGGAAATCATAGCTCCTTTTTGACGACACACTTATGAGCTTCTCCTCGTCAGCGATGGATTCATCTAGAAGGAAAGATGAGGGTGTCGTATCTTAGAACACCTAGTAATGTTACATTTACTTATTGATCGCATGCCTAATTTTGACGGAGTTCAGCTAAATATACAGTTGCTAAATTAGGAGTTCCATGATACGAAGCATCGGATTTATAATGCGGTTAGGTCCATAAAATGGTACATATGGATATTTTAGAAACAGGTGCTCAATATTTCTATCATAACGGATAAATGGAACATTTGTCTAAAATATGACCTCTATTAGGTAATAAGGAGTGAATACACCATCCACATGAAATACGAAGAAGTCTCGGCTACATGACATTAAATTAATTTTATGGTTAAACAAATAGAATAGTAGGCTACTTCTTTTCGTTTAAGCATATTTGATTCATGAAACTCGCCTTTTTTGTAAGAAAATCCAATTCGTAGAAATCAAACTTCCTGGTCAAATTTCGACGACTATGACACGTCTCACTCGTTGCGTCAAATTCAATAACCAAGTATACGGACAAAATCTACCCACTGGATGAAAGTTACTCCATCATGTTATTATATCTGGCCCCGAATGTACTGTATGTATATATTTACTGTCAGATACGCTCTAATTTATTGTGTCCTACATCTCAATCCAATCTGGTAGTGTGGAGGAATTCAAATTATATTTTTAATAATCAGGTTTATGACTGCTTGAGCTGGGTGTTGATTGCTTCCAAGCCTGCCACTGAGCATTCTGTAATCCTAAACGAACTATAATTACCTGTAATATTATGATAATATTGTCACGTAATATCGCATGAATTAGAATTTTTAATATCAACCAGCTACCGAGGACCATAATATTTATCTTATGTTCATTGGCCTATAATTAAGATCACTAATAGGATGGGAGGAAGTAATGATGTACCGAAGAATAATACACCTTCTCTGCTGATAGAATGAAGTTACGTCAAACCTGGAAAGTCGAGATAATATACTTTTCCCTTGCCAGTAATGACAAGGACAAGAACAATTAAGGAAATATTAATTAGGGTAGTCAACAATGTGTAGTCATTTATTTCCTCAACAAGAATGGAGAAGCACGCGATAAACTTCTTTCTACGTAATTCAGAACTATGCAAGCAATAAAGTCTGTCTGACAACCTGTGTCATTCTGATCACTGCACTAGTAGGATTGTAAATTTGTGACAGGCTATGATTTGGGTACCATCGGATATTCGCCTGGAGCAGAATTTAGAATCCAATGAGAACTAGTTCCAGGATGACTGAGGTGGAAATCGAGCCCAGTTCTTCTTAGTTTTAGTTCGCAAGGCTGAGTAAACGCCGTTCCAGCCATTAGACCAAAATAACATGTCTTGACATAGCCGGGAATGGAGCCCGGACCTCCTTGGTTATAGCCAAGGATATTATACACTACGACACAAGGTGGACTTCGTTCAAAGAGCATTACTCCTAGATACCATTGTGTTCCATACAGACAGTTAACTTGTTTATTGATACAGTAGCAACCCGCCTCGGCTTCGCCCGGGAACAGTTATGAATGCATTACGTGATAAGCGCTTTTTTCGATGTCAATGAACTACAACCTATATCCGTTTTACATCTTAGCATGATGGTTTGAAATCACTGACTGGACTATTAATTATATTATCATGGAGATGCATTTGCAACGAATTCTTGTCGGACGAAATTTAAGAATGGCGAGGGGCATGAAACACAAATTCCCCTCCGACCAATCTTAACTTGACTGTGTATTTTGTGGAACGAAACGTTCACAGGTGAAATGAAGAAACGACGAGTTGCACTTCCAGGGACACTCCAAACACAACCACTCTTCTCTGAAGTCCTAACTCAACAGGACTCGACAGTTTGCTGCTGGCTGTATTTGGGGGTAATAGACTTGCCCGCCAGCTGGGCTGTAACTGGGGCGATAGGCTAGCCCCTAGCTAGCTCGTAAACTGTCTCCTCATTAATTGAATGGAGATCGTTGGAAGAAATGAAAACGTAAAGACACTTACAGTGGGCGATGTATTGAAGATAAAGATATGCTCTCCCAGACTTTTTGTAGAAATTATCCTTCTGAACAATTCTTACCATCATAGTATATTGATACTTTTAACGGTTTGCCCAGCGTAAGCTTAAAAAGCGCACGGACGCTCGGTTGTGATTCGACTTCTTCACTGAAATCACTTCTGCATGGCTTCCTTTGATCATAAATAAATTATTTTCTACAGAAACCTTCCGCAAGATAATCCTACACAGAATGGTGAAAACCGCATCAAAATCCATCCAGTGGTTCTCGAGATTACCCGTGACATCCAAGAATCGGGGAATTTGTTTTATATAGAGACTAGCAACCAGACCCGGCTTCGCCCGGGAACTGTTATTAATGCATTACGTGATAAGCGCTTTTTTTTCCAATGTCAATGAACAACGACCAATATCCGTTTTACGTCTCGGCATGATGGGTTAAAATCACTGACTGGACTATTAATTGTATTATCATGGAGTTGCATGTGCAACAAATTCTTGTCAGACGTAATAAGAATGGCAAGGTGCATGAAACACAAATCCCCCTTCCGTCCAATCGTAACTTGACTGTGAATTTTGCGGAACGAAAAGTTCACAGGCGAAATGAAGAAAAGCTGAGTTGCACTTCCAGGGAAACTCCAAACACAACCACTCTTCACTAAAGTTTTTAACTCAACACGACTCGACAGTTTGCTGCTGGCTGTATCTGGGGCAATACGCTTTTCCGCTAGCTAAGCTGTAACTGGGGTGATAAACTCGCCCCTAGCTAGCTCGTAAACTGTCGCCTCAGTAACTGAATGGACATTGTTGGAAGAAATGAAAACGTAAAAACACTTATAGTAGGCGATGTATTTAAGATAGAGATATGCTCTCCCGGGCTTTTTTTTTGGTAGAACTTTTCATGCTGAACAATTCTTACACTCATAGTATATACTGTATATATATTTAACGGTTTGCCCAGCGTAAGCTTAAAAAGTGCACGGACGCCAGATCTTTTTCGACCTTTTCACTGAAATCGTTAGTCCTTAACTTCCTTTGGTCATAAATAAATTTTTTTTTTCTACAGAAACCTTCCTCGAGATATCCTTTACAGAATGGTGAAAACCGCATCAAAATCCATTCAGTGGTTCTCGAGATTACCCGTGACATTCAAGAATCGGGGACTTGGTTTTATACTAATTAGAGATTATACGCCAATCAGTATAATTTAATATAATATAATCCTCCTTCCGTCCAATCTTAAACTGACTGTGAATTTTGCGGAACGAAGAGTTCACAGGCGAAATGAGAGTTACACTTCCAGGGAATGGCGAGGTGAATGAAATTCAAATCCCCCTTCCGTCCAATCTTAACTTGACTGTGTTTCACAGGCGAAATGAAGAAAACCCGAGTTGCATTTGCAGGGAAACTCCAAACTCAACCACCCTGCTCAGAAGTCTTAACTCAACACGACTCAACGGTTTGCTTCTGGCTGTATCTGGGGCAATAGGTTCGCCCGCTAGCTAGGCTGTAACAGGGATGATAGACTCGCCCTTAGCTAGCTCGTAAACTGTCGCCTCAGTAGTTGAATGGACACGGTTGGAAGAAATTAAAACGTAAAAACACTTATAGTGGGCGATGTATTGAAGCTAGACATATGCTTTCACGGTCTTTTTTGTAGAACTTTTCATGCTGAACAATTCTTACACTCATAGTATTTAGATATTTTTAACAGTTTGCCCAGCGTAAGCTTACAATGAACTCGGACGCCAGGTTTTTTTCGACTTTTCCACTGAAATCGTTACGCTCAGCTTCCTTTGATCATAAATAAATTATTTTCTACAGAAATCATCCTCGAGATATCCTTTACAGAATGATGAAAACCACATCAAAATCCATCTAGTGGTTCTCGAGTTTACTCGTAACATCCAAGAATAGGGGACTTTGTTTTATACTAAGTAGACATAAGTAGAATTGCATATTTCTCCACGTGTTTCTGTTATGGCGGACAGTGCATCTGAGAGGGTTTTCAACGGAAGGACAAATATTATTAAAATTGTTTTTAGTCAATGGGTAGGAAACAGCTCAGATTAGATCTGAGATCTTTGAAGAGATTGGTTCGATTCCAACCTCAGCAATCTCAGATGTGGTGTTGCGTGGTTTTCCACATCTACTCCAGGCAAAAGCCGGGATGATTTCTATCTGAAGGCCACGGCCACCTCCTTCCCGACCCATTTCTCAGTTATAAATTTACGCACTTCTACAGGCATTACAATAACACAGGTAATTATACAAATTATATATATATCATCATATATATTATTTCAGTAGTATGCATCCCTCCTGCGGCGCTCACAAGAGACCGATCGTGAAAAATGAGCATTCAAATGAAAGAAAATATACATTACCAGTGATTCATTGCACTCTAATTTCATAAATATCTATAATTTCTTAATAAAATGATTTTAAAAAAACTGTACCAAGTGTGCGATTTGCAGTTACTCTTGCTGCAGGAAGATTCGCTCCATAATTGGTGTCCACTTCACATTTTGGCAGCTGAGACGCCTTTTGTATGTCATTTTAACATTCTGAGGTCTTTCTGTATCATTTTGCATCGATTTCAGAAACAGTAAATGAAAGGAATGTGTTCGTTTTCAGAATCAGTAGGCTAAATCATTGGATTGGGTACTCAAATCATATAACCGGCGAGTGTTACTGCTAAACTTTCAATCAATGGACTCAGCACAAACATGATTTAAGCTCATCCGTCTAAAGAATGGATTTATTATATTCCAGGTTTGTTAAAATATGCCGCGATACAGGATTTTCTTCTGCATTCTAATTCCATAAATATCGATTTTTGTAAGAATTGTGCTTTTTGCAAATACTGTTGCTCTAACATGCTGCAATTCTGAGTTGTCGTCTACAACCTTAAAACATTGAACGTTAATTCTCTAACAGTTTTTCTTCTATCTGATTTTCAGAATCAGTTAATCAATGGATTGGGTACAGGTTTTTCTTCTGCATTCTAATTCTATAAATATCGATTTTTGTACTGAACCCGCTGAGCTATGGTTCATGTGATATTTTTTATAACAGCACATTTATGATGGGATGTAGTACCTTTGAACACACCCAGAAAGCCACGTGGAGCTGAGAGCTCACGCTATACTCTTTGAAGTAGCGGTGAATCGCACTTTTGACTTTGGTGAAAACTACTAATTATTTATCTGAGGTCTTATTAATTAATTTTATCTTTCCACAAGACTCAGAATATTCCATTTCGTCATGCTGCATTATTAAAACATTTTGGAGAATGTTATTTTCGCTTAAGGTAAGGTAATATCCTTGCAGATACGCAAAGAGGAATGTAAGTAGTCGCTCAACGACTTCGGTTTGACGACCTACTTCCTAGAGGAACTCAGTGCCTTGCACTACGTCTGGAGAATCCGCCCCGTGTAGGCGTGAAATTGCATCCGTCCTATAAGACGTTGAAAATATCCGCTGTTTAGCTTGGAAGTTATTATCAGGTGCCATCGTGCACGAATATACTGCAAATCACTGTTATTTATGCACAGTGAACCACAAGAAGCATATTATGAAATATTATGAAATAATTGGCAAGTATAGTGAATTTTATAACATTACCGTAACACCACATTTTTGTACCCACGTGTTTGTGGAGGGCCGAGTGCCTGGTGAAAAAAATAGAGGTAAACGTGTTATAACTACTTTGAATATGTGTGATTATGAATGCATAATATATTTGAATTGCCCCAGTGAATTTTTCAATTCCAAAACGACGCACATCTTACGGATGCTACGTGATGTAAAAGTGGCGTCAGCACACGTGAAGATCCATAGAACAGTACTTGCCCACGTATTAATTCATATCTGCGAAGTAAAGGCTGTGTTATCTATTGCAATTAAAGCCTGTAACATTTACTACGAACATTGTGATTTTGAAGTGAAAGAATGAATTGCTACACGATTTATTTTACCACCCACGTGATCAAACTATTCTACACCATGTTTGAGACCGACATCATGGGCTAATACCATCATGGTATGAGGGTGATGTTTCTATTGGAACCAGCATGATGGTGGAACTTCCAGAACAGCGAACGAGGAGGAAGGAACCCAGGATGCCCTTCCCAGGCATGTCCAGTACATCCACGAGGTTATCGACAGGGACAGATCGAACCCTGGTCTTTGGAGGAGTCCAGATGGGAATCCTGATGAGGACGATACCGTTCCGGAGAGCCAAAGATGAATGTGTACAACCCTTGTCGTTGAACAGAGGGCTGAGTGAGAGCTCCTCCATTTCGTGAGTTTTTGTACACCCTTTCTCGTTCTAGTTTCTGGTGGTATAGTAGGTTTAATGTAGTTTGTGAACCAACCGAACTCAGTGTCAGCCATTTTTATAGGTAGGGAATGTAACTAGTCTAATTAGATGTCATTTATTTCAGTTAGAGTGAGACACCCTTGGGTCAGACATTTTGGTCAACCCTGGTGCAGCTTGATGATCGTCGTAGAACGTCAATGCCTATCTTTTGCTAAACGTGACCGTAGTCATTTGAGGCTAATTTGTTTAACCCTATTTGGGGTAATTTTCAAGTCTTTGCTGACTTTAGTTATGGCAATCAGATGCCATGGTTATTTCTTTAACTGCGTTCTTTGCAGCCAGTCTTTGTTACACCCCTGACTTCGTTAGAACAGTCGTATCAGTTAGGTAATCGACTGTAAATACCAGTTTTCTAACTGCATTATATTTCATTTGAAATGAGCTCAGAAGCCATTCTTGGTCAAGTGTGGACCTTACAAGTAGAAGGGATGTTTCGTTGTCTAGCATCGAACCCAGTTCCCAACGTATCATTAAGCAGATCCAGAGTGTGGAATCTGCGCCACAATTATTATTTTGTTAGTGTCATGTGAAGACACGTATTTATTTGATGCTGTACAAGCAACTACTGAATTATATCTTTGAGAGCAAAGAGCTCCAGCAATAGTGACATTACTATCATTTAGACGTCTTTGGTTTGAAAGACGGAATTATATTATTGTATTCAGATTTATAGCGTGCATTTTATACACGTATTCTTCGAGGTTTATAACCTATGGTAAAGATTTTATGATGAGGCCAGATGTACAGTTTTTATTTTGTTTAAATCGCCGGCCTTGAGAGTTAGTGTGTTGTGTCAGCCGCGCAGGAATGTTGTAGCCTGTGGCGACACAAACTGGTTTGTGACCCAGTGCCCTTGAGCGCACGCTTGTTATTGTGAGACAGAATTACTTTGACGAAAGACAGAATGCTTGTTGTATTCGCTTTTCCTTTCATTGCAACTTAGCTCATGGAACCCAGTGTCCATTCTTGTATCTGATCACATGTTTTATAGATTGTTTTTTGTTAGTTAAACGCACTGTTGCGTGCACCGTCGTTTGACGTGTACAGTTATGTCAGGTTTTCCATAGTATGTTGTAGGCTATCCTGTTATAGGAGGAATTTATTGTATGAAGGTATTTTGTGTGTACCTTGTCCGGGATTGTTCCCGTTGACCAGATGTTATTGGATGGTTACTGAGTGTGCAGGCCCATCCCAGAGTTATTGAACGCGAGCTTTGCGCCGCTGGTAACTTGTGTTATTGTGTGTCCGAGTTATTATTGCTCGTTGATTATATTCCGACTTTTGAGTCGAGGCTTTTGGTGGAGAATGATCTCAGTGGAGACACTCCGTGCCCAGGCTATTGTCAGTATTATTCGCCATAAACCAACGATAAACCTAAACCGACATCTTAATAATAAAACGCATAATTTTGGTAAAACAAAAGCTAACTAACGAATTCTTTCTATCTAACTTTGCTCTTTTGCATTTTGAACCTGCTGACATGGCCGTGCAGATGAAGGTATATCCTTTTGAGGAAATGACTAGGACAGCTGACACTTTTGAAGCGACCTGAAGCATGCTCGAACCTTGAGTTCGTAGCTTGTGGAGCGCAGGCCATGCGATGTTAGACGTAGTCTTTACTACGCAGTCGTCACCGTAACTACACACATTAGATGACTATGGCTTACAAAGAGTAAACCAAGGTGCAGGCAGGCATTTTAATAAAACTGTTGTCTCTTTCATTACTTATTTATGATGTACAAGTGTATGAATCCTACATGTTACCTTATTGTGTGCTGTTAGCACGTAGTTCCTAAGAATAATTAAATGTTTTTTTCATGGCTGTTCACTTAGCTTTCAATGTAATTGTTTTCTATTACGGACGTCATCGCCGTAAATTTTGTTATTAACTGATAGGACTTAGCTAGACGAATTAACGTTAAATGTAAATGCGGAGATGGTATCATCCTAACTTAGATTTGTTTCGCTACCCTGTTAAATGTAAATTCTGATATTAGCTTGATCTTGTAACTTGAACTAGGGATTTGCGTCGTACCATTTTCCTAGCGTTGCTGTTGTTGCTTTATTATTGTGAGATAGATCTTTCGCGAGGGTTTTCCATAACTTCTCAGGTAGGGACCTTCTCTTTATTTTTGTTTGTTTATTAGCTTGCGGACTAGCCGATTGAAACCCTCCGAACTAGGCTAGGGGCTTGTGAATTTTAACAATAAATTTTCACGGTGTTTTACATAAGTCTGGATGTTTATTTTCTCAGTCTAGTTTTTAAGGTGAACCTTTCCTTAGGCAGTCTATGACCATCGTCACCATGTACCACGACCCCTGTGGACTACAGTTTCTCGTGCCGCTTTGGCCTATTTGGAAGTTCACCTGATCCTCACGGCAATTATGTCCGACGGATGAGATGTTAGGGAACTCATTTCGGTCGTTGGCTATCCTGACAGCTCCACCGACGGTCTCAGTACGAAGTGTGCTTTTTGCAAATACTGTTGCTGTATCGTGCTAGAGTTGTCGTCTACAGCCATGAAACTATCATCATGATCTTCATCATCATCATATTGGCCTCATAAATTAGCAGTGAAGAATTGCATTCTAATTTCATAAATATCAATTTTTGTAAAAAGTGTGCGATTTGAAAATACTGATGCTCTAACATGCTGCAATTATGAGTTGTCGTCTAAACCCTTAAAACTATTAAACGTTAATTATTTTACAGGTTTATCTTCTGCATTCTAATTTCATAAATATCGATCATTTCGCATGGTTTTCAGAAACAGTAAATCAATGGATTGAGTACTCTAAATCGTATAACCGGCGTGTGATACGGCGTCTAAAACCTTAGAACTATTAAACATTCATTCTTCTACAGGTTTTTCTTCTATCATTTCCCATGGTTTTCAGAATTACTAAATTGGCTACTCAAATCGTATAATTTCATAAATATCGAATAACCGATGAGTGTTATGATGATCCAATTTTCTGTGATTGCCTTCTTAAGTTACGGAACGTACAACTTGCAATTCTGAATGAAATGTATCGAATAACTGGTGAGTGTTACGGCTAAGCTCTCACTCAATGGACTCAGCACAGAAATGGAATCAACAGTGACTAATTGCATTTTAATTTCATAAATATCAAAGAAAGAAACCTGCCACAGCACGCTCTAATGCTGACGCTCCACTCGGGAAAGCAAAAGCTCCCCTGTAGGTAACGTGCAAAGGAGTTTAGCGTTGAGCGCTACACACAGAACAAGGAAAGCACCCCTGTAGGTAACGTGCAAAGGAGTTCAGCGCTGAGCGCCTCACACAGGAACGGGAAAGCTGCCCTGCAGGCAGTGTGTGAAGGTGTTTAACGCTGATCGTTGCACTTACGAACAAGAAAGCCTCACTGTAAGCGGGGCGTGAAGAAGTTTTCCAACGAGGGCTGTCCTGATAAGGGAGAAGGCCGCTCCTCAGCCAAGAAGTTACAGCAGGAAATCTTGACCAGGATGCTTTCATAAATATCGAATAACTGGTGTGTGTTAAGATTATCCAATTTTCAGTGATTGCCTTTAAGTTACAGAACGTAGAACTTGCAATTCTAACTGAAATGTAAACAGTGTTCTATAATCAATTGGATAAAATGAAAACATAACAACCTTTCTCCTTAGGACTCTCATTATAAACATATTGGGAAATGTGTGGTTTGTGAACAAGCGAGATTTTCTAATTTCATAAATGTCTATAATTTATACGAAGTATGCGATTTTCAGACACTGTTGCTGTAGGAAAATACGCTCCATAATAGCTGTCCACTTCACATCTTAGCCGATGTGACGCCTGTTTAGTGTCATTTTAATATTCTGAGATCTTTCCTTTATCATTCTGCAAGGATTTCAGAAACAGTAAATCAAAGGAATGTGTAATCAAATCGTATAATTTCATAAATTAGCGGTGACGAATTGCATTCGAATTGCATAAATACCAAATTTTGTAAGAAGTGTGCAATTTGCAGATACTGATGCTCTAACATGCTGCAATTATGAGTTGTCTAAACCCTTAAAACTGTTAAACGTTAATTTATTTTATGTTCGACGATGTCGAAATGTAAACATTATGTGTTGGAAAACTGTATCATAATGAGGCTCATTATAACACTATTTTTCATTATGAAACAGTTTCTCCCACCAATCAGAACTCAAGAAACAGTCGTGTGGCCAATTAGATGGGGATACCTTCGCGCATGCGCTCAAAATCCAACATATTTCTGTGTTGTCAAGCAAAGTGAATGGTCTCTGCTTCCGGAGTGCCTTGACCACGCATGCGCTCTGTTCAGTCACCAGTTATTGTTCACTAATAACTGAATTAACTGAATCCCACAGATATTTATGAATATTTATGGTAAAACATATAATAAAGTTATAATTATCGTCGAACATAAACAGTCGTATGCAACTCGCCTATAATGGTAATTAAGACACTCGTATGGAAATTATAAAACTCGCATACGCTCGTTTTATAAAAAATACTCGTGTCTTAATTATAGCCATTATAGGCTCGTTGCATAATGTACTATTACAGGTTTTTCTTCTGCATTCTAATTTCATAAATATCGATCATTTCGCATGGTTTTCAGAAACAGTAAATCAATGGATTGAGTAGTCTAAATCGTATAACCGGCGTCTAAAACCTTAGAACTATTAAACATTAATTCTTTTACAGGCTTTTCTTCTAGCATTTCCCAAGATTTTCAGAATTAATAAATCAATGGATTGGGTGCTCAAATCGTATAATTTCAATTGCAATTCTGACTGAAATATATCGAATAACCGGTGAGTGTTACGGCTAAGCTCTCAATCAATGGACTCAGCACAGAAATGGAATCAACAGTGATGAATTGCATTTTAATTTCATAAATATCAAGGAAAGAAACCAGCTACAGCACGCTCTCATGCTGACGCTCCACTCGGGAAAGCGAAAGCACCCCTGTAGGTAACGTGCAAAGGATTTTAGCATTGAGCGCTACACACAGGACAAGGAAAACACCTCTGTAGGTAACGTGCAAAGGAGTATAGCTCTGTTCGTTGCACAGGAACAAGGAAGCCTCAGTGTAAGCGGGGCGAGAAGAAGTATTCCAACGAGGGCTGTCCTCATAAGGGAGAAGGAGACTTCACAGCCAACAAGATAAAGCAGGAAATATTGACCAAGGTGCTTTCATAAATATCGAATAACTGGTGAGTGTTATGATGATAGAATTTTCAGTAATTGCCTTCATAAGTTAGAGAACGTACAGCTTGGAATTCTAACTGAAATGCAAATGGTGTTCTATAGTCATTTGGTTAAAATAATAACATAACAACCTTTCTCCTTAAGTCACTCATTATAAACCTATTGGGGAAAGTATGACTTATGAACATGCGAGATTTCTCGCACGGGTCCGCTAGTATATATATATAGAGTGGTCCACCAGCCCCTTATTATTTAGTTTTATGAAACCCAACTAATATTGCATTTCTCCCGATGGTCGATATTGCCCTGCGCCCTGACTGTGTGACAGCAATGTAATTGTGTGATGGGTCTAGCAAAGAAAAACCGACCATAAACTTTTCCCCGCCAACTACTACGGCCCATTCTACTAACATATTACTTATTGCTCCTTGAAATAACACACATACACGTAATACGATCAAATTAATAGCTTACGACACGTTATCTGTAATACTAGAAAGTTAAATCAACACCATATACCATGATTTAAGACCTTGACATGGACTTAAACGTTTGAGGTTGGACGACTACAGTAACTACAGCACGTTTAGCGTGCGGTGTCAACCATGTGGTGGTGGCTGAGAAGGTTGTAGTTGGTCACTGGTCGTGGCCGAGTGCGGTACGTGTGTGCGCGCTGTGTGACCGCATTGGAAGAGGTTACGGTTCCTAATACCGGTGCTTCCTTAGTTCCACGTGTGTACTGACCTTCCGTGTGTCATTCGGACAATATTTTTTTAAGTAGTGTTCCAGATAGGACAACAAAACCAGAAACCCAGAAAACCCCGCTGAAAATCATGTCCGGATACCAGAGAAAAAACACCGTTCGCTGCCAATGGGACAGGCAGAGTTCTCGCCCCTCACCAGGAGAAATTCACCGCTGGATTGGCGATACCCTCCGGTTGACTGTCGACCAAGTAGAAGCCATCCAGTTAAATGCGCACGAAAAAACCATGTACATTAAGGTAATCACCATATCCATTTATCAGAAATTGTTAAATACTTTTGCAGATCCTATTAAATTTCAGTATGATTCAGGCGAAATTACCAATGTTAAGCTCTCCACAGCGGATTCCAATTTTACCACAGTGCGTATATTTAATGTCCCACTCGAAGTACCCCCTGAAATTTTCAAATCCGTTCTGTCGAAATATGGCACTGTGAGTGACGTCAGGAAAGAACAATGGTCTTCTGCTTATCAGTTCCCGGTGTATAATGGAATACGTGCCGTAACTATGGAAATCAAGCAAGATATCCCCTCCACTGAGGCTTTTGGTGGCCATTCTGGCTATATAACGTATAATGGACAGAAACAGATCTGTTTAATTTGCAATGCTACCACACATCTCCGTATTAACTGCCCAAAGAAAATGATTCCCCTCGGTATAACTCCTACACAACAACGACGTGTACAATACTCGGAAGTTGTGACGCAGCAAACGTCATATGAAAACATGATCATTGATCAGTCAGCTGGGACAACACCAGGAGTGACCTCGGATACATCTGACGCAGAACTGATACCTTGCCCTGAACAGAGCTGCGAGACACAGAGTGCCCCTGTGCTCTCGGCAACCTGTATCTCAGCCTCAGAACCAACTCTGCCGTTACTACAGGCTGCCACAGAAATTTTGTCTTCACTGCCCCAGACTTCGCTGGTCCCTACCGACTCACTTAAGACTGTTGATCGGGGATCCGAGAACGTCTCTAAGAAGATTAAAACAAATGCCTCGATTGCCGTACCAGCCCCGAAGAATAAAACTGGCTCCACAAACGTTTCCGCAGCTGTGAAAAAGAAACAAAATCTTCTTTCTACGTCATCTAGGGACCCACGAACGCTCTCACCCGCTGACAGCCGGCCTATGAATGGCAGTCAAAAGGAACTATCTCAACCTAATTTGACATAGTGCACCAGGATAATTCTCACCTGTGTCTTCTTTCGAGTCCACCTTCCAGTATGTCTAGCACAGCTTTTATACTTCTCGTAATGGCGCAATTTCTCACTGTGGCCACTGTGAATATCAATGTAATAGAATGCCCTCTGAAATTTCAACTGTTGGAGAGATTCCTTCGAGATGCTGACATTGACATTGCTTTCCTTCAAGAAGTTGCTATACCGTGTTTACCCATATCTGCCTTCTACAAACAATACATCAATACCGGTAATACGAATAGAGGGACCGGATTCCTCATAAGACATGATATCCCACTCGCAGGTGTGCTATGTCATCCATCAGGACGCATAATATCTGGACACATAAACAATACCACCCTGATAAATATATATGCCCCATCCGGGTCTAATAAACGTGTGGAACGGAAAATGTTCTTTCAACAGAGTATACTGCCTCATCTGCACGACGTTAAGGAAAAACTTATTCTTGCAGGGGATTTCAATTGTATTCAACGCCCAGAGGATTCCACTAGTCCATACAGAGGTGTCAACCCGGCTCTCAGGACCCTTCTTACCTCCCTACACCTCATTGATGCTGTGGATAGTTTAAGGGTGCCCCTGCCCCATTACACCTGTATAAGTCACAACTCCTCATCACGACTTGACCGCATCTACTTTTCACAGGAACTCATCCAGCCTAGACGATATGAAGTGATTCCTGCCAGTTTCACTAACCATCATGCTGTCGTATGTACAATCTCTTACCCCCATCCCATATTTCACATAGGAAGAGGTTATTGGAAGCTGAATTGCTCGCTGTTACTGGAGGAGGAATGCCAAGATATTTTCAGACAACACTGGATTCGATGGGTCCAACAAAAAGGCAAATTTCGCGACTGCACAGACTGGTGGGATATTTTAGTTAAACCAGGGATCCGCCGCGTCTTTAAGAACATATCTTACCAACGAGGTCGGGAAAGACGGGATACAGTTGAATTTTACTATCGAGTTCTTCGCCAGCTCCAGCAAAGATCTGATGCTGGGGAGCGTATATATGACCAGATCCGGGAAGTTAAAACCAAGCTCCTGTCTCTACAGCAACGAACGCTCGCTCATATCAACGTGGCTTTAAAAGATCGTACAGTGCTCCCGGACGAAAGTGCAAGTGTATACCATATCGCCAAAGGACAACGTGAGCGGCAACGTAAATATATCCACCGCCTCCGCACCAGTACTGGAAGTGTCGTCACCTCCCCTGACGCTATACGTAGTGAAATATCATTATTTTATCAACGGTTCTACGCTAAGGCTCCCATTGATCCACAGCAGGTGACCCTATTGCTGTCATCTTGCAGTACCAAACTATCTCCGGACAACAAAACTCTGCTCAGCGCGGATATTACGGATGAAGAGATTCACTCCGTGGTTAAACGACTCCCAAACAACCGCTCACCTGGCATTGATGGACTGCCATATGAAATGTATAAACACTTCTGGCCTCTCATTGGCAAAGAATTTTGTCATGTCCTGCGTACCATTCTCCAACGTCGTGCTCTTTGTCAATCACATCACGAGGGTACCATAGTCCTCATACCAAAAACATCCTCTCCCATGGCAGTTGGTGACTTCCGACCAGTTACTCTGCTCTGCAGTGACTATAAAGTCCTTACCAAAGTACTTGCATGCCGATTGAAGACTGTTCTACCTGATATCATTGGTGATGAACAATGTTGCAGTATTCCTGGAAGAACTCTGTTAACAAACTTAGCGATACTACGGGACCTACACCTAAAAGCCGAAATGCTCCCCACTGAGCCAATGAGTTTTCTCACCTTAGATCTTGATAAAGCTTTCGACCGCATCAGTCATGAATACTTGTACATGGTCTTGCAACACTACGAATTTCCTGAAATCCTTATTGACTACATTCGTATGATAAATTGTAATGCTACGTCTAGAGTGCTCGTCAACGGTTTTCTTTCCCCTCTGATTCCAATACAACGATCAGTTAGGCAAGGATGTCCCCTTTCTATGCTACTTTTTGTCATTGGCCTTGAACCGTTCATTCGGACTACCCAGGTGAAGCTACAGGGTTACAAACTGTCCACACATGTTTTTGGAATGTGCGCCTATGCTGATGACGTATCAATATTGATCCGCAATGAAGAAGACATCTCCCACATCGATAGCGTCCTTCAGCTCTACCATATCGCCTCTGGAGCACAATCGAACCCCCAGAAAACTGCTTTGCTTCCGCTCAATACTAACTCAGTGATTACCCCACAGCCCTGGTTCCGGATAGTAAATGAGGTGAAAATTCTTGGCATTACCTGGAAGCAATCGCTTCTGGACACAGTGCAAGTTAACTGGACTAAGGTCATTGCCAAAGTTAGGGGAGTCCTGATCCAATTTGGTCAAAGAAACCTCAATATAGTGCAACGGGTCATGGTCCTCAACGTGTTTGCGCTCTCTAAAATATGGTATGTCGCACAACTTTTCCCACTTCCCAAAATGTTTGAGAGCCAATTGGCAAAATATACAGGTTGGTTTATATGGCAGGGATTTTTGTTCCGTGTACAACGGGAACAGTTGTATCTCCCATCCCGGCAAGGCGGGCTAGGGCTAACAGCTCATGGCATGAAATGCCGTGCACTCCTCTGCAAGAACGATATCACCATTCTTTCCCAACATGACACTTTTACGAAAGCGCTATACAAAGATATTCGAAACACAGCCCGTGGTTGTGATAGAGCTTTGCCGAAGATATTTAGGGACCATCAACAGCACCTTCTGGAAACTGTTCGCCAAATGCCATCAGGGATTGTTCCAACGACGAAAAGTATCTATAACATGTTGCGGCAAGTGGTACACTCCAAACCGCGAATAGAGGCCACCACCCTCTATGTCCATTGGCCCACTGTTTGGAAAAATTTTGGGGCTATGTCCATTTCTTCTGCTGTACACTTCCAAGTTTTTATCTTCCTCAACGATCTCATCCCAACCGCTCTACGGCGATATACCATCCATCTTGAAGCTTACCCATGGTGTACTATATGTGGTCAAACTGATACGGCGATACACCGCTTCACATCATGCACGCGAGTTGCCTCCACCTGGCTGTGGTGTAAGGGAAAAGTATGTCAACTATTAAATGTGCCCTCGAATGACCTTGATGACAGGAAGTTGGTTCGTTTGTCGGTGACCGCCTTCCCCCAAATTAAACAGACTGCCATTGTGTGGATAATGGGCCAATATGTACACTTCGTGATGGACAATGATCAACATTTCTCTTTCCTGGATCTCAGGTATCACCTGCAAAAAGAGCGTTGGAAGCTTAGTGAAAGTGGACAATTATACGATAAATATGGGCACTATCTGGATTTCTTGTGATGTATTAGTCTGGTATTTATCATATCTGAAAATTCTGTAATTCTGTAAAGAGCTAATAAAAAAAAAAAAAAAAAAAAAAAGAAGGTTAAAGCTTGACCGTACGTGGTGGGCGCGAACGGTTAGAATGCTGCTTCGAATCCAGTGGTGGGCATATTTTTTTTGAACGAAAGCCCACGCTCCATTTTAGTGGGGATGTAACTACATTGCCACATGTATTGCCTTACGACGTATTTTTGTGAAGAGTACGTTGAATTCTGCTGATTTATAAGGAGAATACGGTCGAATTGGTACATTATGCCAAGTGACCTGTAACGACAGAAAATTTAAAAACTGGCATGAATATTAGTCGCCTCCATAGCGTAGCGGTCAGCATGGTTAGCTGCCGCCCCGGAGGTCCTGGGTTCGATTCCCCGCTCTGCCACGAAATTTGAAAAGTGGTATGAGGACTGGAACGGGGTCTCCTCAGCCTCGGGTGGTCCAAATGAGTAGAGGGGGTTCGATTCCCACCTCAGCCATCCTCGAAGTGGTTTTCCGTGGTTTCCCGCTTCGTCTTCGGGCAAATGCCGGGATGGTCCCTACTGCAAGTCCACGGCCGCCTCCTTCCCTCTTCCTTGCCTATCCATCCTAACCTTCCAATCCTTCCCCTCATGAGGCCCCTGTTCGCTTTGCAGGTGAGGCCGCCTGGGCGACGTGCTGATCACACCTCCCCAGTTGTATCCATCCCGACCAGATGTTCCAAGCTCCAGGACACTGCCTGTAGAGCCGGTAGTGGTGAGTTCCCTCGCTGAGTCCGTGGGAACCACCAACCTAGAGGGTAAATCAACTAAATAAATAAAATAAAATTAAATGAATATTAACATAACATATCGAAATGTCGCTCCAGAGGTCCGGGTTCGATTCCCAGCTCAGCCAAGAAATGTAATACTTGTCTGAGGGCTGAAATTGCTACAATTAGCCTCGTGAAGCAAATATGTGAAGAGGTGGGTTCGATTCCCACCTCAGCCACCCTGGGAATGGATTTCCGTGGTTTCCCACTCCAACTCCGGCCAAATTCTGGGACGGATTCTATCTTAAGGCACGGCTGCCTCCTTCCCAATCCTTAATTGCTAATACACACATCATTACAGGCCCACAATAACTCAGGTTATCAGACAAATTCTACACATACACCCCAAGTACAAGGGCTAAATGACCGCAATGTTCTAGCCCCTCAAATGAAACAAAACAACAACATATCGAAGGATATTCTGATCGCCAGTGCTTGCATCGAAGTATACGTATTCCTTAGAATTTCCCATGGTACAATTGCAAAAAATGAAAGTAGACTTATGAGATCTACACAGGGACAAAAATTGTGTGTCTGTCTGTGTGTGTGACTGTGTGTCTGTTTGTGTGTGAATGTCTGTCCCCCCTATCAATTCGAACATGATGAAACCGAATTGAACGAAATTTGGTACAGAGGTATAACTAGCAGAGGGCACCTCAGTGTCATGTTTTATATCGTCGCTATCTTGACGGAAACGTAATGGCGGCCTCCCAAATGATCAAAGCTTGAATCAAATTACGACTAAACTAATCATCCGATCTCTACCAAATTTTGCAACAACATATATTTATATGGCGAGCGTCTTTTGACTAACCTACTAGGTAATCATCCCAATAGTTTGCAGATGGCGGCCATGTATGTGTGCAAATCGATTACCCCTATCAGTTCAAACACGGTGAAACCAAATTGAACGATATTAGGTACAGAGGTAGCACTAGTAAAGGACACCTCAGTGTCATGCTTTTATATCGCCGCCATCTTGACAAAAACGTAATGGAGGCCACCCAAATGTTAAAAGCTTAAATCAAATTACGACTAACCTACTAATCTGATCTCTACCAAATTTTTCAACAACATACCTTTATGTGGGAAGCATATTTTGAACAAACTACAAGATCATCAGCCCAATAGTTTGCAGATGGCGGCCATGTATATGTGCAAATCGATTCCCCCTATCTATTCAAACACGGTGGAACCGAATTGAACGAAATTTGGTACAGAGGTAGCACTAGCAAAGGACACCTCAGTGTCATGCTTTTATATCGCCGCCATTTTGACAAAAACCTAATGGCGGCCACCCAAATGTTAAAAGCTTAAATCAAATTACGACCAACCTACTTATCTGATCTCTACCAAATTTTGCAACAACATACCTTTATGTAGGTAGCATATTTTGAACAAACTACAAGATCATCAGCCCAATAGTTTGCAGATGGCGGCCATGTATGTGTGCAAATCGATTCCCCCTATCTATTCAAACACGGTGGAACCGAATTGAACGAAATTTGGTACAGAGGTAGCACTAGCAAAGGACACCTCAGTGTCATGCTTTTATATCGCCGCCATTTTGACAAAAACCTAATGGCGGCCACCCAAATGTTAAAAGCTTAAATCAAATTACGACCAACCTACTTATCTGATCTCTACCAAATTTTGCAACAACATACCTTTATGTAGGTAGCATATTTTGAACAAACTACAAGATCATCAGCCCAATAGTTTGCAGATGGCGGCCATGTATGTGTGCAAATCGATTCCCCCTATCTATTCAAACACGGTGGAACCGAATTGAACGAAATTTGGTACAGAGGTAGCACTAGCAAAGGACACCTCAGTGTCATGCTTTTATATCGCCGCCATTTTGACAAAAACGTAATGGCGGCCACCCAAATGTTAAAAGCTTAAATCAAATTACGACCAACCTACTTATCTGATCTATACCAAATTTTGCAGCAACATACCTTTATGTATAAAGAAATGTTTGCCCAAACCACAAGGCCATCAGGCCAATAACGTGCGGATGGCGATCATGTATGTGTGCAAATCGATTCCCCTTATCTCTTCAAGCACGGTGAAACCGAATTGAACAAAGTTTGGTACAGAGGTTGCACTAGCAAAGGCCACCTCAGTGTCATGTTTTATATTGCCGCCATCTTGACGGAAACGGAATGGCCGCCACCCTAGTGTTAAAAGCTTAAATGAAATTACGACCAACCTAATCATTTTATCCCTACCAAATTTTGCAACAACATACCTTTATGTGGGAAGCACCTTTTGACTGAACTACAAGGTCATCAACCCAATAGTTTGCAGATAGCGGCCATGTATGTGTGCAAATCGGTTCCCCATATCAATTCAAACACGGTGAAACCGAATTGAATGAAATTTTTTACAGAGGTAGCACTAGCAAAGGGCACCTCATATTCATGTATAATATCCGTACAGCACGTTGTATTTCAACAAGCGACTACAACCAACATTCAATTATACTCCTTGAAAAGGACAAAGAGTTATAAAAATACCCATGCATTTAGGAGAAAGAAGGCTATATGTTCTTTACTGAACATCTTGTTTTGTTATTAAATGTTAACAAAAAGTATTAACTTTCTTTAAGCCCGTATCACACGACACTCGCTGGCAAGGAAGCTGCTGTGTTCGCTGGTACAAAATCCTGTATGATTCTGTTCTCTTCGGTATGACCGAAGTGTATTTTGTACGCTAAGTTGTATGAAATAAAACATTGCGAAAGCCTGTCGTTTGAGGGCATTATATGCAGTTCATTCGCCTTGTTAACGCAAAGCGGTCGCGATACTTGCTTTAAGTAAATTAGAAAACATGCCAGGTACTGAATGAATGCATTCCAACGAACATTTAAGATCTAACTGTAATAATTGAATATTTTACCATGCGCGTTAATAAGATGCGCAACAATAACCTCCAGAGTGTGTTGGAAATGAGTGCAAGTGGTATTGCGCCCGCTCGCTTATTCGAAGATCCCGGGTTCAAGACTATCAACGGCAGATTTTTAAAATTATTTTTAACTATTTTATTATACCCTCCCTACCTCGTACAGCAAGATTTCAACTTGGTTTTGATCACATTATCTACTAAGACGATAGGGAAAGTTATTTTTTTTGTCTCATTTAAATGGTTCTTTGCCCTAAATACTGTTCAAAACCGTGGATGGATACTATTCGTTAAAATTTTTTTTAGTCGATTTTTCCCTCCTAGTTGGATTTTCCCACGGACTCAGCGAGGGATACCATCATTACCGCCTCTACGGGCAGTGTTCTGGAGCTTGAAACATCTTGAATGGGGGATACAACTGCGGAGGTGGGATCAACACCTCGCCCAGGCGGCCTCACCTGCAAAGCGAACAGGGTCCTCTTGAGGGATGGGAAGGGAGGGGAAGATCGGGAGGGATAGGCAAGGAAGAGGGAAGGAGGCGGCCGTGGCCGTACGGTAGGTAACATCCCGGCATTTGCCCGAAGGCGAAGGGGGAAACCACGGAAACCCACTTTGGGGATGGCTGAGGTGGGAATCGAACCCCCTCTACTCTTTTGGACCACCCGAGGCTGAGTAGACCCCGTCCCAGTCCTCATACCACTTTTCAAATTTCGTGGCAGAGCCGGCAATCAAACCCAGGACGTCCGGAGTGGTAGCTAAACACGCTGACCACTACGCAACGGAGGCGGCTCTCTTTGTGATTATTAGAATTTTAATAATTCAATATTTTTCCTAGAACAATAATAATAATATGACACGTTCTGGATCTACTGCCTTGCTGCGAGGCTCAGCAGTAACGTTCTCGCTTGCTGTGCCCAAGGTTGCAGGTTCGTATCGTGGCGCAGTCAGCTGGCTTTTGAGGGTGCGCAAATGCGAGGGAGCCGTGTCAGTAGATTTACTGGCACGTTGAAGATCCCCTTCGGAGCAAAATTCCGGCACCCCGGCGTATCTAAAAGCCAGAGTAGTTAAAAGGGACGTAAATCCAATAATGTTATAATTATTTGTATTTACTGTATGTTTGGGGCAAATGACCTCGTAATTCCGCCCCTTAAAACCTCACTAACTAACTATTACTGAATGTGTATAGCAAGCGATTTTCGCACAGACGCCGTTGAAAGAAATTATAGTTTCGGTCTGATGTATTTATTCGTGAGTCTTGGTGTATCCCTTGGAATACACGGTAAGACAGAGTAAGCATTTGCTGCTCTTTGCCTTATTTCATTACTTCCTTTTACGCAAACACCAACAGTGATCTCCTGGTTTTTCTTTGTTTATGCACTTTGCTTATATTACCAGTGAGTCTGTTCTAGATATATATATCTTCCATGACTCACCTAGCGTCATCTAGCATCGAATCTCTGAAGTTCCTCAATTTTTCCATGTACAAGAGGACTTCCTTACCAATCTGGCCACCAGATCTCATCGCTATCGCCAGCTTTCATCTCTGTGATCAAGAGGACTTCGTCTACGTTCCCATCCACCAGGCTTCGCTAGTGACGCCTGCTATCAACTCTTTGAAGACCATTTCATCAAGATACTTAAATTTTTTAAAGTTTTTCATTCTGATGTATATTCCTTTGTCTCCTACCCCCACTTTTTTCCTTCCCTGGTCCCTCCGCGCTTCGTTGAGCTGGCCTCACTTGTGCTTCAGTCGTCAAGACTTCCAGTCGGAGCTTACCTAGAGCTCGTCTCCTCTCCTCGAGAGACAAACTATTAAATCGGACGCCATGTCCAGATCTTAACTAACGGTCACCAAGAGAATCGCCGTTGATCAGAAATGAGCTAAGTACTACTTCAACGTTCTTCAACTCATTTTAATTGCTTTTAAATAGCTACATGCTTTTTAACCATCATTTTACAGACAGTGTGAAATTCCGAAATGTAGGGCAATAACCATCTTCGCGGGATTTTCGATGTTGGGCTTTGTCTATCTAAGCTAATCTTAAAATGAAGCAGCATTTCTTATGCATATTAACTGAGATATTTTCTCACAACGTGGGACATCGTTAAATTACCCACTGTCTGTAGAAAACTTAGCTCGTTCCACCGCTGGTTTTTTTTCCGAATTCAACAGTTATGATTGTTCTGGAATTTTCCATGCCAAACAATTCATCCACAAGCTCAACCTTCTAGTATTTTCCACTCACATATGGAAATACTTTTTCTAACCAAGGAATTTTCTTTATGAAAAGTTAATCAACACCTAATTTATCTTCCTTCGTGGGAATTCGTCCACTGCATTCAACTATAACCTACAAATTTTTCAACGCAATAGACTCTCTCAAACCAAAATGCAACTAGTTATTTTACACCACCGTAATAACTTTCCTTTCTATACACTTTCTGTGCTACAATAGTGAACTTTTCAACCACGTCAATAGACTATAGTGAAACAGTGCTCGTTCAACTTCTCATCCGCGTCGCGCTCGTCCGAAATAAATAAATATGGCCAATAACTTTCTCCACAAAGTTCCTATTTCCTCTTCCTTACCACTATTTACTAACAAATTAGGTTAATCTTTAAATTTATGTATTTTTCAATGAGGCCTCGCCAAACCATAGGCGCCCTCCCAACTTTTCTCCATTTATAACTTATTCACTCTGTTAAAATATCAGCAGTTAGAAACATCATATTAATCTATGTTCTTTTCCTGCTAGTACAGGAATTGCTTATGTTCTACATACTCAACTTTTCATTAATCTTGTTGATCCAGGTTTCACGAAAGGGTAACTTGCCCTATTTTTCCTCGTGATCCTGTTTAAACATAGAAGTTCTAGAAACTTCTTAATTTTTCTCTTCAGGTTTCACAATAAGTGACCTGCCCTATTTGTATAAATTATACTAGTAATTTCTGCGTCAATATAAGAAGTTATAGAAACTTCTACTGAATTTCTCTCTTTTTTTCTTTGATATTTGTTCATACTTTTAAGATTCCCACACGGAAATTCTTATAGCACTCACATTGTATCTCACTAATTCTGCAAAGCTAGAATTACTTTATAATTGTTGTTACAAACGTTAAAACTGTCTAATTTAAGCACAACTTTTAAAATCTTATTCAGAATTTTAGTGCTTACCACAAATCTTAAACTTGTACCCAATTTAACGTTGTTTATTAATTATAAACCTGTTATCGTTAGGTTTCAGATTTTCACATGTTGTAAACTTTAATAAATCACAATCGTGATCTAAATGTTGTTAATTCTTCAAAGTTTAATTCATTGTTAATAAATCTTTATTAGTTTTTTCGTTATTCTTTTCCCTAGATTCACGACTAGGTTGGACCCTGTCTTCCCTAACTCTTCCTATAGGCTTACATTTAAAAAACTCACAAATCAAATTAATAACGGTTCCACTATTTGTTGCATTTGAGCAAGAACTCTTAGTCACAAACTTATTAAAGCCTCTCTTAGCTTTTATAGCTAATTCTAACTGGCCAGTAAGGCAAGTATAGCTCGCGCTGCCAGCTTCCTGCTTGTTGAGTTTTTCTCTACAACTTATGGTTGGTTTTCCAAATTTAAGTTTTTCTCATTGTCTAAACTTTTAGTCGGCGCATGCTGGGTAAAAGCTTAGCCATTCTTAAATGCAACTGTTGGTGCTCTTAGCAAAATTATTTCCAAGGACATAATTGCCTCATTGCTACTCTTCCTGGAGACATTCGGTCACTCCTTAGAAATTCTACAATTTCAAAAACTAAAACATCACGGCTAATTCAAATT
This sequence comes from Meconema thalassinum, assembly GCA_946902985.2. Lineage (NCBI taxonomy): Eukaryota > Metazoa > Arthropoda > Insecta > Orthoptera > Tettigoniidae > Meconema > Meconema thalassinum. Next base: position 1,170,714,058 of record OX336389.2, read on the forward strand.
ATTTGCATTCTTCAAAATATTTGTTTAAAAACAAACTCCTTTGAAAGGATACATAGTAAATTCATCATTTCTTTCTTTGCCAGACCACCACCCTTCCACATAGTAGTCGAATCTTGGCTTGGAAGGGAAGGTACTATCCAAGCTCGTCGGGCAAATAGCCCAAGCTTCAGCCGCATTTCCCGTTAGCTACGGCCAGGTCCATACCTACTTTAGGTGTTTCACGAGCTCTGCGGTGACACTTGTCTCCAAACATTATCATTGTATGGTGTTGGACTCTCGTCCTATTATCCACACCTGTTCCTTAGTCCGAAACCCACTTCCCTTTACTTCCCTCTTCATCTTCCCTTGTGGGTAAGGTTAATTCCTAGAAAAAACCTACCCAAGCCTAACAAATAGATATGTTATGTGGGTCGTCTGAGTGAGTCGGAGTTATCCTTTAAACCAAGGTGGTCAAAATTTTGAACACTTGCTACGTTGAATATACAGAACACCTTGCTTTCGTCTAACAGATCATTATGTTGCGTCCAATCTGGCTAGGTACCATCGGATAAGTACGGTCCTTTTCAGGACCAAATAAAAAATTACTTGTTGGAACAGATAGATATGCTTCCATAATACATCCACAATAAACGACATTAAGCAAAAAAAATAATTACTGGTTCAAGGTTCGAACCTACTACGATGCGACTTCGCTGACGCTATTCTATCAATTCTTGATTTAGCCACCATTGCTACCGAGAACCATGGTGTATTGCTGGCATGTATTGAATCTTTTCTTTGACACTTCCTGTCCAAACGTAAGATGGTGTTTTTCGGAGCTCTGATCGTTTCAATCATGCATTATATTTGAGGTCATTGAAATAACACTGCCACTATTGATTTCTGCTATATTCGCGAACATGTACTCAACGGTATATGTGTACAATGGACGTAAAGGAGCAGGTACTAATGTTTTTAGGAAGACTGTGATATACGCGTTAGTTGGGTTGCCTTCCTCAAAAAAAAAAAGGGGGGGGCTGGTGGACCACGCTGTATATATTCACTTACAAACACGGGAGTCGCCCCCGTAGCGTAGCGGTCAGCATGGTTGGCTGCCGCCCCGGAGGTCCTGGGTTCGATTCCCGGCTCTGCCACGAAATTTGAAAAGTGGTATGAGGACTGGAACGGGGTCTACTCAGCCTCGGGTGTTCCAAATGAGTAGAGGGGGTTCGATTCCCACCTCAGCCATCCTCGAAGTGGTTTTCCGTGGTTTCCCACTTCGTCTTCGGGCAAATGCCGGGATGGTACTGTCCCCGTTTACCCGGATAGTAGGCTGTCAGATATCCGCCCCCTCAATCGGATTGCCAATAATCCATCGCACCGGCTCAGCTACACCAATGAAAATGGCACTGACAGATACTACCGAGATTTGAGCACAGAAGTTAACAAGGAATTATTGTGGAACACACCAAAATAGACGGGGGTCCATACTTACCTCTACTTACCTCTTAAAAATATCTCGGGGATTGGGTTGACAACAGGATCTCTAAAGTATGCTCCCACAATAACCTTCACTATGACATTTAAAAATGAACCAGAACGAAGGCAAGAACTTTGAACTGTACAAAAGCTTTATTTCAAATAAAGGGTATGACTTTAACAAACTCAACAAAATAAATGTGGCTATCAGTAGCCCATGTCAATCTATGTCCTCCTATAGGACTTGCAAAGTTATCATACAACATTTTAGCTCCCACGAGCTCAAAATAACGTAACATTTAGAACACATTTGGACTGGATAAGGGAGTCAGGATGAGACACATTTATAGAGCATTTGTTTTCTTTTAATAAACATGACACTTGTATTTATAGGCGCAAGGCCACACTGTAGACGACCTCGTCCGCTGATAACCAGTTGTCTGGCCAGCTGCCATCTACCCTTCAAACCTGACGTACACCTGTCAAATGGGCTCCCTTGTCAAGCCACGTTGCGTAAGAATCCAGCACTCTCAAAAGCTTTAAATGTCCGCAAGACATCACAAATATTGTTACGCAAATCTTTCAAATGCTTTACTCACATACCACTGGATTATTCTGACAATCCCTAAACTTGTTTAATTATCATTCAGATGTTTAATAAGCATTGTTTAGAGTATAAAACAAACTCTTAAATGTTTATAACAAAACTCATAAATGTTTATAACAATTAGAAATTGTTTATAATATAGTTAAAGACAAAAAGAATTTTAAACACGCCTCTAACATTACTTTCGTTCCACATTATTGTCAAAGATATTTACATTATTTATTTACAATATTAACATTTAAATTATTCAAATTATTTATTTGAGAAATACATTAACCACATGTTCATCCGGTTGGTAATTTCAAAATCGTGTCAATATAATCGACCAATGAAGGTTAGTTATACATGTTAATGTCACAATCTGGTTTAATAAAGGTTTAATAATTATTATAATTATTTGTGACGGTAATCTTCATTCAAAATCTTATCTCAAATTCTTTCAATACTCTTGTTAATTATAACAGTAAATTCACTTGATTAATTTTCAAAGGACAAATACAATACACTCCTGCGGTAAATACGTCGCTTACAAAAAATGCACAAAACTGCATTAAAGATAGGCCCAAAATTCATCATATATTAATATATACGGCATCAAAATCTTCCACAGAATTTACAAAAACTTCCACTAACAAATTCTTCAATATCATTAATTACTGTGGGAACCTCCTTCATTTACTTCAAGGGCATTATACATCAGCGACTTTCAACACGTTCGCTGCACTAGCGATTATACATTCATAGTTCCACTTCAAAAATTCTTATAATCATTAATAGTTTCAAAACTGTTGTCATTTAACCTTCGTGGATTTCATTCATGAATCGAAATGAAGTAAAAATTTGCCAATCACAAACAAATTTAATAGTGAATACGCTTATATACGCCTCTCTGGTCTATCAAAATTTAAGATTATCATCTTCAAAGTACTGTAGTATAAAAATACTATCATCAAACAAAGTGCGACTAAACTGCAAAATAGTCGAATAGAATCCAATTAGACTGTGGAATGCAAACATTATTATTCAACTCTCTAATTGAGAAAAAACTCCTAACAAAAGTTCCTGACTTTAATGCATTCAATAATTCATAATTAAAGTTCATCTTTCACAAAATTGTCTATGATGCAATGGTCGTTCATAACTGACGATAAATGTCTGTGTTGCAATCAATTTCAAATAACGACTAGTATTTCCAAGATCGTCGACAATGCAAGAGATTTTAACGCTCTAAAATCATTTAAATGTTCTTCTTTCTTGATGATGACAGAAAATTGGTCAAAGTAATTAAACTGGGGTAGAAATTACTTTAATAAAGAGACACGCTGTCTGAAATTAAATCTGCCATGAAAATCATTAACTTATAGTCAAATCGTGACTACCAAAATTAAGCAAATTATTGAAAAATCTAAATATCAGTCTCAACTGATCCAAAATCATTTAACTATGCCCATGACATAACAATGTCTTAATAAATCGTCGAAAAAGGCATAACTCATCAAGGTGTACTGAGAATAGGAATCTCAAACAAGAATATAGGGCAAAATACATGAGGACAAAAATATGGGAAAATGGTTGCTCAGGTATTGCTAAGAAACTCAAATACAATAAACGTTCACGACTACCTTATCTGACGATTGACGTTCCAGAGGAAAATTCCCCAAAGAAGACTGCTGATGGATCCATTTCACCAAGTTAAAGCTGAGCTCCATCCTCGAAACAGGAAACAGCACCCTCGGAGAATCGAACTGCTTCCTTCTCCGGAAATTGCACTGCTCCATGAAGACGTAAGACATCCTTCCGGCAAAATTCTTCTTTGTGAGTCAGGACAACCCTGACCTCTCTTGAAAAATCCCTGAAGATCTTGTAGAAAATCGCCATGAAGTTTTTGTAGTAATTTCCATTGAAATATTCATATTCAGTGAGTATGAAATCGTTGTCATTGCTGTTTGATAGTATTCAGCGTTGAGCCACGAAACATGGGTGTAGATGGTTGTTCACCACATGTCCGCTTATATGGAATGGCAATTAGCGAAGTTCCATGTTGCTATCTTACTCCAACGATGTATGTCCCAATTGCATTAAAGTCCTTTAGCCTTCCATCTTCTCTTCGGTTATAGTGATAGTAGAACAAACTGCCTTATTAAACTGCTCCATAATACTGTAGCGTTGTGTCACAAAAGCAATCAGAAGTCTCCCTGTTATACTAGCAGTGTCAGCCGTAGCGTAGGATCTGACGCTATAACGTGCTTCTCAGGTGGCGAGAAAATCACTTTTGTCAGTCGTCTAAAATTGCTAATATCTTCTGAAATAACTCCTTGAAATTGTTCAAATTTCCTACACTGCTTAATGTAGCACTGCACAATAGAATTAGCTTGTAGACAACCGCTAACTGTTCATAGCCACTCTTGTAGACGCGTTATAATGTGCGTTTTAACTTCACCTAGTTTTACTCACAGTAAACTTGCAATGCTTGTCTGCTTGAATCACGTTTAATGCGGTGGCTTCACCACGCGTTATAAAGACGACTCTTTCTACCAATGTCACTCGACGTTTCACCAAAACGACTATATAAGCACTGATACTGACGATTTGAGATCTGACGATTGAAATCTGACGATTGAGACTCCTCTCTTCTGCGCAAGGCCTTTTATAAACTTCATAAGGGGCGTATCCATCCCTTCCATAGCGTTTTACTGCGTCATCGCTTGACGTTCCAACTTCGTCAATACTTGACGGATTTTCAAAATTCAAAAACTGGAAATAAATTTCACCAAAATTCCAGAACAATGCCTCTACTGCAAATGGATTTCCACAATTCTGCATTCCAAAAAGTATTAAAAATACCATAGTTTCAGCAATCTCAGTCTTCCTTCAAACAATCGTTCATTGGTTCGGGCCTCCCCTCCAATAGCATAATTTCTTCCTCAGCTCAATTCCACGTTTCCTGCGACTGCGTCGTAAATCTCGGATCTTTCTCGAATAAATGCTGACGTCATTGAGAATCTCAACTCAAGTAGCCTGCTGGTATAATGTCTGCGTCATCCGTGCTCACGTCATGACTACCCACGTCATAACTATGACAGCCATAACTTTCTTTATAATTTCCAATATAGCCACCGTGGTCTCAACATAATTCAATTACGGGGGCATTCTCCCCCACCACGTTTTAAAAACAGTTGCAAATTGTTTTTAAACTCAGTGTTACAATATTTCAACTCTCTTGAACACGAAATTGAATTATTACTGGCTTACTCTAGTATGATATTTCCTCTATGTTCCTTAATCATAAATCTCTTCTACTCTGGGTTGTGTGTGGTTAAATGCATTCTCTCCTCTCTACTTTCTCTTCTGTCCAGTATTTCTATTTTCTAAGTTCTGCTGGACTGTCGAAGGTCCAGGATCGATCACAACATCCTGCCTTTTCTTTTGGTTTTCGGCTTCGTTTTCCCGTAGTTCTTTCAGGTATTGCTGGCCTTCCCTCTCTCTTTCCTGATACTGATCGGGTGTCATAACCTGACCTTGAGAATCCTGATTTCTATTTTGGTTCTGGTTATTTCTATTATAATTTCTGTTATAACCATTATTGTTGTAATATCTGCCTCTTCCATTGTTGTAATTGCCTCGATTATAGTTCCAGCCTCTTCTTTGTTGATACGGACGGTAACCTTGCGATCTGTTATTCCTAAGCTGATTATTCCTGTGAGGACCTACATTGTCAGTTTTCTCTTCATCTGGCTTGTCAGTTTGTTGGACTTGGTCCATATATACCGTATTTATTTCTTTGAAGTCATGCCTTTGACCTTTCTGTACCACGTTAGGCATTGGACTTGTGTAGTCTAACCTCCTCAGTAATTCATCCATGCTGGTCAAATCCCTTATGTTTGACGAAATGATTAGTCTCCTCACCTCCACAGGCAGCATACGAGAAATCGCATCAATTAATTGCTCCGTTGACAAAGGGGGTTGCAAAAATCTCAAGCGGGACAATTGACTCGTAAAGAAATCAGCGTACCGCGTTGGAAGAGTACCTGAGTATTTTCTTGAATAAACCTCCGCTCTTAACGAATTCTGCGCTTCGATGGACCAAAATCGTTTGATTAATGCCTCTGCAAACTCGTCAAAGTTACTGAATGTGTATCTAAATGCGAGAAACCATTCAAGGGGTCCTCCAATCAAAAATCTCTCCACAATCTTCATCTCTCTCTCTCTGGGAATGTGAGCTTCGATGAAATAATCTTTGAGGTTCCTGACATATTCTATAGGCGTTAAACTGTCAGTGTTGCTGAACTTTTGCGGTTTATCTTCAAAATTCCTGATGACCGTGACATTTCTCGGATATGAATCCGGGTAGTTTTTCCCACTATCTCGATAGTTCCACTCAGGTTCCATATTCCTCTCGTCATCTTCCTCCCTGAATCTGGATATACGTTCTTCAGGAGTCACGTCTCTCTCTTCTGGATCTAGGTTATATCTTCTGGCATAATTCCTATTGGTTTCGCAAGCCACGCCTACTGTATCCTTGTCAGTAATCTCCGTTAAGACTTTCTTGATTAACTCTTCTTTGTAGGTCTCCATCAAACTAGCTTCTCCTAGCTTCAAATTTTGCAGTTTACTCGTCGTTTCATTCACATCAGAGACAACTTTATGAATCTGTTCCTCTAATGCAGATTTTAATGCTTGCACATCCTGACCTAATTGTGTTCTATCTTCTACTTGTCTCTCGGATAGCGAATCCATCCTGACGCTTAAATCTTTCCTAATCTGTACTACTTCATTGTTAATATCTATTTGAGTACTGGCAAGTTTTCTTTCAATACGTTCTTGAATTTGGGTTACATGTTCCCCACTTGACCTATTCCACTCGTCTTTCCATACTGCTACATTTGCTGTTTACATTTCTGCTATGTCTACTTCGATATCTTCTTTAAGTAATCTATTATGGTCTAATACCTGGGTTCTCATGACCTCTACATCAAACTTTAAACCTTCTAAAGACGCTGTCGTTCTAACTGACTCATCAACTAGCCTAGTCGTTAATGCACTTATATTACGTGTACAAAGTGTTTTCGAATTTTCTATTTCTTCCCTGACTTTATTTACATCAGTTTGGACTTTAGCAATATCTACGAAAACTGTGTTGACTTCTACTTGAATTTTATTTATGTCACTTTGCATCTCGTTTACATCCGAATGAATGTTATTAATATCAACCTGAACATTGGACACATCAGTTCTAACATTTTGGATTCCTCTTTGGACTTCCTCAACCTTGTCTTGGACAGTCGCAACATTATTTTTAACAACAACGACTTCAGCCCTAGCACAAGAAATATCACTTCGGACATTAGCAACATCTAAATTCAACATTGTAAGATCTTTATGCACATTAGACACATCTATTTTAACCTCTGAAACATTTTTATGCACATTAGATAAATCTTTTTGGACATTGGACACGTCTGAGCGCATGTCAGTTACAGCATTCTCGATTCCTTGGGTATTAATCTGTAAACGCGACATATTATCCTCTAAGTTAGCAGAACTGGTCTGAATAACTTTCAAACTTTCATCCATGCTAGCTTTCAAATTACTAGCATTCTCCTCCATTCGACTAGTATTCCTAGCTTCCATCTCCTTCATGCTTGCTTTCAAATTAGCAGACATCTCCTCTAACATAATTCTCAGACTTTCAACTGCCATTACAATATTATTCAACAATTAGACTGCTGTAGGGACATACATCAAAAGAGCAAAATAACAACATCTGAGCAACACTTTTCACCATATATAAATTTGATCAAATTTCTGTCTTAAATCTAACTTATAACTACCTTATAATTAACCTTCGAAGACACTTCATGTTGAAACAAACTCAAGCACATGTTCAAATTTCCTTGGTCCATTTTAAAATATCCTAACACAAATAATTTACATTTACAGTCCAAATAATTTAATTTTATCTTTAATATGACTAAAATGTCATAAGCCGGTCAAATAAAATAAGATTCCAGATCATAGGCGATTTTCCTAAGTTTCCAGCCTATTTAACCTCTCTCAAGTTGTATAAGATCAGATCTTTTCTGAGTGTAATTTTCCTAATACAATACAACATTTAATTCCTATATAATCACACTCTTGAATTCTACAATTGGCCTAGACATCTAACAAAGAATCAACCTCTTTATTTGAGTCTAATCGATCCACACGTTTTAGGTTTGCCAATCCTACTGGCGTTCAACCTGGTGATCCACTTATGTTGAATCAGCCCCATGTTTTGGGTCGCCAATCCTTCTGTCCCCGTTTACCCGGATAGTAGGCTGTCAGATATCCGCCCCCTCAATCGGATTGCCAATAATCCACCGCACCAGCTCATCTACACCAATGAAAATGGCACTGACAGATACTACCGAGATTTGAGCACAGAAGTTAACAAGAAATTATTGTGGAACACACCAAAATAGACGGGGGTCCATACTTACCTCTACTTACCTCTTATAAATATCTCGGGGATTGGGTTGACAACAGGATCTCTAAAGTATGCTCCCACAATAATCTTGACTATGACATTTAAAAATGAACCAGAACGACGGCAAGAACTTTGAACTGTACAAAAGCTTTATTTCAAATAAAGGGTATGACTTTAACAACTCAACAAAATAAATGTGGCTATCAGTAGCCCATGTCAATCTGACTATGTCCTCCTATAGGACTTGCAAAGTTATCATACAACATTTTAGCTCCCACGAGCTCAAAATAACGTAACATTTAGAACACATTTGGACTGGATAAGGGAGTCAGGATGAGACACATTTATAGAGCATTTGTTTTCTTTTAATAAACATGACACTTGTATTTATAGGCGCAAGGCCACACTGTAGACGACCTCGTCCGCTGATAACCAGTTGTCTGGCCAGCTGCCATCTACCCTTCAAACCTGACGTACACCTGTCAAATGGGCTCCCTTGTCAAGCCACGTTGCGTAAGAATCCAGCACTCTCAAAAGCTTTAAATGTCCGCAAGACATCACAAATATTGTTACGCAAATCTTTCAAATGCTTTACTCACATACCACTGGATTATTCTGACAATCCCTAAACTTGTTTAATTATCATTCAGATGTTTAATAAGCATTGTTTAGAGTATAAAACAAACTCTTAAATGTTTATAACAAAACTCATAAATGTTTATAACAATTAGAAATTGTTTATAATATAGTTAAAGACAAAACGAATTTTAAACACGCCTCTAACATTACTTTCGTTCCACATTATTGTCAAAGATATTTACATTATTTATTTACAATATTAACATTTAAATTATTCAAATTATTTATTTGAGAAATACATTAACCACATGTTCATCCGGTTGGTAATTTCAAAATCGTGTCAATATAATCGACCAATGAAGGTTAGTTATACATGTTAATGTCACAATCTGGTTTAATAAAGGTTTAATAATTATTATAATTATTTGTGACGGTAATCTTCATTCAAAATCTTATCTCAAATTCTTTCAATACTCTTGTTAATTATAACAGTAAATTCACTTGATTAATTTTCAAAGGACAAATACAATACACTCCTGCGGTAAATACGTCGCTTACAAAAAAAATGCACAAAACTGCATTAAAGATAGGCCCAAAATTCATCATATATTAATATATACGGCATCAAAATCTTCCACAGAATTTACAAAAACTTCCACTAACAAATTCTTCAATATCATTAATTACTGTGGGAACCTCCTTCATTTACTTCAAGGGCATTATACATCAGCGACTTTCAACACGTTCGCTGCACTAGCGATTATACATTCATAGTTCCACTTCAAAAATTCTTATAATCATTAATAGTTTCAAAACTGTTGTCATTTAACCTTCGTGGATTTCATTCATGAATCGAAATGAAGTAAAAATTTGCCAATCACAAACAAATTTAATAGTGAATACGCTTATATACGCCTCTCTGGTCTATCAAAATTTAAGATTATCATCTTCAAAGTACTGTAGTATAAAAATACTATCATCAAACAAAGTGCGACTAAACTGCAAAATAGTCGAATAGAATCCAATTAGACTGTGGAATGCAAACATTATTATTCAACTCTCTAATTGAGAAAAAACTCCTAACAAAAGTTCCTGACTTTAATGCATTCAATAATTCATAATTAAAGTTCATCTTTCACAAAATTGTCTATGATGCAATGGTCGTTCATAACTGACGATAAATGTCTGTGTTGCAATCAATTTCAAATAACGACTAGTATTTCCAAGATCGTCGACAATGCAAGAGATTTTAACGCTCTAAAATCATTTAAATGTTCTTCTTTCTTGATGATGACAGAAAATTGGTCAAAGTAATTAAACTGGGGTAGAAATTACTTTAATAAAGAGACACGCTGTCTGAAATTAAATCTGCCATGAAAATCATTAACTTATAGTCAAATCGTGACTACCAAAATTAAGCAAATTATTGAAAAATCTAAATATCAGTCTCAACTGATCCAAAATCATTTAACTATGCCCATGACATAACAATGTCTTAATAAATCGTCGAAAAAGGCATAACTCATCAAGGTGTACTGAGAATAGGAATCTCAAACAAGAATATAGGGCAAAATACATGAGGACAAAAATATGGGAAAATGGTTGCTCAGGTATTGCTAAGAAACTCAAATACAATAAACGTTCACGACTACCTTATCTGCCGATTGACGTTCCAGAGGAAAATTCCCCAAAGAAGACTGCTGATGGATCCATTTCACCAAGTTAAAGCTGAGCTCCATCCTCGAAACAGGAAACAGCACCCTCGGAGAATCGAACTGCTTCCTTCTCCGGAAATTGCACTGCTCCATGAAGACGTAAGACATCCTTCCGGCAAAATTCTTCTTTGTGAGTCGGGACAACCCTGACCTCTCTTGAAAAATCCCTGAAGATCTTGTAGAAAATCGCCATGAAGTTTTTGTAGTAATTTCCATTGAAATATTCATATTCAGTGAGTATGAAATCGTTGTCATTGCTGTTTGATAGTATTCAGCGTTGAGCCACGAAACATGGGTGTAGATGGTTGTTCACCACATGTCCGCTTATATGGAATGGCAATTAGCGAAGTTCCATGTTGCTATCTTACTCCAACGATGTATGTCCCAATTGCATTAAAGTCCTTTAGCCTTCCATCTTCTCTTCGGTTATAGTGATAGTAGAACAAACTGCCTTATTAAACTGCTCCATAATACTGTAGCGTTGTGTCACAAAAGCAATCAGAAGTCTCCCTGTTATACTAGCAGTGTCAGCCGTAGCGTAGGATCTGACGCTATAACGTGCTTCTCAGGTGGCGAGAAAATCACTTTTGTCAGTCGTCTAAAATTGCTAATATCTTCTGAAATAACTCCTTGAAATTGTTCAAATTTCCTACACTGCTTAATGTAGCACTGCACAATAGAATTAGCTTGTAGGCAACCGCTAACTGTTCATAGCCACTCTTGTAGACGCGTTATAATGTGAGTTTTAACTTCACCTAGTTTTACTCACAGTAAACTTGCCATGCTTGTCTGCTTGAATCACGTTTAATGCGGTGGCTTCACCACGCGTTATAAAGACGACTCTTTCTACCAATGTCACTCGACGTTTCACCAAAACGACTATATAAGCACTGATACTGACGATTTGAGATCTGACGATTGAGATCTGACGATTGAGACTCCTCTCTTCTGCGCAAGGCCTTTTATAAACTTCATAAGGGGCGTATCCATCCCTTCCATAGCGTGTTACTGCGTCATCGCTTGACGTTCCAACTTCGTCAATACTTGACGGATTTTCAAAATTCAAAAACTGGAAATAAATTTAACCAAAATTCCAGAACAATGCCTCTACTGCAAATGGATTTCCACAATTCTGCATTCCAAAAAGTATTAAAAATACCATAGTTTCAGCAATCTCCGTCTTCCTTCAAACAATCGTTCATTGGTTCGGGCCTCCCCTCCAATAGCATAATTTCTTCCTCAGCACAATTCCACGTTTCCTGCGACTGCGTCGTAAATCTCGGATCTTTCTCGAATAAATGCTGACGTCATTGAGAATCTCAACTCAAGTAGCCTGCTGGTATAATGTCTGCGTCATCCGTGCTCACGTCATGACTACCCACGTCATAACTATGACAGCCATAACTTTCTTTATAATTTCCAATATAGCCACCGTGGTCTCAACATAATTCAATTACTGGGGCAGTACCTTTTTCAAGACCACGGCCGCCTCCTTCCCTCTTCCTTGCCTATCCATCCTGACCATCCATTACCTTCCCTCATGAGGCCCCTGTTCGCTTTGCAGGTGAGGCCGCCTGGGCGAGGTGCCAATCACACCTCACCAGTTGTATCCACTCCGAATATATGTTCCCAGCTCTAGGACACTGCCCGTAGAGGCGGTAGTGGTGAGTTCCCTCGCTGAGTCCGTGGGTTCCACCAACCTGGAGGGTAAACGACTAAGAAAAGAAAAGAGAAGACATACACGGGGCTTAATGACCATGGTGTTGATACAACTAAAATTAATCGACAACAACCAATTTTCCAGCGACGATCAATTTTCCAATTGCTACATATCATTGGTCAGTTGTTGGTTTAAATGCATTAGCAACTTGGTAGTGTGAAATTAAGTTCAATTGAGTTCATAGAATCCTACGAGGTAGTGTACAGTACAGCTTGATCCGATTCAACACAGAACTGTAAAATGGGTTGCCTACCCACCCGCTATCAGCTTGAAATCTGCTCGCAGCGCGCTAGCGACGGGGTTGAGTTCGATTTCACTGATTGCCGCCTTCTAATGCTGCATTGCAAAGTATTTTGCTCTTTCAAAATATATTTGCACTGACTTCACAATAAGTTTGAACGATTTCTCTTTCAGAACTTGTTATTTTACGCTTCTTTTAATGGCTTTTGCAGAGCATTTCTATGACATTAAATTTCATTTTATAAAATACAGTAGTTTATTACATCACATTGTATGTTTGTGTTGTATTTTATTTACAACAAAATGTATTGCTTTTTAACCCAATACCAAAAAACGAGATACAATTTGGAAATGATTTATTACAAAACTGTAATCAATCTTCGATGCGGCTAAAAAAGTTAATTTATCACAGACGTTACATCTACTGCAAATTGACATTTACATAAGGTGTTCGAAGTGGCATCCATCATTTTCCAAGCAGAGGGCCACTCGTCGCATGAAGTTCTCTCTTGCGTTCGACAACATCTGAGGAGTAATTTCCGCAAAGGCTTCGGTAATGACGAGCTCCATTCCTTCTGGTGTTTGTCGTGATCTTAAGAATACTCGCGACCGAACGTAGCCCCAAATGATGAAATCCAGGGCGATCACATCAGGTGAAACGTGGTGGGAATTCTATAAAGCCACCAATTCCTATCCACCGGCCAGGAAACAAATGGTTTAAAACTTCTCTCGCCAGTCCGGAGGAGTGCGCTGGATAGCCGTCTTGTTGAAAAAGCATGTTGTTCAACATCGCCAATGTAAAACCATCCAAGGCATTCTGGAGTATGAAGTAAGACTAAACAGCCTGTGTTCGTCGTTCTATCATTTTACATTGTTGCAGGTAAATAGTTCTGAAATAGAAATCGTTGAAACATATTCTTAATTAAACCCAATTTTGTAACAAATCATTTCGAAATTGTATCTCATTTTGTGGTATTGCATTAAAAAGCAATACACTGTGTTGTAAAAAGCACAACACAAAAATGCATTGTGATGTAATAAACTATGTTGTAAAACAAAATTTAATTTCATAGAAATGCTCTGAAAAAGCCATTAACAGAAGCGTAAAATAACAAGTTCTGTAACAGAAATCGTTCAAACTTATTGTGAAGCCTGTGTAAATATATTTTGTAAGAGCAAAATACTTTGCAATGCAGCATAAGAAGGCAGCAATCAGTGAAATCGAACTCAGTCCCGTCGCTAGCACGCTGCGAGCAGATTTCAAGCTGATTGCGGGTGGGTAAGCAACCCATTTTACAGTTCGGTGTTGAATCGGAACACGCTATACAGTGAAACCTGCAGGAACACCTGAATCATGTCAAATATAATGAATATTGCTCATATTATCGCATTCACTATCTAAGCATCACAAGTAGTGACACTGGCTGATTGTAGGGATGTAACCTCGGTCCAGGGAAGGAATTTATTTGTTATAGCACACATATAGCTGTTATTATAATCATTATCATTTACTAGTCACTGGTACCGAACAAACACTGCAAAACGAGCGTTAAAAGTATGTTTGCTATTAAAATGAAACATAAATTTGTAGGAAGGTGATTGAAATGAGCTTTAATAAAAGTTGAAGTGAGTCATAACTTGCGGGAGATTGCTGATAAATGATCGGTAGGTATATCACTACGTGTATGTGTAATTATTACCTTATTTCTCTTGCCACATAAGTAATTAAATATTTCTTATTTGCGCTTCACCATAAAGTACATTACTTTGCATGAACACTTGGATACAACGTGAGATAAGCCTATAAAAATGTTTATGTTCGACCCTCACTATTATGTGTTTGAAAACTGTATCATAATGATGGTCATTATAACACCGTTTTTCATTACGATACAGTTTCTCCAGCCAATCAGAGCTCGTTCATTGACCAATTAGGTAACGATAATTTCGCGCATGCGCTCAAAATCCAACATGTCGGACATAAACACAACATCGAACTATAATAAATTACCGACATGGAATACCCACCGTCCATAAGTTCGCGTAAATAAACTGGCGAATATGAGACAAGAAATAGCACAGTACCTTAAAATCACTAACACTAATTTCTACACAGCGCATTGTCTTCAAATGACTGCGGTGACAATATTACTGAGGGACGGCTGATGTAAACATATGGCTGCATATGGCAGAGCGCATGCGTCGGCCGTTCAAAGCTCTTGAAAGACGAAGCTATAACACCCAACGCTCGCTCTGCGATCACAAAATTCCAGTAGCTGACTCTCAACAGATATTTATGAATATTTATGTTAAAACATATAATAAAGTTATAATTATCGTCGAACATAAACAGTCGTATGCAACTCGCCTATAATGGTAATTAAGACACTCGTATGGAAATTATAAAACTCGCATACGCTCGTTTTATAAAAAATACTCGTGTCTTAATTATAGCCATTATAGGCTCGTTGCATAATGTACTATTATGTGACAATGAATGTCAGTGATAATTTGTAAAATGCATTTTGGTTTCTGTGTCTTTGTCTAAAATTACCTATAAATTATGGAAATGAGTAAGTGAAGTTTTTGAACGAAACTGATAAATTTTGATCAATTTTATCTTTGTTAACTGTTAACGTCGTAATGAACTGAGTTTCAACGAAGCTTTTCGGTTAACGTGACCATTAACCTTGCGATCATGAGCCACAAGGAACTCAATTTTATTCGGAATTATTATGTTTGAGAATGAGAACGGACTAAACTAAAGACGTTCTGAATCAGGGAATCCAGGAATATGTAAAGCATGTGAGTAGTGGTTTTGTAGCGGTTCTACAGCCACCTCCACCACCCCACCTCACAAGATGGCGGCGGTGCGATATCTCTCGAACCCATGGTTGGATTTTAAAAAATGAGGTGTTGTTGAACTCGGGCTGACACCCCCTTTCCAATGGACAACATATTTCAACCCCAAAAATAAAATCTACCCTACTAGGGGGCGAAATTGTAATTTGTTAGAGAATCTCTCTTTCCAATTGCAACATGTGAGAGTTTGAATGCCGATATGGATTTAAACGTTGTTCTACATAAAGTGCATGTGTTCGGTGGATAGCCACTATGAATTAACATGCTTGTTTTTGTTTTTTACGCATGCCCACTCATGGCTTTTGTAAGAGGGTGGGAGAGCGGATCCCTATGGATGGGTTATTGTTGACGGGTCATTGTTGGCAGGTCATTGATGACAGGTCCTTGTGGACGAGTCCTTGTGGACGAGTCCTTGTGGACAGGTCCTTTTGGACGAGTCCTTGTGGACAAGTCCTTGTGGACGAGTCCTTGTCCCTTTGGACTGATCCCTTTGGACGGGTCCCTTTGGCCTGGTTCCTACGGACTAGCCCATGAATTTATGCAAATTATGTCAAAGGGCCTAACTACATTTGTGTGTGTTGAATTGACGTTGTTCACTAATCCCCCACTACTATAATGGGATAACGATATGAAAGGAAAGTGACGAAATACATGTGAACATACAAGGGATCTAACTTGGTGGATGGATGTGTTCTAACGAGTCATTTGTAGTTGAAAGAGAATAATACATGTTCTTAAGATGTTAAAACTGAGGAGATGGCACGTGCAGTAAGACGTCTTGTTACTTCCTGTGTCATATTACAGACATGACAGAGAGCGCGCAGATCTGTTGCTATGACTAACACTGCAGTAATTTGAAACCGCAAGTGTTCATTAAGACAATGGATGATGATCATGCAAAGTAGGCAGTTACTGGATATTACGCAGGTGTTCCTTCCGGTGTCATGTTGCTGACATACCAGAGAGCGCACACTGCTGTTGCTATGACTGACGCTGCAGTAATTTGAAACCCCATGTGTTGATTAAGACAATGGGTGATGATCATGCAAAGTCAGCAGTCATTGGATACCACACAGGTGTTCCTAGTGTACTTTGGACTCTCAACTGTATTGGGAAAGGAATTGCAATGATCTGCAAAAAACTGCTGACACGAGCGATGAGAGTTTATATAAGAGGGGTGTCATATATCTCCCTACTGTCAGTCTTTATTACTCGCTTTGAGTGAACAGTGCTCTATTACTGCTCAAGAGTTGTAAAAAAAGCCGTTTTGGTAGAAAATCATTAAATTATTTTGCAAGGTAAGTACTTATTATTAATGGATTGTAGTCTTTTATTACTAATTGATGTTGAAGTTATTGATTGGAATGTATTGATTGATTGATTGATTGATTGGTTGATTGATTTGTTTACAGATAATTGGGTACCTGTAGGTTAGCAGATTCCTACAATCTGTTCATTCAGTGACAGCAGTTGATAAATTATAAAAAGGTAAGTGCCCCCTCTAATAACTTTTAAACAGTTAGAGTGATATTTTCCAATGTTCACCCCTACATGTTAGCGAAAATGGTATATTTGGCAGTCAAAAGATGGAACTACTTGACCATGGTGTGTAAAGCTAATTTTGTAGGTTAGATTTTGATTACCGCTCTATTAAGTCTGAATGTTCATTGCTAGGTGTCAGTGACAGAGGGAATATTTAAAGACTTAACCTCAGTTCACCTAACATAACCTAACTTTACCTAACTTAACCTTATCATGTGACATGTTTTACAATTTTAAACTTGTTTTAAGACTGGCTATGACGTTACACTTAGCTCACTTAACTGGCGATCGCTGGTTTTTATCACGTGACATGTTCTACAAGTTTAGACTTGTTTTAAGACTGGCTATGACGTCACACTTAGCTCACTTAACTGGCGATCGCTGATTTCTATCACTCTATCATGTTCCAATGTTCACCGCTAGATGTCAGTGACAGTGGTATATAGTAACCCCCAGTTAGAACTACATGAAGTTAGACTTGCTAGGAGTTCACAGATGATCGATTTAAATACCCTGCTATAACCATTGACTGGAATGTAATTAAACTATTTATATTGTACTTTTGTTTATCATTTATTAACATTTATGATTTCTTTCTTTTATAGGTAATTTCGAAAGGGATCATCATGTTCAAGTGTGGTGACTGTAAGAAACAGTTCTCAAGACCTGACAGCCTTCAACGACACGCAAATGTTAAACATGGCATTAAAATGTTTGTGTGCAGTCATTGTGCTACCACATTTAACAGACAAGATAATCTTGCACGTCATGTAAATTTAATGCATGTTAGTTCAGCACCATTTTCATGTTCAGTTTGTGAACTTGGTTTTTCTGCTGTAAAGCGATATCAATCCCACATGGTTGAAGTGCATGGTGAACAACAAGAATTAAAAACTGTAAAACCAACAACTAGCATGGAACCTTTAAATGAATGTAATGCTCGAAAGCGTAAACGTTCTCAAGATTGTGAAAATAGTTGTGCAACAAAAAGAAAGAAGAATGGTGAACCTTCGATAACACATTGTGATGTATGTAATATTGATATACCTTCTTCATTCATTCATGGACATTTACGCAGTATTCATCATAAAAATAACGCTTGCCATGAAAGAAATTCTGGAAATGTTCAACAAATTGGTAGTGCATTTAAAAGTCGAATTGCTAGTTATAGACTTTATAGTAAAGAAAAAACTCAAAGTATTGAATCATTTTTAAAAAATGTTCAACCAACTGTGTTTGGCTTAGTAGAAAATGTTTTATTAGAGCATAAAACATTTAAAATGAATTTTGAACTTTTTGGCCTCTATGTAAAAACTGGGAGCGAAGGTGAAATTACGGATATCAAATCTTTTAATACAAAAAACGTAATTGTTAGTGAATCAACTAATATTAGTGATATATATCAAAATATTTCAAGTGCTATCATCGTGAAGAGTGAAGAGTTCCAGGAAAGGGAGTCGGCTGGGCATTGGTTGAAGTACTTTATTTAGAAACCAACATGAATAAATATAATCCCCTTCGAGCATCATCATACATTGATTTACCTGCATGGATTAAACGGAAGGAAGCTTGTGTAAACGTTATGAATAGTGACCATGCATGTTTTGCATGGGCTGTAACCTCAGCTCTCCATCCAGCAGCGATGAATGAAAAGAGAACGTCATCTTATCCTCACTATTCTTCAGTGTTAGATTTAAAAGAAATAGAATTTCCTATGGCGATAAAAGACATTCAACGTTTTGAAGAGCTGAACAATGTAAGTATTAATGTTTATGGAATTGAAAATAAGAGTATAGTTGGTCCTCTATATTATACTCAGGAAAAAAGGATGCTCACGTAAATTTACTGTACATAACTAAAGGTGAAAACGCCCACTATTGTTGGATAAAACATTTAAGTAGACTTGTTGGTAGTCAACTATCAAAATACGAAGGTAAGAAGTGGTTGTGTGAAGGCTGTTTGCTGCATTTCAGAAAAGAGGACCAACTAACTCAACACCAAAAATGGGGGTGTAATCATGTTAGTACGGTATTACCTACTCCTAAAAATAACATTCTAAAATTTAAGGATTATGAGAAACAGCTTCGAGTACCATTTGTTATATATGCTGACTTCGAGGCTTTGCTTAAACCATTTAATACATGTTCATCAAATCCAGCCCAACCTTTCACCAACACAACTCACATTCATGAACCTTTTAGCTTTGCATATTATATTAAATGTAGTTATGACGAGTCTTTAAATAAGTTGGAGCTCTATAGAGGACCTGATGCCCCTAAAGTTTTTATGGAAAGGCTTGAGAAAGATGCCATTCGTATATCCTCTATTTTAAATACGATCATTCCAATGGAGCCACTAACTTCATCAGAGCAAATGAATTTTGAAACTGAAACTAATTGTTTTATATGTGGTGAATGTTTATATACAGACAGGGTTCCCGATCATGACCATTTAACAGGAAAATATCGTGGTGCTGCTCACCAAGAATGTAATTTAAATTATAGAGTAAGTAAATTCATTCCGGTCATTCTACATAACGGTAGCAAATACGATAACCACTTTATCGTTAAAGAATTTGGAGCTTCAGATGTGAAAATTGATGTGATTGCAAATAATAAGGAACAATACATATCGTTCACAAAATACATCAAAACTAGCAATAAAAAAAACCATTAAACTGCGATTTTTAGATTCATTCCGCTTTATGCCGAGTAGTCTTGATAAGCTGGCCAGTAATTTAAAATCAGATCAGTTTCATGAAATTCATCGTGTCTTTCCTAAAGAAGATGATTTTAATTTAATTCGTCAAAAGGGTATATTCCCTTATGAATATATTAGCTGTGTGGAACGTCTTGAGGAGTGTTCTTTACCACCGAAAAATGCATTTTACAGTTCCTTAAACACAAGTCATATCAGTGATCAGGAATATTTACATGCACAACGTGTATGGACACAGTTCCACATTCAAACTTTAGGAGAATTTTCAGACATATATTTGAAGACAGATGTGTTATTATTAGCAGATGTTTTTGAAATTTTTCGAAATGTTTGTATGAAAACTTATGACCTTGATCCTTGTCAGTATTTCACTGCTCCTGGGTTAAGTTTCAGTTCAATGTTGAAAAAAACGAAAGTAAATTTAGAATTAATGACTGATATAGACATGATCAATTTTATAAAATCATCAATTCGAGGTGGATTAAGCCAATGTAGTGGACGGTACTCTAAAGCTAATAATAAATACATGCCTAGCTACAACCCTTGTGAAGAATCAAAGTATATTGTCTACCTCGATGCAAATAACCAATATGGTTGGGCTATGAGTCAATATCTACCACTGAAAGATTTTCGCTGGCTGACACAACCTGAAATTGATGTCTTACATGTTGACACTCTTAATGATAACGATGATAAAGGATATATTTTAGAGGTAAATCTTGAGTACCCTAAAGAGTTACATGATGATCATAATGATTTACCATTTTATCCTGAGAATATGAAATCTCCATACATCACATCACGAACAAAAATGTTAATTGCTAATGTAAATGATAAATGTAAATATGTAATACATTATCAAAACTTGAAACAGTGTCTACAGCATGGATTGAAATTAACTAAAATTCATCGCGTATTGCAATTTCATCAGTCAGCATGGCTCAAACCGTATATTGATCTAAACAATAATTTAAGAACGCAGTCAACAAACGCGTTTGAAAAAGATTTTTATAAACTCATGAATAATAGTGTTTTTGGAAAGACTATGGAGAATGCTGATAAACGAGTTGATGTAAAGCTGATAACAAAGTGGGAGAATGATGGTAAAAGGTATGGTGCGAGCAACTTAATAAGCAAGCCTAACTTTCATAACTGTTCAATTATTCATGAGGATTTAGTTGTAATACAAATGAATCGTCTTAAAGTAACTTACAACAAACCCATATATGTGGGTTACACCATTCTGGAATTATCAAAAACACTTATGTATGAATTTCACTATGATTATGTAAAGAAAAACTATCTTGATAATGCTAAATTACTCTACACAGACACAGATTCTTTTATTTATGAGTTTAAAACTGATGATTTTTACGAGGATATCAAAACTGAGCTAAATAGGTTTGATACAAGTGACTACTCCAAGGATAATATTTACCATTTACCTCTAGTAAACAAAAAGGTTCTTGGGAAATTTAAGGATGAATGTGCTGGTGTTATTATAGACACCTTTGTAGGCACAAAATCTAAATCATACAGCTATATGACAATTGATGATGTAGTAGTAAAAAAATTAAAAGGAGTGAAAAAGAATGTTGTTAGTAAAGAGTTAGATATAAGTAATTATAAAAACTGTATAGTTAGTAACCCACCTGTATTTTATACGAACATGTGTGTATTTAGAAGTAAAAATCATCAGCTACATACCAATTTGTTGAACAAAGTTGCTTTAAGTAATGAAGACAACAAACGATTCATTATACCCAACACATTTAATACTCTTGCTTGGGGAAACAGTCGTATTGACGACTATTACTTTACTTAAGTCTAATGATCACTATATTGTAATATTTGTAGTGTGTTTTATATTGTAACATTTTTTGTAAAAAACTGTAAGTAGAATGTATAATGTTAGGCTACAGTAGTTTAGTAAAAATAAGATAAGTAATACATTTTAGTGTAAAATGTTTGCTTTTGTATATTACGAAAAAGATTTTAAAAAATTTACTGAATGTGTGAACTAAACAAGGGGAATGTAAAAAATGTAAAGTGGAAATTGTAAATATCCATGTGTGAAAAAGTGAAATGGCTATCACCATTTTAAAATTAAAAAGACATTGCAATCTGGTAAACCTCGTTTTTTTTATTTCACAACAACAAAAATGTACAGAATGTGTAAACTAAACAAGGAATGTAAAAAATGAAAAGTGGAAATTGTAAATATTCATGTGTGAAAAAATGAAATGGCTATCACCATTTTAAAAAAATAAAAGATAGAGTGATTTAGTGAATCTTATTTATATTTCACAAAAAAAATTACAGAATGTGTGAACTAAAGAAGGGGAATGTAAAAAATGTTAAGTGGAAATTGTAAATATTCATGTGTGAAAATATGAAAATGAAGAAATGACTATCACCATTTTTAGAATTAAAAGACATTGTGATCTGGTAAACCTTGTTTTTATTTCACAACAACAAAAATGTACAGAATGTTTAAACTAAACAAGGGGAATGTAAAAAAATGTAAAGTGGAAATTGTAAATATTCATGTGTGAAAAAAATGAAATGGCTATCACCATTTTTTAAAATAAAAGACATCGTGATCTTGTAAACCTAGTTTTTTATTTCACAACAAAGAGAGCTTTACAAAAATAGAATACAAAGAAATACCAATTCCTCAATCCTTTTCAATGTCCATGTCCACTCATTATTAACTTTCCTTTTATAACACTAATCACAATGACGACTGCCAACCTCTCTCCCACTGAGACATCACAGAATGTCAAAAGTTGTTTAGCTTTTCAACGATACTTTATCCGCTACACGTCTTAATGCAGAATGACTGTGGTGATAAGAAAGGTGCATGCTTGATCCAAAGGATTAATAGGTATATCACTATGCTGCAAAGGTTCTTCAAGACAAGTTCCAGGACTACACAAATAATAACCAGCTAGGTAGATTTCGAAAGTCAAGTATTGAATTACTTTGTTAATGACGCCATTGCCAGTACAGGTCTGGCATATCTTTTTCCATCGATGGTAAAAAGGTTTGATCTTCCTCCTCCTCCTCCTCCTCTGTGGATGATGTTTGTTGTTGTTGCTTTTTTTCTTCATCACGCCCGTGGTATGAGGAAACAAAGTCTTTACACTGACTTTTATGACCATGATACAGTTTGACTAGCTGACAAGTAGCACACTGTCGCATAGAGGGTATTTTTGCCATAGCCACTTGCTTATGGTGATCATAAACCGTATATGGTTGCAATTCACTTAACACAGGGTCTTGAGTCCATGATTTTGGTACATGTTGCCAGATTTCTTTCACTGCATTTGCTGCGACATAATAAATGAATGATTTTGGAAGAGCCAATAATTCTTCTTTAGTAAAACTGTCTAGTTTCTTTTTACACACAAAGAACTTTCCAATCTCTTTATCGGTAGCATCCCCTTTCTCCATGGTATCACGTTGATGTTTACACGTCGCTTGTAGAAATCTCACTGGTGTCATTCACAGGTAAACCTTTAGTTTTAATTTTATTTAACAACTCCCAGCAGGCATTGGTGGATAGCCAATGAAACAATTGCCACACCTGTGCCAAGGCTTTATGGGTAATATTGTCACAGGGGCAGCGATCCATGAGTGTTTGCAGCGATGGACAGCCCATGTCCATTAAATCGATACATTGACAGTAAGACGCTAAAAATGGTTGTAGCCATTGACGTTTTTCACTACCTTTAACAAATATTACATGGGCAGAAGACAAGTGAGCTTTCATGACCATGTCCAGGTGCTTATATGAAATGGTTCCTTGCTTCCAGTCTAGTTGCATATGAGTTTCAATCCACTGGGTTTGTTTACGGTCTTTATCACACAACAAATCAAACGCATAAGGTGGTTTAAACACCGAATGAGTAGCTTGTGATATCCAAAAAGTGGAACAATCGATGATGGCCACTTCTTTAAATATAAATTTGTTATCTCCAATTTTAAACCCTTGACAGTCGACAATCAGTGTACGCAACATGTTCACTCTTGTCTGGATCAAGTCCAACTGACCACAGACTGACAATTGTTCAGTAAGGTGTACCCATGTCATTTACTTACATTCCATTCTAGTAAAAGAAAAGAAAAACATCGAGTAGTCACTATAGAGGTTAGGATATGACAGGGGGCATAATAAATAATAATATAACAACAACAACAACCAATTTTTTTAATTTCATTATTTTATTAGCATAACAAGTTTTACATTCTTTTTTCATTCTAGGATAGAGGCGGTACCATCTCATACAACAAAAAAGTCTTTTGTGTTTATAGTGTCCATTACACCGATGATATCCCAATGTCTCTAAACTGGATGTTTTTAACTGTGAGCTGCTCACTGAAGCACTGCCGGCACCATAAAGTCCACACGTATCATAACTTTTTTCATCACTAAGAGGCATGAGTGAGGGGTAACTTGAATGACAGGGTATATTACCCACCTCCATTCTGCACAGGTAGGGGCAGGCAGGTGACCAGCGCTGATGTTCCTGCATGGGTTCATCGCTCTCTTGCCATTGGTCTAAGATGATGGGACAAAACACACTTTTCACTTCATCTCTTCTTTTTAAATAGTAGAATCCAGCGGCTGCTAAGGCTTGAGGGTTTATAAAAGGCACCGGCCACGTCGCAAAGGTCTTGAAACGTTGTTCCTCAGATTTTAAATTCATGGATGTAACTTCTCTTGAGGCTTGAAAGCAAGACATGACTGAGTGGTTTGATGTGTGTTGACCTGCTATTTATACACTTGTCACTTGGTTGGACAGTGGATAATAGTTGACTTGTTTGTGATGAATAATCAAACAGTAGGCCGTGGTATTGGCTGGAACATTGTCATGCGTTTCAAAATCTAGTTGAATGTCAATATTGGATGGTTTGACAGACTCTTCCAAGTAGGAACAGTCAAAGACAATCAGTGGCGCCCTTGTCTTAAAAGCTTGGGGTGATAATATTGGACAATTCTCTTTTTGATAATACGACCATCTAAATTTAGAAAACAAGTCGTACAGGGGGGCAAACTTATTTTTTGAAAAATCTAAATCCAGCCCTTTATAGGGAAACACAGCACCGTTGAGGAAAAGACGTGCATTTCTCAATTGCATGTGATCAAATTGCGTGACATCTTTGGTTTGTTGATACTTGCGATTCGTTTGAAAACCCACAATCATGTAGAGAGGTCTCTCTGTATAGAGGGGTGTTTTTATAGACCAACTGTGTGTGTTGGTGGTGGGCAATAACGGGTACTCATGGAGTGCCCAGCTTCTAAATTCCATGGGTAGAGGTATATCTCTTTTTACCATTTTGAGTATGTCCAGTTTTTTGCTATCGTTAAGGGTCACATGAGGCACTTTCCATAGCAAGCGTTGTAGTTGAATTTTTGAATCAATGGGGGCATTGTCGACTCCCTTGAGTGCATTATTATCACTCCTGTCTCTCACCAGATAAAGCACTTGCCTTGCGTTGACCACAATGCGCTGGTGATCTTCAGCAAAGCCTAAAATCAGTTTAAGAGGTAAATATCCAGTGAAGGTGCCATCGGTGTGTACCATCCAGTCATTGGTCGAGTCAGGGCACCAACCCGCCATGCAAAGTGTTTTAGCTTCTTCCTCACTATAAGAGGGATATAGTTTCATGACACTGGAAATACCCACATTTTGAGTGCTATCCACCACGATATCGTTAATGACATAACGTACTTCAGAAAACAGGAAGGCGAAAGCATGGTTGGCTAACTTGGATGTAGTGGGTGTAGAACCATCGGCTTTGGTGAGCCGACCTTCAATCTGAATAACACTTTCATGCGGTAGAGTGTAAATATCTTGGTTGTTGATAACAAATTGAATTTCATCATTGTTATTGACTCCAGGTGTTTGAGCTTGATATGAATGCAGATCAATTCTTACCACTCCTGGTTGCTCCTCGATGTGGTTCGCTACCTCTAGAATAGAATTCATCGCGGAGGTTAATGTGGTAACCCAAATGCTGTAAAATCTGCTTGTTCTGAGATGTTAACGTGTATTCACGTGGTAAACAAATAACACCATTCCTAGACGGTGCTGTTGCTTTATATACAAACTTCATAGTGGTTTTAGCACCAACTTGTAAGTCTCTGGTGTGGTAGAATCTAGATCAATGAGTTGTTGCTCTCTATTGATCAGTCTTAATGTTATATTACTAATACCATCGACAGCCACAGAATGAAATAGCCCCACTGGAGGGTTTTCACGAATAATATAGCCATTGGGCGATGTTACAATAAAGTCATAAAGCGAATGCGACGGTTCTTGATTGGTGTACACTTGGCTAATAATATTACACGTCACCGACACATGATGGTCCTCAATGAATTTCACTTCATGGTCTGATTCATGTTTTTTGTTGGGCTCTAACACACGTGGTTTAAATCCTAGTAATGGACCAATGGAATCGGGGTGAGTTTTAAAGTCAATTTTGAATGTAGAAAAAATACTGCAGCGATGAGTGTTGGTATTTCCTACAAGTTCAAACTTGCGCGTTCCATCGAGAAATGACTTTAAACCATATTCATTGATCAACACCACATAAATGTGTTCATAAATGTCATCTATCGTGTATCCACCAGAGTTCAGGGTGAGCACAGAATCATCATAGTAAAACTTGTTGTTCACATTTTCACGTATGTTGTATATTCGATTGTACGTTTCAAGAGAAACAAGTCCTAAACCATAAGGTTTTTCACTCAATTCGATAGGTGGGTAAAAGTCTAGACTCACTTCAGGTCCACGTCCATGCAGTGTAAACGTCTTACTTTCCACCGACATACTGTTGACGTTTTTGCTTATGTTGCGTCTTATATAAAAAAAATAAACACAAACGTCCACACTGTTGGCTGTTAAACGTTTTCTCACGTTTCAAATTATAATATATCTTGATCCTGTTTCCAAAATAGGCCACTAGTTCCATGGGCGGGGGCAAATTCCCAAAACTGTCAAAGTACCATACAGTAGATCCCTCTTTGACATAAGCTACATAATGTGTTCCAGGTCCTCGGTGATCATCCAAATTGACAAGAGCACATTCATGTTTCCAGGGTTGTGAGGGTAATTGGTTTCGCATAAACACACCTCGAAAATGAGAAAGCTTCAGTTGTTTAGCATAGCTTTCCACTTGCTGATGCGTCAGGGCATGTCTTGCTATGGTTGAGGTTAAAGATGTTTTTATTTTATTTCGAAAAGGTGAAATTCCAAATCCTTGTTGATAAAAGGCTGGCTTCAAATTGACATTACTAGCCCCCATAGCAATGGCCTCCATTGTTTCATTGTGTCGCTGACTTTCATTGAGTTGTTGCTTGCCCTGTTGCACGGCTTTAATGGTTTTTGCCACTGCACTGGCGCCGCCTAAAAGTGAACCTAGAGCAGCCAGACCAGCGAATAATGCAGGTAAAAATCCCGCTCGTTTGGGGACGGGGATCACTCGCCCTTGTTTTGAACCCTGCCACTGACGTTTTGGAATAACATGTCTCTGTGCTACTCGAAGAGCTTTCCTTATGGTCAACACATTATGTTTTCTTTTTTTCTTTCGCAAGGGCTTGTCCACGAATGTCATAAGCCCAGGCTTTGCCAAGGACAGGCTCATATTTTTTGTCTTTCTCACCACATATCTTTGTTTCACCATGATGATGATGACCAACAACCTTTCACAAGAAAGTTTAAGTCACAACTAACATTAGATTGTTATTTCATGGCTGTATAAATTCTACATAAAGTGGGAAATCATTTATGGTTTTTCCAGCTTGCTTTTCATTCCATGTCAACAGGAGATGAAAGGATAATTCGTCTCCTGCATTGACCATTTCATAGTTATGGACCAACATCCTATGACCATTTATCTCTATTTGTAAATGGTTCTCATCAGGTATGGCATATTTGATGTGAATGGTTCCATTATAGTGTAGTCGATAGTGGCTTAAACCCGAAGCAAGCACATAGGTCAAGTGCTGGTCATGAACTAGCGGTATATGGTTTCTCTCATTCACAGGTTTTACATTTGTCAGATGCACTAAAAATACAGATGTGATAAATTTATAAAGACTTTTCATTTCATAGGTCACGTATCGCTTGGTACAGACATCATCATCTTCTTGTGGGTCTTCCACGTGAATAATGCGGTGATGATTAGCGCTATAGCCATCCACCGTAAGCTGAGGCACTTTATCATAAAACTCATACACCTTGTTATCCACATACTTTTTTGTAGTAACGTCTGTAGACACTTGAGGATGTTTTACACGAGTTAACCGCTTTCCTTTAAAGTCATAATCTCCTTGTTTTGTGCGTGACACTACTGACCTATCCACATAGTGTTTATTAGCAGGATCTGTTTCTTGTTTAGGATCATGTATGGGAACAGACCTAGCTTTGACCATCAACGCACGTCCAAAGACATCCATCGTCAACCTGTAGTACGAGTCTACTGTTTCTATGACAAGGCTCGGTGCGATGTATATAGACAGCCTGCTAGCCTCTCCAAGCCTTAGTTGAAATGAAGCTAATTAAGCAGCAAGAGTCATTCCCCGTGAGGGACATGGTTTCCCATCTCTGCCCCACATTACGTGAACAACGCCATGGTTCACTGTTTCCATCTTCCATTCGCTGCATTATTGTGGGACCTTCCGGCTGTGGAAAGACCAATCTTTTACTGACACTTATTACAGCGCCCAATGGTCCGTGATTTCAAAATATTTATATTTTCGCAAAATCTCTCTACCAACCCCTCTACGTGTTTCTGGATCAAGTCATGTCTGGATTAAAAAATGAGAATATGGGGTATCTTACATTTTCCACGCAAGAAAATGTTATTTCACCGGATGAGGTAAAGCCTGATTCACTCATGATTTTCGATGATGTATCCACTGAACGACAAGGTATCATTCAAAGCTATTTCAGCATGGGTCGACACAAACATATCAATTGCTTCTATCTTGGACAAGCGTATTCTAAAATGTCCAAACAGTTGATTCGTGACAATGCCAATGTCATTGTTTTATTTCGCCAGGACGAGAGGAACAGTCGTTACATTTATAATGAACATGTGAATCCGGATATGACCTTTCAAATGTTTACAGAATTGTGTGGCAAGTGCTGGAACACACAACGTCATGCCTGTTTAGTGATTGACAAACAAAGTGAACTCAACCAAGGGCGGTATCGCTTAGGGTTTGATCATTTTATTGCCATTTAAGGCACTGTATCATTCCCTCTCAAGTCATTTGTCACGACATCATGGCGTTAGCAGAGAGTCAATTGATAAAGCATATTATTAGAGCAAAAAATACTATTCGCCAAAAGTTTCGTCAATTGAAACGATCGCGTGCGGATCATGCTTTGTTTATTCAACAACATTTAGCACCTCCGCTAAAAGCTATGTTGAAACCCTCTTTCAAGCCATCTGAAACGCTACCTACCGTTTCACAAGCCAGTCAGACGCACCACGAGGACTCTGAGGAAGAGGAAGAGGAAGATGAACAGGAAGATTTAACTAGTGTTAGAGAAGTTGAGGATAATGAGGAACAAGTGTTTACGCCTCAAAAAAAGGCATCACACCTTGCAGAGTTTTTAAGAAAAAGGAAATCCTTGGCCATGGTCGAAACCCCTTGCCCTTCCAGATCGTCTCCATTTTCACAACTCTTGGCCACCCCTCAACATAAAGCTCAACTGAAAAACATTTTAATAAAATATTATGGATCAACACTGGAACCCTATTTCACCAATCTATTTGTTGGAAACACAGATACCACATATGGCGTTCGCTATGAGAATGATAGTTTTAAAATTGGTGATTCATCGATTATATTTAGTCGTACTAAAGCTGTCATTAAAAAGATCAACTATAAATTAACACCAGGACTGTTAAAGCTACTATTCTCTCGGACTCCCTCATCTCAAGATTATACGTCAGAGGACCTTAGTAAATATAAATCCATTTTCCCCACTAGTCAAAGTGGTCGTCGTAAAGTGTCCGCTTCAGGGGTGACATTTAAACCATTAAAACCCCCTTGTGGATGTTACCTACTGGCACAATCCAAATAAACTCGTCCAGCGACTACAGCTGTTGCATGCTTCACGTCAAGCCGGCCATACTGGTCACGATTGGGAAATTCAAGAAATTGAGGAAGAACTTCGAAATGCCAAAATTATTGTTTAAGCCCTCACCCATTAAAATGGGTATTGCTCACGAGTTGCATCGTCCAGCTAGACCTCACTATCAGC
Organism: Meconema thalassinum; assembly: GCA_946902985.2. Classification (NCBI taxonomy): domain Eukaryota; kingdom Metazoa; phylum Arthropoda; class Insecta; order Orthoptera; family Tettigoniidae; genus Meconema; species Meconema thalassinum. Next base: position 1,170,744,254 of record OX336389.2, read on the forward strand.
GACTCAAGGTGATTTCACAGGGTGTGGATGAACTTTGGCAAGCAGACTTGGTTGAAATGATTCCCTATGCTAACGTTAACGATGGTGTACGCTATATGTTGACGGTCATTGATGTTTATTCCAAAATGGCGTTTGTTGAACCTGTGCGTCGCAAGTCTAGTCCACTAGTCACCAAAGCCTTTCAACATATTATTCAACAATCTAAACGTCAACCTCAGCTGCTACAAACCGACCAGGGAAAAGAATTTTTCAACAAGGAATTCTCCAGTTTTCTCAAATCTAAGGATATTCACCATTACACCACGTACAGCAATCTCAAAGCCAGCGTGGTTGAGCGGTTCAACCGAACATTGAAAACCCATATGTGGAAAGCGTTTACCGCTCAGGGCACTTATCGCTGGTTGGACTTGTTACCTGAGTTAGTGTCACGTTACAACGACACCAAACACAGAACCATTGGGTCCAAGCCACGACTTGTAACTAAAAATATTCCACAACTGGATAAACTGTTTAACCCCATAAAAACAGCAGACCCTAAACGTCATCGCCTTAACATTGGGGACCATGTTCGTGTGAGCAAATTCAAGTCCGTCTTCGACAAGGGCTACACACCAAATTGGGGGACTGAACTATTTCGAATTCGTCAAGTCAACCTGAACAGTCCAGTCACCTATTTACTCGAGGACCTCAACCATCAACCCATAAAAGGCAGGTTTTATCTTCAAGAACTTCAAAAGACAGCGCTTCCTAAACATTACCTTGTGGAAAAAGTGTTGAAACAAAAAGGAAATAAACTATATGTAAAATGGTTGGGATTTAGCTCAGCCTTTAATTCTTGGATTAATAAATTACATGTTGTGTGAACCTGTGTGTCTTGTATTTATTTATTTACTCATGTTGTACTTAACCTACAGTCCTATGTACAGTCCTCAGCTATACATGTATTATGAGCAATACATATTTCTTTCTCTCTTCACCTGTGTTCTCTCTTACACTAACCCCCCCTTCACCTCCCACCACTGTCAAAACAGGTTGTGACTTGTTAGCTCTTATCGTGCGCGTGTACAGGTGAACACCTGTATGTTAGATCATATTACACATGAACTCACATTTTCTCACGTATGAAGCAAAACAGGATGTGACTTTTTTCACAAGGAGGACGGTCATCTCACACGTGTTCACATGTATTTCGTCTCTTTCCTTTCATATCGTTATCCCATTATAGTAGTGGGGGATTAGTGAACAACGTCAATTCAACACACACAATTGTAGTTAGGCCCTTTGACATAATTTAAATAAATTCATGGGCTAGTCCGTAGGAACCAGGCCAAAGGGACCCGTCCAAATGGATCAGTCCAAAGGGACAAGGACTCGTCCACAAGGACTTGTTCACAAGGACTCGTCCACAAGGACCTGTCCACAAGGACTCGTCCACAAGGACCTGTCATCAATGACTTGTCAACAATGACCCGTCAACAATAACCCATCCATAGGGATCCGCTCTCCCACCCTCTTACAAAAGCCATGAGTGGGCATGCGTAAAAAACAAAAACAAGCATGTTAATTCATAGTGGCTATCCACCGAACACATACACTTTATGTAGAACAACGTTTAAATCCATATCGGCATTCAAACTCTCACATGTTGCAATTGAAAAGAGAGATTCTCTAAAAAATTACAATTTTACCCCTAGTAGGGGTAGATTTTATTTTTGGGGTTGAAATATGTTGTCCATTGGAAAGGGGGTGTCAGCCCGAGTTCAACAACAACTCATTTTTTTAAATCCAACCATGGGTTCGAGAGATATCGCACCGCCGCCATCTTGTGAGGTGGGGAGGTGGAGGTGGCTGTAGAACCGCTACAAAACCACTACTCATGTGATCTTCACTGTAAGTAAAGATTATTCCCTCCATCACCTCAGATCTCCCATTATTTGCACTGTCATGAGCAGCATCGTACGTTAAGGCTGTGCGATCACCACCGCCGTCAATCGCAAGGCAAGAGATGGCAGCACTATCACCGTTGGACAGCCGCTGCATTTGTGTTAGTGATCTGTCTACCCGTCACTTACCACCTACTTCCTCCCCTACCTCTCCTCGTCACTCAATGTCTTCTCTCTCTCACTGATAGCGTTAGACTGTAAGTGGATGTGCTGTACGGAGAGTGATGTTTTAAAAGAAATTACAATTTTAGACTAGTTAAAACTCATTTTATTACATTTCTAGTTTCTAAACAAACCTCAACAAATAGGATAAGCCTAAGCATAAAATTGGATACAGGAAGCACCTGATTAGATAAAAGCAACAAGCTATATCAATGGAAACCTGTTATAATGAGCTAACACAGGTGTTTTTTTTTTTTGGCATAAATAATATATTATGGAAAACGAAGCATGTGCTTGATGTAATTTCTTACCCAAACGCACATCATTAATAATAATACGCAATCACGTTTGCATATTTCAACATTTCTTCGGCTATACAGTTTTTCATAAACTAAACTACTAAAAGTGCTATAAGTCTACTTACACCGATAAATATCAGCTGAACGGCCCCTTTGTTCGAGAAATAACATGGTTTACAAGGCAGGCTTTTATTTTTTATTTAAAAAATCTGTTTTATGTTTAGTATTTAGAGCTTTTTATTTATGTAAAAGGCGCTTTGCGGGCCTTTGCTAGGGTAAAAGTGCTCATTAAATCGTTCATTTCTAATTCTTTGGCCGTTTCACATTCAATTGACAGAGTAGCCATACCGTTCAGACGCTCCTGCGCCATCGTTGATCGCAAATAGTTTTTAGCCTATTTTCATTTATGGAGGCTTATGAGATCACCTTTAGTCCGTGTGTCTGTCTGTGTGTACGTGTGTGTGTGATTCGTGTGTGTGTGTCCCCCTAATATAATTTAACGGCTGGGGCGATTTCAGTGGAACTCGGTAAGTTCATAGCACTATTCCGGACGACCCCGACCGTGCCCTTCAAATTTTGTTACGTCTCAGCAATCCAACATGGCGGCTGTGCGAAATATTTCATCAGCATTCAATATCTCCGAAATTATTACCGAGAATACCCTGGAATTTTGTACAGTGATAAAGGGAACTACTAGAAGTTCACCTATATGACTTTTGTAAACCTGGTAACTACAAAATCAACATGGCGGCCAAGCGAAATTGCGAATTTTAAATAGACGTTTCTCGCGATTTAACCAACCAAACGCAATGAAACTTAGTACAGTATATGTTTATACACATTGTAATGCACTGACATCTAACTTCGTTCAATTGTTTACATAATCGCAATATGGCGGCTGTGCGAAATATTTCACCGGCATTCTATATCTCTGAAACTATTACCGTTATCACCCTGAAATTTTGTTCGGAGATAAAGAGCACTACTGGAAGTTCATTTATGAGACTTGCAAAATTCGGTTAACTACAAAACGAACATGGCGGCCACGCGAAGTTTAAAGTTTTAAATAGACTTTTCTCGCGATGTAATGAACCAAACGCAATGAAACGTGGCACAGCAAATGTTTATACACATTGTAATGTACTGGTATTTAATTCAGTTCAATTGTTTACATAACTTCAAGATGGCGGCTGTGCTAATTTTAAAATTAAGTTTTTATATCTTGTGTCGTAATCATGCGATCGAAGTGAAAGTTTGAATAATGAACCTACGCAATAATTTTCCTCTAATGGTACATGACTCTATGGCCTATACATATAACAAATCCAACAGGGCGACCCTCCGAAATATTTAGACGGTTCTCAATATCTACGAATCTATTATAGCAATCAAACTGATTTTTTAATGTTCATAGGGGCTATGAACATAAGTTCACCTACTGTATAGGACTTTCAATAACTTGGCGATCCCAAATCCAACATGGGGGTGACGCGAAATAAAAATATTCACATGGACATTTCTCACAATATAACCATCCGAGTGCAGTGAAACTTGGTACAGTAAATCCTCATACAAATGTTTCCATAACCACAAGATGGCAGCTGTGTGAAATTTTAAAATCTCGTTTTTACTTCTTGTGTCCTAATCATGCGATTGATGTTTGAATGCTACACGTACACAATAATCTTCATGTAACAGTACATAACTCTATGACCTAAATATATAAAAATCCAACATGGCGACCATCCGAAATATTTAGTCGGTTCTCAATATCTACGAATCTATTACAGCAATCAAACTGAAATTTTGTATGTTGATAGTGGCAATTAGCATAAGTAGGATATATGAAAATAGGCTTTAGTTCTTCAGGGAACTACTTGTTTTGATTAGTTTCAAAATGGGAAAACTCCTTTCCCCCGACGCAACCGTTATAGGAATTGTAAGCATAATTCGATATGCCGTCGTTAAATTAGGATAGGACTCCTTTATCGGGGCTAAGTACTCTAGTGCACCGCAAGCACTTTTTACAGCCTACCTAAATAATTGTTGCTCCAGAAAAAGATCCTCTGCATCCAAATCTTCAAGCTCCCCGTCTTTTTGAAAATTAGAGAGTGTTTGACAATGGTCTTTCAATTGACTTTCCTCCAAATTGGAAAGCTTGGAAGGATCGAAGAGAAATCCAAAGTATTCCGAAAAAAAATTAACTTCGTTAAATCTATTTTCTACGCAGCTCAGTGCAGTATCTACGAAAGACAATAAGTAATTTACCCGAAATTTATTTTCAGCTTCTTTTTAAAGTTCCTCTTCAGTTTTTTCCACCTGTTGATCATTTTGCTGTTTTATTTCATCAAGGAACCTTTTGCGATTGCCTTGACGGCGAATAGAAAATTTATTTGCATAGCCCAAATTTTCCATTATTTCTCTAGCGGTGGACATTGCACTGTCAAAGCCAGTGTTGCGATGATTTTCAAAAAATGACTTTAGGCCCATAAGTTCGGTTAAAGCCGTATCTAACGAAGTCTTCTCAGATTGGAGAGTTTTACTTGTTGAGTTTACAGAAAATTAAATATCGTACCAGATAACGAGGCTTAAGACAAATTCATACGAACTTGTATGAAGCAACAAAGATTGGACCTCTGACCGGGTAACAGGATCTTTGGTAGTTTCTGCCAATTTTTCTAGAGCTTCGTTTACTTTGTCTAACTGGTACCTGATGGGTTTGGCACTGCCAATTCAACATTCCCATCTCGTGCTAGCTAAAGATTTTAGTGTGAGGAGACCAGGAAATAGTTCGCACAAAATGTCCCACCTTTCCGTGGAAGCTACAAACAAAATGTTCAGGCGCTGAACTAAACCAAAAAATGCCATATATAAACTAGTAGTAGTGCCCGGCTTCGCCAGGTGGATTTATTTGTTTTATGGATGATAATGAATACTACTACAGAACTAGCATATGATACTTAAGCTACCCGAAAGAAAAAAAAATACAACTTTTTGTGGTGGAGGTGGTGGTGTTGGTGGTGGTGGATGTAGTGAGGGTGATAAGCAGTACAGTATATTGGACGTAACATTTAGATCATTTTCCCCTAATGATAATAATGATAATAATGAATAGGGAAACGGCTATTTACTAACTACAGCACTGACACATGTAATTTACAAACAAATTTCTAAAAATGATTAGAAAGAGGACTAAGCGAAATAAAAGACACTGCCTAGGGCCTATGTCTCATTGTCTGTTAGAGATGTAGAGACCAACAGTGTCGTCTTTTGTCGCATAGCGCCGTAGGAAAATAATCAGAGCACTTTGGCAAACTTCGGCTGTCCCGAGCTCCTGAGGTAGCAATAGTATCATTTATGGCCACATAGCGCTCAACGATAAGTTTCGGAATAAATTACGGTAAATTTGAAAGCACCAACGCTTATTGCAGCTGATAACCTCAATGTATTGCACCAACACCATTGCACTTATACAGATGCATAATATGTTCATGATGATAACTGGTCTGTCATAAATTTCATGCAGTGTTACTCGCAGGGTTCCAAAGGGTATGTATACAAATTTTGGTTCTGATCAGTGAAACGGTGTAGATTTGTGCCAAAGGGCCTAAATGCAGGGAACGGAGTTGTCTGTCCGCAATTTAACATAGTCTAAACTATTCCTCTTGAATCTGGCTATCATATAAAAAAAGAATTTTTCGAATCCGACTGGTAGTTCCAGAGATTAGCGCGTTTAAACACACAAACATACACACAAACTATTCAGCTTTATTATATTAGTATATATATATATATATATACCGGTATATATTATTTTGATATATTTTGAAGATTGGTTGGTTCTTAAATTTAGGGGCTGCGACAACGTGGTCATGTAGCCCCGTAATTTTGAAGATTACAACTCACATAAAGTTCTATTGATCATAAACATGTTTTATTCTGCTAATATAACTTACAGAATTTTATAAAGTAACTGATAAATAATTTTTAACATTCTGTAAGGAGTAATGGGTGAGATAATAACACTTCTACGATTTCCTCTAGACTGTGGTCGTGTAGCCTGGCAGGATGAGTCAGGGTGGGAGCGAGGGAGGGGGGGGGAGGGGGGTGGAGCCGCGATAACAAAGGTGTTGAAGGAGAGGGGAAGGCAGGTGCCCGAGCGCGCTGTGTGTGTGCGCGCGTGAGTGTATGTGTGTGTGACTGATTCAGCCAGCTTTTTTAGAGTCTGAAAGGTGCATGCACCACGGGTATATCGCTGAACCAATTTTCTTTATCAAACTTTTCTACTGCTCAGAATTAGATCCACTTCAAATTAATATAACTTTGAAGTTAATATAAAAACAAATTCTCACTAAAAATGGTATTCAAATCTGAAGAGGTTAATACAAAATTTGAATTTCGAAATACGAATTGTTCCTATTGCAGGTACTACTACAGGGGTTGTTGTAGAGAAATTTCGGTGTTTTCCGATAATTAGTTTCGTCGTGGTGATCGTACCTTTAACGCTCAAAATAGCCACTTTGAAGCCATGTCCTCAGCAAACGAGCCGTCGTTATTTTCTGCAAAACGCATATAATGTCTCACAAAGACCTACTGTACATTAGAGATTAAGAATAAAAATAAAAATAAAAATAAAATTTTAATTTTTGACCGCACAGCCTTAAGGCGCTGGTAACAGTGAGGCCCCTATCTATACACGTGTGGGTTTTAGTCCTACTGTTCAATTGGTTTTCCATGCTGGCTTACAATTATTTGTGGTCCTCGTCTCAAAGGTCACAGCCTCTCCAATCTCCAATATATCACTGACTCACGCATTACTACAAACACTACAATAACAAGAGTTAAGAGACAAATTTGCAACCTGCAGCAAGTACAGGGGATAATGGTAACCGTGTTATAAGACTCCGAACATTAAGAGTTAAAATGTAAAAATGTAAAATGTAAAATGCAAAAATGAAGAATTTAAACTGTAAATTGTAAAATATAAAATGTGTAATGTATAATGTATAATGCATAATGCGTAATGTATAATGTATAATGTATAATGTTTAATGTAAAATGTAAAATATAAACTGTAAAATGCAAAATGTAAAATGTAAAGTGTAAAATGTAAAATGTAAAATTTATAATGTAGGCTATAATGTAGAATGTAAAATGCAAAATTTGAAAATGTTAAATGTAAAAAGTAAACTGTAAAATGTGAAACGCAAAATTTTAAATGTTAAGTGTCTAATGTAAAATGTAAAATGTAAGATGTAAAGTGAAAATGAAAGATGATAAAATGTACAATGTCAAAATGTAGTCTAAATTGTTAAAATGTAAAATATTTAACATTTTACATTTTAGATTGTATATTCAGAAAGGAAAGAGGAATAGGCTACATCATTCATATCTGATCACTCCTATCTTCTGCGACGTCTGTGAAAACAGTGGAAGTGTTCTGCCCGAACATTTTGAATTTTCAGCTAAAACTTTGCATTCATCCCGGATGAGGGGTATAATACCCTCAGTTTGTTTTGGGCTGGCGACTGACCTACTCGAGCAAATGGCATGAAAATTCCTATGTAAAGAGAAGGCAAGCCTAAACTAAATACTGTCTACCTCCTGGTGTAGTGGCTAGCATTCTTGGCTGAAGGTCCGGGTTCGTTATCGGGTCTGCCAAGAATTTTAATTCCGGTCTGAGGACTGGAACGGGGGCCACTAAGCCTCGTGAGACAAAACTGGGAAGAGGTTAGTTCGATTCTTACCTCAGTTATCTTGGAAGTGTTTTCCGTGGTTTCCCACTTCTACAACAGGAATATGCAAGGATGGTACCTATCTCAAGCCCACGGCTGCTTCCCACCCAAATCCTAACTCAATTACATTTACACTCACTAGTAGGCTATAGACATGACAGTGGCTCAGGCCACCAGACACATTCTTCACACACCCAAGTAAACGGGGCTACAAAACCACAATATCACAAAGCCCATAAAAGAATAATCAACATCTTTCAAAAGAAGGAACCATCAAATCGAATTTGGGTAATGATGGAAAGGAATGTCGCATATGATGGGAGGCAGCTACTCCATCCGCAGTCTCATGTAACTTCTACCCATAGATTGTTGTTGTTTCATTTGAGGGGCTTCGATACCGTGGTCATTTATCCCCGTGTATTTGGGTGTATGTAGAATTTGTCTGATAACCTTTGTTATTGTGGAGGCCGTAGTAGTGTGTGTATTTACAATTGCGGTGAGGATTGGAAAGGAACGGACGTGGCCTTATGTTAGGATCCATCCCGGCAGTTACCTGGAGTAGAATTGAGAAACCAAGGAAAACCACTTCCAGAATTAATTAAGTGCAAATTGAACCCGCCTTTTCTCAGGCTTGCCTCACAAGGCTAGGTGTACTCCGTTGAAACTCTCTTACCATAATTAAATTTTGTGGCAGAGCCGAGAATTGAACCCTGACCTCCGGGACGACAGCCAAGAATGCTAGCCCCTACTCCTGGAGGTGTACACTACACATAGACTTACAGGCACCGAATTCTCTTTGCCACTGAGCATTTTCTCATAACATAATTACAAGGGATCGAAAAAGTTAAGTGTAAGAGAGGGCCGAATGCCCTAACTACGCCACTCAAAGGACAATAAATCTTGGCTCCGGAACTTGGAGACATATTCACCCTTTCACCCCTCATCATGACACACAGGTCTCCTCTGGGCGTCTACTGGAGAGTGTTATACCAGGCCATTTAAGAGAACACACGTTGTTATTATTATTATCATTATTCTTACCATTATTTCTTCGATTTTCGTTCACTGTGGACCACGGAAAACAATTGGCTTGTTGGTTAGTCCTTTCCTTTCCTCCCAGAAATCATTCATTAATTCGCTGTGGTTGTACTTTCTTTCCACCGACCAGGTATTCTTTCCTCTTTTACTGTTTTTCTTGGAACTCTTTGAATTTATCAATATTATTTCGAACCGTATCTCAATTCCTGATTTTGGATTGATCCCGACTTCCTCCATGTCTTTTCTCGATTCCTCTACTTATATTGATGTACCTTTATCTTGGAGGTGAAGATAAAGGTTATTATTATTATCATTAGTATTGTTAATATTACTATTATTGTTGGTATTTAAACCTTTACACCTTCTACAATCTCCGATTCTATGAAGATAAAAATACTTACAAAACCATGTTTAATGCTCTGATTGTAGGCAAATTAAGATATGGCATATCAGCTTGGGGAAATCAAAACATCACTTTAATTAATAGTCTGCAAGTGAGCCAAAACAGGTTCTATAAATATTTCACTGGTATGCATTACTTAAATATTAAAGTGTTGTCCCAAATTACTACACTGAATCTCTACTACCATGATGAAGATTCGGGCATAAGGTCTTTCGCAGCATATACACAAGAGCCATAAAAATAATAAATAAGAAAAGCATGTATCTGTAAATAGCTATGGTTTCAAGAGACTAAATCATATTGTACCAACACTACTTAATGAACTACCACCTGGATTGCCGAACGTGAACAGCAAAACGTTAGCTATACGTCGCATTAAAAATATTACCTAAATAAACATTAATTTATAACATAAACTTATTTTTGCATGCACACTTTTATTGAAATACAGTCTGTATATATGTTGTAATCAATATTACTGTGTCTTACAAATAAACTGTATTGGTTTTGCCGTCAGATTCCTGTGACATATCACAAATGTAATATCAATGGTAATTAATAAATAAATTCAAAATCAAATTATTATTGTTATTAATGCTATTATTATTATTATTATTATTATTATTATTATTATTATTATTATTACACCGACTGAGGCTTATGATTAAATGAAATTCATTAAGAAGTTGTTAGGGTGTAACAAGGCAACTCGCTTGTACTTAAAAGTTATTGTATTTGCATACAACACATCACGTGAACTGTGGTGCAGTTAAGTAAATCCAGCCATAAATACTGTATTAACCAAAACAATCGTGAAAATGATGGTGTAATAAATGAATATTAGAATCCCCCATTAAATGTTCCCATCCTTCACCCAGGAACTTCAACAGTGTAAATGACGCTACATTTCTAAATATTGAAGCAACCTTGTTCCCTTCAAAATTCATCCAAAACTCCGTGATTTACTCAGGTGCCCAGTAATATTTGCGAAGTAGCTCACACACGCTAATTCCCTACAAATAAAATTTATGATTTATTACGAAGGACATGGCCAACTAATGCAGGTTTTCATGTTCCATAATTGCTCGATTTACTAAATCAATATATCACACACTATGCTCAATTGCTGCACTGGGGTAACTTCTTCTTTTACATTTCTTTGAGGCAGCTCTGATGTATGATAAACGCTAACAAATACATTAAACAACGAATGTAAAAGTAAGTTCACCTTTTTTTTTCTTTTAGGGTATACATATAACATAAATTGAGCTCCTTGGACTTCTACTTGATCTGGTATCGGGTTTAAATCAGCCACTAAAAGCACATGGTCTCCCCTCCGTTTGAATGGTGGGTTCCTTCTAATGAGCAACCAAATTCCCGCCAAGCACAAGGCATGGAGGGGGGAAGGAGAGGGGAAATCGAGTGAATGATTTAAGTTGGAGTGTGGCAGAGCTCAGGACTATAATAGTCATAAATCAAAGAGCCATATAATATAGGGCAATGGCTGGAGCCCCACAGTGGAGGAATTATAATACGCCAAGACATGGAACTTAGGTGATGGATTTCTCGGCTTTCGGAGACAGCAGCAACATGGTTGGTTCTTAAACACTAATCTTGTTTCTAATCTAGTAGCAGATAACTTCCAAGCTTGGACATAGATGGAAAGGCAAAACCCACGTTCTGGAGTACAGTACCACACAAGAAAATTGTAACATTGCAGCAATGAATTTTGATACTGATATAATCACGTCGTTAATTAATTTCCAATATATTTGGAGAGTAAACTGTACATTATACTCGTCGGTTCTCTAAGAGAAACAGCAGTGTGTATTATAGTAAAACATGCATAAGCAACGGGATGTAGATAAGTGAAAAGAACTTCAGTGAATATATTCATAATACATAGTACAATAGCATTTCAAATCGACGCAAGGTCAGTACAGTTAGTATAATAGCAAGTGATCTGAATGGTGATATTATGGATTGTTATGGTAGTTGATTCATTTAGGAGCATTTCGACATCGTAGTTATGTAGCCACGTGTACTTGGATTTGTGTGGATTTTGTCTGATAACCTGTATTATTGTGATGGTTGTATTTGTGTGTGTAGTTGTAATTCAGATGAGTATTGGGAAGGAGGCGGCCTTATTTAGGAACCATCCCGGCATTCTCCTCGAGAAGAAGTGGGAAACCACGGAAAACCACTTCCAGAATGGCTGAGGTGTAAATCGAAATCGCCTCTTCTCAGTTTTGTCTTACGAGGTTGAGTGTACCCCTTTCCAGCCCCTAAACCATAATTAAATATCTTGGCAGAGGCAGGAGTCGAACACGGGCCTCCGCGTTGACAGCCAAGAGCGCTAGCCACTACGCATCGAGGCGGACGCATTATAGACTTGACTACTCAAAATGAACTTCTGTGAAGACTAAGGGTATACAGAATCAATTTAATCTGGTAACATACATTATATTTGCTACCAATACAATCATATACTCATTACTTGAAGATACTGTGTGCATGAATCCAATTATATACGGTATGGTTATAGCTGACTAATGTCTGAATTCCAGTGTAAATGTGACTCTGATTGGGAAAGACAGACATGGATCTCAAATAATATATCATTCCAGTGATGGCATGAGAGACCCTGGAGGCCCTAGTGAAAGAGCAAAGGCTACTTACCTGAGGCTAGGAAGGAAACAGCATAATTTGTTTTCTTGGTGCATAAACATGCACGTATATGTTGTTGCTTATTTAAGGGTCTTTATGACATCGTGGTCATGTAGCCCCGTGTATTTAGGTGCGTGTGGAATTTGTGTGATAACCTGTTATTGTAATGGCTGTACTTGTGTATTTGTAAATTGGGGATAGGATTGGGTAGGAGGCAGCCGTGGCCTTAAGTTAGGACCCATCGCAGCATTTTCCTGGAGTAGAAGTGGGAATCCATGCAAAACCATTTCCAGGATGGCTGAAGTAGGAATAGCACCCCCCGCCCCTCCCCCTCCCTCTTCTCAGTTTTGCCTTACAAGGCTGAGTGCACCCCGTTCCAACCCTCAGATCAGACTTGAATTTCTTGGCAGAGACGGGAATCGAACGTGGTGACAGCCAAGAATGTTAGCCACTTCGCAACGAGGCGGGCTAAGTGAGTATCTGAAAGTGCTTTGAAGTATGATTAATATTGAATCAACAATCGTTGCTTATTTTGTTCGAAGCAGTTGTACGGCGTTATGAGGGTTCCGAATTTAATTCATCAAAGGATTTCATTTCGCAACGAAATGGCTTCGAAGGCAAGGGCTGGAATTGAATGTGATGCAAGGTGTGTTTATCAGAGTTAAGAAATTACTGGCACAGCAACATTATTAATGTGCAGTAATTGAGTAGAGCGCCACGGGAGCTCAACAAAGCTCGCCGCTCAGTGGATCGGGAAATAAATTGCAATTAGGACGCAATCCACAGTTTATACCCTGTAATAATGAAAGACACCGGTATTGATGAAAACAAGGAACGGCTCTGTGACGAGCAAGTTTTACAAACTGTTCAACCCCATGCTGTAGCCACGCGCGTTAAATCGCTCACTACAACCGCAATGAGGAGCTGCAGCAAGTCCAAAGAACAAAGGTTTGAATCTCGGCGCTGACAGTGGCTGTCATGAGTGTGGTTATACCCCAGGTTGTCCCACACTCCCTCTAGGCAAATACTCTGATAGTACCTTAATTGAAGTCCTGGAGCACATACCCCTTCTCCGACCATAGTAGACTAATTACCGTTACACACTCTACTACAGCCACTACAGACACACAGGTTATCAGACAAATCAAACATATACCGGTACATAAGTACACGACGCTGATGACTTAGATGTACCAAGCCTCAAAAACAAATTAAGAACAACTTTAACAAACTGTTGAAATAACTTAATTGTGTTGCTGTTGTTGTTGTTGTTGTTGTTGTTGTTGTTGTTGTTTTTGTTAATTCTGTTATGGGGCTGAGTGAATTTTGATGGAAATAGGGAGAAAACGGACCCAGTTCAAGAATTCATCGGGGTCGTTAACTCCATAACCCACCGGCTGCGAGCCTTTGCAGGTGTAACACTATTTGAGATCCACCCTTTCTGGCGAGGATGCACACACCCAGCCTCCTTCAGGGCCTCGTCCAGAAGGTAGGAGATAACATGACAAAATAAGAAGTCCGCCCCATCGTAGAATGAGGGTATCGGAAAAGAATAGAAAAGGGCAAATTAATAGGGTAAATGAAAGTCACCATAGGTCTCGGGCTCTCTTAACACTGTCGGGGCCGAAAGAGAACAACATTCGACGAAGGGAGTTGGACAGGAAAGATAAAGAACATGCACAAATAAGTGGAAGCCCTGCCCAACTCAGCTGGGGGCCCCGCGATCACCAATCTACGTCCCATTAGTCGTGGTATTCGTATACCTGTACAGTACATACAAGCGGTGTGGACTGGGGATTCACAGAGACAGTTATTTACAGTTCTATTCTACAGAGATATTGCGCTCACTATGTTCTGCCCTGCGAAGCCTCGGCCAATATACAGTATATTGATGGAGATGAAAATTGCATCACAATGAAGGACTGCTGCATGTGAATATGCAGGACGAATATTTGACTGACACGATGAAGAACCTTTCAGATTCCTCTGACCTCAAAAGTGAACAACAATCAGTACAAGAAGTACACACCACGAGATGCAATACAGTGTTGAATTCTTCCAAGCATGAAGTCAACAGGGCCGATATCAATTCGTGAGGAATGGGGTTCCATACTTGCTGCACTGGGTGAGTCAGTTGTTACAGAGTTGTTGGTGGTTGCGGAAAGTTGCCCTGTTGTTGACTCATTATATCCCACACATGTTCAATAGGGCTCACGTCTGGGGATCTGGCGGGTCATTTTAAGGTTGTGATGTCCTGGAGAGCTTCTCTGAAGGTGCGTGTAATGTGAACATGGGTATTGTCCTGCTGAAACGTCCTATTTACAATGTTCGCCATCATAGGGACAATCACAGGATTGAATACCCTGTCAACATACTGGCGTGCAGACATAGTACCCTCAACATTCACCCCACTCTTACCATGTATCAAGTTAGTTGCAAAATTACACCCTGAGTTATTGAATTTTGATGTTTTTATAGTGAGCCCAGCCACTATCTTGCGAGTATGGAGTCACTGATCCCTTGCCTTAGGCATGGAAAGCCACTTATATGGACCTATCTTATTGCTAAGTACCGTTATTGTAGATCTAAGAGATGATGGGTTATCGATTACCCTAACATACATTTTCAAGATTGCGGCCAAGCAGTTACTTGCTGGCTACTTACTGGGGTGTTAGTCCTATTGCCAATGCTAGCGAGTACTTCTACTCCTCTTATACCAAGAAAATGGGTTATTTTAGCAAATGCATTCTGATTTCTTGATTTTAACATCCAAGCAGTTCACCCATCCATCATCTTGAATATATAGAAGCTGCTCTTTTGCTTTGAGTACTGTATACACATCCAATTATACTGTTATATTTTACTCTTCATTTTCGTTTGCTACATTCTAGCACTTCAAAATGGTGGTTCCGCGTAATGTTTAATCTCGTAAAGTTATAGCTTGCTCAACATAGGCCCCTTATATACAACTCCTTGTATACCAACTATTGTGAAGAATTTTTCATTGAAGCATGTTAATAATGTTATTGGTTTTACATCTCTTTTAACTGCCGTGGCTTTTGAAGCATGAGTTACATATTATATTGTTTAAATGTTTTACATTGTCAAAATCTTGAAATTATAAAGCTGATGAACTTGTAAGTTGGGCATCCAAAGCTTCCCGTAAGTTAGCTTATATTTGCAAAATTTAGAGGTATTCCGATGTTTAGTTTTGTCTATTGATGCACAGCTGAGCACTCCCGGAGAAGTAGGGTGAGCTTAGGAGTGCATCGGCCTGCTAAGCTTAACCATGAGGATAGGGAAAGAGGGCATGCGTAGCGGCAATGTTGCGTAGGGCTGAGCAACGTTGGGTAGAGGGCGTACACGCTGTCACTGAATAACATGCAAGCTGTTTAAAACACCGTGCTGTATTATAACTGATTGATGTTGTAATGAAATAATTCAGCCCTGAGAAACCTCGCATGAACTGAAATATTATTAGATTGATTGTAGTTGCTGATTTAAGGGGCGTAACATCTAGCGGTATGCCATCTGGCCAGAAATATTAGGCTACTGGAAGTTAATGTTTACATTACACGGGAATGGTCTCAAAAGTATAAGTATTGTCATCAGACGATTGAGTGTAGTAACATGAATAATCATTACTAGTGATAAATATTGCGGAGTTAAAAATAACCATATTTGAAAAGAAGAGGATTTAAATAATTCTCTCAAAACGTGCAGAGAAGGTAATATCATGAATGCACCATTCTATCAGTTGAACCGATGTCGCGTGGTGAGTAGAAGCTGCATGAAAGGACTATGACGTCTTTGTCATTCTCACTTTAAGCAAATAGCGTAAATATTACTTGTGTACTTGTGTAGCCTTGTTAAATCTGGAGGTATAGTTGCCTGTTAGAATGTAATTCAACTCGTATACCTTGTTAATGCCTATAATGATTATTACGTACACCATCAATTACAGATTACAAATCGCATCCTTTACATTTAGACTCTTAAATCAATGTCTACAAGTATGGGTTATAATATTTACAATACATTCACTTATTTAGTTGTAGTAGTAATTAATCCAGCACAATTAGGCAAGATATGTGATTTTTTGTTAAGATGCTGATAGTGGTGATGGCCTTCAAGTTTGCTTGCTTAGTGTGATTATGTGATTAATATTAAATTGCCAGGTTATTGTGGATTGTGCAGTTAGCTGTTTGAGCGATGAGTGGTCCGTTTCCGTGTAGCTGCCACCTCCCACTGCCTGCACTGTACTGGAACTCGAGCTGAATCTGATGATGTTCGCTTATCGAACCTGGTCATCCAAGTGTATTTATTCATTTCATGTTTTTTTTTTCAGGATTAGGGAACCACCCTTTACAATTGGATACACATTTGTTGACCGACTGAAAAACATTACATTTCGATTTCTAAGGCAACACTGAAATATGGCTTCCAACACGTTAAAGAAGTACCACTTTGATCTAAGAATGACACATCGGCCTGCGAGCTGATAGTCTGACCCTGGCCGTATCCACTCCAGTCCCTCCATAATTCCAGGAATGGGATGTTGGTGGTGGTAGTGATTTTTGGTTTAAGAGGTGAAACAGCTGGGCCATGTGTCCCTAAATATATGGATAATGATGATGGCAATGAATACTACTACCACAGCTAATTAAGTCTTACTTACATACTATAAGAACAAAATAACGATAAGAACAGGGTTAAGAGAAATAAAAGATGGGAAAAAGAAATGCCCCTAATCCTCGAAGAATGTGGATTGTGGGACTTAGGAAGGAACAGATCCATTCCGTGATAGGGAAGGGATATAAGTAAGGTTACACTCCAAAGTCAATGAACGAGGGCAAAAGAAACGGACCCAGCTCAGGAATCCCTCGAGGTTTCCATCTCCCGAGTGCAGTAACCGTGAGCCCAGGAGGGTGTAGCGCTATCCAAGGTGCACCGTGCGTGGTGGGTCAACACAGATCCTGACTCCATAATGGCCTCTTACAGTAGACACGAGATACAATGAAACATAAGAAGAGATGTGACCCTTGGAAAAATAAGGGTATCAGGAAACAATAGAGCCAATTGAGGTGGGGAAGATGAAAGAATCCCTAGTCCTCGGATGCCCTAATACTGACAGGGTCGGAAGAGAAAAATAGTTGACCAAGAGAGGTAAACAGGAATGAAAGAAGGTAATCTGGCACAAGTTAGGAGATTTGACACTGTAACGTTCAGTCGTTCAGTACAAACTTATTCCAATTACTGGAATATGTGAAAATATAACCTGAAATAAATTACATGTGATTAAGGTATATAGTCTATACAGGGTGTCTCTTATTAATGTTTAAACCTCTCTATAGCGACGTAGATGGCATTGAGACAAGTAATTTGATATAGGGCACTAAGGGTCGCAAGTGTCCGGAAATACCTTAAAAGTGAACCACAACTGATAAACATATGACGTCATCAGGTGACGGCTCAGCTTGAGAGGTCAGGCCCGTGCTCCCTTACGCACTCCAAAGCAAACGTTCAATATCATACCACTCTGGTTCCGTATCTTAATGTCAACACACAATCTGCTTCCACTTGAAGGGAGAAGAGAAAGAACAAAGAAGCTGATGGATAGGCCCCGGATTTGAACCTCGAACACCACGCGCCTGAGTCACACACGCAGACACGGAACCAGAGTGATATGATATTCAACGTTTGCTTTGGTGTGCGTAAGAGTGCACGAACCTGACCGCTCGAGCTGAGCCGTCACCTGATGACGTCATATGTTTAACAGTTGTGGTTCACTTTCAAGGTATTTTCGGACACTTGTGACCCTAATTGGCCTATATCAAATTACAGAGCTTGTCTCAATGCCATCTACGTCGCTATACAGGGTCTTTCATATAAAGTAAGAACGGCGAGCGGCGGATTTGTTATCTGCTGCTGCAGTGGCCTTGACCGAGCTTGTGGCGCGCCACGGCCCCCTGATGTAGTATTGAAAGTGCGCGCATAGTACATACTTGACCTTGCAATAAGCGTGCAGGTGTTCAGTCGCCAGTCGGACCCTCAGATGCTAACATGGTGAGGCAGTTATCATTACAACATAGTATTTTTGTATGTAAAACTTATTTTAAGTACGAATCGTCTTGGCGGGTACGAGATGCATTTGTTCAGCAATTTTCTGTTGAAGTGCCACCTTCACTAGCACTGATTCACGTAATTGAAAATAAGTTTGACACTACTGGCTCCGTGCTCAATAAAAAACATAACTAAAAGATCCGAAACATTACAGTGACAGAACTCACTCGCGTCAGCCAGAATGTGGTTACCAGATACAATGCATGTATAACCCAGGAAGGACGACACTTCTAGCATCTTTTATAAGGTAATATTTCATATAGGATTGTACACATGCTTAAAGCAGGGGGCCACGGCGCGACAAAAGCTCGGCCTAGGCCAGCGCAGCAGCGGATAACAAAACCGCCGCTTGGCGTTCTTACTTTTAATGAAAGACCCTGTAGAGAGTTTTAAATGTTAATAAGAGACACCCTGTATATTGCGGGTGTCACTGTAGGTTTGGTAGTGCTTTGTAGAGCAATTTTGGTCTGATGATGCTCGCTTGACGAGCGAAACATGTCATCCCTTAGTTCTCTCCTTTTTCAATAAAAATAACAATATAGGCAACTCGCATATCTTGGGCTACATAGGCTAAATACTATAGTTCTGAAATTCTGCGTGCCTTTGAACTTTCAATTTTCTCTCCTGAATAATTTGCTCTAACACTGATCTGATCTCCCCTGTAGCCTTCAAATTCTTGTCTCATGAAACAGATAAGTAGGGCCCGGATGTTGATGACGTCATCTTTTTACTGAGCTGTTTAAAACAATGTTGAAGTACATAGAAACTCCGGACGGGCCACCCCGACTTCAAATACAGTATGTCATTTTTATTTTGTATCTTTTTGCATTTTTTTGCTATTTTTCCATTTTAAGAGCATTTTTTTAAATTTGGTAGATTTTTGGGTCATATTTTACAGAAATCGGCCTTTTAATGTCATTTTTTTTCTTTCAATTTAGTCATGTCACAGCTTTATATGAGGGAGTTACGTCTCTCTGAGTTAGCAGCAAACGACCTTCCTCACTTCAAGTACGCTCCAATCACATCAGTTGATGTTGAACGCAGCTTTTCGAGAAATAAAAACTTGTTGGCTGATAAGCGCAGATCATTTACATTTGACAACAGCAGAATGACATGCATAGTGCGGTGAAACTGAGACTAAAGTGAACATAAACCTTCAGTTAAGTGCTAGAAATCTATTTTGTTTGACTTTTCAGTTTGAGCATAAGATGTAATTTTTGAATTATTGGTGAGTTTATTATTATAAGATAATGTTCTCCATTTTATAGTGCATTTTTCGAATTTTCGAAATATTGGTGAGTTTATTATTATAAGATAATTTTCTCCATTTTATAGCGCATTTTTCGAATTTTTAGGTCATTTATTACAGTCATTTTTGAAAATTTTAAGTGAATTTTTTAAAACCTTTTTACGGCATCAACATCCGGGGCCTACAGATAAGTATCGGAACTTTTGCCGTAGCACAAGCAAGTGATATTGAGTTCATGGATTTCACGTATTTCCGTTTCTTCAATTTTCTATCAAAGTCAGCCTTCTTATATCTAGCCATGATGGTTTCTCGTTCTCTGTCAATGCACGAGAATTGATTGCATTATCCTAAGCTTAGTTATGAGGCACGCTGGCATGTAATTGAGCAGGCCTGAAGGGCTCACAGACATGACAGGAAGGCCGCTGCGTTATGGAACTCATTCCGAATGTCAACCATGTGCCACACTTTATGTACCGCATATTACACTTACTCTGTTATTTAGATATTTACTCGCTTGAGATGGAATCAGCTCGGAGGCCGTTTGCTTGCCTTGTATTGTATTGGCTTAAGTGGCTAGGTCTGTAGCATCACCTTCAGGGGACAGCCAAGGCTTACTGGCTGGAGCAGTGAGTGAAGCGCATTACGTTGGGTACAGTTCACCACAAGCCACGTGCAGCCTCATCTATCAGCCTCCTTTGTTCCAATATACAGTACATAGGAGCGTAGGGCAAGAACAATTTTAAATGTATGGGACAGTTAATAATAATCACATTAATAATAACTAATTGAAACCCGTCAAAACATGACGGACAATGAACAACATATTAAAATATTTACTGATTATAAATTACATTCTTGGTTGGTTGGTTCCTCAGTTTAGGGGCTGCGACAACGCGGACAAGTAGCCCCGTGTACTTTGGGTGTGTATGGGGAGGTGGTACACCCTACCTCTGCAAAGTTCAAGTATGCTTTCTTCATGTACATTTTTTGACTAAACTAGTAAACCTGTGTTGATAAAAATTGGCATACTAATAGAATGATGTATTTTGTTCATTAACCCATTTTTTCAAAGAGTTTTATAGCCACACAGTTGCCAGAAAAAAATTAAAATAAAATAAAAATCAGTAGTTTGTATACCACAACTTTGTAATTATTTATGTTAGAGACCTAAAAGAATTGGTTAAAGTTAAACAACCACAAGAGAATAACTGGTAAAAATTTCAACTTTCTAGCAAAGATAGCTTTTGAGAAAAAGGTACATGAACATTGAAAACTGTAACTTGGAGTAAAATTCTATCAAAGTAACAATACCTCAGTGCATGCCTGGTCCATATTCAGGATCATCTGAATCATCAATTTCATCTTCCCTGTCCCTCTTCTTGTTTCTGTTGATTACCCTGGACTGTTTAATGGCCACCTCAGCTTGCAGATCTGACTTCCTTACTCTTTCTGCATCAATGGCGCTGCAGATTTGTCGCATGTTCTTGTCAGGATCAATGCCTATCTTCACTCGACCAATACACCCTTCATTGTAAGTCAGTACAGTATCATATAACCCCATGCACATTGTGTCATACCCAACAAACACTGTTTTGGGCACACGGTTCCACACTACACTGTTGAAGGATTCGTTGAGATTCTGTGTTTTTCCGTGTAAACATTTGCGAAGGAGTTCTGGCTTGGTGAGATTTCTGAAAACTGGTCTTATAGCTTCAACAACAGCAACGGGAAGAGAACGTTTACGATGGTTCGATTCCTTTGTATGAACTAACCTGTTGAATTTGCACCTTGTTGATGGTCCTTTAGGGCATAGGAAGTGCTGAGGTTTCTCATCTGTTGATACCTTGTGTAGAAAAATTGCCCAAATGTCTTGCTGCATATTTTTTACACTGTCAGTGTTTCTCCTTACAGCCAGTCCATACTAAGTCTGTATATTATCAATTTCCTTTTCTGTTAGTCTTCCAAGCCCAGATATTAATTTTCCATCTTCCAGTTTCCTGCCATTATATTCCTTCCGTTCTACATGTTCTACATGTTCTATACACTCCAGTTTTTCAACTTCCATATCCCCATAAGGTTTATTTTCCAGCACCTTTTTAAATCCTTTACTATCCTCATCCCCTAAATACTTGGAATATCTAACCCCATACTTTTCCACTGAACGATTAAAAATTGCAAGAGCTCCTGCGGCCTCCATCCCTCCACTAACACCTACATAATTTGCTTTGCATTCACCACTGTCCTTATGCTGTTTCATTTTATCATTGCATTTCTTCACAATTTCACATTTTTGTCAGTATTTGGTCAAAGGTTCTACATCTATGTTCTTCCCCGTATCTAAACTAGTTGCAGAAACTATACCATTTGCAGATGTATGTCCACGTTTCTGCCATGACCCGTCTATAGCAACAGTCAAATCTGTTGATCCTCCATTTTCTAACACAGCCTCCTTTACTGCATCATTCATAGACATTTCTGCACATTCTTTTATGCATTTGTTCAATACAGCACTGAATTTCAAAAATTTGGTAGGGGGTCTGGACAAGTTCATCATTGCACATAATTTTTTTCCTGCTTCATATCCTTTCCCAATTGACCTCATACCATACACAAGCCTAATATTTACCTCAAATCCATCTGGGGTCTGTACAGAAGTGTAGAACTCACGTTCCATGTCACAATTCACACACTTCAGCACTAATTTAGCTGCTAAGCCTTTCCTTTGTTTATTATCCTCATGTAAGCTTACCTTACCTTCACTACAGTTTTTGCACTTCACACAGTCACTCAGAGCACTGGAAAGTAGATCAGTATTAATTATATGATTTCCATAGCTCCCCTGACCAGTTTCACACTCTGTGTTTACCTGAGAGTTGTTATCACTATGATCAGAAAAGAGTTTTCTTCTTGAAGAACTAGTAACTTGAGGTTCACCTTCGGCAGAACTTTCGGGCGTCGTATCTAACCTCAAATTACTGGTATTATCTCTAACACCTGACGCAACATTTACTACTGGAGCATTAATATTATTAGGCCTACTATCTGTTAGTGTTTTGCGTTTTCTCCCCGGACCTCCACGACATTTTTTGTACACTCTCTGTGATCTACCCATCTTCAAGGAAATTAGTTTTCACTTCACAAATACACGTGCGCCTTTTTGAAGTAAACACACTAATGAACAAATGATTGCAGCAAAGCGAAGCGCGACACGTCACTGGCAGGTTAGCCAACACAAAAGTTTCCTAAGAAAGTTGATGGCGCGAAATTACAAACTAAAAGCTACGATATTGAAATGACAGGAAAAGAGGGTGTGACCTCAGCTATCACTATGACATTTAACCGACATTACAGGATGTTCCGGACGGTTTACCAAAACATACTATCAGTATATGATAGAGCAGACTACAAGGAGTCAAAATTTGTGAAAATCAGAAAAAGGTCTGTAGCATCACCTTCGGGAGACAGCCAAGGCTTACTGGCTGGAGCAGTGAGTGAAGCGCATTACGTTGGGTACAGTTCACCACAAGCCACGTGCAGCCTCATCTATCAGCCTCCTTTGTTCCAATATACAGTACATACGAGCGTAGGGCAAGAACAATTTAACATGTATGGGACAGTTAATAATAATCACATTAATAATAACTAATTGAAACCCGTCAAAACATGACGGACAACATATTTACTGATGAAGTTTCATATATAAGTTACATTCTTGGTTGGTTGGTTCCTCAGTTTAGGGGCTGCGACAACGCGGTCAAGTAGCCCCGTGTAATTTGGGTGTGTGTAGAATCTGTCTGATAACCGGTGTTAATCAGTAGCGGCTGGCGGATAATTTTTCTGGGTGTTGCACTATTTTCATTATGGTGGTCCTTTGGCATCCACAGGATTTTTTCCAGGGGAGCGGGGGCTCGTATTATTTTTTATTTTGTTACATACATGTCACTAGGTGACAATTTTCGTTTCATTTCTTTCTTGGTTCGTGACATATTTGGCTGCACTTAAACCGTTGGGTACATAGTCTTAATGGCATAAATGGGAGGATTTCTATTTTTTTAGTTCAGAGTTTTTGTCAATAGGAGTTCGCTTTTCTTTGTGAATCATCGTCATAATGTTCATTCATTAAAAACAGGCAAAAAGTAGTTGTATCACCATGTATCGACAAAAATAAAAATCAAGCAGTTCATTAAAATAGTTGGTTGGTTGGTTCCTTAGTTTAGGGGCTGCGACAACACGGTCATGTAGCCCCGTGTACTTTGGGTGTGTGTAGAATCTGTCTGATAACCGGTGTTAATTGTGATGTCTGTATTAGTGTGTGTTATCGGTTTTTAATTCAAGTAAGGACTGCAGACTTTGAATTTCAAGTAGTTCCTACTTTTGCCGCCAAACG
Organism: Meconema thalassinum; assembly: GCA_946902985.2. Taxonomy (NCBI): domain Eukaryota; kingdom Metazoa; phylum Arthropoda; class Insecta; order Orthoptera; family Tettigoniidae; genus Meconema; species Meconema thalassinum. Next base: position 1,170,768,260 of record OX336389.2, read on the forward strand.
CCACCGGTCGCCGATTTTTTAAATAACTGAAGATATTCTCAAATAATCCCAAATTACTAAGTTAAATAAAGCTGTTGAATTATCCCTACATCTAAATCAGCTAACCATCAGTAACTTCACTTTATGAAGTAAACTGGTGTGACAATGAACAATCAAAATATTCTCGGGATTTCAGGAGTGGGGACACGGCCCCTCCTTGCACCTCCCCCCTCCCTCTCCCCCTCCCCACACACCTCCTGCGGGCACCCATGAGGTGATAGGGTAAAATACTGCTTGATATCGGAGAAAACTGTATTCAATTGCGCGGTAAAATGGATGTACCTCATTCATAACGAAAGCCGCAGTTTAGAGACATCACAGTTTCATCGCATTAAAATTGGAATTTAAGTTAGTCTACATGAAAACCTTCATGAGAACAAAACAACGTAAGTTGTATATGAGGGCGAGAACTGCGAGTGTCACAAGTACGCGGAACATTGCAAGACATGGTTTCGGCAGTAGACGAAGCATCTTAGATGTCTCCGTCCGCGCGTGTGCCTTGGCTTCCTGGTTGCAGTCAGTGGGCAACGACCAGCCGAGTTAACTGTTGGGATAGGGCTTAACCGGTCTAGCATCTCTGCCATACCCTTCACTATTGAGATCTGGTCGGTGCTTGGGCTTGGCAACGACCAAACGGACGAGCACTCCTAGACGGCTGGCGCGCCTCGCTTTCTCAGTCAGTTCACAGTAACTTTCTAAAAGATTTCCTGAATTATTAAAGAACAGAATTATGAATTCCTATACATATAGAAGGAAACATACATCTTCTAGTACTAAAAATATTGTTACGGAATTAATTGTTTTTCATGAATTAATCTAGTCGTTGTGCAACACTGCAACCTTATTACCGGCCGCCACTGGTGTTAATTGTGATGGCTGTATTAGTGTGTGTTTCTGTTTCTTAATTCAAGTAAGGACTACAGACTTTGAATTTTTCAAGTAGTTCCTACTTTTGCCGCCAAACGCCACCGTCAACAACTACTAGTTCAGAACTTGGCTACTAGACGGCACTGCAGTCGGCTCCTGGCGATGAACGTAGGAATCTGAACGTTGTTTACATATTTAACCTAATTTAGCTTCACACAGGTGTAATTAGTGGAAGGTTCTTTAACATGCCATAGATATATGACATGGGACCGCCGACTTTACTTCCCCTCCGAAGGAAGACATACCGAGGGATTTTAACGCTCTTAAGAAATCCCACGACTTCAGCTGGGTTTGAGCCCGCGATCTTGGGCATTGAAACTCAGCATGCTACCAACTACGCCACCGAAGCCGCAAGTTACATTCTTTCTACGATTACTTTTTGGCACTATTGCAACTTTAAGGGAGTCAAAAGATTGCACTCTCGACACTGCTGGCACAAATCTCACATGGAGTGACCGGGATTTGAAACACGGACCTAGCGATGAGAGAGCGGCTTGCTGCCGCCTAAGCCACGGAAGCTTCCCCAAGAGATAAGATAAGGTATGAAAATGATATAGCCTATTGTCATAATAAAAGAACTATTTCCGGTGCAGCAGTGACAATTCAAATTGAAATCAACTTCTAACGATTCCCAGAAAGGTATGTGAATCATTTTTTTAAGTCGATTTACCCTCTAGGTTGGTGGCTACCACGGACTCAGCGAGGGAACTCACCACTACCGCCGCTACGGGCAGTGTCCTGGAGCTTGGAACATCTGGTCGGGGTGGATACCCCTGGGGAGGTGTGATCAGCACTTCGCCCAGGCGGCCTCACCTGCAAAGCGAACAGGGGCCTCATGAGCGATGGGAAGGGAGGGGAAGAGTGGGATGGATAGGCAATGAAGAGGGAAGGAGGCGGCCATGGCCTTACAGTAGGTGCCATCCCGGCATTTGCCCGAAGACGAAGTGGGAAACCACGGAAAACCACTTCGAGGATGCCTGAGGTGGGAATCGAACCCCCCCCCCCCCCTACTCATTTCGGCCACCCGAGACTGAGTAGACCCCGTTCCAGTCCTCATACCACTTTTCAAATTTAATGGCAGAGCCGGGAATCGAAACCAGGACCTCCGGGGTGGCAGCTAACCATGCTGACCGCTACGCTATGGAGGCGACGGTTAAATATTCTGTCTTAATTTTATGCATAGGAATGTAGCCAATAATGTAACTCTCACTCACAACGAACATCGTGTGCCCCGCACCGGCTCGGATGGCAGAAACGTTAGACATCCTTGTCACCTCGACTTAATTCGTCTTCACTGCTATTCTTGAAACAACTAGCCCGCTGAGCCACACACTTTATCACGCCACGAACTTCAATGTCCGGGTCAACACGTTACCTCTTCTATCATTCTTCCTCCCTACTTAGCAGTATTGTCGCTTGAATAAGGGCGAGGAAGTATGGGCATCCTTCTTCCATTCTTTGCCTCTTGGAGCTCATCTCTGTCAATGCCAGTCACTGTTACTAGAGCTCCATTAATCCCGTCAGCGTCCACTAGCACGTAGCTTGCAACAGTTCAATCAAGGCTGCATTGACTGACTCTTCATACAATACTAGGGCTCCCTTAACACTAGGCATACCCAACCGGTCGCAGTGGCCGAGGGCGCTAACGCGCTACCTCGTGCCTCGCTGGCATCGGGAGAGCGTGGGTTCGTAACCCAACTCAGCCATCCTGAACATGGCTCTCGTGGCTTGCCAATTTCACCACCAGGCAAATGCCAATTGGTCAATTGGTCCACGGCCTTCCACAATCCCTGACCTGTCCTGAAAAGATAATAAATGGTCATTGGCTGCATTAATTTAAAAAAATGCCTAGCCGCCATTTTGTTCTAACGATCTCACGACTGGAACTCAATTACTGCTCCATAATTGATGGTATTCTATGACCGTGGTGGTTTTTGGTCTCGACCAAACCGGAAAGACGCAACCGAGACTGAACAGAATTCGTACTAACCATGGTAAATTCGCTAATGAGCTCCACAATTGGTCCCGAGATGCAGACAATGAAATATACTACACTGGTCAAAACAATTAGGGGATCAGTTGAGATATCTAGGTTCTGACGTATTGCCATCTGCAGAATGCCATAAAATAGTTTGACGTCTTTCTGTCGGTTTTACGGAGTGGAGACAACAACATTACGGCAACCGTGATAGTGGTAATAACAGAAAGTTGCTACAGAGGGGGTTGGTGTGGACGTGTGTTTACCAAACGAATGACACAAGCAGTTGGGTTCAGATGGTGTAGTGAGCAGGTAGTGCAATGCAACAACAAAGTGACTTATCCGAAGGTATGGCATGGAGAGCCATAGGAAGGTTGGAAGCGGGACAGACACAGAGGGAGGTGACTGCAGCTATTGCAGTGTCCCAAAATGTAATTTCCAGGACCTGGACGCGATTTCAGACAACAGGAACCGTTAAAAGAAGGCCAGGCCAAGGTCGTCCTCGGGTAACAGCAGCAAGAGATGAGCGTTATCTTCGGTTAATAGCCCGTCGTGACAGGATGCCGAATGCAACTCAGCTGCAACCCACCCTCCAGGCGGCAACAGGACGTGCAATATCAACACAAACAGTCCGAAATCGCCTTCGGGAAAGTGGCCTCTACGAACGGAGGCCAATGGTGTGTGTCCCATTAAAACCACGCCACTGGGCGGAGGAATATCAGGATTGGCGTCGTAACGAATGGCGCCGGGTTCTGTTCACAGATGAGTCAAGATTTTGTGTTTAGCCGGACAATCGTCGTTACCTCATCGGGAGAGAACGTGGAACTTCGAACAATCCCGATTATGTACAGGAAACAGCACCATATTATGGTGGTGGTCGAATGGTGTGGGCAGGAGTCAGTATTGGCGGATGTACGGACCTATATGTCGTTCAAAATGGCGCTTTGACTGCTCAGAGGTATCGAGTAGAGATCCTTCGACCGTTTGCTGTGCCCTACGCTGGTGCCATAGGCGATGGGTTCATTCTGGTGGACGATAACACACGTTCCCACAGAGCTGCACTGGTGGACAACATGCTTGACGACGAGGGCATTGAACGAATTGAGTGGCCAGCTTGTTCACCGGACTTAAACCTGATTGAGCATGTCTGGGATGCACTTGGCAGACGCTTGCTGCCAGACTAGCACCTCCCACAACGGTTGCCGAGCTGGATATTGCACTCAAGGAAGAATGGCCAAATATCCCTCAAGAGCTGATTGATAACCTCATACAGTCCATGCCACGCAGATGAGCAACTGTCCTGGCCATCCGAGGTGATCACACACCATATTAGAAGGCAACGAGAATGACGTTTTCACTATTATGGTAGCCCCATGGTGCCTCGCTCTAAGTAAACGCCATGTAAACCTCTAGTAAAGAGTTGAGACAGCACAATATCGTACTGTAGCACACACATTGTAACCGAACTCTGAATGAAAGACATTACCATATGTATATTGTGTATGATATCTCACCTGATCCCCTGGGCCTAATTGTTTTGACCAGTGTATGTATGAGTATTCTTTGAGAGCTTACCATAGAAATCATGAAGATTTTGTAAACTTTACATTCGGCTCAATGGACTATCTACATAATTAGGACATTAAGGGGAGACCCTACTGAGTTTTGTAAGTCCTGCAATTTTCATCGCACATTCACCATATTAGGTGAGTTACATGTATGTTAGCAAAATTAAGATTGTTTTTGAACTTGGAACAGTTTGGTACCACAGTTTCAGATTTATAACACATTTAAAAAACATTGCATGATTTCAAAACTTCCCTTGCGTACCAGTTTTAGAGTTTTTAATTTGAAACTTTTTTCTGATGGCTATTAGGCCTATGTGAATAATAATTAGTATTTTTATTTAAAAATTTGAAATATTGACATTATTATAGTATTCTTCTGTTACCCTTACCATTTATTTTTAGAAACTCTCAAATTTCCTTATTTGACTCAACATATCTCCGTCATATACAGTATAACTATTTTTCAAAATGGATACCAATATTTATGCATCTCGCAGGGTACTGTTGGCATGCTAAGTTTGAAGACAATCAGGCATGGACTGTTGCACTAGCATCATTTTGAATTAAAAAAAAAAGATTTGAGAAAAGGCTAATTTTGTGTAAAAGTAACTTTTAGGGCAAAAATCTCAGTTCCGATTTTCGGACCATTTTGGCATAAAACTCAGTAGGGTCTCCCCTTAATAGATGCATTTTAAAATCATATACAGGGTGAACAACTACTCCACCGACAATTCCTTCGGAGGTTGCTCAAGGACGCCCCCCGAGTGTTGGTTGGTTCCTTAGTTTAGGAGCAGCAACAACGCGGTCAAGTAGCCCCGTGTACTTTGGGTGCATGTAGAATGTGTCGGATAACCGGTGTTAATTGTGATGGCTGTATTAGTGTGTGTTATCTGTGATTCAGTTAAGGACTGCAGATTATCAATTTTCAAGTAGTTTTGCTACCAAATGCTACCGTCCACGATACCTAACTGCAGACTTGGCTATTAGATGCCTTCGCAGCCATCACCTTGCGGTGAACGTTGGAACTAATATAGTGTTATCAATCTAAACTACAAATTTTGGCTTCACACAAGTGTAGTTAGTGGAAGGTTCTTTTTCATGCCATAAATCTATGACATGGGACCGCCGCTTTACTGCCCCTCCGAAGGAAGGCATACTGAGGGATTTTTAGCGCTCTTAAAAATCCAACGACTTCGGCCAGGTTTGAACCTGCGACCATGGGCATTGAAGCTCAGCATGCTACCAACTACGCCACCGAAGCCGCCAACCCCTCCGAGCGTGCTGGTTTGAGGGACCCGTGGTCTTTAGTAACTCGTTACGTGTAATAATGTAATTGTGATTTATCCGGTGTGTTGCCCCAATCATCCTTGATTATGTGAAAGTACCTTCACAACAGTGAAAAAACCGTAATTTGCAATGACCAAACCGTACAACACAAAACTCAGATTAGTGAAACAACACTCCGACGAACTGTACCTTTTTATCATAGTGTGTTGAATCCGATGAATTGGTATTTGTTCGAACCTCCCCTGGGTCAAGTAGGCGGGTAATGGCGTCCATCCTAGCCATTTACATTAAGGGCAGGCAAACTAAAATTCTCCGCCCTCCCATGTCATGGTTTCCTACTCCATATTAGCTCAACGAGCTAGCAATGGATATGGTTTCAGGTGGGCTTGGCTTCGATTCCATAATGTAGACATTTTGTCTACGACATGCTTTACGAACAGTGGTGTAAGGGTTGGACAAATGAGTAGAGTAGTTAACATGGGCCGGTTGAATAAAACGTAGGAACTATGGGTTAGGAACTAGTGCCTAGAACTAGCTCTTGCTAAAATCCAGTTGAATAAATAACTGCTAGGACTAGGTAGGAATAACTAGGTGAGGTTAGATGTTGCGTGAAATTGTTAAGCAATTGCTAGGCCTGGCAATTGCTTAGCGCTCTTGCCACTGCTAGGCCTGCAGGTTGTAACTTGTTCGTCAGGAGCGTGTGATTGGCGACAACAGACGACACTGATCACTGATACATCACAGTGTGACCACGTTGTTACTTGGTAGCGTCCAACTTACTGTCGACCAAAGTATTATGTGCACTCGAGTTTGAAGGTTGTTTGTGAAGTAACCAATAGACTTACATAAAATCCAATAACATCATCATTTTCGTCGTTCTATTTTGCGTTAGTTCATGTAGATTTGGATTTTTTAATTTATATTTTAATATTTTTTATCGCAGTTGGAACACAAAAAGTGCACGTTTTTAAGCGTGTTTCAACCATGCGTCATATTTAGGAATTATTATCTCAATAACCCGTCATCAGATCGAATCCAAATTTTAACACAATATACATTGGAATGTTGTGTAACTGGTTTATTAATTTCAAAATTGTGTGTGTCCAACAAACAATGTTGTTGTCATTTTTGTAAGGTAACTTTTCCTCGGCTCGGGGTGGTTGGAAAATGTAGTTCTTGGTTGCGATGTAATCGTTTTACATCAAAGAGTTATGCTGTATGACTGTGAAATACGTAAATTAATTCACTTATCTTATATCGGTTTGTAATTGTACGAGGAAATAACACATGGTTCACCAGCTAGCCGCGCCGGGAACAGCTGTACAGCGTTGCCGAAAAGGTGCCCACACGCACCATGGCGCGTCTCGCTCGGCGGTGATGGGCTCCATCTCAGCAACGCTGTACAGCTTTTGCTGGAGCGGCTAGCTGTTGAACCATGTGTTATTTCCTCGTACAAATACAAACCGATATAAAATAAGTGAATAAATTTACGTATTTCACAGTCATACAGCATAACTTTTTGATGTATAACGATTACATCGCAACCAAGAACTACACTTTCCAACCACCCCGAGCCGAGAAAAAGTTACCTTACAAAAATGATAACAACTTTGTTTCTTGGACACACACAATTTTGAAATTAATAAACCAGTTATACAACATTCCAATGTATATTGTGTTAAAATTTGGATTCGATCTGATAACGGGTTATTGAGATAATAATTCTTAAATATGACGCATGGTTGAAACACGCTTAAAAACGTGCACTTTTTGTGTTCCAACTGCGATGAAAAATATTAAAATATAAATTAAAAAATCCAAACCTACATTCACTAACGTAAAATAGAACGACGAAAATGTTGATGGTATTGGATTTTATGTAGGTCTATTGGTTACTTAACAAACAACCTTCAAACTCGAGTACACACAATACTTTGGTCGACAGTAAGTGAAGTGTGTATTATCATGTTATCTAGTGAAGGTGAAGACGACACCGTTGGGGACAAGGGATTAGACCGGGCCCTATTTACTAAACTAATTTGTGTCAATCAGGTTGTAGTAGAAAAGTCCAAAATTCCATCGGTGATTTCTGCTAAAAAAAAAAAAAAAAAAAAAAAAAAAAGAGCTTGGACCACAATTCAAGATGAATACTCAACAGCTACGGGAAAGGTAGTCACAGTGGCCCAGCTACAGAAACTGCTGAGCAACATGAAGGCCAACATTAAATTGAAGACAGACAAGATTGCCACTGGGAATAAAAAAATTAAACTAAAAGACTGGAAAAAACAATTATTTCATGTATTAATTCAGCAAGAAAATCCGGTCTTCAATAAAATCCCAGGAAGCTTTGGTGTTGGCTTAGGACCCATGGAAAGAACTGAAGAAGACGGAGGCAGTGCTGAAGTGTTTTACGCTGAACCTGGGCCAAGCACTCAAGATCAAGTGCCAAAAGCATCACTAGCTGCTACAAAAATAAGACAAAGCGTTAAGCAAGCTATGCAGTACGAATCAGAAGAGACAAAAAATATGTCAACCACTCAACTGCAAAGAATTTTTTTGCTTCAGCAAAAAAAAAAGCTTCTAGATATTCAAATTCAAATACAAGAGAAGAAACTGAAAGAGGCACAGAAAAATGTCAGTGATGTATCAACCCAAACTGACCTAATTGAATATGGCAGATCGTACTTCAATTTGTAAATAAATAAAATTAAAACCCTTATCCTTATCCTTAATACATAAATTTGAAAAAATAAAAATAAAAAAACAATAAAAACATGTCTTTCGCCCTTAGGGACGATTACACTTCAGGGTGTTGTCGACGTCCGATGGGTCGTAAGTTCAGCGTTATTCCTCTTCGAGTTTGAATTGGTGGAACGGTTATTAAATCATCAGCTAGGTAGAAACGTTACACCAACAATAACACGGGAACTGTTAGAATGGCGTTGCAACGTTGCATCGGACATCAGTCTACGTGTGAACACACGTATCTATCCAAGCATATTTACTTTACTGGGATAAATATTATGAGTGAGTACGTTTTTCACATAGATAACCTAAAATCGGCCTAATAATTATTATAAAAGATCGTGTGTTTAAATGTGAATGAGTGGCTTACTGTTCTATAATAAATAAACACAACTTGAAATGAAAATCCACAACCTGCTTCCAGTCTCCGACCGGGTCAGGAATGGAATGAATGAAGCCCCCCATCTAGCGGCGAGGATATGAACTGTGCCGGCTGCCGAAGCCTGGCGCACTCCTCTGGGGCAATGATTAAATGAATGACAGATGAAATGAAATGATAGTGGAGAGTGTTGCTGGAATGAATTGTTGACAGGGAAAACCGGAGTACCCGGAGAAAAACCTGTCTGCCTCCGTTTTGTCCAGCACAGATCTCACATGGAGTGACCGGGATTTGAACCACGGACTCAGTGGTGAGAGGCCGGCGTGCTGCCGCCTAAGCCACGGAGGCTTAGAAATAAACACAACTTATGTTTGTATAAATTGAATGCGCTCATAGCGCTCAGAAAATTAACAATACATGTTTAACATGCTCTGTTTGGAATTAATACCCGTATTATTTTTATAATTATTAAAAAATCATTCATTTACACGTGCACGCTAAACATATGCAGTGAGAATGGTAATTAAATTACATTCAACTTAAATTATTTCAATGTTGTTTTACTATGATCGATTCATTTTGCTACTTACATATTCATTTGTAACTGTTGGTCAAACTACTTACATAATGCTAAAGATTATCGTTTTCTCAAACAAACACTCAATACCAATTTAGTTCCAGTTCACTGCTGGTTCATATGCGCCATCATTTGTAGTCTTTTTTGTTGCCCTCGCAGAACTGTAGCTGGTGTTTCATTTCGCTCTTCCGCGATGCCTTCGTCTTCGTTGCCAATCAAATCCTCCTCATCGTCCTCATCAAATGCATCATTCAAGTGTTTTCCTATGTTATGGAGGACAGCACAGCAAACAATTACCTTAGGTATTTTGTCCAAAGCAACTCTTACGCAGTTTCCTAATATTGGGAACCGCCTTTTCAATTGACCGAAACACCTTTCTATTACAACTCTCTCCTTAGCGTGTATTAAATTAAAGTTTCGTTGTTCAACATCTACCGGTGGTTTGAACGGAGTAATTAACCACGGCGATATTGCATACCCAGAGTCACCAAGTAAACAAGAAGCTCCATCAAAACGAGATATACTCTCTCTAATCGCACTTCTCCGCCAGATTCGTGAGTCATGTACACTCCCAGGCCATTCCGCACTAACACTTGTAAACCGTTCTTTGGCGTCACAAGTAGCCTGCACATTAATGCTGGTACGACCTTTCCTGTTTACGTACTCGTCGCCGTGAAGTAAGACCGAGGGCTTTTTAATTTCGACATGTGTACAATCGAGCGCTCCAATAACAGTAGGCATACGAAAACGTTGTTGCCAAATAAGTTTTGCTTCATTTACTTCTGGTGCTGTTGAAGGAAACCGTATCCATATGTGGGATCTTTCAATTATCTTGTCCAATACAAAACTTACAGTTTTGCAAACTGTACTCTTATGTACACCGATATCTTCAGTTATACCTAATTGAAACTCGGGGTCTGCCACAAACCTCAAGAAAATTTCCATTTGCTTCCTCCGAGACAGGCCACCTCCTCTACTATCACTTTCGTTTAAGAATTCAGCAGCTAAAAAATCAACACTTTCACTCTCAAACCTTAACAATTCTTTGCACTTTGTTATTTCCCGACGAACTGCGTACTGTTTTTGTTCACGTACACGTAGGAAAGCAGCCATATCTAACGCCTAACAACGACTAAGTAAAAAGCTAGCATGCTCCGAACCAGACTAGGATATTTCCTAGCAGTTGCTAGACTCGAGATCTAGATATTTCCTTTTATTCAACTCACTTTCAAGCAATTGCTAGGCTTTCGTGAAATTCTGAGCAACTGCTAGGCCTAGCAATTACTACCCAACTTTAATCAACCAAAAGCTAGCACTGGCTTGAAAATTACCAAGACTTAGCAATTGCTACGTTTTATTCAACCGGCCCATGGTCTTACTAAGCACATTCTCATAGGCAGGCAACTTTTATTACTTATAAGTAGGGCTCAGATTCGAGCATATTTGCAATTTTTTTCCTGAATAGTACACATTGAAAGAAGCCTTTCGGTGGTATTTTCACCTCTCTGGGACCAACAGAATTGAAATTTATCGAGCATATAAATGCATAAAACCGCGGTTTTCCCAATAGAAGCATATAAATGCATATTCTCATGGTTTTCGTCTAAATAGTTTGTTTTTCTTCGAATTCTCCCCCGAATTCGGGCCCTGACAATCCTTAAGGTTCGAAAACAGAAATAATTATTGAAAAGCCTATCTGGTGCGAATAATAGAACCGCAGGCTTTTAACCTTTTGTGAGGTCGTTCTCGTCATTGAAACTTTTATTGACTGATTAAAGAAAATCATTCAAAACTGAAAACATAGAAAATTTCTTGTTGTACAGACCAATGCAGATCTACTTCATTGACTCGCCTAATTCTGAACCTTTGTAAATGAACTTTTAAACTGTATCTTTTATAAGAGCACTTCTCTTATATATACTTGTAAAACTTGAATGCGAGTATATTGCAGTGTATCATACATACAATTAGAAAATAAAGCTCGTATTTAAAGGTATGTTATTGGTTTTTTCGTTTCACTTTCCTTTCTATAGTTTTTAACGGTGTTTTTCAAGCATATTCTGCATATTTAACCGCATATAATGTTTTTTTCGAGCATATCTATCGAGCATAAAACACATGGTTTTCGAGAATATTTGGAGATTTATCGAGCATATCGATCCGAGCCCTACTTATAAGCATGTCACAATAAGGAAGGCAATTTTATAAATAAACTGTGTGTATCATTTCTCTAGCGAGCCAAGTGTCAGGCCACCTGTTGTAGTTAGAGTTTAAAACGCTAGGAAGCTACGTTATAATAGCCAGGTGAGACGGGATGGCTACCATTTGTTTGCCAAGGTTACGTGATAGGACAGATTTGAGCGGAATGCACCGCTAACTTAGTTCATAGCAAAACTTTCGTATACAACGCATATCGTTTATTTTTAATTTAACGTCAGGTAGGAATAGCTTGGATTTAACGTAATATTAAATGTTTGAGAGAATACCATCATAGCTCCGCTATCATTATTGTGCCAACGATTAACGTAATTCTACTCCTGCATTGTAAACAAGTAGATTTTTTGCTTTGCCGTAGATCCATGGATGCCATTATTATTATTATTATTATTAATTTCGCCGATGTAATTGCGTAGGGAACCGTCACGTATTACTCTCTTGGTAGTTTATTCTTTCTTTTTTGATTTTGTGGATAGGACTTCGAGAGGCTTAAGATAGGCATTAGATAGGAGACATTATTAATTCATTTCCAGGGCAGATTACATTTGGATTAGCCGATTTTTACCTCTCTGAAGTAGGCTAGGGATCTGCTTCTTTTATCAATAAATTTAGAGTGATTTTAACATAGGCCTGGCCTCTTTCTTTCATGTTTTGATTTTTCTTTGTGGATGTTTTTCTTTAGGCTCGTGATAAATTAGAACTCTCTTAATCCCGACACCCCCCGAGTGCAGTTTATTGTGCTGGGCCAGTCTACGAATGCATTCTTCCACCCTGTGCTCTGTGTTGGTTAGAGGAGGGTCTTGGAAGGGCTGTTCAAGACCGGCAGTCCCTGAAACTCTCGTCTGACAGGCACAATATGAAAAAGGCTATGTAATTGCTTCGTTGAACCACCTGTTTCATATTGAACTAACGAAGGATCATCACAAACGTGAACCTTCCAATGTCGTTTAAGCAGATTGGAGCAATAGCAGGAGGGATCTAGTAATGAAGAGACAACGTGTAAGTTAGAAATAAACACGTTAGATGAGGCTTTTGGAAAGGACCAGTTCAGATGGTAGGGCAATGTAAAGCGAATGTGGAAGGGGTAATGAGTTCAGATATAATGGATGGAAGAAGCAAAGGAAGAACTAAGAACTACTGTGGAAAGTAACGTGCCAGTAAATCTACTGACACGGCTCCCTCACATTTCAGCACCCTTAAATGTCAACTGACTCCACCAGGATTCGTTTGCGCTATCTTGGGATTAGCAGGCGAGAACGTTATCGCTGAGCCACGCTGACAGTCAATGTCTAGAAATGGAGGTGGCGTTGAAGTAACTGCTACTTGGGGTCCACGGAGGCACCAAGTTCACTCGCAGACTAGACTGGAATAAATAAATAAATGAATGAAAGAATGATTAATGTACTGTATATTCATCATCATCCATCTGTATTTTAATACGGTGTAACCCTTTTCTTCTTGGAACAGTTCGTCTGAAGGAAATGCTAAACTTACCAGCCTCAGTATGATCAGGTTCTGTAGTTGTGCAGATTCATTCACATCGTTTTAGGGACATGAGTCATCTTACAATTTGTCTGATAATCTGCGATTCTAAGGTGACGGTAGTAGTGTGTGTAGTATGTCTATCTAAAATTATTAGGGTCTGGCACTATGCCTGAAGGGAATGTTGGAAAACCCGGGGAAAACATAGCTCTCAGTGTAAGGATATGAACGCCCGATGTCCGGACTTACTGCATCTCCCCAGCACGGTCGTAGTGAACAGCTTAACGCACACGGCTAGGCCGCAGGTTTGTTACACAAATATTTGACTGTACGTCATTAAATAGCTAAAGAGGAATGGAGTATTGCAATTGGCAACCGTGCCTCTACATCCTCAACATTGCAGAAACGCCTTCTGTTAAGTTTTTCAAACTAATGAGTTTGTTCTTCTCATGGGCATAGAAACGTGGCAGAACAAAAGACTCTCAATTTACGCGCAACTTTTCAGATGAAGAGTAAAACAGTGGTGATGAGTAGAGATAAGAAAGAAGCAAAAGGAGTAATCAAAGTAGGAGATAAGGAATTGGAAGTGGTGAAACACTTCAAATACTTAGGAAGCGAACTGACTGAAGATGGAAGACTAGATTTGGAAATTAGCAGAAGAATACAAGTCGGGAGTGCTTTCTACCAACAGGTACGGGGACTAGTATGGAACAAGGATATGCCAATTAAGGCTAAAGAAGTAATGTACAAAGTATATTATGTTCCTATAATGACATATGCAGCAGAATCTTGGACAATGGCTAAGAGGGATGAGAGCAGAGTACCAGCAGCAGAGATGAGATTCCTGAGAAGTATGGTCCATAAAACGAGGAGGGACAGAGTCATAAATGAAGATATACGGAAAGAACTGGGAGTACAGAAACTAAATGACAAACTGGAGCAAAACAGATTGAGATGGTTTGGACATGTCAAACGGATGAATGAAGTAAGGCTACCAAGACGAGCACTGGAACGACGGATGACAAGGAAGAGAGGACGAGGAAGACCAAGAATGCGTTGGTTTGACTCGGTGGAGAATAGTATTAGAAAACGGAACCTGGATTGGAACACTGTGTCGGAAGAGGAATGGTGGAACGACAGAACCAAGTGGAGAGGAACCATATTTGCCCCCACCCAGTGTCAACTGGAAAAGGGGAAATGAAGATGATCATGATGATGATGAATCTTGATTATTATTTCATAGTTTTTCTTCATATTATTGTGATTATTATTATCATTATTATTATTAATAATAATATTGTTGAGTTTTGCCTAGATATTTATTATTAAAATACTTGGTGTGCAGAAGCACATATGCTACTCATTTTTGCCTCGTGAGGCAAAACTGAGAAAAGGTGGGTTCGATTCCCATCTCAGCCATTCTAGAAGTGGTTCCGTGGTTTCTCACTTCTACTGCAGGTAAACGCTGGGACGGTTCAAAACTTAAGGGCACGGTCGCTTGCTTCCCAAGCCTCGTCTGACTTACAAATACACACACAGATACGGACACCACAACAAAGAGGTTATCAGGCAAATAATACACACACCCAAGTGCACGGGGCTAAATTACCAAGATGTGCAAGCCCTTCAAATGAAACAACAACAACAACAACAACAAAGCAACGCATTTTAAAATGATTTATGGAAAACCAACTTTATGACAAATTCTATGACATTAAATATAGTCTTGTCAGCTGTAGTAATCTCAGCACAATGAAACATGGGTAATTCTACCAATGTAGTTCGAAAAGGGCACGGCTCAGCTTGGGACACCGTAAGAAATATGACATTGATTACCGATGCTTGATAACTAAATGCTACTGTTAGGCGAGCGAGCACTGTAATCAGCCGTGCCGAGTCAGACAAGGCAAAAAACGCTCTACGTGAATATATTCTGCCCTTTTTAGGGAGCAGCTGGCGTATGATCTATGGTTTAATCTCATTTCAAGTGCTGGAAGAGAAAGGAAGTTAAAAGGAATAATAACATTACCTCATGCATAACGGACAACCTACATACAAGTCATTACTATAGGTCTGTCATTATGGAGTAAGGTAACAAGGAATATTCATCGTCATAACTGTGAAACGGATATTCCAACATATTAATGAAACGACAGGATATGCAAACAAAGTTTAGGCCAAATTTCGCGCAGTTATTTTAACCTATTTTTGTTAAAATTAAAATAGGCTTATGTGAGCACTTGGGCCAGTGTATACCTGTGCCTGCCCGTCTATCTGTATGTTCGACGCTCTTTATATCCAAGCGCATGAGCCAAGTGAATTCAACTCTCTGAGGATGTAGTCTTCCTCCGCACACCTTAGTAGCATTTCATTATATTTAAATCATCTTAGGGAAAGCAATATGGCTGCGACCTGAATTCTCATTGCCTGAATTGATTACTGGCTAATACCAATCATCGGACCCTTCTTAATTTCAATAATTACGTGCCAAACTATGAGAGTAGTAGAATAACAAATGAAACTTTCAATATGGTGGTTCCACACCATCTTCAAATGTGATAATTAATGTAAGTCACTTTCCAATAGATTAATGCTCCCCAAACGTGCATAGGAGTTTATTACGAAGTACATAATTTTACCAAGTTTCAACTTAATTATACCGGGTGAGTTAGCCGTGGTCGTTACGGCATGACTGCTGGCAGTCGCTCACATCCGGGAGGCGAGGAGGTTCGAATCCCCCTGCCGGCAACCTTGAAGATGGTCTTCTGTGGTTTCCCATCTTCCTTCCAGGCAAATGCCGGGGTTGGTCCCTAACTATAGGCCACAGCCGCTACCTTCCAACTCCTCGTCCTTCCATTCCAACTTTCCTCCCCAACGGTACTTGTAGCTCACCCATTGGGTGTCCGTCTCGAAGCAGCTACAAAACTGGCGAGCCGAACATGTCCTCGGACACTCCCGGCACCAAAAGCCATACGCCAAAAATTTTTTTTATATAAGTTATTAAATATTACGCAATGCCCCCCAAATGTTATGTGCCTGGTATCGAAACCACCGGACAACTGAAAATTGAGAATAGTGCATGGAGAAACGTATCTCGGGGCGTTCCGGGTGAGAATTATCCAAGTGAGCGTTGATTTTACCTTGTTCCAAGCTCACACGTGAAGGACAAGGAATAAATAATATACGAGACCAAGCATCAGTGAATAAGCACTCTTATTTCAAAAACACGAAAATATACCACTCTTACTCTGTAGGGATTCGTATAAAAACAACTAAAGAACACTCCTGAAATAAAATACATTCTATTCTATTATTCTTTAGAAGTCTTATTTTCCTATCAATAGTAAACAAAAAAGATATATAGTCAGCAGTCGATTCTTTAAAGATTTTATGAGTGCATAACACTGGACTATTTTTCATTCATTCCCAAAATGTAGTTCACCTTCTTCACTGTGATTTAGAATACAGAATATCTGTTGAATTATGTAGCTAATTGAACATTAACATGATAACTTAAACCGGAAAATTCAATTTCTCAATTTTACTAATTACAGCAATAAGACTGTTATATTCTGAAATTCCTTAATTATTTTAGTGGAAGTATTCTTTCGTCGGTCGGTATTAATCCATAGTTTCTCATATTACAATGTACTGCAACTTAACTGTCGATGTGATTTCAAATGGTTTTGAATGATTCCAAAATATGTTTCGATTGGTTTGAATGGGCTTCTCGTCAAACCAATTAATCAACAGCAAACATCCTCGTAATTATTCTGACGCAAGCTCTTCAATATACAGTATCAACACTTGTCTTTGGTGACTATCTAACTTGCACCATTCAAATTGCAAATGCCATCAACCCAGTAAAATGCTGCTAATGTAACTTTTATCAAATTAAATCAATTAAATCCATAATATAAATTACAACTGTTACAACATTAACTAAGAGGGGCATGCTTAAAAAGGCATTAACTTTAACAAGGACTGTGGACTCATTATTTAATACACTATGTACTGGTATGCCATTCGCGTAGTCAAAATTGTCATGTCATAACATTTATGAAGCTTAGTTAAGCAATAATTTATCATATTGCTTCGAACAGGATTCTGCAAAGATATGTCAAAATACGCTCTGAGCTAACAAACAGCAAATACAGCCTTCCAACGACTCATATTCGTATTTCTGCATCAATAATGCAATAATCCATATGCAACTTCATTTATAAAGCTCCACATTTTTAAATACCACTTTAACTTCTAATGAACCACTAACAACCTGTTATTAGTTCTCTTATTCTTTGAAATCCACAAACAAATTATATTATTCTGCTTCACTCTTCTCTATTCTACCTGTCTATTCTACAATTAAAGTTGAACAAGCTTCTGCTCTAAGGTTACAGTTCTGGCATTTAAGTCTAGCATTTCTAAATTGTACTATTTATGAAACATCATTCCATACAGTACGTTGCTAAAAATTATATATTTTGTAATCAAAATTTCAATTTATCAGTGAATGATAGAATTTTTATCAAATGTAACAATTCAAGAGTTTCATATCGCTATGGATGTATTTAATGTGGGGATAAATTTGGATGCAGTGTTATGAATACTTAAGCAGGAAAGTGTATCATCATAGTGATATGTTTCAATAAGACCTTATAACTTACACAATTTTAAAATGTACTTAGAGGAAACGAGAAACCTCATTGAAATGTATTGGAATCAGCAGGGCTTGGGCTCAACATGGTAAAAGTTTTGCATGTATACCTGTAATATAATGGCAGGCACAGCGATAAATGTTAAGGTAGAATTGTCATTATTAGTTTATTGTGTGCTCAGAACCATCTCTCGTTCAGAATAATTATTAATCGATCATTTATTAGGGTACTCAGCTGAAAAAATATTAAAAATACCAATATCTGATCGTGGTCCTGCAAGGTAAATAACGCGAAGTCATACAACGATTCACAATGTCGGATGAAAGTTACACAAGTGCCTGGAACTTGCTTGTAAATACAGCACGTACGATAATCAAATACTGATCACTGAGACACATCTAGATGAACTTCTCAGGTTTCACACAATTTCAAGGGAGGTTAAATATAAATCATTCATCTTCATAGGAAACTCACATAGCTTCAATAGAGGCAATGAAGCAACAGGTACAACATTGGGATAGGCTGATTATTCACCTAGTGAAGAAACAAGTGAATTTTGTGGAGCAAAGAGATTGGCAAGAAAGGTTAACGAAGGCACTTCAGAAGAGATGCTATGGTTAGATGAATTTTTGAGTTTCTAACCAATCATTCTCAATCAATGACATGCCTAATGTGCAGTGAGATCTTCTACATATTGCAGTCATTACTATGTCGTAACAATGGATGTAGAAAACATGTCTAGGTAGATCCTCGTCCAACCTGAAGGGCAACCATTACGGCACATTGTATGAAAGGAGTACCCTTCCGTCCCTATGAGGATTTATTAATTAAATAGTGTAACGTACAGCACATTGTCTGCACCATACCACGCCATGAGATGTTAAAATGAATTGGCTAATCTTCATGACAGCAAACTTCCGACAGCAGCCAAGGCAATCCGTGATGACTTTTACATGGATGACTGGTTGAGTGGACGTGACGTTCTGGAAGACATGATTGAGCTACGGCAGCAAATACGAAGTATCCTTTGTAGTTGTGGAATGCAATTGGGGAAGTGGAGGTCCAACGACAGTCAGATCTTGCATGAGTTGAAGAACAAAAGATACGAGAACACTTTTTTGATTTTAGACAAAGGTGAAGCTAGTAAGTCTTTTAGACTTCTCTGAGACTCAGCGCAGGATTATCTACAGTATTGTTATGTGCCACCCCCCTAGTGGCACTTTTGTTAACTGGATTACGGTGGGTTGAAGCACAACACAGATTGTTCCTTTAAATGAAATAATTAACTTTATTGCGGCCAGAACATACACCACTCATCAGCAAATACAAGCAATTATTACCTTACTACAGTTTCCTCAAGTCTCTTCCTTATGGAGATCTCTTGACCTCTTTCACTTGTCAACAGTTAATCTTCTCGCTAATGAGTCTGGTGACCTTGACAGAACTACATGCAACTCTCCCCTATGTACACAAACTACAGTTACTTACGAAAACCTGCTACACGCTGCTTCGCTGTTCACGAGCTAGGAAACAATGTCACTGGGTTTCGTAACTCACCACACTTCTGTCGCTCAGGATAAACGCTCGCACTCGCTCGTAAAACACAACAACAACCACTGCTTGACAGGTCGCTCTTATATAGCAGGCCGGTGACTCAATAAATGCTTCTAGACCCATCCAGGTTTCACGGTTTCTCGAGGCTTCCTCCACTGGCTGAGTCACGAATATTCTGGACCATCCCTTTGTCCTAGTAGCCCTGTTGCATAAGGCGCACGCAATACACGAGGCAGGGCACAGCCCAGCCCTGGGGAAGTTGTGACTCATGCGGCGAGCGATGACACAAACTCACAGCCGTAACACCACCCCCTTCCTAAAAAGGCTGATCGTCCCGATCAATCATTGGTCCGTCTGTGTCCCTCCGTAGGCTGTCAGGCGATCTCGATGCACGATCTTCATCTTCGCCCTCGGGCTCCGCTGGATCCTGTAGACGACATCGTTGATCCGTTTCATGACTCGGTACGGGCCCTCCCAGCCCTTCTGCAGTTTGGGTGACAGGCCTTTCTTCCGTAATGGGTTGAAGAGCCAGACCAGGTCGTCCTCGTGGAATCCGCCGGCATCCGTCTGCTGGTCGTATCGGGTCTTCATTCGGTCGGTCTCGATCCGCAGTTTCCTCCTCGCGAACGCGTGCACGTCCTCCAGTTGGTCGACCAGTTCTTGACAATACTGGCTTACCGGGATCGGATCATTCCCAGGTCGGCCGAAGGCAAGATCGACAGGTAGACGGAGCTCCCTCCCAAACATGGCCCGGGCTGGTGTGCACCCGGTGGCTTCATGCACGGCAGCGCGGTTTGCCAGGAGAAATAGTGGAAGATGTTTGTCCCAATCCCTCTGGTGCTCGCTGACGACTATTCGGAGATGGTTCTCGATGGTGATATTGAATCGCTCTACCATCCCGTCGGACTGAGGGTGTAGCGGCGTTGTCCTTGTCTTCCGGATTCCCAGCAGCTGGCATAGGTTCTGGAACACCTGCGACTCGAAGTTCCTCCCTTGGTCGGAGTGCAGCTCCAGGGGTACTCCGTACCGGCTGATGAATTCCTTCACCAGGGTCTCTGCAATCGTCGCGGCTTCTTGGTTAGGGAGCGCATACGCCTCCGGCCATTTGGTAAAGTAGTCGCTGACGACTAATATGTAGCGGTTCCCTGCCTCGCTTAACGGGAATGGCCCAGCAACATCGATGGCCACTCTCTCCATGGGGCCGCCCACGTTGTAGGTCTTCAGTGGACCCCGTCGTCTTCGTCCTGGGCCCTTGCTGGCTGCGCAATCGTGGCACCTCGCGCAGTGGTTCTCCACGTCTGTTCGGCATCCGATCCAGTAGAACCGCTCTCTCAGCTTCTCCAGGGTCTTCTTTATCCCTAGGTGTCCACCAGATGATCCTCCATGAACTTCCTTCAGGACTTCCTCCGTCATAGCCTTTGGAACGACGACTTGTTCCCGAGATGTCTTCCCGTCGGTGCTCTCCCAGGTACGGCAGATGAGGCCATCCCTTACAATCAGCGAGTCCCACTGCGCCCAGTAGGACTTAAACTTTGGGCTGCAGTCACTCACATTGTTCCACCCGGGTCTGGGGACACAGGCCCTCTTCCATTCGGCTATCAGTCCCAGGTCATCATCTTCTGCTTGTGCCCGCGTGAAAGATTCGCGGCTCCAGCTCCCTTGAAGTTCCACGGTAGTCCTTCGGCACTGTATCCCGGCGTTTTCCTCCCTCCTAGTACAGAAGGTGCAGTCTTCGGGGCACGGTCTTCGTGACAGGGCGTCGGCGTTAGAATGCAGTTGGCCTTTCCTGTGCTGAATCTCAAAGTTGTACTGTTGAAGCCTCTCTAACCACCGCGCGAGTTGACCCTCGGGATGCTTGAAGTTCAGGAGCCACCGCAGGGATGCATGGTCGGTCCTGATGAGAAATTCTTGCCCGTACAGGTACTTGTGGAAGTGTTCAATGGTCTTCACGATGGCGAGCAGCTCCTTCCTGGTGACGCAGCAGTTCCTTTCTGGCTTTGACAAGGCCTTGCTGAAGTAGGCCACTACTCTCTCCTCGCCGTCCACTACTTGCGATAGGATCCCCCCTATGCCAAAGTCGCTGGCATCGGTATCGACGATGAACCTTGTTCCAGGTCTGGGGTAGGCCAGAATAGGCGCGGTGCACAGAGCCTGCTTGAGTTGTTCGAAGGCACTATGGCATTCTGCTGTCCACGTGAAGAGTTGGTCCTTCTCAGTCAGTCGATGTAAAGGTTTGGCGATGTCGGCGAATCCTCTCACGAAGCGACGGTAATAAGTGCAGAGTCCCAGGAAGCTTCGTAGTTGAGACTTGCCCTTCGGAGCTGGCCACTCCCTCACAGCTGCGGTCTTTTATGGGTCGGTGCGCACCCCTTCCTCGGAGACAATATGCCCAAGGTACTGGACCTGCTTCTGGAAGAGCTGACACTTCTTGGGGCTCAACTTCAGCTGGGCAGCCCGTAGCTTCATCAAGATCTCTTTCAGGTTGCTGTAGTGCTCCTCAAAGCTTTTTCCCAGAACGATGACGTCGTCTAGGTACACCAGGCAGGTCTTCCAGTGTAGTCCCCTCAGAATGGACTCCATTAGCCTTTCGAAGGTCGCAGGGGCGTTGCACAGGCCAAATGGCATGACGGTGAATTGCCAGAGCCCGCTGCCCACAGAGAACGCCGTTTTCTCGCGGTCCTTAGGGTGGACCTACACCTGCCAGTAGCCACTCTTCAAACCCAAGGTGGAGAACCATCTTGATCTTGATATGGTGTCCAGCGTGTCGTCGATCCGGGGTAGAGGGTAGCTGTCCTTCTTCGTGACGTCGTTCACCCGCCTGTAATCCACGCAGAACCTGGTGGAACCGTCCTTCTTCTTCACTAGCACGACCGGAGAACTCCAAGGACTATGTGATGGCTCGATCACCCCTTGCTCCTTCATCTCTTCTACCATCCGGTCGACTTCGGCTTGCTTGGCGAGCGGGACACGTCGGAATGGGGCCCTAATCGGTGCGCTGTCCCCAACGTCGATTCTCTGCTGGTCCAAGCTTGCCCTTCCGAAGTCTTTGCTTCCCACGGAGAAGACGTCCTGGAATTCGCGTAGCAGGTCCTGAGGTTGGCGTGATTGTTCCTCGTCTAAATGGTCCTGGGATCCTTGGTACAGCTTCTGTAGTTCTTCTGGCAGTGTGCGTCTTCTTCGGTTGTCCGTCTGCAGGTGTCCGTCCGTCGTATCTGTGATGCGGGCAATCCAGGTAACGGGCTCGCAGACTCCTAGGTTGGTGTCCCGGTGAACCGTAATGTCGCAGTCGTTCAGGTTGGACAGGCGGACGTACGGCCGAGACGTCGTGTTGAATAGGGTCTTGGCAACTAGCAATCCTTTTGTCTGGATGTTCTCATATTTTGGCTCGATGACAGCCGCCACTCCCTCAGCAGTTCCGTCGACAATTACGGCGGCGCTGACCTCCGTCCTGGCGGGAACGATGACGTCCTCTTTCAGCCTTACTCGTCGTGCGGTGACGACCTCGTGTGCTGGTTGCAAAGCAAGTTCCTCACCTCCGAAGTGCAGAGTGTTGGTACTCAGATCCAGGGTGATGTTGTTCTGGTCCAGGAAGTCCAGTCCGATGATCACTTCATTTGATACGTCAGCCACAAGCACTGGAAGCTTTATCGCCCGTCGACCAATGACGAACTCCAGTGATGCTTCGCCATGCACCGGTGCGGTCTCTCCGGTCGCGGTTATTAGCTGGAGGTTCCTTTGTGTGGGTTGCACTCTCCACTTCGGGATCACGGTGGGACTGAGGATGGTCCTCGATGCTCCCGTGTGGATTAGCATGGGCCAGCTCTCTTCGTTGACGACTCCGTCGACCATCAGGCTGCTATTATCCCTCCGTAACTGCGTCACACGAACTTGGACTGCCGGGGCTTGACGACTGTCACAAGCCAACCTTTGCCCCCCAAGGCTGGCTGATACTTGCTTTCCTGGGCCGTGCGGTTTCCCTACGACTGACTGTCCCGACGGAAACCCTTGGCGGCGGCGATCACCGCAGTCCTTGCTCAGGTGGCCTCTCTTACGGCAGGTCCAGCAGGTCGGTAGTCCTCTTCCGGGCCGCCTCTCCGGGTGTCCTTCGGCTACGTTTTTGTTGGTGTTACTGCGACTCTTGAAGAACCGGCCTAGCGCCTCCATCAGTTCTTCGGCCAAGGGCTTGGTCTTGTTGGTTTTTACTGGTTCGTCGACGTCCACTTGACGCACCCGCGCGTGCATTCTGGATGCCTGTTTTTCCGTCTCGAACTCAAGTGCGTGGCTCAGCGCATTTGCCAGGGTCTTATTGCGCGCGAGTCGCAGCGCCTGTTGAGTGTCCGAGTCCCGTAGCCCGTCGGTGAAGGTCTGCTTCGCAATCTGTTCCAGAAAGTCGGCCGGCGCTGTTGGATAGGCGAGCCTTACGAGGCGTGCGATGTCCATCTCGAACTCCTGCAGGGTTTCTGCGTTCTTCTGTACCCGGGTCCGGAGCTGCATCTGGTAGGCCTGCTGAAGATGGCTATCTCCATATCGGGACTCCATATGGGCGATCAGTGAAGCGCAGTCCAGGGATCCAGTCGGGATGGCCTGAAGGACGTTAAGGGCGTCACCTCTCAGCGCTACAATGAGAGCTGTAGCCTTTCCTGTGTTGTTCCAGTTATTTATGGAACAGGCCGCCTCGAACTGACGTAAGTAGGTGCTCCACGGGACCTTTCCGTCGAAGGTTGGGGGTGTCACTCTGCTATGTCCCGTTCCTGATATTCCCCGTCTAACGGTGGGCGGGCGTTGGCGCAGCTCGGCAACTTCCTCTCGTAGAGCGTTGAATTTATCTTCCACCCCCGTCAGTGGGCGTTGGCGCAGCTCGGCAACTTCCTTTTGTAAGGCGTTGAATTTCTCCTCCACCCCCATCAGCGGGCGTTGGCACAGCTCGGCAACTTCCACTTGTAAGGCTTTGAATTTCTCCTCCACCCCCATCAGCGGTCGTTGGCACAGCTCGGCAACTTCCACTTGCAAGGCGTTTAATTTCTCCTCCACCCCCATCAGCGGGCGTTGGCGCAGCTCGGCAACTTCCACTTGTAAGGCGTCGAACTTCTTTTCCACTGCTGCGACTTCCTCACGTAGGCCCTGTTCTAATTTCCCTTGGCTCTCCTCTAATTTCGTCAGCAGACACTCTTCCAGATTTTTCTGGCCATCCAGAAATTTGGCGGTTAGGTCCTCTGCTAACTTATTCTGGCCGTCCTTCAGGTCCTCTGCTAGCTTATTCTGAACGTCTTCTAATTCGGAAGTTAGGTCCTCGGCTAAACTTTTCTGGCTGTCTTCCATCTTCTTCAGGTCTTCCGCTAACTTATTTTGACCGTCTTCCATCTTCTTCTGGCCGTCTTCTAGCTTCTTCTGGCCGTCTTCTAATTTGGCAGTTAGGCCCTTGGTTAAATTCTTCTGGCCGTCCTCCATCTTCTTCTGGCCGTCTTCCATCTTCTTCTGGCCGGCCTCCATTTTGGTTTCCATGCCATTTAACTTTTCTAGCAATGCTGCCAATTGAGCCTCCATTTTACTTGTTTGTCTTGTAAAGGGCATGCACTCACAGGAAAATTAGAGAAAATGACCTGCTCGGGTTTTGAAACCAGGACCGCCAGGTGTTGTGCTTGTGCTTGAGTTCGTAATCCCGCTTCTGACACCAGTTGTTACGTGCCACCCCCGAGTGGCACTTTTGTTATCTGGATTACGGTGGGTTGAAGCACAACGCAGATTGTTCCTTTAAATGAAATAATTAACTTTATTGCGGCCAGAACATACACCACTCATCAGCAAATACAAGCAATTATTACCTTACTACAGTTTCCTCAAGTCTCTTCCTTATGGAGATCTCTTGACCTCTTTCACTTGTCAACAGTTAATCTTCTCGCTAATGAGTCTGGTGGCCTTGACAGAACTACATGCAACTCTCCCCTATGTACACAAACTACAGTTACTTACGAAAACCTGCTACACGCTGCTTCGCTGTTCACGAGCTGGGAAACAATGTCACTGGGTTTCGTAACTCACTACACTTCTGTCGCTCAGGATAAACGCTCGCACTCGCTCGTAAAACACAACAACAACCACTGCTTGACAGGTCGCTCTTATATAGCAGGCCGGTGACTCAATAAATGCTTCTAGACCCATCCAGGTTTCACGGTTTCTCGAGGCTTCCTCCACTGGCTGAGTCACGAATATTCTGGACCATCCCTTTGTCCTAGTAGCCCTGTTGCATAAGGAGCACGCAATACACGAGGCAGGGCACAGCCCAGCCCTGGGGCAGTTGTGACTCATGCGGCGAGCGATGACACAAACTCACAGCCGTAACAGTATTAACTGAATCAAGAAAGCAAACACCATAATCCAAAAGAGAAGTTGTCTCAAAAAACGCACAGATTTTTGATCTTCTGGGGCTTGTGAGTCCTGTACTGACTAAAGATAAAATGTTGATGCAACACTTATGGATGGATGTATTATAATAGATTGGGGATTAGTCAGGTACTTCTCCTTCGAATTTAGAATGACCACTATTCATCAATTGAGAGAATGTACAACATAAGAATATTTTTTTTTTTTTTTAGCAAAAAAAAAAAGAATAATCAACAGCGAGGCATTTTCCTTGAAGTCATTTAATGCAAACAGGATCGCAAAGGTACAAGATGTCACTGATTCCACTAAGTGGAATCATGTTCCATCAGCAGAAAATACGGCTGATCTTTTCTCAAGGGAAATTACTTCTGTAGAACTCCAAGACAAGACATTTTGGTGGAAAGGGCCTCCTTCGCTCTGCACACAAAGTCAACAACCAAAGCATTTAGAGGAATTTGAAACAGAACTGCCAGAGCTGAAGGTCACAACAATGACATTGAAGGAAACAGCAACCAACAATTTATTGAAGAAAGATTTGTTCTTCTCGAAGTTATGCAATACAGTAACATATTGTCACAGATTTGTCGATGATAGTAAACGAAAGACACGCGATAGAGAAACAGGCTCGCTAGAATCAGAGGACATTTGTCAAGTAGAGAGACGTGTGATCAGGTGGACACAATTGGATGCATTCTCTGAAATACAACATTGTTTAGCAATTAATCAATACATCCCGAAAAAGAGTCTAATAAAATCACTTAGTCTGTTCCTAATCAGTGATGAATTGATTAAGGTTGGAAGGAGGCTTCGGTGTTCGTAGTTAGCTACGGAACAGAGACATCATGTACTTTTTCCAGCGAATCACCACGCCACCAGGACAATCATGGAGGAGGGACATCATTGTTTTATGCACTGCCCCCAGAGCAATTGTTACATGCAACACGACAGTGATTTTGACCCATCAATGGCAAAAGAGGAGCAAAGAAGATTGTCAGAAGATGTGTGAAGTGTTATTGCTTTAATCCCACAGTCCCTGAAGTACGCTTAGAGGATTTACCAAGGAAATGGTACAAATAGTTTTTCGGCCCTTTGTCACCATAAGAGTGGAGTATGCTGGTCCCAAATGTGTAAGAAAAAGCCGCAGAAGAGGCCGGTTCCGGTTTACAAGCGTTACGTAGCTGTAACGCTTCAGCAACAGAAACCCATACGCTAAGTATTCTGATCTATACTGCAACGTTTTACGCCGGCATGAGGTTTGTGCACTCAACACTTTACCCATAACGAAAACATTTAATTGGAGCAGCCAATTATCTACAAGACGTAGAGAAGGAGTCAACAGGGATTGCCGTTTCACTCGCTCAGCAACGTAGCAAATGGTAATTCATTCCTCTCTGATCACCACAATTTGAAGGATTGTGGGTGGCAGCTGTCGAAAGTATGATGAGACATTTACCAACTAAAACACAGGGACGTATACTAACCTTCGAAGAAACATTCACCATTCTTTCCAACATTGAGTCTTTACTCATGCCCTCTCACTCCGTTACCAAAACAATCCTAATGTTTTCCAAGTTCTAATGCCCACACATTTTATTTTATTGTATTTTATTTATGTGACTCGCTTATGCATTTGTCAAGGGAACCTGATAACCACTAGTCACGTTGACAAAACTTGCAGAATGTTTGACAGCGGCTTTCGTGGAGATGACTGAAGGAATACTTGCAGAAGTTGCAGATACGTGTTAAGTGCCACTGTACAGATCGGCGTATTGAAATTGACTCTTAAGTACTGTTGATCAGATACAACATACCGCCTCTACAGTGGTCAATAGATAGGATCATTCAAGTTCACCTCGGACGAGATGGCGAGGTGAGCGTTGGCACTGTTCGGACTCCTGATCCGGCCTTCAGCCGAAGTATCAAGAAGAGATGCCCTCTTCCCATAGAGACGAAGGGAAAGATGCATGATTTCTACACTTGTGTTATTTCTTTTATCATTATTAGAATTTAGAGGATTGGAATATTTAAAAGAGAGAACTCCTTTCAAGGTGGGGTGCAGTGTTAATAAAGTGGACTTTATCCTTTTTGAATTGGGTGGTTAAAGGATCGATTTCATATTGATTGGTTGTATGCATTGTGACTTGCACTCGCGGGAGTTGAGTCAATTTTCTGTATTGTCTGAACTTTAATTACAAAGCAAGTCCGCAGTAAAAGGTTATCGTGAAAAGTGAACGCAGTTACGCCTTATTCATTCCGGATATACACGCATTAGCAGGTACCTAAGGTCACGGCTGTTCCTTATTCCTTGCTCCAATTACATATACCCTACTAGTAAAGATTCCACATTCCTGTCGACCAAAGTATTATGTGTACTTGAGTTTGAAGGTTGTTTGTGAAGTAACCAATAGACCTACATAAAATTCAATACCATCAACATTTTCGTCGTTCTATTTTACGTTAGTTCATGTAGGTTTGGATTTTTAAATTTATATTTTAATATTTTTATCGCAGTTGGAATACAAAAAGTGCGCTTTTTTTAAGCGTGTTTCAACCATGCGTCACATTTAAGAATTATTATCTCAAAGCCCGTCATCAGATTGAATCCAAATTTTAACACAATATACATTGGAATGTTGTATAACTGGTTTATTAATTTCACAATTTTGTGTGTCCAAGAAACAAAGTTGTTATCATTGTTGTAAGGTAACTTTTTCTCGGCTCGGGGTGGTTGGAAAATGTAGTTCTTGGTTGCGTTGTAATCGTTATACATCAAAAAGTTATGCTGTATGACTGTGAAATACGTAAATTAATTCACTTATTTTATATCGGTTTGTATTTGTACGAGGAAATAACACATGGTTCACCATTTAGCCGCTCCGGGGAAAGCTGTACAGCGTTGCTGAGATGGAGCCCATCACTTCCGAGCGGGACGCGCCATGATGCGTGTGGGCACCATTTCGGCAACGCTGCACAGCTGTTCCCTGAGCGGCTGGCTGGTGAAACATGTGTTATTTCCCCGTAGAAATACAAACCAATATAAAATAAGTGAATTAATTTACGTATTTCACAGTCATACAGCATAACTTTTCGATGTATAAGGATTACAATGCAACCAAGAACTACATTTTCCAACCACCCCGAGCCGAGAAAAAGTTACCTTACAAAAATGATAACAACTTTGTTTCTTGGACACACACAATTTTGAAATTAATAAACCAGTTATACAACATTCCAATGTACATTGTGTTAAAATTTGGATTCGATCTGATGGCGGGTTTTTGAGATAATAATTCTTAAATGTGACGCATGGTTGAAACACGCTTAAAAACGTGCACTTTTTGTGTTCCAACTGCGATAAAAAATATTAAAATATAAACTAAAAATTCCAAACCTACATGACCTAACGTAAAATAGAACGACGAAAATGATTATGTTATTGGATTTTACGTAGGTCTATTGGTTACTTCACAAACAACCTTCAAACACGAGTGCACATAATACTTTGGTCGACAGAGGCTGACATAAGTTTTCAAGCAGATTGCACACACAAACTCACACACGCAGACACAAGCAATTGGGGCTGATAACCACGGTGTCGAAAATCTCTAAAATTTAGCAACAACAACAACGTATATATATTGTGTGTGCAATCCTAATTTTAATGGATTTTCAGTTCATGAAACAGTTATCGCCTACTGTTCAGATAAACACCTAAAATTCATCTAGGTTCACAATGGAATGTCGCCAGTCAGGTACGCTGCATTACAGAATAATCTGTATATAAGTGGTGGAGTGCAGTGGGGGGTTGTTATCTTGACACACTAATTAAGTCATTAGTGCCCTTAATGAATCACAGCTTATGGTTGTTGCAGAGATTGCGGAGGCCAGACCGCAGGCAGTAATTAGACGGTCGATATTAATGAGACCAACAGCGTAGCTACGTACCCTTTATCAGATAGCACGCACATTAGTAATGTGCTGTTCGGCTGTCGCGGCACATGATTGGTTCATCTATAAGGAGCCATATCTACTGTATTCACTCCGTGAATAGCATCCCAATTTATCAGATATCGCGCAAGGTAATAATCTACTGTACTGCTTTTGGAGCATATGAATGGTTTATCTAACCACCATAGCGTCCATATATACACTCCCTGAATATTATAGGTCTAACACTAGCAGCCGTACACGTTGTTGACACATTGGTTTATGAAACTTATATACAGGCTGTTCCCTAAAATCAGGGAAGTACAATCAATCGAAGTGATAGAAGCCATATTTCAGTGTGGTCTAGTTCTATTAGTCGCCTCCGTAGCGTAGCAGTCAGCATGGTTAGCTGCCACCACGGAGGTCCTGAGTTCGATTCCCGGCTCTGCCACGAAATTTGAAACGTAAGGTACGCTTTTATATACAAACACCCCCTATTGTTTGTACATAAAAGAGCGTTATTTTGTATGTAATATTTTTCATGTTATGGCATGTAAATAGAGAAGCCTCCGTGGTTTAGGCGGCAACACGCCGGCCTCTCACCGCTGGGTCCGTGGTACAAATCCCGGTCACTTCATGTAAGATTTGTGCTGGACAAAGTGGAGGCGGACAGGTTTTTCTCCGGGTACTCCGGTTTTCCCTGTCCAAAATTGCATTCCAGCAACACTATCCACTCTCATTTCATTTCATCTGTCATTCACTTAATCATTGCCCCAGGGGAGTGCTACAGGCTTCGGCAGCCGGCACAGTTCATATCCTCGCCGCTAGTTGGGTGCTTCATTCATTCCATTCCTGACCCGGTCGGTCGATTGGACGCAGGCTGTGGATTTTCATTTTCATTTTCAGGGCATGTAAATACCTGATTTCCCGCCTAATGTAATTGGGTACAATTTGTGTTGACTGACTGGGAAGCTAGAATCGTTAGGGGATGTCAAAATAAATTCGACTTACAGAAAATGCGTGTCAAGGAGATTCTTAGAAAAAAATAAAAATTGATATAGCCTACTGGTCGCAAAACACAATGTGCTGCCTGTAACTAAACTGTCGCCACGAAGTGTTCTGTAATGAAACTGCCGGTTAGAGCAGTAAGCACCAAGAATTGCATGGAAGTGCTATGAACTCAACTCCACAATATTATGCAACTTCCCGTTTTGAAGTTACACCAACACTCTATCAGCCAAAAATGGTGGATGCTTCGCGCTGGACATAGGGAAAGATAACCTACATTTCTTCCATTAGCAAGATGTAAAGAGAAACTACAGTGCACAAAAAATTCTGAAAAGGGAAATAACATTTCCAATAAAAATATTAATAAAATTCGACTTACAGTACTTACGAAATTTACGAAAACTGGTAAGTTTATCGAGAAGACTCTGAGCGCCTCCAGTGGCTTGGGTCGATATGAGATTCTATCGAGATCATTGTTGAGTATAAAAGTTGCATACGGTACTCAATTATAGTAATCAATGAAAATTTCAAATTAGAACCTTCGAATGAGACAAGTTGCACTGTAAACATATGTAAATGTTGGAGATAAGGAACAAGTTTAAGTGCCAGGGATATAATATAAGCTTCGAGATATCGATAAATTCGAGTTATAGGTATTCGACTTAAAGAGAAAAGTATACATGTATTTATAGGAAGTTTGTTCGGGAAATAATTAATACGAGTTATTGAAAATTCTACTAATAGAGGATCGAGATACCAGGGATGGACTGTAATTGGGGCATGGAGAACACACACCATATCACAATATGTTCCTGTGTACTATGGTCGATCGTTTACGAATTACGCCTGTATATGTTATCAGCTGGAATGGAGGAGATACACCCTCTGCCTCTAAAACGTTCGGTGAATGGGTCTATATTACGAACGGATTGTTGGCTTACCTGAAACAGCCGTTACTATCCTTCGAAGTAATCCCCGTGGATGGTTATGAACTTCTTAGAACGGCTGTACAAGTCCTGGCATAGTCTTCCTGACAGATTAATTAATTTGACTTTGGGAATTCACATGTACTCCGTCTGTAATTTTGAACACTACTGTACAGAATTATTTGCCAGAGCATTTAGTTCGTTGTTCGGTTAATTTTGCCAATTTCCATTTTTATTGGTTTAATAGATCATTACATCGTGGGCTTACAAGTGAAATACACGTTGTCATAGAACACGTTCATCAGAAGATGAGTCTTGAGCATCGAAACCCTCAGCTCTTATGAACCTATATTCTGACTTATCCTTTAGAAATTGGAGGACGAGGTGGCGCAGCGGTCAAGCTGTTGGACCGGGCTCGATTCCCGATCAATGCATGTGAGATTTTCGATGTAAAATGCCATGTCCCGGGGTTCGGATTCCACGTAAGAAGGAGGTCCCGTGACTCATATTCACACGATTAACGGTGACGTAAAACTACAAGCTTCCTTCCTATAGAAATTAGCACGCCCACTGTATATAATTCCTTTGTGTTCATGTAGTCCATCCCTCAATGCAAGATAGCAATAAGAATAACAACTTAAGCATGCTCACCATTCTTCAAAGAAATAACATTTTTCACTAGCATAAACACACAAAGAGAAAAGATTGATTGTTGCTACAACTTTCTTGAAGCTTATACTGTAGGAATAAAATAAATTCTGTAGGTAATGTGAAATACCATCTATTTCTGAGATATGATTCGCAATAGCTGACTCAACCAAATGTCATTCCTCTCAGTTTCATACGTATGTCTAGGCCAGGCCAGGTATTATGTATTCGTTCCCCTATTTCCTGCCCTCTGCTCTTAATAGAGTTACAAACGCGTGTAGAGTCCGAGGCCTGCTCAAACTTAAGTAATAAAGGAAGGTAATCACCTGTGAAAGACCTCGTTATTTTACACAACACCTGAAATATCTACCCTGTAATATTCCAGTGTAACTCATTCAAGAAAACCATCAATCTAGGTATCTATTCTGTTATCTGCGCTGTGGTGTGAGGGGAGAGATTTTTCATGTCACTCCCTAGACTGTGGCCAGTGGCTACCGGCCAGCTGCACGCATCGAGACCCACATCACGTACAATATAATTGGGAATTCCTTGAGTCGTTAATTTAATTAATGTTACATGTGTGGTAATGTCTACATCACACCTCACTACATTTCTGATGCCATCTTGCAGGAGAAAAAAATTGGAGAAACACATCCTTCAGAGTTTAACCGCGAGGGATGAAGAAACTTTCCTCATCAGTAAATTCCACACTGTATGAGAATTAATGATGCTCCTCCATAATGTGCAGTGTGTTGTAGTATGATCATCTCAGTATTGAATTAAACAGTAATTAGCAGAAGGGAAAACAGTTTAGGCCTGTGAAATTCATATAACATTAAGGGTACATGGGTAAAAGTTCAGGATCTACCAAAAGTAAAAAGAGAGGCATTGTGCCAGAAGGAAACAGGTATGCGAGTGTATCATGTTGAATATAACTAAGCATAAACCAATAGCGTCTGAGAAGCACACTGTTGATGTTTGAGCGTTGTATGAAAGAATGATCAGGGTCCCCTTCAAAATCGAACGGAAAAGTTAGGTTATAATATGGAGACGTATAGGAATGGATAAGGCTTACTGAATTTCCTTTCCAGGATAAGATTAAATGCTATAGCCTAAACCCATTCTCGAAGGTTAGGGACATTCACCGGTACACATGAGGGAATAGGGGAACCACAGGGACTATTGACAATACACTCTTAATCTAGGAATTTATCATGGATTTATGGTATTGAGGGCATAGTTTGATTAAGCATACCAGAATCTTTGAATAATCGTAGTATAGGAAGACAAAAGTGCTTGCCTGTGGTGTTATCTGGTCGTATACTGATGGCTTGGTTATGATGAAAAACTCTGTCGAATGCTTGCAACTTAAGGCTAAATGTCCCGTTTTTTAGTTTGTAATTCTGACACCACGTAGCTGCACCGAAGTGAGACAATTTATTTTTTCAGTTTTCTCTCGAACGAAAGCTTGTATTTGCGATCTGAAAACCACTATGTATAATAGACTGCAATTGAATTGATATTAATTCGATGCATTTTTCAAAATGTGAAAAACAAAAAAGTTACTAACAGTTTTTTATATCCCTGCTTAAAATATGAAAAAACCTGGTAATACGAAAATGGAGATTTATTTCCTGTTTCCAATGCATTTTTCAGAATTAAAATCGGGTGAATGGAATCGACAGCATTAGTTTGGGAATTGTTTTGAAAAGGGTAGTAGGCGGCGCAGCTCCACAAGATCTCTTGCGCAAGGAAAATGATGACCACGCTGACAGGGCGGAGGGAGAAGGGAACAATTTGACGACAGGAAGGAGTTGTCTTCCTCTTGTCACAAATATTATAGTTCGACGAGTTACGTGTACAAGTGCCTAGGCGTGGAAAATATCTGAGCAATAAAATGATACTGTAGTGGTGTCACAATATGTAACGTTGACACAATGTGTTCGTACAGATGCCTTTCTTACTTCCTCTAACATTCTTGTTGATAATAATACATTGTAGGGGCTTGGGACATCTTGGTCATCAGTACCTTTGGCTGGCTGCGTGGCTCAGCGGTAACGTTCTCACTTGCTGTGCCCAAGGTTGCAGGATCGAAGCCTGGTGCAGCCAGTTGGCATTTGAGGGTGCGCTAATGCGAGGGAGCCATGTCATTAGATTTACTGGCACGTTAAAGATCCCTTTCGGGTCAAAATTCCGGCACCCCAGCGTCTCTAAAAGCCCACACCAGTTAAAAGGGACGTAAAACCAATAACGTTAATATTATTATTATTATTATTATTATTATTATTATTATCATCAGTCCCGTGTAGTTGATTATGTGTGTAACTGTATTAGAGTCAGGGATGGGACAGGTGCCCTGAAAATTCACGTACGGTACTATCTCGGCATTTACCTGGAGGGATTGTGGAAAAACCGGCGAAAACACACTCAGGATAGATGCTGACAGCGTTGGATTCCCTTCTAGGTAACTGTTTTAGAGTTATTTGAGGATAAACTCCTGAATAAAAAACATATTGTTCCGACATTAGAAGCCTAATATTTTGTAGGGCACAATTCTTACCGCACAGATCAGCGACTGGTTTCACTCGATGCGAAATTGAATACTGTATTGTGACCGTCAGCCGGGTGGCAACGGCACATATTTGTGAGTGACCTTCAGAAGTCCTCCGGTAAAGCTGTCGGGATAGCCAACAACCGCGATGACTCTCCTAACATCTCCCCCGTAGGACCTTTAAAAGTTTGCCGTGAGGATCAGGTGAACTTCCTAACAATAGGCCAATGCGGCACGAGGTTCTATAGTCCACGGGGAGCGTGGTACATGGTTGCGATGGTCAAAGACGGCCTAAGGAAAGGTTCACCTCAAAAACTAGACTGTGAAATTAAACATCCAGGCTTATGTAAAACACCGTGAAAATTTATTGTAGATTTCCACAAACCCCTATCCTAGTTCGGAGGGTTATATTCGGCTAATCCGCAAGCTAAAAGTTAATGATAATAAAAGTTCAAGCCCCTAACAATGAAGTTACATTAACCCTCGCGAAAGATCTAATACACAATAAGTAAGCAACAGCAACAACGCTGGGTAAATGGTACGACGCAAAATCCCTAATACAAGTTACATGATCAAGCTAATATGAAGTTACATTTAAGTGAAGGAGCAAAGCAAAGCTAAGTTATGGTGGTACCATTTCCACATTTACATTTAACTTCTCTAGCTAAGTCCTATCAGTTAACATTCAAAGTTACGGCGGTGACGTCCGTAATAGCAAAACAGTTACAATACAAAGCTAAGTGTACAGCCATTTAAAAACAATTAATCTAATCAACAATCATGTGCTAAATAGCACGCAATAAAGGTAACATGGGGAAAAATACAGTTTCATGACATCAATAATTATAGTACAACACAGTTTTTATTATAATGCCTTCCTGCCCCATGGTTAACTCTTTGTAAACCATTGTCATCTAGCTTGATAGTAATGTCGGTGATAGCGTAGTTAAAACCACGTCTGACAATCACATGGCCTGCGCTCCACACACTATGAACTAATGGTTCATGTGTGCGCCAGGTCACAACAAAAATGTCTACAGTCTTCGTCGTTTCCAATAAAGGAAATCCCTTCATCTGCACGGCCATGTCAGCAGGTTCAAATGTAAGAATGTCAAAGTTTAAATGGAAACAATATGTTAGTTAGATCTTGTTTAAAACAATTATGCGGATGATGTTTATTATGTCGGTTTATGTTCCTTCCGTAGGTTTATGGCGTATTCTGACAAAGGCCTGACAAGGAGTAGTCTTCTAAAGATCATTCTCCCGCAGCAAAACATCGACTCAATAGTCGGAAAACTCAACGAGCAAACTCGGCTCGGACTCACAATAACACGAGTTATCAGCGGTGAATACCTCGCTTTCAACAACTCTCATAATAATGCCTCATAGCAACAACAGATGCGCGACTTACAACAATGGCACGTCTTACTCACTCAAGGCACATACTATCATGGGTTACCTGCGGCAAAACCCTCGCATTTAATAACCAAATTGCCTTCATTATAATTTGCCTCTCTCAAGAGGATCGCCAACAATGCATAAAGAAACCTGACAACCCTGGACATGTCGAAATGACATTCCTCGCAGCAAAATATCTAACTAACAGTATGAAAATCCAAGAAAAACAAATGAACAAAAATACAGTAAGAAACACTGGGTTTCATGAGCAATAGCTGCGTTGAAAGAAAGAGATGAATGAAATCAACATTCTGTCCTATGTTATCGTAGTTCTGTCTCGCTTTCAAGCATTTGTTTTCAAGGTTACTGGGTCAACAAACCAGTTTATTGGTGACAACTTCACAAATGGCAGTCCTTCACTGACCACATTTTTCAACAGGCAAGGCCGGCTAGTTTTAACATTATATAATACCGTAATATTTGGCCTTGTCATTCTTAGCATATGCTTGGTTCAAAAACCTTATAGAATCTGTGTGCTAAACACGTTACAATTTAACTGTACAATAAAGTATCGCAGTCCTTCATTTCAAAGAATAGTAAATCACAGACATAACAGCATGTCTCACGAGCTTCTTTGCTCATCAAAGATATAACACTTATTAAGTTCTCAGTATAACATTAACACCTGTGTCCTCATGACAGAAACAAAGTAGTAACAAATTGATAAATATGGCACAGATCTGCAACTCTAGACCTGCATAGTGATGCGATAGTGCACTAAAGTTCGATGCTTGACATCTACACTTTCTCCAAAATAATAAATCTGTCAGTATTTGACTATAAATTGGCTTCTGAGCGCTTCCAAAAATGAAAATACAGCATATTTTTATAAAACTGGAAACTGCAGTTGGTTTCCTAACGATACGACCTATCTAACGCGGTCATAAGTCTCAACAGACTGGTTGCAAAGATTGCAGTTAAATAAAGTGACGATGACATCTGAATGAAACCACGGATAAATATCCTACACATGGCTGAGCAAAATAGCTGCAAATGATTACAGTCATGTTTGGCAGTGGGTCGGCTATAACGTGGTACGACGTCCATCAGGACGGCACCAGGGTTAACCAAAACTGGTCTACCCCACAGGGTGACTCACAATGACTGAAATAAACAACAATTATACTAATTACAACCCTACCTAGCAAATGGCTGACACATAAGTACGGTTGATTCACAAAAAAAAAAACTACGATATCTAAATATACCACCGCGGACTATTACAAAAGAAAGGGGTGCCCAAACTCACGACTTTTGGTAGCTCTCACATCGGCTCAGACATTCATCGACCATGGTCGCGAAAAACTCTGCTTGGCTCTCCAGCATGGTCCTGTCCTCCACGGATTCACCAATCTGGACCTCCCAAGCAACCAGGGTTCGTTCGCCTCCGGATGATGGTCTCCCAAAAAGGTCTGGAATGTGCCTGGAAGTCGGCATCCACGTTCCTTCGTCTGCGTCCTCGGCATCCTGACGTTCCATCAAGCTGGTGGTCTCCATCACGACGTCTCCCTCATACCGGAATGGTATTAGCCCATAATCGTCTTCTTCACCATGGCGTGGAAAAGTTCAATGTCTTGCATGATGTCGAAAATGTCGAAATATCTCGTTCCTCTCGGCGTTTTGGCGTGATTATTGTGGACGATGCAAATAATAGTGTTCTCCACAGTATTTTGTAGTTTTCAGCCTGTTGATCCTCAAGATTCAACACGATGCGATGCTTTGCTTGTTAGCACGTGCAATTGTATCACGTTTTATCAATCACGTGGCATCCGCGATAAAATTGATATTTTCAGTTCAGAATTTCCGTAGCAATAATGTTGTGATCGTTGGCAGTAATAATCACTTCGTCTTGGCACAATTATCATACGATAACTCTTATATTTTCGGCGTGGCAATTTGCCCTTCCACTTACACGTGGGAAAAATATCTGGCGTATGGCACCAATTACAGTTTGTAGAAAATATTGCCTAATATGGCCTTTCGTAGAACAATAATATGTCCACAATGTGTGACAACGTTAGTATAGTTGTTTTCAACACACGATGCAGCCGGATGCTCACTTGAGCACAAAAATATTTATAATGTCCACGTCGCGACGGACGGATACTCGAAACACGCCTGTCTGGCGTCAGATCTCCAGATGTAGTGTCGTCACTGACTTTCACTCGGAAGTAGGTCGCCAAAACGAAGTCATTGAGCGACTACTTTCATAGCTCCTTGCGTATCTGCAAGTGTTATACCTTACCAAAAACGTAATAATCATTCACCAAAATGATTCAATAATACGGAATGACGAATTAGAATATTCTGAGTCCTATGAAAGGATAAAAGTGATTAACAAGACCTCCAAAGTCAAAAATGCAATTGAGCGCTACTTCAAAGAGTATAGCATGAGCTCTCTGCTCCACGTGGTATTCTGGGTATGTTCAAAAGTACTACATCCCATAATAATTATTCCGTTACAAAAATATCACATGAACCATAGCTCAGCGGG
The DNA here is from genome assembly GCA_946902985.2 of Meconema thalassinum. Taxonomy (NCBI): domain Eukaryota; kingdom Metazoa; phylum Arthropoda; class Insecta; order Orthoptera; family Tettigoniidae; genus Meconema; species Meconema thalassinum. Next base: position 1,170,807,064 of record OX336389.2, read on the forward strand.
TTCATCTGCCTCTCCGTCGTTTCAAAGAAAATGTTGGAACGACATTTTATTTGCCTCTATAATTCATTCATGTGTGATATTTTTTTTAGATTGGCTTTTAACTGTGGTTCGTCGTTCGTCGTTCGTCGAGTAAATCCTGTTGGATGGGCTCCCAGAGTAAAATATCTGCCGTCACTCTGTGCTCAGCCAAACTAGACTGTCTTAATTTTTCGGCGTTTTTTTTCCTTTGTTGTGACTAGAGGTACCAGGCTGGTTCTGTCCTGCCTCTGACGTCACATTTCTTTCTTCCCTCGAAGTAGGGTTCCTTTCTCCCTCTTCTCTATTTTGGCTCTCTCTCAATTGCTGGAGGTACTCGCGGCTCTCGCGCGCTCTCCCTTCCCAGTCACGGTCCGGATGGTAACGTGGATCACGTCCTCGTTGGTAACCTCCGTTATACCTGTAGTCTCGCCGGATCCTTCCTCTTCCTGACGGACCTTCCTGATTCCCACGACGGTTATTGTCGTGACGACGGTTGTCGCTCGCCCCATTATCGAACCTACGATTCCAATATGTTCTATTGTCTTCTCTCTGGTTCCTTGAATATGGAGTATTACTCCACCCTCTCCAGTTACGGCGGTATTCATTGTTGTATTCTGGCCGAGGATTCCCAGAGTTCTGTGATGCTTCTTGTGTCTGGCTAACTTTGTCCACAGTCGTGACGTTAACGTGACGCTCTTCACGCCTGTCAACCTTCTGTTGACGGTGAGTTGGAAATTGCTCCGCGTTAGCATCAAGACGTAATATCTGATCACACTGTTGAAATGTCGTCGCCCCTGCAGCGATTAGTACTCTTTGCACGTCGGCTGGGTATTGCCATACAATGGTATTCACTAAATCCTGCTCCGATAAAGGAGGCTGAAGATTTCTCAATTTAGCAAGCTGGGTTGCAAAGTAATTTGCGTAGCGAGTTGGCATGTTGGAACTGTATCGGCGAGTGTACATTTCAGCCCTTATACTTTGCTGAACGTCACTCGACCAATACGTCCTCAGTAGTGCTTCTTTAAAGTCTTGATACCCGGAGAATGAATATTTAAAAGCCCGATACCAAGTTGCTGCTTGTCCATCCAGAAGACGTTCAATAACTCGAAGTTCTCTTTCAGGAGTTACGAGTGTGTCTCGTAAATAGCTCTCGACGTTCGTGAGAAATTCTACAGGAGTCACTCCGCTTCCTGTGCCAGTGAATTTAGCGGGTTGCTCTTCCCTTGACCTTATCACTGTGACATTACCCTGAGTATTAGCAGTACGGTATATATTCTGCATGTAGTTGTTTGACGACGTGTTAGTTTCAGGATCCAGTCTATTTATAGCTGGTCTGAACGGGTTAGCATCGTAATTTAACGTCTGGCTTGGCGCTGTTGCATTAAACTGCCAAGGTCGTGTATCGGCATGTACACTTGACTGTACATTACTAGTCCAAAATTCCGGCGTTTCACGTGTATTTCCCATCGGCGGTTGCAAATCTACTCCCCTCGGAAGTGCTTCTAACCTGTCGAGCCTCTCCTCGATGACTTCTAATTCTTGTATATTCCTGTTGGCGACTTTGCTCCCTAAATCATTTAGTTGCAACTCGATTCGTTCAACTTTACCTTTGAGATTTTGGTCCACCTCACGAATAGCTGATTTGAGGTTACGACTCAACTCGAGCCTATCAATAATCGTTATTTCCTCAATCTTTTTCTGCAATGTTGCAATTTCGCCCTCAACCTGAGATACGTTACTCTGGATATGGTTGATATCATCCTTGACTCCATTTACATTGGCGTCGACTGTAGTTTTATGCTCCACGAATTCGCCTCTCAACATCATCAGGTCGACTTTGTGCTCCTCCCTGTGCACATCTACAGTATCACGTAAGCCTGTGACAGTTTCTTTTAGTTCCGCGATGTCTTTCCGGTTAGAATTAAGTTCCTCCCTAACCTCAAGCATGTTATCCACGATGGTCTTCACGTTGTTATTAACGGCGTTAGCTGCACCTCTCATTAATACCAGTCCTAGGTTCATGGTAGCCATATCCTTTTTTACGTTGTCCATAAAACCTTCTACGTGATTCAGCCTAGTCCCAAATTCTTCTCTGGTGTGCTCGATATCAGCTTGGACGTCTAACTGTACTTTATTTATAGCGGTCTGAATTTGAGCCGTGTGCTCCTCGAGTCGGGTTTGCACATCCTGTCTTGCCCTATTCATTTCTTCCGTTAATGTGTCTACGCGCTGGCTTGCCTCCTGGTGGTGACGAATCACGTCTATCCTTACCGCTGCCAAACCTGCCGTTAAGTCATTTTTCGCTTCTACCCTGTACGAGTCCATTTCGGCCCTGACCTTCGTTAGATCGGTCCTAACGTCTTTAACAGTACGGGTGTTTATCTCTAAATCTAAACGTACTTCATTAATTGATTGGGTATTTACCTCAAGGTTCTGCCTGACATTGTCAACAGACTGAGTTTTTATCTCGAGTTATCAATGTGTTCTCTTCTGAAAGGCACTGTTCTTGACATTCTCTGGCTTTCTTTTTTCGCTTACTTTCTGCCAAACAAAATCCCTTTAGCCTTTTGCAGGCTTCCAGTATGGTCATATTTCGTGCAGAATAAGGGCACTTGGGTTCAACTACAGCGTCGTCTCCTATTAATCCGTCTGGGGAGGCACCTAAAAACCCATAAGTTTTATGTACGAAAATACCACATTCTTCGACTTTTCTACCGATTTCTCCTCTAAATTTCGTTTTGCAATTCGCTCATTATCACAGTCATACTGCATTGCTTTTGAGTGAAATTCGCCGTACAGAATGTTTTTTCCTAATGGAGCCCATTTCGAAGTAGGTTTCCTCTTGCATACAGTACATATCCAAAATTGGATGCCGTAAGTCTGTCCTTTCTAGCTGTGTGCCACTTTTCATTTTCCCTTTGGCCCCTTGTTTCCTTTTCCAGTTTTTGTATATGGCCTTCACTAAACGTAAGTTGCTTGATCTTCTCATCACTAAACTCTCTCAACAGTACCTCATCGAAATCCAACTGCATTGATCGGTTTCTACAATCACGTGAGACAGTACCTTTCATTTCATTAGACATTCTCTCGCGACGCAAATAAACTTCTGCTGAGTGTAGTGTCCTTCACTATTGTGCCAGGTTTTTTTTCCTAAACGGATTTCATTGTTTTATAGTACCAGGATGGCTCAAACTGAAAGACCAGTCCGGCAGCTTTGGTTCTATGAGTGAATGAACCTCGTTTCCCTCGATTGATCTGCTTACCTCCCGTGAATTTTGCAACAAGGGGCATATAATTTTCGGCATCATTGCTGGTGGTGTTTGATACTAGCTGGGAACTTTTTGCAATTAGGGGCTGCAAGCTATAACGCATCAGTTTGGTTGCAGTTAGCGGTTTGTCTTCACCTTGCCCACTGGTAGTTCAAAAGTACTGTTTGCAGTCTTTATGGATCCCAATCCAATCCAGTATTTCCGTAAACAAATTTTCCATTTTCACATTCGCTACGCCTTTATTTTCCCACACAACGCATTGTTTTCATTTGAAGTCGAGCTTGCTTCTCTGAAAAAAGTTGACACTGAATAGTTCGTAATTTTGTACTCCTATACTTATGTATTAGAAGTAAAAAACAAACTACACCCTTGGCGCGACAGCCCATGAAGGGCCTAGGCCTACCAAGCAACCACTGCGCTGTTCAGCCATGTAGCCTACAGATTTCGGGGTGACGTTTAGTCATCCAACTTGTAGGCTACAGGTAAAATATAAGTGAAATCATAACTGCTCAGAGCATTACAGATTCTCTAATGCAAGCGTAAAGAATTATATAATTTAAAATATAAACTAGGAAAAGAAACTTACGGGAGTGAAATCCTCGAAGTGGTTTTCCGTGGTTTCCCACTTCGTCTTCGGGCAAATGCCGGAATGGTACCTACCGTAAGGCCACGGCCGCCTCCTTCCCTCTTCCTTGCATATCCATCCCAATCTTCCTTTCCCATCTCATCCCTCATGAGGCCCCTGTTCGCTTTGCAGGTGAGACCGCCTGGGTGAAATACTGATCAAATCTCCCCAGTTGTATCCAATCAGTCCAAGGGTTCCCAGCTCTAGGACACTGCCTGGAAAGGCGGTAGTGGTGAGTTCCCTCGCTGAGTCCGTGGGAACCACCAACCTGGAGGGTAAAATTTACTAAAAGAAAAAATCTATTCTACCAGAAATACTGTCCAAGAAATAAAGTGCCGAAAATAGAACACCTAACGGGCATTTAAAAATAATGCTGTTGCAGGTAAAATAAATTAAATAAAAAGTAATTAATGAGATCGATGAACTAAGAACAAGAAGTCGTAACTAGGAACTGGTGAAATATCAGAGGATCACTCAGAAATATCCAGACCTTAACAATAATTCAGAACTAACCAGCACAGTCAATAGCAATATTGGACAAGATGCTCGGGAATTCCATACAGTCTGGCAAGGTTGTCGCTCTCTCAAATCACTCTAGCTCCACTCCCCTCCCCCCAACCCTTCACCAGCCCGCTCTCCATGACCTTGTTCTACTGCCGCACCTTGTTGCAAATACAGTAACACTTTTATTCACAAACTTCCCAAAGTGATCCCGACGGTTCTATTCAACCGATTTAGGTTTTCGATGCGGCTTTGGAATCAGTGAGTAAAACTGAACTTTCGTATTACCCGTTTTCTTTCGAATTTTAATCATATATTTGAAAAACAAACAGCAACTTTTCTGTTTTTGAAATTAAAAAGTCAGCAATGAATTAATATCAATTCTGCTACTATACAGAGTGCATATCAGTTTTCAGATCGCAGATCGGAGCTCTCCTTCGATACAAAAATAAATAAATAAATTCAGCTTCGCTTGTGCTGCCATCTGTTGAAATATATTCTTACCTAAGTGTCGGGACATTTAGCCTTAACATGTTGGGAACTTGAACTGAAATTTAGGAAATATGGAAAGAAAATCTGCCTTTCAGAAACGTCGTTTGTGAAGAAACACAAAGAAATCGAATACTAGGTAGGAGGAAATACATTGGAGCAGGATGACCATTTTAAGTACTTCGGATTTGTATTCACTCAGGGTGGTAGAATGGTGAAGGAGACAGAGTCAAAGTGGAGAAGAGCCAATGCATTGAGTTTTCAGTTGCGGTCTACTGTATTCTGCCAGAAAAAGTAAGTATAGCGACGAAACTCTCTCTGTATCGCTCAGTATTTAGTCAAATCTTGCTGTACGAGCCGGAGACCAGGATGGATTCAAAATATTTCATACATAAGCTGGAGGTGACTGATATGAGGGTAGCACGAACACAATTGTTTGCCTATGCAGCTAACTGCTCTATACTGATGACCTGATTGTAATGACAGAGACTGTCAAATACTTGCAAGCTAACATGTTGGAACTTGAAAAGAAATGTAGGGAATATAGTATGAAAATCAGCATTTCAGAAACGTCGGTTGGGAAGAAACACAAGGAGATTGAATACCAGGTAGAAGGAACTTTGCTGGGACAAAGTATATGGGAGCAATAGCAGGAGGATACTCATAATGGGGAGATAGAGGATAAGGAAGAAATGAACACGTTAGAAGAAGCGGGTCGTTTGTGTCGTCTCAAATGGTGGGGTCACGTAATGAAATTAGGGGAGGAGCAGGAGAGATAACCTAGGAGGATAATGAACTTTATTAGAGAGGGCAAGAGAAGCATAGGCAGACCTGGGAGGTGATGGTTAGATTCAGTTTTTAACGAATTCACGGTGAGGGACATAGTAGCAGACGAGGCCGCAGTGCCAACTGCTAATAGGGAATCATCGAGGTGACTCGTTTGCAAACAGAGAATGAATTTCAAGAAGGAAGCCCGCACAGAACAAACCGTGGTCACAGTCTAACACAAGTTAGGCTATAGATGTGGTGCAAAAATATTTGATTTAGGCCTCTTCTTTTAAAATTATTAAATGTGTGTTATTTAAGCAGGCAAAGTTAGTTCCGATAAGTAACATTTTGTTGTATCCGCAGACAAAGTGTGTTCAGCCCTTGCGATGGTAGAGGAAAGATCACTCGCAGAGTCCGAGGGTGAAGCAAAGCTGGGAGAATAAGCGATAAAGAACAAAAGTGTTGTTAAGTACAAAAAATTGTCCACGTAAACTCAAATGAAACCAAATACAAACACATATACAGTAATTATTTACCTCATTCTCCTCTTGAAAAGTCAAACGTACAACACAATGAGAACACGAAATATGTACCGTATTAATTCAATACAAGGGTGCAATCATATAGGCCCACTCCAGAACGTAATATGTTCCCGTATGCTATTTAGGTACCTTGTAATTCATGTCTCTCTTAAATTTCTATTAGGTGCTGTAAGTTGTACTTACACAAGAGACAATAAGTTCGTTACGTCACTAATAGGCACGTATAAATAGGGAATGGTAGCTTGCCACGGTGGGTGAGTGGTTAATGTGTGGAACTACCAACCCCAAGCTTGCAGGTTCGCTCCTGGCCGTGGTAAGTGATTTTGGAAAGGCGGAAAAAATCACGACATGCATGTCATACGTTGTTGGCATGTTAAAGAACCCATTTGAATTCAGTAGGCCGAGTTCATAAGGGCAAAATTAATCTCGGGATTTTTCGCCAACACGAAGTTCCTCCATTCTCTACTAGAATACGCTATAGTGTCGAGGAGCTTAGATATCTAACCTCCTTGACATTCATAGGTTACAAGGAACGACGAAATTCGGCATGCAAGCTGCCCTAAGGGTGTCAAATAACAAAGCTTACACCCGGCACCGAGGCCATACTTTTTTTTTATTTTTATTAATAAGGAATGGTAAGCCGACCAGCTGTTCGTCGCTGGTTCCACGCCACGAATCGTCCAGCTATTTAATTACGGAATCTCAAAAGAAACACAGTACCTTATTTTATTATCGAAACCCATTGAAGTGGCCATCTCCGTTCTCAGACTTCTCAAAATCAAATATCATGAGATACGTTGCCTTTTGTCCCAACCATTATGAATATTGACAACAAGTAAGGACGTATTTTTGTGTAATACAGTGAAATGATATTTTATTTACCACTCTGCGTCTAAGGAATCCTTACGTTCAATTTTAACTTGAGGCTGATGACCAAGATATCCCTGAACAAAAGAATAAGAACAACATCAATTTATACCTTCGTTAATTTGACGGGTGTTTTCTTTCAAGAGATGCTAGTGTTAACAGCCACCGCAATTGATAGTAATATTGTAATCAAGTTGTTAAGATGTATTGTTTAACAATACCACCAAGATGTAAATTGCTAGCATCCCAGACACGTGCTTGGTAGACCAGTGGTTTCCTGGAATTCTTACCCCAAGTGTCGCTTTGATTCCTGCAAAGGTTATGTCAACACCGGTATGGCTATATGCAACAGATATCCCCAAAATATCTCAGCAGTATCTATCAGGATATTAATAAAGAAGAGGAAATGCTCTCGAAATCATGCCCCGTGACTTTAAAATAGGTTCTAGGAAATTAATGGTACGTATTCATAACACGAAGATATAATATAATATCCACCCATCTACGAATATGAAAGGACATTATGTAATTATATTATTAGGGTTATGGAAATGAACGACCGAACACTAGAGCCCACACAGAAGTTGTACAGTAGCTTTACCTCTAATCTAATAACTCATGGTTCTCAAAAATGCAACCGTAAAATAAATTGCTTCACCGTTCTAAAATATATATTAAGTTATAGGAAAGCATTTGGACAGGATGTCAGTTTTATGCATATTGCGGAAGACCTCAATGGGAATGCCTGAGTTACTCAAACACTTATCATGCTGAGAAGCTATAGCCTACCTTGTATTACCACGCCCTATGAATGGCTAATTTTACAAGAACAAACTACTCTGATTGATAACATAAACATAATTAGATTTTGACTCTCGATTTAAAGAGGAACTTGATATTGACATGTTTAAGTGTGCTCTCGTGTTCCATGGCGTAGCGGTAGGCGGTAGCTTCTTACGTACAAAGTATGCTGGGAATCATCTAATTACTGCTACCCGTTTTCAAACAGTCCCGCTGAATTTTAAAACCAGTTTATGTCCTTCCGCAACATTTGTACTAATCGATCTCCACATTAGCTCGGGACAAAATGAGACCACAGAATGTTTCAGTTCCTTGAGGTTTCCCTCACTGATTACATTGGGAAAGAGATAACTCAGTAAGCTACCCCCGGGTATGAGTCGTCTCGAGAGACTTTAAATACAAAAACCTTTATCAAGTTCGCTCTATTTGAGATTATCTGTGCCCCCGAGGTCTGCTGTAAACGTATGCCTTGGATGCGAAACGTGTACCTGTGTGACATGTGTGTATTTGTATTATGAAGATCTATGAATGGGAGTGGGAGCCTTGGGATTTAGCTTGAGGTACGATATAGTTGCCCAACTGTGACCATCAGAGCTGTACTTTATGCCACGGTTTTGGCCAGTCAGTCCCGGTTTCACAGTTATAGAGGACAGTCAGCGAGCAATTGATACGTGCGTTTTCAGTAGCACGGAATGCAACTCACGTATAAATTGCACATGCTAACGTTCGCCACCTGTCCTCTGTTTAACTACGCAATCGGCGCTCACCGGCCATAAACCGTGGCGTGAACTGTACAGGATGAGACAGATAATCTCGATATTCCACCCCTTTAAACAACAACAACAACAACAACAACAACAACAACAACAACAACCACTAGAACTATATGGCTTAATTTTGCTCCTCACTGCAATCCCGAGTTTTTCCCCATCACATGACTCACTCAGTGGCTCTGATTACTTCCCAGTCTTGTCTATGACACAGGCTCCCTGAGTTTAATTTACCACTCGTAGAATGAACTGTGCCCGTCAGGCGGGAAATGTCGGGGGGGGGGGGGGGGCGCAGACCACCAACGGCCTTCTCGACGTCCCCATCCGTCGAACCCATACACTCAGAGGATGGAATATGTTCTCAGACTAGCCCGCACTGGACTGCTACACAAGGGTAGTGTCGGGTTGGGTGAGAGGTCCATGGTTATAACAAACCAGCCCACAGAGAATATACCCCCAAAAACGTAATGCTAACAATGAGAAGTCCAGTATTAAGTAAAAGATCCTAACATTTTTTCAAAAAAACAAACCCACCTACTTCGGATGTTACAAATCGGCTAGACCGCAAACCTAAATAAATAAATAAATAGATAATTGAATCCCTCAACTTTATTCCAGTTAAACCCCTCAAAGACCTTTCACAAAATATTCAAACAGCAATCTAGCTAGGAATGTGATACGAAAACATTTCCCTAAGTATTACAAAGGTTCATGAAAAATAACAATAGTCACACCCTGAATATACAGCAAAGCAAAATAAAAATAAAAAATGTAATTGTCGACAAGAGCAAAATGTTCAATTTACATTTAATAGCACCAATAACTATATCTAAATTATGACGTTATCACTTCCAACATTACCGACAGCAGTGACTAGGCTAGGTCAAGGGGACAAGCAAGCTCTCTGCTGACTCAGTAGACGCGTGGGTTCGAGCCCCACTGTCGGCCGTCCTTGAAATGAATTTCCGTGGTTTCCTATATTTAAACACCTGGCAAATGCTGGGACGGTACCTTCTGACAGGCCACGGCCGCTTCCTTGCTCCTTTCCTTCCTTGCCCAGTTTCATTAATCTTTCATTCGTCTTCATCCATTCCATATCTCATCCCGACGCGCAGGTCGCCCACTGGCGTCGACTTGAAAGACCTGCACTAGGCTTCTGAGGAGGTCACACGACAAAAAAAAACTTCCAGCATTTAACGTTACCTTTATTTTATTATCTAAACCCTATTTTACGTTAAACTGTTGGCGGGATGCGCTTACACCAAACGAAAATCAAAAACTAGCACGACTTAGTCCTAACATAAAAACACACATGTTACAAGAAATGGCTAAAACACAACAATAAACAAATATAACACTCCTAGTGATCATATTCTTTGCATGTCTATTTGCCCAGATTCAATGCTGTTTTCATTAAACCGTCATCTGTGTGCATGTTCTTCAGGGTGGTGAAAGCGTAGTAATAACTACGACTCATATCGCGTGATTCCTAACCACCTGTGCCTTCAGGATGTCATAGCGATTACAATCAATCGTCTCAAAATCGTGTAAATCTGTCCTAGCTAATGTGTTTAAATGCCTATCAGTCAGTCTAAGAAAGAAAGAACGTCGAAGAAATATAAATAATAAATATCATATAAACAATCCAAGAATAATTATGATTCAGTTATCAATTTTTGTAAAAAATAATTATGCTCCATGATTCTTAAGTACAGTTTTAGATCAAATATTACTCCCTCATCGTGTATTTAGATAAAGGTAGATTTCCAAAATACGGGCTGGCAAGTGGTAAAACTACCACTCCAGTCTAACAATCAAAAATTGAGAAATAGTTCTCAATCTGTACTCGTTAGCGACTCACAAAACACACTCGTCCTAGTGACGTCACTCAGTGGCTCTAACAGCTCACTATCAACTCCATCGACTGGGAAACATTGCCTCTTGTCACCTTAATTCCAAAATATTCGTCACTCTACCATCGGAAAACCTTGTAGGAACAAAACAACTACGGCAAAGAAATACACAATAATTACGTCGCCCTACGTTATACATCTCAAGTCATTAACATTGGAGTCTAATCGTTAATTTCCTTTATAAAAATAAATCCTGGTTCAAAACCTCTCTGAAAACATATTGATAGTAGTTGAAATTTAGCATTGGATGTTCTCATACAATAGAAATAATCTGCTCCAAGTCGGCTGTGACTTCGAAACATTCATTGAACCCAATACATGGCATAACGCAAGGATAAACCCGCTGGTATTGCCAATCTGTCGTCTCACAAAATTGTTATCAGTTTAAACTGTGGCTAGCACGTCCCTCTCAAACACAGATGTGCAGAATGAGAACTGGTTTTTGCTTTGCAATGTCGAGCTTCCACTGCCTTCAAAATATTACAATAACAAACTCAGTTGACAGTGCCAGCATAATCTCACAATGTTACATTTTACAATTCTGTCTAGCTTATACAAAACACGTACGATCAACAGCACACTCCACTTTTGATTCATTCTGGCTTCTCCAAAGCTTTTGGAAAATAACAATTATTCCAAATGACCCTAACGGAAAAATAAAACAGTGCGCTCCTCCGCGACACTTAAATATGATACAAAAGATCTATCTTACACTCCACATACGGCTTAGCTCAAGCCTACACAAACATAAAAAATGTCCAGAACTCAAGACGTGAAAGATATTTCACCCGATCTCCATGAAACTAAATAATAAAATGTGTTGTTAAACTAAAAATGTGGAAACTGTTGCATATGCTTGCTGGAAATACACACATCAAAAAAAGTTTTGCATCACCTCGGTTCCCAGATCTCCGGCATATAGACGTTGACTGTGTATATTGTATCAAAGATACAGTCCCTTTGACTGTTCATAGATGTCACTAAAACTGCTCAAAGATGTAAACAACCATGCATGAGCAGGGCCTATTAGACGGAGGGGGTACGACAGCCGATCAGTTCCAGTCATTCCACCAGGACGAAGGTACGCTGCTCATGTTGTCTGTAGTTCTACCATGCCTAGAAGGTCAATACCGCAGTTCGATCGCGTCCGCATTGTTACTTTGTGTCAAGAAGGGCTCTCAACAAGGGAAGTTTCCAGGCGTCTCAGAGTGAACCAAAGCGATGTTGTTCGGACATGGAGGAGGTACAGAGATACAGGAACTGTCGATGACAGGCCTCGCTCAGGCCGCCCAAGGGCTACTACTGTAGTGGATGACCGCTACTTACGGATTGCCGCTCGGAGGAACCCTGACAGCAATGCCACCATGTTGAATAATGCGTTTCGTTCAGCCACAGGACGTCGTGTTTCAACTCAAACTGTGCGCAATAGGCTGCATGATGCGCAACTTCACTCCCGACGTCCATGGCGAGGTCCAGCTTTGCAACCCCGACACCATGCAGCGCGGTACAGATGGGCCCAACAACATGCTGAATGGACCCCACAGAATTGGCATCACGTTCTCTTCACCGATGAGTGTCGCATATGCCTTCAACCAGACAATCGTCGGAGACGTGTTTGGAGGCACCCTGGTCAGGCTGAACGTCTTAGACACACTGTCCAGCGAGTGCAGCAAGGTGGTGGTTCCCTGATGTTTTGGGGTGGCATTATGTGGGGCCGACGTACGCCACTGGTGGTCATGGAAGGCTCCGAAACGGCTTTACGATACCTGAATGACATCCTCCGACCCATAGTGCACCCATATCGGCAGAATATTGGAGAGGCATTTGTCTTCATGGACGACAATTCTCGACCTCATCGTGCACATCTTGTGAATGCGTTCCTTCAAGATAAGGACATCGCTCGACTACAGTGGCCAGCATGTTCGCCAGACATGAACCCTATCGAACATGCCTGGGATATGTTGAAAAGGGCTGTTTATGGACGTCTTGACCCACCAACCACTCTGAGAGATTTACGCCGAATTGTCGTTGAGGAGTGGGACAATTTGGACCAACAGTGTCTTGATGAACTTGTGGATAGTATGCCACGACGAATACAGGCATGGATCAATGCAAGAGGACGTGCTACTGGGTATTAGAGGTAGTGGTGTGTACTGCAATCTGGACCACAAATGCTGAAAGTCTAGCTGTATGATGGTACAACATGCAATGTGTGGGTCTCATGAGCAATAAAACGAGCTGAAATGTTGTTTGTGTTGATCTCTATTCCCTTTGTATTTAACGGTTCCGGAACTCTTGGAACCGAGGTGATGCAAAACTTTTTTTGATGTGTGTACTACTGAACTGCAAAGACTCGTAAATTGTAGATATTCCACTCATGGTCTCGTTTGATAAATTTGTGTGGCCTCCTTAGACCTCTCCTAAATTGTCTCAGATATAATTATGTACAAGGGTTATGTCGGTGAATCATGCTGCGTGACCTCTGCAGTAAACAAAGCTGTTGAGTGAGAATATGATTAAATGAATGCTACAAATTTCCAACAAAGTCGTGCCGAAATGTGGTCTTCCTAAGCTAATCTACGAGCATCTAATCCTCTACAGAAAATGAAGTCAAAACTCACAGACTCAATGGAATATTCGGAACATTTATGATAGTTATGGCCATTGGTTTGGCGAACATTTGCTCTCCTCCCATGAGCTTAACCATTCCTTCTTCCTGCGTCTCATGATATTTCCAATTCAGGCATCTTCCCAGTCATATTTTTTCTACTACATGGCCTTCTTCATCTCCAATTATTGCGGATTATTACGGTCGTAAATAATTGACCATTTGATCACGATGAATACACTGAATTTATCGACAGCTTGTACTGTTTCGAATCTCACTGCCTCTACATTTTTGCAAACAAAAATGAAAGATTGTCCATGGTCTGTCACTGAGTCTAAACGCTGGTTGTTCAGTGTTGTTTCACTGATTATACTACTTTGAAAATCACTAAAAGTTTGTCCGTAGATTACTAATCCGTTATGAAATTTCCCCGTGGCACAGGCTCTACTTCGAGCTTGCACAAAAATGCATAAAACTATATTCGTCCAGAATAGCACTTTTACTCACTTTAATCAACGTCTCTGACCTTTCAATTGTACACAATGCACGCAATAGGTGCGATATTTTCAGAGATTCACTCTGATTTTCAATGACACGTTGTCTCACGTACGAAAATCGCGTCCACCCTTATGCAGGAACACGAATAGAGGTGTCTTTTCCGGATATGACTAGATGAGTCAAGACGCAACTGTCCCTCGTTGAGCGACTATATTTCGCTTGGGCACATTTGTAATATGAAATGACTCTTTTAACATGGGGAAAAATCTTCAAATAAATTCTCCTCTTGGTTTATAGACTCCAGGCTTTTAAATTTCCATCGTAAATTATTAAATTAAATTTTGTCGATGTGTGAGTTGCCAGACACTTATTCTGCAAGTTCAAAGAGTAAAAACATCATTACTACACAAGTCATGACTTTTGACAAGACTCCTTTTAGAGCTTCCCTGCTACGTCCATTTATGGTCCAGAAAATATCATCCAATATGAGCTCATCGGGCTCACTACTGAACCCTGTATCCTTCTTTCGCACTGTGTTATTCAATTGCGATTATACACAATGTGAATAGAATAATATGAAGAAGAAAATGCAGGTAAACCGCGATTTAATCCACAGTGGCAATAAGAGTGGACGAATCTATTTGTACGTTGATACTCCAACTGGCCCAGAATGATTATCGTGCCATTTTACACTGTCTGCGTAAAAATCATTTCATTTTAACCCTAGAACACGAACCCTCTTTGAACGCACATTACTACTAACATTTCGTAAATATGCCTACTCTTTTATTTTCTACGCACACAAAGCAGTAAACTATACTACAGCAGTAGTAAAAATTACGAAGGTTTAGTGATCTAGGGTTAAAGAGCATATTCTAGTAAAAGACAAGCACGTGTATTTTTCCTTGCACATCATATAGATTCAAACAGTCATTATTACTTGTCTTTTGAACATTGATGTGAAAATTCCTGAGTTTGTACTCGTACTAACATCGTTGCTAACGGCAATTTCATAAGCCGACTTGTCTCCTAATGCATGAGTTGAGTAGCCGCATCATATGCATCAGTGCCGAGGCAGAACACATACATTTCTCATACCCGTCTATCTGTTGGAGGAAAAATTTCACCCTAAATGACCACTGAAATGTGAGAGACTAGCTTAAATCCCAGCAATCCCCACTTTTCTAGTAAGTTGAGTTAAAGGTACTTGGTTAACCTTGAAACTGAAACCTACAACCCCTTAATATACGGAAAATTCATTGTTATTTTGATTTATATAAAACAAGCTGTCATTATCAAACTTTGAAATCTCCACTATTTTGTTCTTTTAAACTTGGCAACCTCCAGACGAACCAATCACGACTGAGAATTGGCGACCACCCAGCATGAACTTTACTTTCAAAATTAACATATTAGTCAGTGAACACGATTGTTCCCAATTGTATTGGGTGTTTCCCTAATCCTAAAAAAAAGTGACAGTCAGTCTGAAAGACTAGACTTTGTATCATTTTAAATGTTACAAATGCTGAAAAATGCTAGAAGGGCTGGAGGCTTCTCACTACGCTCGAAGCCAAAGACTCTTGACATGTTAGAAAAGTATCTGCATAATACTTATCTTGCTTATCTTGTTTCATATTACTCGCGAAGGGCAAGTGCAAACCAAGGGCAAAGCAAGGTCCAGCGTGGGGGATGCCGCACGCTCATCAGAGCGCGCGGGAACTTGCCCCTTCCATCCAGTCTAAAAACACTTATAGTGGGCGATGTATTGAAGATAGAGATATGCTCTCGCGGACTTTTTTGTAGAACTTTTCATGCTGACCAATTCTTACGCTCATAGTATTGTACAGTCCCCCAGGGGTCTGCACCCCCTGGAGGCCATCCCCCCATCATCTATTTTAACCACCCCTAACTGGCAAATCTCGTAAGTCCAGAACAACATCTCTAACACCGCAAGGGCAGCTAACCAGCTCGGTAAGCTTGCCAAATACTTGCAACACACACATAACACCTATACTATAACTAACTGGGGCAGCTATGCCATTGGAATGCCGACGAAGCAACACCGAAGACTATAAGAGGAGGCCTTAAGGAGGACGACTCTCTCTCAATTACCAGTTATACAGTGCGTCCACCGAAGGCCCTAGCCGTTATCATCAGGTGAGTCAGCAGTGTTCAGAGTTCCTATATTTTGTGACCTACCTCACAGCCTTGTACACTTATACTTATAAGATTCATTACATTCCCTTAAAAGGGACTCATAATTTCATATTACTGACCAATAAATACTTGGTCAGTACACTACACTTGTCTTACTGTTTACACGCCTCTTTACGTCCTAACTCCCTTCCTGACTTCCGTCACGATTAGACGTGACATACAGTAGCCAAACAGTTGCTAGCTCAGGTATCATTGTATTTCCCGTAGCGGCCCGACTGCCAGAAGCAGCGTGCCGCCACATAGCTGACGCGTGCACGTCGGTTATATAACTATCTCCAATCAGCTGGGAGACTAGCACGTTGACCTGTACACTAAGTTTCATCCCCCGAAATACACCTACGTCTTTTATAGGAGCACCCCCTAGCATCCTAACACTAAACAACACTCTACACTGGTCAGCTTACCCAGCTACGGGAAGCTACCCCCTTTTAGGCACCCCCTTATAAATTAACACAATAACACATCCGTTTTAGATCTAACTACCCCCCTCTATGGGATCTAAAACAGATGGTGGAGGCCGGGTACCACGCACAGTAAAATAAGGGCTCATACAACGAGTTCTCGTGGTCAAAACGGCCCGTACCGCATATAGCCAAGCGAGACTGAAATTTATTTTTTTTCTTTCCTCTCAGACAGAAAGCAGTTTTTTTTGCTTCGCACTGTCTACACAGGGGAAATTCTTAGCAAACCAACCCCCCAGCCCCAGAAAGAATCAGAGAGACACAGGATACACTGACAAACACGCACAGTTTTTTTTCTTAGAAGACGCATACACTTCATTCAGAATGGCACCTCATGCAGAAACAACAGAGATTGTAAGCCATAGAGGCAGCAGGGGTACGCCAATATTATTAGCATTATTGCTCAGATGCCAGAGGCGCATACAAAGCCGGCAAACACAGATACGGGCACTCCAAACAAAAATCGGGGCAATACAGGGCAAACAGCCACACACTCCGTCAGAGGGTAGGACAGCGCAATTAAGATGCGCACATAAGCACTTGAGGCACATATACGAACACCTCAATAGGATTCATATCCAAAGACACAGAATACACGACCGATTGATCACCACACATGGTCCTGTAATAGACAATGCAACCCTCGAGAGGATGAGGGTGCACTACACGATTTTACACACTCAGTACAGGGAGTTAATTCGCGAACAAGCGTTTCTCCAACTGGCGGCAACAGAACTATACAAAGCATAAGCACATTGATACAACAGTTTGCCAGCAGGCCATGAGCCTCAACAGCCAGTACGCCCAAATTTGGAGCGAACATAAGGAACTCCGGGCTCACTAGGCCATTTTTGAGTTCATGGCAGGGCCACCAGCCCAGCCGAGAGAGGACATAAGCGTAGATACGCTAACTCGGCAATTTGCGAGGATGTCCCTCTCGCCATGTACTGCCACACATGGGAAGGAGTTCACCGTGGCCACAGTCCAGAAGACGGCCAGGTTAGACTCCAACACACTGCGGGACCCAAATTACACTATTACACATCCCTTAGCTCCGGTTCGGAAGGCCATTTTGCCAAAACGAGGAACAGAACCCAGGCCAACCCCCTCAGAACGGACGAACGAGAGGGAGTTGACGCCAGGACTCTCAGTCACACATGACACAACAGGGATAAAACTGGAGGTAACCACGTCATGGGCTGAGGACGTAGAGCCCGCCCTACAGCACATTAAACCCACATACACCTACACAAGTGGGCAAACACAATGGCAGGAGTCTGCCGTGGCCACAGGCCAGGAAGCGGTCAGACTACACGCCACTACATCGCTAGGGCATACACAGGCCATTAAGCGGCCTTTGCCGCTAGTCCAAAGGGCAATTTTGCCAGGACGGAAGCGGGCACCGGCATTCGTACCCCAGGTGCGAATGCCTAAGAGGGTGTTGCCTTCAGGCCCTCAGGATGCACAATACACACCCGCACACTCTGACGAGGCGCTAACACACGGTACACGGGGTATAAGAAAGGTGTTATTACCTACCCCACAAAACCACTCAGTCAAAAATACACACACCCCCGTAAACTCTACTAGGGTAGCGCAGAGCGCAATTAATCCCTCGAACACGGGCACACTCAGACCAACAGTCAGACATTACGGTGCAAGTAGGCCCAGACTTACCTTGCTAGAAATTCCGCCGGAAAATAGTAAAGGAGTACCTCAGTGGATTTCAGGGGCCTATGCCCCAGTAACTGGGCGAAAGTGTTCACCTTTCAGAGCAAGGACGCTCGGGCGGGAATAACGACTTTCACCACAAGTACAAAACAAACCCATATCACTTGAACTACTATTATAAATACACGTAAGCTCGTTTACACGTGAGAAATACGACAATAGACAAACAGAGACTCACAAACATAAACTGCACACTTTTTTCCATGTATATGCAGTGCAACATGGCTAAATCAGAAGTGCATAATTCTAAATCCTTCTTGTTTTTTTTTTGGACCCCTGGCATTTTTTTCCTCAGGCCATCAATGGTTATTGAGCATAGTTGGTCCACACCATAACTTGGATAACGTAAAGTTTCTAATATCCAAAGCCAAGCGGAAGCCAATCAGGCGAGCCACGCGGCTTCAGGCCGGAAAGAGCTATTCTGAACACAGCTTAAGCATCAAATCACAGCATAGAGCTTAGGCGCGTCTTTCTAAGTAGAAATGACTAAATGTTCTACGTTCCGGTCACACGGTTTGATAGATTCTCTTGTGACGGGCGAGAGCCATAAGCGTGGCAAGAATTAAGAATCGCAAACTATTTTTCAAAAAATTTGGTGAGGTGTGCTTTAACCAACTGAGGAGCCCAGTTGCACACCGGGGCAAAACACTGTCATTTTGTCGAGTTATGCCGGAACATTTAGCACAATTTGTGTTTAAATATATAATGGCTCAACGGACAATACGTATTTTTCTTTTGAAAATTATATATTCAATGCCAAGGTAAGGTTATAATTGCTTTGGAGTGGAGTTTCGACTCCCATAGTGCACTGGCTTTGCTCGTGACGTGGATACACATGTATCAAATACGTCTTGCAATGGCCTTCACAGTGTGTACTAGACAGTGGCGGTAGATTCCCCTGAGACGTAACTAGATTAATGTAGTACTAACGTCACCAAATAGGTAAATACTACACTCAGGTCCTACTTCTCATTTTTAAACATTTTTGATATTGTTTACGACACAATTTTTACAGACTACCGCCGCCCGGCAACCCGTTTTAATAAGCATAAAGCAGTGTGCAGGCGAGATACAATATAGTTTCTCTTTTTTTTTTTCAAAGTGCTCTCTTAATTCGGAGCGGGGCATAACTCATTTTTTTTGCCTCACGCATTAATCCCGAGAAAGGAAGGTGGCCAAGTTGAACTGTATGTATTTAATCCATAGGCATACGTGACACATTACACTGCCTATAACATGACTTTTTATCAACTCCATAACAACACGCAAGCTAAACCGAAACACACCATAGGGTGAAAATCCTAGACTTAGGGAAACCCTACATATTTTTGGAAGACACACAGTCAATTTACATTGCCACATAACAGTAATACACTACCAAACTGTCCCGGAGACACAGCCTAGAATGGCACCAGAAACAATTACTCTGGTTAAAGACGGTCTCAGACCCGCAACTTTCTCAATACCAGGGATGTAAGGTCGGGTAGCTATCCAGTTGCAGGATAGGAAAGTAAGGAAACTAAAACAGATTGGGACAGTTCCACTAACAGACGTTCATAAATGGAAAACAACAAAATCACCTCCGACACCTAGTCACCAAACACGCGACTAGCGGCCCGGAGACACTCGCGTATAACGACATTTTGTACCATGGATAGGGATATATTCGACCCCCGTCAGAGTTAACACAAAATTTGGGGACACAAATGTATTAAGTGGAAGGTTCTTTTATACCACGGAAAGCCCTACTCGCAACTACAGAGATAGTACTCAGGCCAGACACACATACACGTGCCGGAAACATGAACGAAGGCCGACAACTAACAAATGAGTGCACACGCTATCGTAATTCAATACTGTCCCGCTCAGCGATAACACAATCCGCGTGGGCGACCTTGGCTGGCATAGACAGGCTAAGAGCACTCCAGGCTGAACGGGACACACACACACACAATCATTTACGCCAAGTCCAAAACCCCATAACTTCCTAAATTACACTACGAGGAGAATTCAAAAACACACAAACTCCTCACAGGAATGCGTATTCTCATCTGCGCATTTCGAATACACGATACATGTGCCATAGTATAGACGGCACAGATATGGTCATACCAAGTCCCTACAGCAAGCCGGGTCCGAACTCATAACCACACACCACACTCGTACCAAAAACTAACTAACCAACGGTATTTTTGGTACGAGAGACACATGCAAAAACCACACTGAGGACACCTAAATCCCAAAAACACAACGCAGACATAGAACACAGAGAATGACATGAGATTGCGGGTCCGAATCCCAGCAAGAATTGGACGCCATGGAAAACAACTATCCAGGCTTCCAATCACACCGAAATTGGCCCATACAAGTATATAAAAAGGTAATACCACATTTTCTCCGGTCAAACACCATGCATAAATTGCAATTACACCTGACATAGAAAATAGATTTCCCAGACAGAAAATATCATCCAATATGAGCTCATCGGGCTCACTACTGAACCCTGTATCCTTCTTTCGCACTGTGTTATTCAATTGCGATTATACACAATGTGAATAGAATAATATGAAGAAGAAAATGCAGGTAAACCGCGATTTAATCCACAGTGGCAATAAGAGTGGACGAATCTATTTGTACGTTGATACTCCAACTGGCCCAGAATGATTATCGTGCCATTTTACACTGTCTGCGTAAAAATCATTTCATTTTAACCCTAGAACACGAACCCTCTTTGAACGCACATTACTACTAACATTTCGTAAATATGCCTACTCTTTTATTTTCTACGCACACAAAGCAGTAAACTATACTACAGCAGTAGTAAAAATTACGAAGGTTTAGTGATCTAGGGTTAAAGAGCATATTCTAGTAAAAGACAAGCACGTGTATTTTTCCTTGCACATCATATAGATTCAAACAGTCATTATTACTTGTCTTTTGAACATTGATGTGAAAATTCCTGAGTTTGTACTCGTACTAACATCGTTGCTAACGGCAATTTCATAAGCCGACTTGTCTCCTAATGCATGAGTTGAGTAGCCGCATCATATGCATCAGTGCCGAGGCAGAACACATACATTTCTCATACCCGTCTATCTGTTGGAGGAAAAATTTCACCCTAAATGACCACTGAAATGTGAGAGACTAGCTTAAATCCCAGCAATCCCCACTTTTCTAGTAAGTTGAGTTAAAGGTACTTGGTTAACCTTGAAACTGAAACCTACAACCCCTTAATATACGGAAAATTCATTGTTATTTTGATTTATATAAAACAAGCTGTCATTATCAAACTTTGAAATCTCCACTATTTTGTTCTTTTAAACTTGGCAACCTCCAGACGAACCAATCACGACTGAGAATTGGCGACCACCCAGCATGAACTTTACTTTCAAAATTAACATATTAGTCAGTGAACACGATTGTTCCCAATTGTATTGGGTGTTTCCCTAATCCTAAAAAAAAGTGACAGTCAGTCTGAAAGACTAGACTTTGTATCATTTTAAATGTTACAAATGCTGAAAAATGCTAGAAGGGCTGGAGGCTTCTCACTACGCTCGAAGCCAAAGACTCTTGACATGTTAGAAAAGTATCTGCATAATACTTATCTTGCTTATCTTGTTTCATATTACTCGCGAAGGGCAAGTGCAAACCAAGGGCAAAGCAAGGTCCAGCGTGGGGGATGCCGCACGCTCATCAGAGCGTGCGGGAACTTGCCCCTTCCATCCAGTCTAAAAACACTTATAGTGGGCGATGTATTGAAGATAGAGATATGCTCTCGCGGACTTTTTTGTAGAACTTTTCATGCTGACCAATTCTTACGCTCATAGTATTGTACAGTCCCCCAGGGGTCTGCACCCCCTGGAGGCCATCCCCCCATCATCTATTTTAACCACCCCTAACTGGCAAATCTCGTAAGTCCAGAACAACATCTCTAACACCGCAAGGGCAGCTAACCAGCTCGGTAAGCTTGCCAAATACTTGCAACACACACATAACACCTATACTATAACTAACTGGGGCAGCTATGCCATTGGAATGCCGACGAAGCAACACCGAAGACTATAAGAGGAGGCCTTAAGGAGGACGACTCTCTCTCAATTACCAGTTATACAGTGCGTCCACCGAAGGCCCTTGCCGTTATCATCAGGTGAGTCAGCAGTGTTCAGAGTTCCTATATTTTGTGACCTACCTCACAGCCTTGTACACTTATACTTATAAGATTCATTACATTCCCTTAAAAGGGACTCATAATTTCATATTACTGACCAATAAATACTTGGTCAGTACACTACACTTGTCTTACTGTTTACACGCCTCTTTACGTCCTAACTCCCTTCCTGACTTCCGTCACGATTAGACGTGACATACAGTAGCCAAACAGTTGCTAGCTCAGGTATCATTGTATTTCCCGTAGCGGCCCGACTGCCAGAAGCAGCGTGCCGCCACATAGCTGACGCGTGCACGTCGGTTATATAACTATCTCCAATCAGCTGGGAGACTAGCACGTTGACCTGTACACTAAGTTTCATCCCCCGAAATACACCTACGTCTTTTATAGGAGCACCCCCTAGCATCCTAACACTAAACAACACTCTACACTGGTCAGCTTACCCAGCTACGGGAAGCTACCCCCCTTTTAGGCACCCCCTTATAAATTAACACAATAACACATCCGTTTTAGATCTAACTACCCCCCTCTATGGGATCTAAAACAGATGGTGGAGGCCGGGTACCACGCACAGTAAAATAAGGGCTCATACAACGAGTTCTCGTGGTCAAAACGGCCCGTACCGCATATAGCCAAGCGAGACTGAATTTTTTTTTTCTTTCCTCTCAGACAGAAAGCAGTTTTTTTTGCTTCGCACTGTCTACACAGGGGAAATTCTTAGCAAACCAACCCCCCAGCCCCAGAAAGAATCAGAGAGACACAGGATACACTGACAAACACGCACAGTTTTTTTTCTTAGAAGACGCATACACTTCATTCAGAATGGCACCTCATGCAGAAACAACAGAGATTGTAAGCCATAGAGGCAGCAGGGGTACGCCAATATTATTAGCATTATTGCTCAGATGCCAGAGGCGCATACAAAGCCGGCAAACACAGATACGGGCACTCCAAACAAAAATCGGGGCAATACAGGGCAAACAGCCACACACTCCGTCAGAGGGTAGGACAGCGCAATTAAGATGCGCACATAAGCACTTGAGGCACATATACGAACACCTCAATAGGATTCATATCCAAAGACACAGAATACACGACCGATTGATCACCACACATGGTCCTGTAATAGACAATGCAACCCTCGAGAGGATGAGGGTGCACTACACGATTTTACACACTCAGTACAGGGAGTTAATTCGCGAACAAGCGTTTCTCCAACTGGCGGCAACAGAACTATACAAAGCATAAGCACATTGATACAACAGTTTGCCAGCAGGCCATGAGCCTCAACAGCCAGTACGCCCAAATTTGGAGCGAACATAAGGAACTCCGGGCTCACTAGGCCATTTTTGAGTTCATGGCAGGGCCACCAGCCCAGCCGAGAGAGGACATAAGCGTAGATACGCTAACTCGGCAATTTGCGAGGATGTCCCTCTCGCCATGTACTGCCACACATGGGAAGGAGTTCACCGTGGCCACAGTCCAGAAGACGGCCAGGTTAGACTCCAACACACTGCGGGACCCAAATTACACTATTACACATCCCTTAGCTCCGGTTCGGAAGGCCATTTTGCCAAAACGAGGAACAGAACCCAGGCCAACCCCCTCAGAACGGACGAACGAGAGGGTGTTGACGCCAGGACTCTCAGTCACACATGACACAACAGGGATAAAACTGGAGGTAACCACGTCATGGGCTGAGGACGTAGAGCCCGCCCTACAGCACATTAAACCCACATACACCTACACAAGTGGGCAAACACAATGGCAGGAGTCTGCCGTGGCCACAGGCCAGGAAGCGGTCAGACTACACGCCACTACATCGCTAGGGCATACACAGGCCATTAAGCGGCCTTTGCCGCTAGTCCAAAGGGCAATTTTGCCAGGACGGAAGCGGGCACCGGCATTCGTACCCCAGGTGCGAATGCCTAAGAGGGTGTTGCCTTCAGGCCCTCAGGATGCACAATACACACCCGCACACTCTGACGAGGCGCTAACACACGGTACACGGGGTATAAGAAAGGTGTTATTACCTACCCCACAAAACCACTCAGTCAAAAATACACACACCCCCGTAAACTCTACTAGGGTAGCGCAGAGCGCAATTAATCCCTCGAACACGGGCACACTCAGACCAACAGTCAGACATTACGGTGCAAGTAGGCCCAGACTTACCTTGCTAGAAATTCCGCCGGAAAATAGTAAAGGAGTACCTCAGTGGATTTCAGGGGCCTATGCCCCAGTAACTGGGCGAAAGTGTTCACCTTTCAGAGCAAGGACGCTCGGGCGGGAATAACGACTTTCACCACAAGTACAAAACAAACCCATATCACTTGAACTACTATTATAAATACACGTAAGCTCGTTTACACGTGAGAAATACGACAATAGACAAACAGAGACTCACAAACATAAACTGCACACTTTTTTCCATGTATATGCAGTGCAACATGGCTAAATCAGAAGTGCATAATTCTAAATCCTTCTTGTTTTTTTTTGGACCCCTGGCATTTTTTTCCTCAGGCCATCAATGGTTATTGAGCATAGTTGGTCCACACCATAACTTGGATAACGTAAAGTTTCTAATATCCAAAGCCAAGCGGAAGCCAATCAGGCGAGCCACGCGGCTTCAGGCCGGAAAGAGCTATTCTGAACACAGCTTAAGCATCAAATCACAGCATAGAGCTTAGGCGCGTCTTTCTAAGTAGAAATGACTAAATGTTCTACGTTCCGGTCACACGGTTTGATAGATTCTCTTGTGACGGGCGAGAGCCATAAGCGTGGCAAGAATTAAGA
Source organism: Meconema thalassinum (assembly GCA_946902985.2). Classification (NCBI taxonomy): domain Eukaryota; kingdom Metazoa; phylum Arthropoda; class Insecta; order Orthoptera; family Tettigoniidae; genus Meconema; species Meconema thalassinum. The sequence goes on from OX336389.2 coordinate 1,170,832,106, forward strand.
ATCGCAAACTATTTTTCAAAAAATTTGGTGAGGTGTGCTTTAACCAACTGAGGAGCCCAGTTGCACACCGGGGCAAAACACTGTCATTTTGTCGAGTTATGCCGGAACATTTAGCACAATTTGTGTTTAAATATATAATGGCTCAACGGACAATACGTATTTTTCTTTTGAAAATTATATATTCAATGCCAAGGTAAGGTTATAATTGCTTTGGAGTGGAGTTTCGACTCCCATAGTGCACTGGCTTTGCTCGTGACGTGGATACACATGTATCAAATACGTCTTGCAATGGCCTTCACAGTGTGTACTAGACAGTGGCGGTAGATTCCCCTGAGACGTAACTAGATTAATGTAGTACTAACGTCACCAAATAGGTAAATACTACACTCAGGTCCTACTTCTCATTTTTAAACATTTTTGATATTGTTTACGACACAATTTTTACAGACTACCGCCGCCCGGCAACCCGTTTTAATAAGCATAAAGCAGTGTGCAGGCGAGATACAATATAGTTTCTCTTTTTTTTTTTCAAAGTGCTCTCTTAATTCGGAGCGGGGCATAACTCATTTTTTTTGCCTCACGCATTAATCCCGAGAAAGGAAGGTGGCCAAGTTGAACTGTATGTATTTAATCCATAGGCATACGTGACACATTACACTGCCTATAACATGACTTTTTATCAACTCCATAACAACACGCAAGCTAAACCGAAACACACCATAGGGTGAAAATCCTAGACTTAGGGAAACCCTACATATTTTTGGAAGACACACAGTCAATTTACATTGCCACATAACAGTAATACACTACCAAACTGTCCCGGAGACACAGCCTAGAATGGCACCAGAAACAATTACTCTGGTTAAAGACGGTCTCAGACCCGCAACTTTCTCAATACCAGGGATGTAAGGTCGGGTAGCTATCCAGTTGCAGGATAGGAAAGTAAGGAAACTAAAACAGATTGGGACAGTTCCACTAACAGACGTTCATAAATGGAAAACAACAAAATCACCTCCGACACCTAGTCACCAAACACGCGACTAGCGGCCCGGAGACACTCGCGTATAACGACATTTTGTACCATGGATAGGGATATATTCGACCCCCGTCAGAGTTAACACAAAATTTGGGGACACAAATGTATTAAGTGGAAGGTTCTTTTATACCACGGAAAGCCCTACTCGCAACTACAGAGATAGTACTCAGGCCAGACACACATACACGTGCCGGAAACATGAACGAAGGCCGACAACTAACAAATGAGTGCACACGCTATCGTAATTCAATACTGTCCCGCTCAGCGATAACACAATCCGCGTGGGCGACCTTGGCTGGCATAGACAGGCTAAGAGCACTCCAGGCTGAACGGGACACACACACACACAATCATTTACGCCAAGTCCAAAACCCCATAACTTCCTAAATTACACTACGAGGAGAATTCAAAAACACAAAAAATCCTCACAGGAATGCGTATTCTCATCTGCGCATTTCGAATACACGATACATGTGCCATAGTATAGACGGCACAGATATGGTCATACCAAGTCCCTACAGCAAGCCGGGTCCGAACTCATAACCACACACCACACTCGTACCAAAAACTAACTAACCAACGGTATTTTTGGTACGAGAGACACATGCAAAAACCACACTGAGGACACCTAAACCCCAAAAACACAACGCAGACATAGAACACAGAGAATGACATGAGATTGCGGGTCCGAATCCCAGCAAGAATTGGACGCCATGGGAAAACAACTATCCAGGCTTCCAATCACACCGAAATTGGCCCATACAAGTATATAAAAAGGTAATACCACATTTTCTCCGGTCAAACACCATGCATAAATTGCAATTACACCTGACATAGAAAATAGATTTCCCAGACAGAAAATATCATCCAATATGAGCTCATCGGGCTCACTACTGAACCCTGTATCCTTCTTTCGCACTGTGTTATT